>CM062243.1:37593363-38230400 GCA_031216285.1 Syzygium syzygioides
ATTTTTCATCCGATGTGGATTTTTTAAAATATATTTTATTGATTTTTTGAATTTTGAATTTTTATTTTTCTTTCTTTTTTTTATTTTTTTTCAAGGTTGGCAAGAGTTGTCGGTGACCCTCGTCGGAGGCCTCGCCCTCAGACAAACTAGGCAAGGGCCGCGTCGCCATCTACCGATATGGCCGCGAAGGCCCTTGGCGAGGCCATCGCGACATCGCCGTCCGCGAGCGAGGCAGTAAAGGCTCTTACCAAATCTGATGAGGCTACCTCGTCAATGGCCGTAAAAGCCCTAGATGAGGCCATTGCAGCCAACGAGGCCACGAGTGAGGCGGCGAAGGCTCTCGCCAGATCTAGCGAAGCTGCTTTGCCCGCGGAGGGGAAGGCTCTTGCCAGATTTGGCGAGGCAACCTCACCTGCGGCTACCTAGATCTGGCAATGACCTTCATGGCCAAGG
Source organism: Syzygium syzygioides (assembly GCA_031216285.1). NCBI lineage: Eukaryota > Viridiplantae > Streptophyta > Magnoliopsida > Myrtales > Myrtaceae > Syzygium > Syzygium syzygioides. The sequence continues at coordinate 37,593,817 of CM062243.1, forward strand.
GCAAGGCAGCCCTCACCCACTTTGGGCGAGGCCTTCATAACTGGCGAGGGTCGCCGGTGACCCTCACCGGCATTGAAAAAAAATTTGCAAAATATTTTTTTTTTCAAAAATTCAAAAATATATTAAAAAATTATCCACGTCATTGCCGGCGAAGCCATATCAAACGATGGTGTCCACGTCAAATTTTCCAGTGAGGCAAATCACCGATGGCACTTAAGTGATTGTTTTTTTTAAACTTGTAACATTCAAATAAGTGAAAAAAAAGTTATGGCACTCAAGTGAGCGCAGTACAAAAGTTATGACACTTCTAGTGTCCTTATCTCCAACTTATAACCCCACTCACCTTATGCATAATCTAGAAACATGCATTTTCCTGCCTTTTCATTGAGCTTATCATCACTCGCTCAAACATAACATGGGCATCCAAATATTCTAAGAACAAAATAATTAGCAATGTTACCTGACCACACTTTTTCAAGAGTCCAACATCCAATTGCAGTTGATGAGGATCTATTTTTTAGGTAGTTTGTCGTACTAAGGCCTCGTTTGATTCAGCATTTAGCCTAGCATTGGCCAAATGCTAGTATTTGGAATGCTGAAAGCCCAAAGATGGTCCGGACCAGCTTTGGGCTTTCAGCATTTCACAAATGTTGAAGCTAAATTTTTTGTCCCCAAACTACCCTCACTTATTTTGGCTTATTCTGGTTTTGCCCCTCTTATTACTGTTTATCTTCTTCGTGAGGCCGTCGATGAGGGAGGCCGACGAAGGTAGCTGGCACCGGATTGGGCCGACGAGAGGCCGGCGAGGTCGCACGACCTAGGTGAGTGACCCAAGCGACGGCCGCTTGGGTCGCGCAACCCCAGTTGCCGGCCACCGGGGTTGCTTGGCCTCGGGCGACGGTTGCCGGGGTTAATTTGGCTCGCCGGCGATCGCCTAACCTCAGGCAACGGCCGATGGCAGGCAATGGCCGCCGGCGACCATCGGCCTTCGCCGCAAGGCCAGCTTTGGCGAAGGGTAAAGTAGGTTTTTTTTTTAAATAAAAAAGATAATTTCCAAAACCCTTTTGCAAAAAAAAATTTACCAAACACTACTTAACCCAAAGAACGCTTTACAAGTGATTTTTTACCAAACGCCACTTGGATTTCCTCAAAGGGCTTTAACCTAAAGGCATTTACATTTTCCTAAGTAGCATTTCAAAAGCCGAACCAAACGGGCCGTAAGTGCATCCGCTAAAAATCTTCTAGCCATACCAGCATTAGAGAGCATTTTATGGGCGGTCTCTAGTAATGTTTCGCTCATCAATTCTGTAACATGTTGTGGTTTATTAGCACTAGTGAGATGTCTCACTATGCCTTTCTTCATGCAGAATTCATTTAACAGTTTTTGAGCAAAACTCCATACTATTATCAGTCCGCACATGCTTGATCAACTTACCAGTCTCCTTTTCGATTAAAGCTCTCAACTACCTAATCCTAACAACAATATCAAACTTGTGCCTAAGAACAAATACCCACGTCTTCCTCGATTAGTCATCAACAACTGTTAGCATAAATCTAACACTCTTCCTTGAAGAAAACTGCAACAACTTGCAAACATCTAAGTGATTTAATTATGTAGTATTCGTGATTTCTCTGACAGCCGTACTGAACTGCACTTTCTACTGTTGATCTAAATCACAGCACCTGCATATATTCAGTTCATTAGCCACATAACCATATAGCAAATTTCTTTCACTTGAAACCTTCAGGCTTCTCTCGCTAATGTGCCTCAAACGCATATGTCATAATTTAGACTCTCGAATGGATGCATCCGATGTCTCTACAATGAATTTCGTCATTGTCTCACCTTGAAGCTTGGACAAGCCATTATGCTTGAATCCTTTCATTATCTCCAAGGCACCTTGAAGAACCTTTAGAACTCTACATTTTGAAGAATACTAACACCCAGCTGAATCAAGGGCACTCAAGGAAATAAGATTTTTCTTCAACTCCGAAACATGCCTCACTCCAGTCAATGTCCACACAATGCCATAATGCATTCTGATTCTAACATCGCTAACACCTATAACATCGCATTCGGAATTGTTCCCCAACTGCACTTTACTACTATCCATGCACTGATATGTAGTAAACTAGTTCTTGTTTGAGGTAGCGTGAAAAGAAAAATCAAAATCCAGAATCCATCCACCAAATAACGAATTATTAGTGACAAACAAGACAAACTAAGCAATATCCGAATTACTGTCTGTTGAATTACTGTCTGCTATAGCAGCAACATCATCCGCAGACTTAACTCTAATTTATTTACCCTTGTCGTTTTTCAACTTAAGACAATTCCTTCTAAGATGTCCTGTCTTGTCACAGTTTCAATAGACAATACCATCAGTCCTAGATTGACTTCGTCTATTCATGCTTATACCACTCCTGCTAACATGTGTACCGATTCTTCCTCTATTTTCACCTACTAAAATAGTAGATAAATGTTCACCGGATTCTCTTCTACAGATATCCTCACTCATACTCAAATCTCGAACACCATCAAACGTCAAAATTATTGACCTAGAGGAATTACTAATAGTAGTAATAGTAGTATTTCAACTATTAGGTAATGAGGATAATAGAATCAAAGCACGTGCTTCATCTTTAAAGTCAATCTCAACTGAACTCAATTGATTAATGATCACATTGAATTTATTAATATGATCAGCAACTAACGCACCTTTGCCCATCCTCAAATTAAACAGACATCGCATCAAATGGACCTTGTTGATCGTAGAGGGCTTCTCGTACATGTTTGACATGGCTTTTATCAAACCCGCAGTGGTCTTCTCTTTCACAATGTTAAATGCGACGTTACAAGCCAACATCAGTCGAATAATACCCAAAGCTCATCTATCAAGCAATTCCCAATCAACTTGCTTCATCGTCTCTGGCTTCTCCCAGATAGGCGCAAGTGTAGTTTCATCTGATCTAGATAATCTTCAATCTGTATCTTCCACAAATCAAAGTCCTTCCCATCAAATCTGTCGATTTTCATTTTTCCTTCTTCTGTTGACATCGATTCGCTTCAACTCAGCCAAGCCAAGCTCTAATACTAATTGTTGCGGAAGCCAAGCGAATTGACAAAATAAGGAAATAAATCAGACATTAAATTTACATAATTTGGTTGTAGTGACCTACGTCTCTGGGAAGAGTAGCATAGAATTCCACTATAGATCAAGTGATACAATAGAGATTACAATTACACTCGAGTCACTCAAATACTCTAAGTGTTTTCGAAACTCCAATTACACACAATAACGCACATAGTGTTTAGCCTCACAATTCCTCACAAAATAATCTCTCAATCTCACAAATGAATTGACACAAATTCTTACACAAGAATTTAATCAACTACAACACACTCGGATATCTTTAGGGTGTAATTTACTAGCTGAAGCTCATTTTTAATTATCTTCACAAATAACATCCCCTTCTTACTTATAGGCAAGAAGTTGATCCAAATTAGGAAACCTTTTTTTAGGAAACCTTCTCCAATTAGAAAACCTTTTCCAACTAGGAAACCATTCAATTAGAAAACCTAATCAAAATAGGAAATCCAATTGAATCAGGAAACTTTCATTTTCGGATTCAAACTTAAGATATATTTTCAACAATTTTTAGGCCTATGATACAATTGAATCCGGCAGACTCCCTTTTGAGGAGAGGACATGTTTCATCTTCGTTGCTCTTCACTTTCAAGAATTCTGATGGTTGGGACTGAAAGGTGAGGGCAATCCTTTGGCATGTTGGCTTTCCATGTCAAGGAGCATCAGCAATTCCTTCCTTGGGTAACGGTTTCTCTCAGCGGCAAGCACTTCAAAAGAAATTTGGTGAGAATGAAACTACGGTCAATGGAAATCCAATTTTGTGAGACTATGAAACATTAATAAAGAGCTCAGTGTGGATTTCGTTTTAGTCTAGCAGAAATGGTAATTTTCCAATTTTTTTGGAGCAAGCAGTTGGTGTTAATTTTCTGTTGCAGAAAAAGGTGTCTATCCTCTGTGCTTCAATTTTTTTTGTGCAGGTAAGGATTGTTTAAAGATCGTACTCACATCAGCTCCAGAGGCAAACCAAAGCCATAGATGTAAGTCTTCTTCTGATGCAGAAAATGAATAGCACCAGTAGCAGCACGCAGAAAGTAACAGCACATGACAGGGCAATGGCGATTATAGCACCAGAAGATAATTCACCATTTTCCCAAAGAAGAGAGCAGGCAGGCAAAGATGAAGCACATTTGGCGCTTTGTTACCAGAGAGATGCGAGGAAGAGATAGGATTAAGGTCAGAACTAAGGGAATTGATAACAAGAGGATTTAGAAGAAAATGAGGATAAGCAACACTCTGATCTTTGTAAACAATGTGACAGCCAAGTATGAGTAGTCAATGCTCAGGCTACATTGCCATGTCCGGAATCAGTGAATGAAGGTCCTAGCAGACATCTCTACATGCTATTAAGCCGTGTCTATCCTATTCTTTTTCCCCAGGAAAGATTCCTTGAGAGCAGCTCCGCAAAAGTATATCCATTCACAAAGTGTAGCATAAGCTCCCATCAAGTTTCACAACTATGAATCATATTTAGTGACTCATGCTGTAATTTTTCTCCCAATGGAAGATGCTGGAATCCGAATAAGAAAGCATGCTAGTGGAAATAAGCTTGAATGTAGAATTTTTCAACGAGTACTTACCCAAGGAGGCTGCGCTTAAGGCTCCTAAAGGTAATGCTAGCCATTCAAATTCAAAAAGGGATAATGATACAAACAGCCCCTGAACTTTGATTCAATATGCAATTTGATTCACGAACTTTTAATTTATTCAATGTAGTCCTTGAACTTTAGTCTAATATTCAATGTAGCCTCTAAATTTTTAATTTGTTCAATGTGATCTATGAACTTTTGGTATATTTTTAATTTAGTCCCTGAGTTATATGAAAATATATAATGGAGTCTCTGAATTTGAATTAATGGAAGGACTATATTGAACATTTTTATAAAACTCAAGGACTAAATTGAACTTATATCAAAAGTTCATGGACCACATTGAACAAATTGAAAGTTCATGGATCACTTTAAATATTAGGTTAAAGTTCATAAACTACATTATATAAATTAAAAGTTTAGAGATTAAATTACACATTGAGTCAAAATTCATGGACTGTTTATGTCATTTGCCTATTCAAAAACTTGGGCAGCAAGTGGGAACAACAATCAAAAGGTGATCGCTTTAGGAGGAATCAATGTTTATGTTTACAAAAGGGCAGTTATGTTCCTTATAGCCTCAAACAGGCCATAAGCAGATAGACCATGAAGATCCGAGTGATAAAATCCCACAACTCATTTTCATCTAGGAAGCATATTAATACTTAGTACACGAGGGAAAGTCACGTCTTTCGAGACTCCAAAAAAGAATATGACGCGTCCATCGGAATGGAAATGTACACTTGGTCAAGATCCGCCCCTTCGGAAACCTGTACTATCTTCCCATGAACATTTTGTTCACACCCCATTTCCCAATCCATGGGCCCCAACACCAACTCCCACGCTTGTTCATACATGCACCAGAAGAGGAAGAAAAAGGAAAAATGACAAAAACCAACCGGTTTAAGAGGTCGGAAGAGCAGCAGTTCCATAAGCAGACAGCAGATCCAGAGCAAACACTACAAAAAAAACACATTTTTGCCACGAAAATTTTCCAATGAAAAATTTTCGTCGCAAATTTGCGACAAATTTTCCAACGAAAAATAAAATTCGTTGGAAATTTCCAACGAAAAAAAATTCGTCGCAAAAATCGTTGGAAATTTCCAACGAAACTATTTTCGTCGCAAAATTCGTTGGAAATTTCCAACGAAAAATTTTTCGTCGGAAAATTCGTTGGAAATTTCCAACGAAAAATTTTTCGTCGCAAAATTAGTTGGAAATTTCCAACGATCTAAAATTCGTTGGAAATTTCCAACGAATTTTCCAACGAATTTTAATTTTCCGGAAAATTATTTAATTGTGCACAATTTTCGTTGGAAAATTCGTTGGAAATTTCCAACGAAAAAAAATTCGTTGGAAATTTCCAACAAATTTTCCAACGAATTCAAAAAAACCCTACACTATTCGGCCTTTTTATATTCGTTGGAAATTTCCAACGAATTTTCCAACGAATTTTAATTTTTCGGGAAATTATTTAATTGTGCACAATTTTCGTTGGAAAATTCGTTGGAAATTTCCAACGAAAAAAATTCGTTGGAAATTTCCAACAAATTTTCCAACGAATTCAAAAAACCCCTACACTATTCGGCCTTTTTATATTCGTTGGAAATTTCGTTGGAAATTTCCAACGAATTTTCCAACGAATTTTAATTTTCCGGGAAATTATTTAATTGTGTACAATTTTCGTTGGAAAATTTGTTGGAAATTTCCAACGAAATAAATTCGTTGGAAATTTCCAACAAATTTTCCAACGAATTAAAAAAAACCCTACACTATTCGGCCTTTTTATATTCGTTGGAAAATTCGTTGGAAATTTCCAACGAATTTTCCAACGAATTTTAATTTTTCGGGAAATTATTTAATTGTGTACAATTTTCGTTGGAAATTTCGTTGGAAATTTCCAACGAAAAAAAATTTGTTGGAAATTTCCAACAAATTTTCCAACGAATTCAAAAAAACCCTGCACTATTCGGCCTTTTTATATTCGTTGGAAATTTCGTTGGAAATTTCCAACGAATTTTCCAACGAATTTTAATTTTCCGAGAAATTATTTAATTGTGCACAATTTTCGTTGGAAATTTCCAACGAATTTTTTTTCGTTGGAAATTTCCAACGAAATTTCCAACAAATTTAATTTTTCAGGCAATTATTTTAGTCCGTACAATTTTCGTTGCAAAATTCGTGGGAAATTTCCCACGAATTTTGCAACGAAAACCTAACTACTGCTTATTCAAATTTTCGCGCTCATTATTCCCCCGTTTTAAAATTTCTCTCTCTCTCTCTCTCTCTCTCTCTCTCTCTCTCTCTCTCTCTCTCTCTCTCTCTCTCAAGGATGAGAACAGCGTGCATCGGTGGAATGGGAGGTGCGACAGGACAGAGGCCTACCTTGAAGGTCTCCCCCGAAGCCTTCTCCCTCGCTGGTCTCCCCCTTCACCTTCTCCTCCGGCTCCGGCCCGACGTCGGCTCCCTCCCCGCGGCGCCGCCGCGGCCAACCAGGGCCGCCCCCGACGCCCCCGAGGCCACCTGGGCCGCCCCCGACGTCCCCGACGTCCCCCGACGCCCCCGACGCCGCCCCGACGGCCACCACGGGCCGCCCCCGACGCCCCCGAGGCCACCTGGGCCGCCCCCGACGTCCCCCCCAACGCCCCCGACGACCCCGAGGCCACCATGGGCCGCCCCCGACGCCACCAAGCCTCGCCGGCGAGGGGCGAGCTCGCCCAGATCTGGGCGAGCTCGCCCCTCGCCGGCGACGAGCTCGCCCAGATCTGGGCGAGCTCGCCCCTCGCCGGCGACGAGCTCGAGCTCGCCCAGATCTGGGCGAGCTCGTCCCTCGCCGGCGACGAGGCTGGCCCTCGCCGGCCATGGCGAGGGCCGAGCTCGCCATAGCCGGCGAGCTCGAGCTCGCCATGGCCGGCGAGCTCGAGCTCGGCCCTCGCCGGCGACGAGGCTAGCCCTCGCCGGCGGCGAGGGCGATTTAAAAAAAAAATCGTGGAAAAAAAATTTCCACGATTTCCAACAAAAAAAAATTGTAATTTTTCCAACGAAAAATTTTTCGTTGGAAAAAAAATTTTAACTATTTTTCGACCAACAAAAAAAATTGTAATTTTTCCAACGAAAAATTTTTCGTTAGAAAAAAAAATTCCACGATTTTTTGACAAAAATTTTTTTTGTAATTTTTCCAACAAATTTAGCCACGAATTTTTCAACGAATTTTCCAACGAAATAAAATTCGTCGCAAAATTTCCAACGAAAATTGAAATTTTTCGTTGGAAAAATTTCCAACAAGCTATTACCAACGAATTTGTTTTCGTTGGAAAATTCGTTGGAAATTCCCTTTCCAACGAATTTTCCAGAATTCTTCGTTGGTAATTTTGTCGGAAAGTTTTGTAGTGAAAATCTTACAGGTGAGAGAGAGAGAGAGAAAGAAGATTTAAAGATGATGTGACTATTGAACGATTAGACACCCAGAGAGCTCATGCCACAAATATTTGAACCAATGTCACAGCATACTGGTACAATTCCCTAAAAAATTTCTAATTTTAATTTTTATCTTAATTATATTTTAAATTTTTTTTATCTAATAAAAAATTTTAATTTTTTACTTTTATCTCAAATTTATCGGTTAACTTTTCATTCAATTTTTTAATATTATTTTTTCGAATTTTTTTCTTTTTTTTATTTTCAACCTCCGGCCGATCGCCGATTCGGCGACGGCCAGAGGCGGGGGCCGATCTGGCGAGGCTCAGCCCCGTCGGCTACTGGCGAGGTCGGCCTCCCCCAGCAACGGCGAGGTTCAACCTCAGACGACCTCGCCGTTGCTAGGCAAGGCCGACCTCGCCAGTCATTAGCGAGGCTCGACCTCGCCGTTGTTGGGGGAGGCCGACCTCGCCAGTCGCTGGCGGGGCCGAGCCTCGCCAAATCTAGCGAGGCTAGGCCTCGCCGTTGCTGGGCGAGGCCGACCTCACCAGTAGCCAGCGGGGCCGAGCCTCGCCAGATCAACCCCCGCCTCTAGCCGGTCGTCGGACCGACGATCGGTCGGAGGTTGAAGGTGAAAGAACAAAATAAAAGGAAAGGAAAAAGAAAATAAAAAAATTCAAAAAAATAATATTAAAAAATTAGACGAAAAGTTAACCTGGTAGATTTGGAACAAATGTAAAAGTTTAAGGTTTTTTATGAGACAAAAATAGTTTGGGATATAATTAGGACAAAAGCTAAAATTTAGGATTTTTTAGAGAATTGGGCCCAGCATAACAAATGCAATACAAGCAAGCAAGTGGAACACAATTTTATTGGATAAGCTGGACTATATTACAGGTTAAAAGAAGATAGAAGTACATGGGAAGATGACTGACGCTCTCACAAAAGCAGACGAGAACACTAGCGCAGCACTTTCATTTCAAGGTAAGATAGCCATTCTTTAAACAAAATAAAAATAAAAAATCTAAGACGTCAAAGTGAGGATAAAATCCCTCCGGGACCTTCCCTTCCAGTAGGTTATCATTCAATAGCCTAGAATAGAGAGAGAAGAGAATTAGATTTGACAGATTAAAAGGCAATGCTCAAACTATTTCTCTCACACACAATAAAAATAGGACGTGTAATATATCATATGATATGGAACCGTTGGAGAAAAAGTACTTACACAAGTTGCATATTTGAAGAAGCTAGACTGTCTGGTGTAGAGCCAGTGAACTGATTGCCTCACAAATCCCTAAATATGTCAATGTTAAACAGGATTTTTCTTTTTTGGTCGAAAATGTTAAGCAGGATAATCTAGAAGAAAATACCGAGGTGTCCTTAGCTGTAGCATCAATCAAAGGTCTAACTGAGAGAAACATCATATTTGAAAGAGAGGGAGAACATATTCAGCTGAGGAGATTGGGTCTCTATCTAATATGCTCCAACTTCATTACACTTCAATGATATTATTAAACAAAACTCAAAATATAAATCGATTCAAATAAAATGAACACGAGCAAAGAAAAGGCAACATGTAGCATTTGCTTTTCATCTATTAGTGTAACCCAGATAAGATCAGAAGAGAAGAAAATCTGCAAGTTCAGCTCCTTCATGGCACTCACTTCAACAATTAAAATAAGCAAAGAGGATTAACATTTCAAGATTCATTTCGAGATTGTCGTAAACTAGCTTCATAAATATAGATGCCGATGAAGAACTGGGTCGAGCTGAAGCCAGTAACCGAAAAAATAATGATTTACCCATCAGACGTGACAATCAATTTCTGATACTTACTGTCGTACAATGACATTTTCCCCAAGTCCAGATGGGACGGTACCCCGTAATGAATTTCAGCTTAAATTCCCGATGATGTATCAGGTCAAACGATAATTTCAAAAGCAATAATAGTTGACATATCCTGAGATTCGATTTTACCAACATATAATTTCACTGCTCCAACGACGAAGAACAGATTTGAAACAGAGAAGGATAGACCGTACGGGCTATTTTTTTACCTCTGCATTGGAGCCAAAAAAAAACAAAAATGTAAAAGAGAAATGCACTCCGACCAAAAAAAAAGGAGAGAAATGCACAATCCACCTTCGGTCATCTTAACCAGAAATGACAAGCATTGAGGAATATAGAGACTAACAAAAATGTGAAAAAGCTCACATTATCGTTATTAACATCTAAATTTCGGTGACCTTGTTATTCGTTTATTGCATAAAAATTAGGGATTGATCCCGTTCCTTAGACAAAAAATTAGTTAAATTGCATATAAATTATGAGCATTTGAATTAGTATTTAGGCTCATATATTGCATTTGCATTGGACCGACGGCATGTGGACTTGAGTGAATGATTCTAAACTTAACTGGAGTAAGTCTGCGGTGGCCGAAATCATGTGTATCAAGTTAGGAAAGTTTGATGAAAATTTGAAGCGATAAAGCTTGATATTATCAAAATTTTGGTCACATAGCAAATAAGAAAGAAGCAATCGACATAATTTCCGTGATATTTGTGAGATCAATTATTTGAGGGAATAAACAATTGAGAGCAAGATTTAGTCAACAAAAAGGATATTTGATTGAAAAAAAAAAAGAGGAAAGAAAATACGCATGCGTTCAAGGATTTGTCAATGACAAAAAGCATATAAAAGGGGGAGGAGGCCACAAAATTGAAAATACACAGCCACAATCGAGAGACACAAAAAAGAGAGGAGAGAATACAGAGAGGGCAGAGAGGAGGCTACGCATATTCAATACACAACCACGATAAAGGGAGAAAAAAAAGAAAGAGGAGTCGTGTGGCCATTAGAGGGGAAAAATCGTGAGTGGGGGAGTTTCAAGAGCAGCCACATTGAGAGAGAGAGAGAGAGAGGAGTCTTGGTTTTTCCCTGCAGGTGGGACACAAGACACATTCAACACATTGAAGAACATACCAAGAGGGGTCTTCACCGAATAGAGAAAGCGCCAAAGAGAAAAAAAAAATCCTGCACTGCTGCCGCTTTGTCGTCGCTCTGCTGGTAGCTCTACTGAGACACCGCGAGAACTTCCAGCGAGCGACGATCCTCTTGCAGTACCGCGTGCAGCTACACCAAGCTGTGATTCCCCTAACGTGACCTTTGAGCAGCATATCGAGAAGACGAGTCCACTGTGAGTCGTGCCGTGTCCTCACCAAAATAGACCAGTAAACTTTCTGTTTTTGCAGGTTGTTGATCGTCGAACCGAGCCACCACAACTTGTTGCCTTCGCCAATCATCACCGCGACTCCTAGCTGTGTCCCATGAAGTCCAAACCAGGTAGTCCCTCAGCCACTAGTCGGCTGAGTACGCGTCGGTCGATTGTCCAATCATCCAAGCACCACCACCGGTCACTGAGCTCAAGCCATCTGTCGTTCAAATTCGGAAACATCATCCATGAAATATTTCAAATTAGGTAATATGTTATCTGATTAAATTTCAATATATTAAGTTGCCTAATTTGAATTTATTGTGATCTCAATTAGATGTCGTGTCGATATTCTCATATCCATAAATATTTTCGAAATCCATGAATTAGGAACTATTTCCTAATTTCATAACATGTTATAGTCGCTAATCCGATCTCATGCCCTAGATACGATTCGCGATTGCGTTGAAAATTGGCCAATCTGATTCTCATGCCCCATATGTGATTTGTCAATTTATTTTTCAAATTTTGAATGGATATGGATGATATCTTGGGTGATTGGATGCTATCTTTGGTTTTGGTTTGAATCTTGATTTGAATCTCCCAAAAAGATTAGATAGAATCAGGTAAGTTTTTTTAAATAGATTGCATGCTTTTATAAGGTTTATCTAGTTAGGATAACATTCTGATTTAAATTAGGATTTCGCCTAGTTTAATTCCTAAAATGAATTAGATAATATCTTGCACTAGATAATAATTTTTCATTATTTTCTACTTCCGAATTTCATGAAAAAATACCAAAAATAAACATGTGCTTGTCATGCTAGAATAACTACGTATTAATTTTGGCCTGTCATTAGAAACCGCATGTTCAGGTCATTTAATTAGGAATCGCATGTCGCATTGCATATAGGTTAGTTTTCATTTAAATAAGAGAAAACCCTAAAAAATATTAAGTAGAATCACGTGTTAATTAGAAATCATATTTAGGATGTCGATGTAATTTTTTTACTAATACTGCAGATGCTTTCGTTGCTATGAGGTAAGTAAGTTCTCCATGTCCTTACAACTTGTTTATTGCTTTGCTCTATTAAGTGTTTCATTAATGGTTGCACACCCAAATAATCACCTCACATGCTAGGAGTAATTTAAAATCAATCCAAGCTGCCTGCAAATATTTTTTTGAAGGTACCGAAAGGGTATTAAAGAAATCTAGTGTAACTAAGTCCCTGAATCCATAATCTCTGGTTTATAGGAGTAAAGTAATTCTCCGATACTTTACTTGGGTTTCTAATCGGCCCACAACAAAAATAAATTAGTGACAACTCCTGATTGAAATGATTTGCATCTTAAAAACTTAAATATTAAGTCGCGAATTGGTAAGGGCTTGGGAGAGCCCGAGTTAGGCATAGGCTTAATAATTCATTAGCTGAACCTTTAGGTGGCTCACACCCACGGAAGGTTTAGGTCGCGACAACCATCTAAACCATTTCCATGGGAAAAATGAGTGAGCACCCATTGGAAACAGCTAAAAAGTATGACTGCTATAAACAGTTAGATAGAAATTGGACAAGTTTAGAGCAATAATACGATGTGTAGTGAATAAGAGTAGGATCTTTATATAGATAAACTACAGGTGGACCAAGCATATAAGTTTCAATAGTCTTTTGTTGGGAAAAGTGCCAAAAAAGTCATAAACCTTTTGCATTAGTGCCAATTTAGTCCTAAATCTTTTTTTGGTGCCAATTCAGTCCTAAACCTTTTCCATTTGTGCCAATTCAGTCCTAAATCTTTTAAATTGATGCCAATTCAGTCCTAAACCTTTTAAATTGGTGCCAATTCAGTCCTAAACCTTTTGTTTTTGTGCCAATTTAGTTCTTCCGGTCAATTTTGATCGGAATTTGCTGACGTGGACGCCCGCCGGCCAGCGGCCGATCATCGGCGCTGACGTGGCGCTGACATGGACAACTTAAATAATATTTTAATAAATTTTGAATTTTTTTGTTTTTTTCCTTTTTTTCTTTTTTTTTCCACTTTTTTTCTTTGTTTTTTTTTCTTTCTCTTCCTCTGGCCGGCGAGGTCGAGCTCGCCGGCCATTAGCGAGGGCAGGCTCGCCCTCGTCGGATCGCGGCGAGGGTGAGTCTCGCCATGGTCGGGCGAGGCCCGACCTCGCTGGATCTAGCGAGGTCGAGCCTTGCCCGACCAAGGTGAGGCTCGCCCTCGCCGGGCGAAGGCGAGCCTGCCCTCGCTAGTGGCCAGCGAGCTCAACCTCGTCGGCCACTGGCCTCTGGCCGGTCGCCGGACTGGCGACCAGCCAGAGGAAGAGAAACAAAAAAACAAAGAAAAAAAGTGGAAAAAAAAGAAAAAAAAGGAAAAAAAAATTCAAAATTTATTAAAATATTATTTAAGTTGTCCACGTCAGCGCCACGTTAGCGCCGGTGACCAGCCGTTGGCCGGCGGGCGTCCACGTCAGCAAATTCCGGTCAAAATTGACCGGAAGGACTAAATTGACACAAAAACAAAAGGTTTAGGACTGAATTGGCACCAATTTAAAAGATTTAGGACTAAATTGGCATCAAAAAAAGGTTTAGGACTGAATTGGCACCAATTTAAAAAATTTAGGACTAAATTGACACCAAAAAAAGGTTTAGGACTAAATTGGCACAAATGGAAAAGGTTTAAGACTGAATTGGCACCAAAAAAAGGTTTAGGACTAAATTGGCACTAATGCAAAAGGTTTAGGACTTTTTTGGCACTTTTCCTGTCTTTTGTTTTTTTGTTCTTGACCTTCAATTTAGCAGCAATTCTATTGAGCCAACTTGAAGGGCCATACTCAGCAGTGCTAATTCTCCTAAAAACCATGCAAGGCAAAATAATGACATTAACCTGAAGGTAAGAGCTGGTCTTGTCCAAGAGCCATCATCATATCCAGGTCCTCATACTTCACTACGGGGAACAGAAGCAAAATGGTTGGTACGATTACAGATGCTATATGAAAGTAGTAGCATGCTTAGTGCTTACTGCTTACTGTGTTTGGTCACTGCCCCGTGCATAGAGTCACCCTACTACCAGAGTAGAGGTAAGCAAAGGGAAAATTGGACCGGATTGAATCGATCAGTTTTGGGTGGTTCCTAGAGCACGGATCTGGTTCCCGGAAACCGGTGATTTTTTGTCTGGTTTCCGCTTGCATATAGGGAACTGCCCACCTAGATTACTCGAACCTAACTAATTTTTTTAAAAATAATTTTTCACAAGTCAGTTATGTTGAGGAAAATCCCTAATTAGTTTTGAAGAATGACAAAACAATCTTTTACTAACTAGAATTACACTTAAGTTATTTAATGCAGGTAAATGCTAAGTCATCAGACTTAGTCGATGAAAGGACTTTGTCAACAGACTCAAAATTACTCGTTAGATTCAATAAGTGTTATTTTTGGTAAATTTATATAGGATAATTAAATTGATATCTCAAGATATCATAATTGGCAATCACAAGATCGTTCCTTAAACACAAAGAACTATACTTATGGAAACCTTGATTTGATTATATGGGCGATCAAATCACCTGGAGATAATGTTTCTTCTTATAACGGCTATGCATTTTCTTTTGGAAAGTTTTCTCTAATGGTTTGATTTGGAGATCAATCCTTTGAATTATCTAACGGATAGATTGGAAATTGAGAAGTATAAAATGAGTGCAAACGTCGTACAAGAAGAATAACTAGAATCAAGAATTCTAAAGTTTAAATAGAGTTTCGATCTTACACACTTGTGATTACTATATTCCACGTTGTGATTTTAGAAAGAAAATTACTTGAGTGAAGAGTGTATGTGATAGTGTAGTCTATCATCTGAGAAGCACTGCTCTCATAATCTTCTGGTGATTCAATAATGAAACACAGTCAATAAGCTGCCAGTGTGGAGAGTGGACGTAGGCTTGATAAAGCCGAACCACTATAAAATTCTGTGTGCAATATTGTATGTCTCTAAACTTTCATTTATTATTGCTGACATTATATTGCATGCATATCTGTCAAATAAGTTCGTCAGAACATCATTTTAGTTATTAGATGCAATCAGTTGACGACAATTTACATACAAGTTTGTAATTCGCATCCCTCTGATATTAAACATACGAGTTGTTGACCTCGACTATATTCATTCCGCACGTTTAGATCATACAATTTTATAAACTTACCTATTCACCCCCTTTAAGTGATAGCACTAGCCATAACAATTGGTATCAGAGCCTAGTGCTCATTTTTTTTGAAGTCTTATTTTACTTATGAGGTAACAATTCTTGATGGCTAGTAAATGTTGAGTCAGGTCACAACAACAGACCGCCTTACTTCAATGGAACTGAATATAGTGTCTGGAAAAATAAGATGAAGACATTTATCTGGGGAATAGATCAAGATATATGGGACATTATCGAACATGAAATCATTCCAAACGTTTCAACAGAAACGAAATCCCCATAAACTTCAAAGGGGCAAAATGAGACGCCTTCTAATGAAGGAATTAGAGAGCAAATCAAACCTCAAGTTTTACCACTCTCGGCCAAAGAAATTTCCAGAAGAATCCATCTGGATGCAAAGATCAGAACGGCCATATACAATGATCTAGCAAGTGTTGAATACAAACGAATTGCAAATCTCAAAATTGTAAAAGAAATTTGGGATCGTCTCAAGCTTGTTCATAAAGGAACAAAGAGAGTCAAGGAGACAAATCTCAACATTCTTCTTGGGCAGTACGAGTCCTTCACTCTTAAACCAAATGAAACAAAATCTGAGATGCAGAGCAGATTCACTGAGATTGTAAATGGACTTGAATACCAAAACAATCCTATCTCAGAACCTATGAAGGTGAACAAGTTGCTGAGAGCTCTTTCAAAAGAGTGGAATAACATCAAAGTTTCTATTCAAGAAACTCAGGGCATCATACCACTCACAGTGGACGAACTCATAAGAACTCTTCAATCCTATGAAACTAAAAAGTTCTTAAAACTAAAGAACCCAAAGGTAAAAAGTCCATTGCTTTAAAAACTAACATTGATTCTGATGACACGGAGACAGATTCAAATGAAGATAAAGATGAAGAGTTGGTTCTAATGGTTAAGAAACCGAGAAAGATGGCAAAGAAGGTGAAGATGAATAAGTCAAAGAAGTAATTCAAGAATTCTGAGTCATCAAAGGCCAAAAAGCTAAACTTTTAGAAGAAGTCAAGTGCCAAAGATGAAGAAAACAAAGACGTGATATGTTTCCACTGCAAAAAGAACGGACACATAAAGCCAAAATGTCCTCTTCTAAAAAAAACATAGGGAAGTATGAACAATATAAGAAAGCTTTCAAAAATAAAACATGGAGTGATTCAGAGGATGATGAAAGCGAACAAGAGTTTGCCAATATTTGTTTGATGGCAAAATCAGACTCAGAATCAAGTTCTAATGAAGAAGATGAGGTAAGTAATTCAAATATTCCTGAAGCGGTTGCAAATTATATTGATAAGTTAATCTCTGTTAATAAAATTGCCTTAAAAAAGATTTCTATATTGAAAAAGGAGATTGTGTCTCTAAGAAGTGCAACTCAAAACAAGGTAATTAATGAGTCAATTGAATGTTTAAAAAAGGAAAATAATATTTTAAAACAGCAAGATATTTCGCAAAAAGATAAGATTGATTTCCTGCAAAAAAAAGTTTAATCTTATCAAGAAGAATAAAGATTTTCTTGAAAAGGAAAATGATTCACTGAAAGAGGAAATTTTTTATATGAAAAATATTTCTAAGGAAAGTTTTAATCGCATCTCTAATGAAAAAGAGCTTTTGAAAAATGAAATTTGTAATATAATCAAGAAATTCTCAATGGGTTCAAAAAATCTTCAACATATTTTGTCAATTCAAGTTCCTTATTATAATAAATCAGGTCTTGGTTTTGAGAAAAATACTGAATTGAAAAATACTTTTCCTAATGTCAAAAAAAGACTAAAGAAAAGACCTTCCAAATTTGTGTATAGAAATCACTTTCAAAAGCAATTTGTGAAATTCAAAGGTCAAACTTTCCATAAATGTTCAAATTGTGGTGATTCAAATCACTTTAAGAGTGATTGTACTAAAGTTTGGAGACCTATTCAAAGAGACATTCTAAGAATGATTGATCCTAATCAAAATGGACCCAAGAAAATATGGGTACCAAAGAAAAAGTGAGTTACTTATCTTTTGCAAGTACCAAAGAAAACGAAGAACAAGTGGTACCTTAACAATGGTTGCTTAAGACACATGACCGGAGATCCTCTAAAATTCATCCAGTTAGAAAGAATTAAATAAGAAAGTGTATCCTTTGGAGGCAACAACAAAGGAAAAATAGTTGGCAAGGGAACTGTCAAAATCGAAAATCTAATCATCAATAAAGTCTCACTAGTTGAAGGTTTGAATTTCAATTTAATTAGCTTTAGTTAATTATGTGATATTGGTTACAGAATCACTTTCCAAGAAGACAAATGCTCTGGGATAAGTAAAGACAACAAGCAATCATTCACGGGTCAAAAACATGGAAACATCTACCTACTAGACACGAAGTCTAACAACTTACAATGTCTCGTCTCCATAAAAGAAAAATCTGATTAGCGGCACAGGAAGGTCGAACACGTTAGTGTCGAGTTGATTTTCAAAATATCTTCAAATAAACTTGTCAAAGGATTGCCAAAATGAAAATTCAAGAGCACAAAGTTATGTTTAGATTGCTCTAAAGGCAAATAGGTAAGAAGTTCATTTAAATCAATAAATTATGTCAGCATTAACCGAGCTTTGTAGTTGCTGCATATGGATATTTTTGGACCTACTCAAACTCTAAGTCTTGGAGGTAAGAAATACTGTTTAGTTATTGTAAACGATTATTCAAGATTTACTTGGATATTCTTTTTGGCTCATACAAGCGAAACATTTGAATATTTCTCAAAATTTGCCAAAAAGGTACAAAATGAAAAGGGTTACACTATTTCAAGCATTAAATCTGATTATGGAAGAGAATTTGAAAATCAAAATTTTTCTTATTTCTGTGATGAAAATGGTATTCAATATATTTTTTCTTCACCCTATACTTTTGAACAAAATAGAGTAGTTGAAAGAAAGAATAGAACTTTGCAAGGAATAGCTAGAACTCTTCTATTTGACAACAAAATTCCAACACATTTTTGGGCCAAAGCTGTATCAACAGCTTGTTATATTTCAAATAGAATTGTTCCAAGACAAATTCTTGAAAAGACTCCTTATGAACTGTTTAAAGGTAAAATTCCTAATGTCTTGTATTTTTGGATATTTGGATGTAAATGTTTTATTCTCAAAAATCCTAATGATCATGTTGGTAAGTTTGATGAAAAGTCAGATGAAGAAATCTTTCTTGGATACTTAATAACAAGCAAGGCTTACAGAGTATACAATAAAAATACTCAAACAGTAGAAGAATCATTGAATGTCAAGTTTGAAGACTCAATTTAGACTCAACAAGATGATTCTGACACTCAAAATCTAGCATCTAAAGAATCTAACACAGCATCTGATGAATTGACAGTAAGTGAAAATGATCAGAATCAAAGATCTAATGAAGCTCAGGAATCTTTAAACCAACAAGACAATGAAGAATTATCAAATCTTAATGATGAAAATGATGAAAGATTCAATAGAAACTGAAAGCAAAAATCTAGTCATCCCAAAGACTTCATCATTGGAAATTTAGATGAAGGAATCAAAACCAGAGCAAAGGCAAAAGAAGTCATAAATATGATGGCTTTCATTTCTGAAGTTGAACCAAAGAATGTCGAAGATGTCTTGAAAGATGAAAGCTGGATTGAAGCCATGCAAGAGGAACTTCTACAATTTCAGATTAATCAAGTATGGGAACTCGTTCCTAGACCCAAAAATCATTTAGTTAATGGAACAAAATGGGTATTTCCAAATAAACCGGATGATCAAGGAAAAGTCGTCAGAAATAAAGTAAGACTTGTGACCAAAAAATATTCACAAAAGGAAGGAATAGATTACAATGAGACGTATGCTCCGGTGGCCAGCTTAGAAGCAATAAGAATTTTACCGGCTTATGCTTCTTTCTGCGATTTTAAACTGTTTTAGATAGATGTCAAAAGCGCTTTCTTGAATGGCTACATTAAAGAGGAAGTATATGTGGAACAACCTCTAGGTTTTAAAGATCCTTACAAGCCTGATCAGGTATATACTCTCAAGAAAGCATTATACGATCTCAAACAAGCATCACGTGCTTGGTACAAAAGACTGAGCAACTTTCTGGAACAAATGAATTCACGAAAGGTAATATAGGCACTACCCTATTCATTAAAAGAAAAGGTAAAGATATTTTAATTGTTCAAATCTATGTAGATGATATCATTTTTGGTTCTATAGATGAAAAATTATGTAAAAATTTTTCTAAAATGCTGCAAAGTGAATTTGAAATGAGCATGTTAGGTGAGTTAACTTTCTTCCTTGGATTACAGGTTAGACAAACCAAAAATGACACCTTTCTTTGTCAAGAAAAGTATGCCAGGGAAATTACGAAAAAGTTTAGTTTGGTAAATTGCAAAAGGACTGAAACTCCAATGTTCTATTCCATTAAACTAGATAAGGGTGAAAAAGGAAAATCAAAAGATAAAAAATTATATAGAAGCATAATTGGCTCGCTTTTATATTTAACTGCTTCAAGACCAAATATTCTGTTCAGTGTTTGTTTATGTGCAATATTTCAATCAGAACTAAAAGAATCTCATCTTACTGCAGTCAAACAAATTATCAAATATATTGGCACCAATCCTACACTTGGGTTGTGGTATCTTAAGGGATCAAACTTTACTCTCATTGGATATTCTGATGCCGATTATGCTGGCTCTAAGATAGACAAGAAGAGTATTTCAGGAACATGTCAATTGTTAGGACACATGCTTGTTTCATGGTATTCAAAGAAGCAACAAATTGTAGCTCTTTCAATGGCAGAAGAAGAATATGTCTCACTTGGCAGTTACTGTACTCAAATCCTTTGAATGAAATAACAATTGAGAGACTTCAACGTCAAAGACTCAACTGTGCAGATTAAGTGTGACAATACCAGAGCCATCAATCCGACCAAAAATCCTATTCTGCATTCAAGAGCTAAGCATATTGATATTAAGCATCATTTTATCCGTGATCATGTTTTAAAAGGAGATATTAATGTTCAATTTATAGACACTAAACAGCAATTAGTTGACATTTTTACAAAACTTTAGAAAATAAAAGTTTTGAGCTTATTAGAGATAAACTAAACACCTTACCAAAAAAAAAACTAAATATTATTAACCTCTTATCAAAAAAAAACTAAACATTATTAACCCACTTCATTGAGCTGTGCAGTTTGAACTCACATTGCATCTAATGTCTTATTTAATCAAGCACACATTTGAAGTCTCTGGTTTTGGCGCACAACGCATTTTATAAAAGGTATGTATATCTCATATATTTTTCATGATATGTTTGTTTGAAATTAGTTGTCTTAATTGATACCGTATGGGAATTAAACTTCCAAATTTTTCTGAATATAATTTTCGAAATTTTCCTTAACTGTCAATTGATAGTTTTCAAAAAGAGTTTTGTAAAAACCGATATATTGCAATTTTCGGTTCAAACTCTTTTTATTCTTCTCCCTCGCTATCACTCTCCCCAAACACAAAAATCTACTCTTAGAAACCCTAAAGTTCTCCGAACATACGATTTACTCTAAAGATCTCATCTTTCTCTTTCGAAACCCAGAAAATTCTTCAATGGCACCTAAGTCGACCACTGAATCAAAGAAAGGAATTCAAGGGCTCCAGAAGATCAAACCATATCGCTGAAATGTTCATCAGGGCAGAAAAAGCTGGAGAACTAGAGAAGATCGATATCTCAGACATAGACTTTGGCACGGGATCATCTGAAGGTAAAACTCCAAGAATCCCTGTCCATAAACGTGATCGTTTTGTTATGACAAGACAACTAATAAAAATCATCAAAGTACTTTGAGAGAACCGGAGTGAGCAGAGTACTGTAAATGCGATGTGTGAGTCATTAGGTTTTCTGTCTGAGCGAGAAGTTGTGGAGGAATATGGAAGAGGTTTGAGAACTGGAAGAACACCTGTTGCTGAAAGGGGCATAGTTCTTAAAGAGAAATCTAATGTTAAGGAAACACCTATGATAGAGAAGAAAAGGATTTCTTGAAAAGAAAAAGAGAAAGTAGGGGAACAGTCGAATGCTGGTGGATTTGAATCTGTTGGTAAGAAGGAACCTCATATTGTAGAGAAAAGCAAGAACATTGACTCTAGAAAGGAGGATAATGATGAGACTATACATTGAGTTTGTGCCCATTTCTAGAATTCTCCTTGATGACAAGAAAAGCAACAATTTGTTTAGAAACAAAACTTATCAGGTTGCTTACAACTCTTTCCTCGCGAGAGGAATCATGAATAACAAAGTTGCAGACTTCAATTTCTTTGAAAATTTCAATATCAAGATTCAGAATATGATTGAAAATCTTGATTTTTAGAGAACATGCTCCATCTCTCACAAGGTTTACCTTGAAATCATAGCATACTTTTATTCCAATCTGTCTTTCAATTCTCCTGCTGAGATTGAATTCTCTGTGTTTCAACAAGATTACAAGTTATTTGCCTTTGATCTCTCAGCAATTCTAGGAGTGAAACATATTGAATTTTCTTTCATTCCTACTACTTTGATTCAGCATACCGATCTTTGTCTGGTAACTCATCATTCGTTTGAGGTTCCACATCTCGTGTAGCTCACACGCTCTTTCCTCTAAATTCCATTGTCTTGCACAAAATCATCATAAATTGTCTCATACCCAAAGGATCTTCCAAAACTGATGTTTCTAGATATGAGGTAAAGCTGATTTGGGCAATTTAAAACACCTTTCTTATTTCTCTATCCCATTTGATCCTACTACAAATGTACAGATCTGTTAAAAAGAGCAAAGGTCAACTTCCTTATACAGCTCTGATCACTACCATTTTTGAGTTCTTAAAAATTCCTATTCCTAAAAAACTCAAAGGTAAACCTCTTCAAACCATGATTGTAGAGGAACTTATGATGACTAAAATGGGGTATAGGTTTGATAGAGAAATCAAAAGGATAAGAAGGGCAAGATTATTCCAGTCAAGCTAATAAGTGAATAGAACAAGGGCTCTGTTAATATACTTCATGAATCTTATGAGGAGGAATCAATCGAACCTTTAGCGAGAAAAAGGAAAGTGTAGCTGACAGCCTCCAAAACAAACAAACCAGCCAAAAGAAAATTAGTTGTGACTAGTGATTCTAATGAGTTGGAAATATCCAATGAAAAATCTACTGAACAATCTCACACTGATGATAGAAGCCTTGAAGAAATAAGGTTTGTACAATGGCTACTTTATCAAGAAGCCAAGCATAAAGCTCATGCAGATAGGCATGTTGCCACTCAGCTCGAAATTCAAAGACTAAGATATAAGGATGAAAGTTTACTGCAATCTCTTAGTGACCTCATCAACCAAATAGTGATGAAGAATCAGCAAGAATACATGGCTACTGCAGAGAAAGAACCTGAGAAAGGACCTTCTAGGAGACAAGGGGAGCCTGATCATGAACATGTCATAGAAGCTGAAATACAGGAGGAGTATGAGCAAGATAATGCTCAAGCTATTGAGGACAATAGCTTTGATCTGGCTGACATACAGGAGGAACAAAATCAGGATGCACGACAGGCAGCTCCTTCAGAAGCAACGTCTGCAGATTTTTCTCTTGAAGGAGATAATAATGAACATGTTCCATATGAAGCTCAATAGAGAGGCAAAGAGAAGGAAGCAAAATCTGTTGACATTTTGACCACACACACTCCTTCTGGATACAGTATCTCCTCATCTATGTCAGATCATGCAGCTATTACTGATCTAAGGTGGAGACAAGCTACAGTTTAGAATAAAGTCAGGAAACTTCGCAATGAACTTAGAGAAAGAATTCATGAGATCAAGGACTTGATGGAAGCAAGAATCAACAATCTGAAAATCCAAGTTAGAGCTGATGTACAAATTGCAACCATTCACACTTCAAATATTGAAGGACATATTCATCAACTCTCATCACATATTGAGCAACGATTGAATCAACTTTCTAGCTTCAGTCTTATCCGAGTGCCTTTTCTATTTGCACCTTTTGGAACTTCTTCATCTGAACTCTCTGGACCCTCAGCTCCTCCGGCAAATCTGCCAAACTGATCATCTATTAGTTTCTGTGTTATTTGTTTTAGCTTTCAATATTGGTTTTTGTTTGACTTGGTGTGAACTCTGGATATTGACTTATGATTCGACACTGATTATTAAAATCTTTTGATGAACTCTTATTATATTCTTATTGATTATGTTATTTCTGCTAATTTCTTTCTGCTGATGTCAAAGAGGGGGAGAAGTATTATACAGATTATGAATGCAAATGTGGCGTGAGTGGCAGAATGAACTGTTATGCTGGAATGTTATGCTGGTTTCAAAAATTAACATTGCTTTATATGCTTTGAATGTCATATCCTCTGAATAGAGTATTTTGTTCACATAAATATTTTTTAACGCATATGGATAGTTTTGTCATCATAAAAAAGGAGGAGAATGTTGAGGAAAATCCCTAATTAGTTTTGAAGAATGACAAAACAATCTTTTACTAACCAGAATTACACTTAAGTTATTTGATGAAGGTAAATGCTGAGTCATCAAACTTAGTCGATGAAAGGACTTTATTAACAAACTCAAAATTATTCTTCAAATTCAAAAAGTGTTATTTTTGGTAAGTTTATGCAAGATAATCAAATTGATATCTTGGGATATCCTAATTAGCAATCACAAGATTGTTCCTTAAATACGAAGAACTATACTTATGGAAATCTTGATTTGATTGTATGGGCGATCAAATCACCTGAAGATAATGTTTCTTCTTCTAACGGCTATGCATTTTCTTTTGGGAAGTTTTATCCAACGGTTTGATTTGGAGATCAATCCTCTGAATTACCCAACGAATAGATTGGAACTGGAGGAGTATAAAATGAGTGCAAACGTCATACAAGGAGAATAACTAAAATCGAGAATTCCAAAGTTTGAATAGAACTTCGATCTTACATACTTGTGATTACTGTATTTCACGTTGTAATTTTAGAAAGAAAATTACTTGAGTGAAGAGTGTACGTGATAGTGCAGTCTATTATCTGAGAAGCGCTGCTCTTATAATCTTCTAGTGATTCAATAGTGAAACACAGCCAATAGGCTGTTAGCGTGGAGAGTGGAAGTAAGCTTGATAAAGCCGAACCACTATAAAGATCTGTGTGCAGTATTCTCTATCCCTAAACTTTCATTTATTATTGTTGACATTATACTGCATGCATATCTATCAAACAAGTTCGTCAGAACATCATCTTAGTCATCAGACGCAATTATTTGACAACAATTTACATACAAGTTTGTAATTCACATCCATCTGATATTGAACATACAAGTTGTTGATCTCAACTATATTCATTCTACACATTTAAATCATACAATTTTATAAAGTCACCTATTCACCCCCTTTAGAAGATAGCACTAGCCGTAACAAGTTAAAACTAGAAATCCCAAATCCTTCACCTGGACCGGCCGGTTAAGATGCCACCCTCTTCAAGAAACCCTAATCGCATTCTCGCATTCTTCACGCCTCTTGCACAAACCCTCTTGCTCGATTCTTGCCTCCCTCTCGTGATTTCACTCACTCGCTCAACTCTCAGATGCCATCCTCTCGCCTAAGTCGCTAGCATCCCTTGCTCAACTCTCGCCTCCCTTTTGTGGTCTCACTCTCTCGCTAGACTCTCGCCTCCCTCTCTTGCTCAGTTTTTGGCCGATCGTGATCGCAATCGCATCTCATTGAGGTAAATATCCAATGCTCCATTTTTCCTTTTTTGCTGTTCTTCGTACACCGAAACAATTTTGATGCTGCGTCTAGATCTCCTTCGTTGGAGTAGGGAGTGATCGGTTCGGAGAAGTGTGGGCATCTTGGTAATTTATGTTGAGGATATGCGGAAAGCACCGAGCTGGGTGTATCTTAGAAGTTACAGCGAGAGGTGGATGGTATTCTTATTCTTGGATGAATAGTCTAATGCAGTTTAGAAGTCCGTCTCTGGTTTCCAGCTTTTCGAGGAATTTTGTTTCTGTTTAGCTTCTAATTTTTCGACGATGCGTAGTTCTTTCTTGTTCTGAAGTGGGTCGCTCAATGTTGAACAAATTTCTTAGAAAATGCCTCCGGCTCATCGACCCACCCGGAAACCAAACCACACCAACCGATCCGGTCTAGTTCGGTTCGAGGATCAAGTGGGCCGATTTCCGGTTTTAGAAACTAGGAACCAACCTTTCTAATCCGGTTTCTGGTTTTTGAGTGAATACTAAATCATCTGGGAATCAATCACCCCTAATCGAGAGCAATTTGAAGATTTTCAGGAGCAAATTCGGTTTACCTTTTGCTAAGCACTATGGACTCTATTATGTCTCTAGTTGTGATATACATTTGCCGTTTTATAAATATTTTCAGACATCTTCGATCTAGCCACGTGGTTCTTTGTGAGGGTTGATTGATTTCTAATTCTTTTTTATGACTTTTAAAATCTGCCAGTTATATATCTGTTGTTTAACTCCTACGTCAATATTTTTGCTTCTCACTTTGGGTAATTAGCAACAAGTTTTCCGTGGACTTTCGGAAATCTGTTTCATTAGTACAGTATATGAGAGGTCAGTGTCCTTTTCCAGTACGAAGGTTTACTGTGGAAATCGATACCTAATATAATACACCAAAAAACAATCAACTTTTTGTAATATTATCGACAAGGAGTGAAGGATGATGGACAAGTATTGGGGTCAAGCGATGAAGCCTTATGAATAATTAATTGTTGTGAATTTTACCAAGTGTTGGACATGAGAAGTCGTGAGCATCCGCCGATCAAGCATGCGGATCGCAGTGTCACTTGAATCTACAAATTTTTCATGGTCTTTTCATCTTCTTCTTCCTTGCATCTTGACCATTCCAGTACTTTTATGTTCAAGAATATGACACAAATTATCCCTAAACTTTGGCCCAATTTACAATATAGTCCATAAATTTTAGCCCAATATATGATGTGATCCCCGAACTTTCAATTTGTTCAATGTAGTCCTTGAACTTTGGGTGCATTTCAACTTAGTTCCTAAACTATATTAAAATATTTAATATAGTCCCATATACTATATGAAAATGTTTAATATTAAAAGTTTAGATACCACATTACATATTGAGTCAAAGTTCAGGAACTATTTGTGTCGTTATCCTTTTATGTTTAGAGTAACATCACCTCTGTTATCTATATTATCAATTGGCTAATTTTGGCATCATGTACAACTCACAGCGTTAGAGTTTTTGGACTCTTCAGACTACCTTATTTCGTGGCATTTACTTTTCTACTCACTCTCCCTTAAAGTTGTAAGCTTACTCTTATGCTAACTGATCAGGTAATCCTTTAGATCATCGCTCCACTATATTATTGCTTATTTGTGGGTAACTCACTTAGAATTGCAAGCTTATTTATGCTCGCTGGTCAGGTGACCCTTTTGGTCATCGCTCCACTGCAAATTATTGCTTATTTATAGGTAACTCACTTATCTTATGGCATACCAAGAAAAAAATCATCATTCAATCTAATACGAAAGCAAACTATCGTACACATGCTAATACCAAATCAGAATTAGGGGCTGTTTGGTTGAGCTTTGGGAAGGGGCTTTGGGCCTCAAAAGCCCCTTCCCAAAATGCTAGAGTGTTTGTTGTGGCATTTGGCCAAATGCTAGCATTTCACGAATGCTACTGTTTATCTTTTTTTTTTTTTAGGGTTTGAAGCTTCTTCGGGCAGGCGACGGCGGCCGGCGAGGGAGAAGGGCCGGCGAGCCAGATCCACCCCCGCCGGCGGTCGCCCAAGGCCAGGCGACCCTCGGCGGGGGTCGCACGGCCGCCTGGGGTCACCTGAGGTCGCGCGACCCAGGCGGCCGTTGCCTGAGGTCGCATGACCTAGGTGGCCGTCGCCTGGGTCGCACGACCTCAGGCGACCGCCAGCAGCGGCAGATCTGGCTCGCCGGGGGTCGCCTGACCTCGGACGACGGCGGCCGGTGGCCGGCTCCGGCAATAGGTAAGTTTCGTTGACCTCAAGCGACGGCCGCCTGAGGTCGCGCGACCTCAGGCGACGGCCGCCTGGGGTCGCGCGACCTCAGGCGACGGCCGCCTGGGTCGCGCGACCCCCGCCGAGGGTCGCCTGGCCTCGGGCAACCGCCGGCGGCGGCGGATCTGGCTCGCCGAGGGTCACCTGACCTCGGGCGACGGCGACCGGGTAAGTTTTGTTTTTTTTTTAATAAATAAAATAATTCTCAAAGTCCATTTACAAAAAAAAAATTCACCAAACACTATATTTTGGCCAAAGTAACTTTACAAAATATTTTTACCAAACGCCACTTACTTTTCCCCAATGGACTTTCACCCAAAGGTATTTGCATTTCCCCAAATGCATTCCCTAAAAGCCGAACCAAACATGCCCTTACTGCAATTGTGATGGTTACTTGAAAACATGAGAGTCTGTCATAATGGTGGGATGGTCATTTATTGCGAAACCGCAATGATATTTAAATAGCACATGGTGATATTTTTCATGAGATCACCAAGCATATTAAAATAGACTATCATTTCATACGATATCAAATGCTTCATGGCAATATTCCTATTGTTTTTATTCAGACTATTGATGTCTTCACTAAGGCACATTTTTTTTTGGTCGATCACTAAGGCACATTTACTAAGGTGTTTTTTATCATCTTTTCTCAAATTTCGGGTAACTTCTTTTAAGTCTACTTAAGTTTGAAAGGATGTTAGAGATAACTAAGAGATTCTCCAGAGATAATTAAGAGATTCTCCATGTCTCTTTTAATTGTGCATATCCTTAATTAATAGTAATTGATTGTAACTTATATTGTAATATCTTATTATCTTATATAATATCTTATAAAACCTATATATACCTCATGTACTCTTCATTACTAGACACAAAAAAAAATTATACAATTCTCTTCTACGTACTTTTATCTACCTTCTCCCTAGTCCCACCTCCCCTCTCTTCCATCTTCCGAATCAACCAGCATCCCATAATTTAACAAACGAATCCCAAAAAATAACAGTGACACACACAAACTGTCGCGAGGCTCCAATCACCACCTGCTTCTCGATGCACCCCAATGACAACAACTCCACCTCGATCATTCTCTTTCCCCTTTATCTGTAGCCGCCGCTGCCCTCCGCCGACACTTTGAAGATGTCGACCCCGAATAACCTCACCATTTGGACCGGATGGACGGACCCGGCCCGGCTCAGCGTGCTCCTCCTGATGCACTTGATATGAAGCTGCTTCTCTGGCCCGGCCGACCGGTGGAAGCTGACGATGTCTCCAGCCCTCAAGCTCTTCTCCTTCACAAACCGGGTCCAACCCCGCGTCAGCACGTAGCTGTGGCTGCTGTTCCAATACGAGTACCTGAATCTCCACACTTTGCCTCCACTGTCTATGAAATTCAGCAAAACGCCCTTTGAAGTCGAAGGGCTCGTGTGGTTGCGCAGAGGGAAGTGCTTCTCCGCGTGTTGCTTCGGAATCACGAACCGATTCAGCTTCCCTACGTCACTCTGCGTGACCTCCTTCTGGAAAAGGAGATGACAGGCCATCGCAGCCCGACCCGGCCCGGACGGATCTCCCAGGGCTTCCACCATACTTACCCTTTTGCCGCTGCCGTTGGCGTTGAAGTAGTTTCTCTTGCTCTGCTCGAGCTCATCATAGTATGCGTGCTTCCGCAGCATGTCGAGGATCTCCTCTTTGGATTGGGAATACAGGAAAGCGGCTTCAAGATCGTACTCTTCAGTGTCAGACCTCTGCTTGAAGTTGGTGACGGCGCCACGGCCACGGAAGCGCTTGGCAGCAACGTCGTAGGCCATCGCGGCCTCATCCTCCTCGTTAAAGGTGCCAATCCACACCCTCTGGTGCTTCTCGTAGATTTGTGCGCCCCAGCGGCCGTTCGGCTGAGTGACGACGCCCTTGTACTTGGACGAGGGCAGCTTCCTTGACTCGGCTTCGACGCTGCCTTCGCAGTCCAATATCACGCTCGCGCCACTGCCAAGACGGCAGAGGCTCCGCGGTGGCGTCGGCAGCTGCAATGATTTCGACGGAAGTTGAATAACATTGGAGTCGCTTGTTGAGCTGAGCTCGTCTATGCAGATTATGTCACCATTCATTTTTTGTTTTTTCTGTTGAGAGAGAGAGAGAGAGAGAGAGAGAGAGAGAGAGAGAGACAGAGAGAGAGAGAGAGAGAGAGAAGAATAAGTGGTGGCTATGAAAGATTGGAGAGAGAGAGAGAGAGAGAGAGAGAGAGAGAGAGAGAGAGAGAGAGAGAGAGAGAGAGAGAGAGAAGAAGAAGAAGAAGAAGAAGAAGTGGTGGCTATGAAAGATTGGAGGGACTACGGTACCGGGGATATAAATAGAGGGACCTTCCACCAGTGCTTTTAAGTTATAATATTGTCGTATGACGACGTGGGCGTCTAACGGGGGTCAACTCCAAGAGATAGGTTGTGCAAGGAACTAGGAAAGTTCCATTTTATAGACGAGATACGATACTATATGCTAACTATTAAATTCACTCCTTTCATTGATCAAGTCATTATCATCATTGCTGCTGCTGTTATTATTATAGTATTCAAAGTATCTAAGTTTTATATTTTACCGAGTTTTTGCGGGGGGCTGCAATGCAAAGTGAGATTTATACAGTGCTATTTATTATAAGTGACTTTCGGACACATGTATATCATGGGTAGAAGGACATTAGAAGTGCTAAAAATATTGCATGGCGCTTACTATAGTACCAAAAGTTTTTTCCGGATCACTTCAGTGGAAACTTCGATCGGTGTCGCCGGAAATCCAACATGACCATTTTTTATTAATTTTTCCATCTAACGTGGCTCGCCGATATGCCCAGTCAGCATATGTAGCCCAAAACGACATTGTTTATGTATTTTGCCCAAAATATAAGCGCTAAATCACAAATTATAAGGAATTTCCCAAATTGAAAACCCTAAGTCAACCCCAACCCCAAATCGAAACCCTATTCGATTTGCCCCCCAACGCAGATGGAGGAGGGGGATTGGGCTTGGAGGCAGCGTCAGAGGAGGAGGATTGGCGGTGAGATTTGGCCTCGAGCTCGCGCTTCTTTTGCTCACGAATCTTTTGGATTTGCTTCTGCTCAATCTCGAAGCGCTTGAAGATGAGCCGGCCGCCGGTTTCTTCGATGAGGATTTGGGGCTTCTTGAGTAGTTCTTGCTTGAGGAAGTCCATTCTGGGGTTTCATTTTGGCTTCAAAATTGATGAGAGGAGACAAATCTGCATGAGTTCAGTTTGGCCATTCCATCAAACATGTGGCAAGCAATTTCTCAATAGTGTCGACATTCAAAACAATTTGGAATCTGACATCTAGATCAAAGCCAAACATGCAAACATATTAAGAATCATTGAGCTAAAATCAAAGTTAATCCGATTGTTGTTCAATCAAAAACTAGCTTTTGACACCGCTATTTTCATCCTCAAATAAATCGAGATTGAGTGAATAGAATCGTACCTTGATGAAAAGAGATTTTAGTCACAGTTGATAATGAAGCAAGCGTGAACTGGCTTTGGAACTTGTCAACACTCTTTTAATATCATCATGAGGACTTCGAATGAGATCCAGCAAATTTCGAAATTTTCAGTGATAAAACGGAATGAAACAAAGCACTCTTGGTGCTCATTTGGAGATGAAGCCAGCAAAGATGACTTACGATGAACGGTAACGCACAACAACAAATAGTGACGAGCAATGTTAGTGTCAACCGGAATTGAAATCTATGAGCGATTTGCAATCACGATTCCAGCTCTTCCAAGCTTTCGGTCAAAGAATAGGAAAAGTAGAACTTGACAAATCACAACTATAGACACAGCTGAGAACGATAGCGACGTTGATCTCACAGTGGTTAAAGTGAAACGAGGCGATTTTTTTTGTAGAGAGAGAGAGAGAGTCATAGTGAACGACGTCCTTTCACACAACTAGCCGCGTTGGATTGTATAAACTTGTTTTATCTGTCCACGTGGACTGGATATCTTTAACAAATTGTCAACTCATTTTTATTTTTTAATTATAAATGCCACGTAATCATTTTGACCGGAACTTCTCATCAGAGGCACTTAAGTGATAGTTTTTTCTCTGATTTGATACTTAAGTGAGCTAGCAAAAATTTTTGGCACTAATATAAGCATCGTACGAAACTTTTAACCTTTTAGTGGCCTTCTTCCCATATCATGCATCCGATGCATATGTACACATTAAAGGGATAAATTTGAACTGTAAATTTATCCCACACCATGAAGAGAAACATATAGCGAGATGTTGAAATTCAATGAACTCAAATGCGTCATCCTTTCCATTTTATTATTCACTTTTTTCCGTTCCTCTTCCGTTCTTTTCTTCTTGTTCTTCTCTATCCCCTCTCCTCCGTCACCGATGCTCCATCCTCCGTGTCCGTCATCCCTCTGGACGCCGCAAACCACCGCCATTTGTGCTGCTGCACTTGACTTGGTTGTGCCAGCCTCGACCATCGCGTCCCTCTCTCGCTCTCAAAGGTCGTAAACCTCAGATTGCAACGTCCCTTGAGGTTTTGCTTTTGTTGTAAAACGTCCCTGGAGGTTGTCCGAAGAGAAGTAGGGTTCCACTTGTCCAAGTTGATGGGGGGTTCACCTGACGAGAAATGAATATGTGGAAGTAAAGAATGGGACCTTGCTTTTTGCCGAGTTCATCTCCCCCGGCTGAATGCTGACCCCCAACATGGCTCTTTTTTTTTTCTTCCAAACAAAAACAAGCCATGAAAAATCTTCCATGTTTATCCAGAAAAGCATTAATGGACATGTCAAGCGGAGTCGGTCCCGTGATTCGAGGCCCCATTTGTTTCGCGTAAAATGAATTATTTGAAGAACATTTTCCTAAAAATGATGTCTTGTATAATTTGAAATAATTGATCAATGAAAAAAGTTTTCATTATGGATGATAATTTATTTCTAAATATTTTCGTGGACGATGTAAATATTTTGCATTCATTCATTTTTATAAGCGATACAAATTATCATTTTTAGGAAAATGATTTTCAAATTATTCATTTTCCACAAAATAAACGGAGCTTCGATATGTAGGGTGGGTGGTCGTACAATCATTCAGTCCTTTAGCTTCAACTAGGAAGCCTCACAAGCCCTAGACCACAATTTTAATCATTGAATATTGAGATTAGATACAGATAGAAAATATTTTATAAGCTCATTTGTATCGTAATGCGAAGAATCCTATATTTTTAACTAAATTTCTCGAGGAACCTGATGTCATTGCTATTGTAATACGTAGCCAATAAAATGGTTCCCTTTTGTTTCATGTCAATCTTGGCAAATAAAATTCCATCCCTTCATAAGATCCGACCAACAATGACTTGTTCTTTGGGGCCAACACAAGGCAGAGCTTTATCCTCAGTTGCTTCCTTATTTCTAACACTTTTCTCACCTCAGACACATTGAACTCCCCCACTATACAATCTCGAAATTTAATCTGGACCATCACTTTTGGGTTCGTTGGACTCAGCGGTTTGAACCGGTCATGTACTGGGCCGAACATCCGTGTCATGTGTCCCATGGTCGCACACGGTGACTAAAGGAAGACAAAAAATTTTGTTTAGAAAGGATGGAAGTACAGGAACAAGATGCTGAAGGGGTCGTTAAAAAGGATTACTTTTTATCCTCGGGCCCAATGCTAATCAGCGGTATGCATTGATCGTGTCTATCTCGACCCCACTGGTAAAAAAAAAAAGCCCGTACAATAGAACAAACTTTGTTGTATTCGAATTGATCCGGTCTTTTCCGTGATTTTCTTTGTTTAGAAATCTAAAGGGGCAACGTTTTTACACATCACCTCAACTTGTGCGTCGAATTCAACATGGACAAAAGAGGAGGAGAGGAATTCTGGAAATTTGAGGGGTGATAATGTGGAATCTTGTCGATTTCTCGATCTGTGCTGGGGCCCGCCAACCCCCCAATTTGTCAAGTTGATGCAAAGCCGAGAGCTCCGAGTCAGTGGGTTCTGAATTGGGTTCAACGGTTTTGCGATGCTCCTGATGCTGATCAAAAGAGGTACACCCACACCAGTAGATTCCCACCAATCCTCATCCTCCTCACGTACATGTCAATCAGTATTAATGATTAATCTTTTGTGGGCAACATCGATTATGGAGTTGCAAACAATTTCAGTGAGGAACTTTTTGTTCGAGAGGCATTGCACTAGAACGAAAAGATGCCATCCTTTCAATGGGGAAAGGTATAAACAAGAGTTCTTTTTTTGTTTCCTTTTCTCTTTTTTTGGGGGGCGTGGGCCAAGCAACGAAAGACAATAAATTGGCCAAGCTCTTGTCATCCAACATGGACCCTATTACGTCTCTAGGGGCGATATACATTTCGACTAGATCTCCACCTCCATTTGATATTTTATAAATATTTTCGGAAAGCTTCGATTCAACGTAAGTTTGTCGTCCGTCGCGGCCTCATGAGTCTTGTTTTCCGGCATCCTTGTACCGGTGGAAATCTACCACTAGTCGAGCCTCTCTGTTCTCTATAGCTTCATTCAGCCGTGCATCCCCCTCGGTCATGGTCATAGTTTTGCTTCATTCAGCCGTGCATCCCCCTTGTTTGCTAGTTTTAGTCTTAGTTTTCTTTTTGTGATCTTTGTCCTTTTCAATTCCCCAAAGAAGACAAAAAAGAAAGAAAGCTTTCTAGTTGGTGCTCCAATCTCAGCATCTCATCTTCGGAGACTTCCCCGCTTGTGGACAACACTCAATAATGCCCACCATAGATGTTGTTTGTTGTGATTACTACTTTTCGATTGCGAGTGTCATTGACAAGCGAAGTCGCCGTCAAGTAGCGGTAAACACCGGAGTCAAGCACATCTTCATCTAGTGGTCAAAGTTGAGCGCCATGAGGTGATGCAATTTTATTTGAAGCAATTTTAGTTGGGTTTCCACACGATTTTATCAAGATTGTGTGGGAAAAGAGGTGTCAACTTTCTGATCATTTGTTTCTTTGGCGTTTGTCTAAAATCCAATTCAATGTAGCCACATCCCTTATCTAGTATAAAAGGACTGGCTTACCTACGACGCTTTTGTCACAGACATTAGGAGATAGTTGCACTTGTCATGTGCAAGGTAGATGCTTCAACTTGAGGAGAGTGTTGAAGTACATCAATGAATATTAGTCGATCGATAATTTTGTCGTAAATAAAGATGTAAGAGTTTATTAGTATTTCTCATGCTTTATAAATGGAGCCATCTTGTGTAATCTTTCATTAAGGTATTGAAAAAATGTTAAACTGCACATGTGGGTGGTATTAAAAAAGTCCCGCGTCAGAAAATTGCTATGGTACGAAGTAGTTAAATATATCTTAGTTGTCCCAAAATTCATGTACTTAAGTTCATGAATGAAAGCGGGTACAATTGTATATGTTAACATGCTCAGATTTACGCTCCCTCTTAGCGATCTTCCTAGGTGAAAATATCGATTTTTTGTTGTGCACTTCCAACAAAAAATGTAGCTTTGAAGTCTTTTTTTTTTTTTCCTCTCTCTCTATGTTGAATATCCTAGAATATTTACATGTAAATTTTAACATATGACAATAATATATTTTAGTTGTTAACTCCTCCATTTCCAACTTATTTCAAGTTTTGGTATTTTAGTTATTTATTTAATTACAACATGACCTTTCAAATCGGCGTGGATTAAGCTACGGTCCAGAGATTGATAAATTTATTATTCTCTAAGTTGGAGATGACTTAAGATATGACTTCCGATTTACACGACATATTATGTCCACACAAAAAAGAGCACACAATTATAGAATCATGCGCGAGGGGACTATTGAATTCGGACGATATGATTATGTGTCATTTCACATGCTTTATGTTGTTCATTATTTAATGTACATGCAAATTTTTCCAATTTGCTAATGATGCCTCCGAAAATACAATAATTTTTTTATATGAAAAGGGCTAAAGCTGGATACAAAAATTTGACGTCGTAAATCTATTATCCATATTTTATCACCTAATAAAACATGAATTAACTTTGTAAGAGATAATGAAAAGAAACTTATATCCAAGCGCCTATCAATTCCAAGATTAGCAAGTTGATCGGCAGTTACCCAAATCATTCAGCGACCCTCGTAAGCCATTGTAAAAAAAAAAATGCAAAGAAAGAAAAAGAAAAGAAAAAAGAAAACACAAAAGAAAAGAATTAAATTTTAAATTTTAAAAATTCAGAAAAAAATTTTAAAAAAAATTCTCCACATCAATGTCGACTGTGTCACGTAAGATAGCTGACATCCAAATCAACGAGTTTCTACCAAAATTGACCAAAGGGACTACATTACAAATGGTCAAAAGGTTTGTAACTAAATTGGCCAAATTGAAAAATTTAGGACTAAACTGGCATATGTACAATAGGTTTAAGACTCTTTGATATTTTCCCCAAATTGAAGCAATGTGCTATATCTATTAGATTGAGTCTTAACATGCACCCCATGATTGACGTTGAATGACTCAATCTTGCCATGAAGGGCACAAATAATAACATTTCTCTTCCCCAGTACTATTTCTGGCTAGAAATAGAAAAGGTAGTGTTTAATAACAACACAAAATTTCCATTCCTGAAATAGAAATTCATTTGATAAGTCATTCTCAAATTTATGTTCTTGACAGCCAGCGAGCAACAAACGATCGACGAGCAACAACGGCGGTGGGCGGTGGGTGGCGACGGACAGCTGACAAGTAGGGGCAAGCGGCAACAAGCTATGGTGGGCGGCCGAAGGCAAGCAGGATGGTCGTAGGTGACTGGCGGCTGGCAAGCAATGAGTGACGGGCAACCCGGCAAGCGGTGGTGTTGGAGGCAAGCGACAGGTGACGAGTGAGCGGCGATGGGTAGCAAGGGTAAGCAATAAAAGAGAGTTGTTATTTGTGTTCTATTCCAAAAATAGAAAATTATAAAATTTTGACTTCTCATTTCTATTCTAAATCTATTTGTAGGCCAAAATTAGTCCAAAAAATAAAATAATGAAATAATTTTACCAAAGGAATTTCTATTTCAAACATATTCCCATGAACAAAAAAGTATAAAAAACAAGGAAACATAATGGTTATTATTCGTGCTAAAAGAATGAATTATCATATGCAACAAGAGCTTAAGAAGAGGAAAATTGTCCAAAAAATCCTAAATCTATTGCGCTTTTGCCAATTCAGTCTTAAATCTTTCAATTGTGCCAATTGAATTTTAAACCTTTTAAAAATTTACCAATGTAGTCTATCCAGAAATCGCTAATGTGGATACCAACCGTCCAATGTGTCATGGTCGGTATTAACGTGAAATTTTTTATTATTTTTTTCAAATTTTTATATTTTGATATATGTTTTTTGTTTTCTCCTTCTTCCTTCGCTAGTCGCCCAACTTTGGCAATGGTTGGCAACTAGCCAAAGGCTGCGAATGGCACCATAGTCTAGCGAGGGTTGCCATCGCCAAAGGCCAGCAAAGGCGAGGCTTGACCTCACCTCAAGCAGGCAAGGGGCGCCCTCACTACATCCCGACGAGGGTGACCTCACCTAAGGCCAGGGAGGGTGACCCTTGCTAGTTGTAGTCTCTAGCTAGTCGCTAGCCATCACTAGGGCTAGGCTAGGCAATCAACGGAGGAAGGAGGAAAAAAAATTCAAAAAAGTATTAAAAATATAAAAATTTTCCACTTAAGAAGCAAGTTATATGCATGGTTACCGGGAAAAAAAGAAGCAAATAACATGCGCATACAGGTGTTTATTCGTTATGACTGTTTAGGGTGGGTTTGAGAAAAATTCTCAAGACCCAGCTATTGAGTTCGAAAATCGGTAGAGAGAAATGCTTTGTGTGCTCCTGGGTCTTTGCTAGGACTTATTTACTAAATGACACGAAAATACTCAAATTATATTTCAAAAAAGGTTCTTTAATCCTGTGGCTGCATCCCATCTTAGGAAGGCACATTTGGGCCTCATGATGATGTATCTAATAAGATCGAAATATTGCTAATTTTAAGATGAGCTAAAAGACAGATGTATGGCCGCAATACGCGACTAAAGTCTGCACTTTGTGCATCTTATTCATACGCACGTTTCCATTCATTATAGAATGTCACAAACATCTGGAAGATCCCCAGAAGGAATTGACTCGGAAGAAAGTATTGCCAAGGAGCTGCTTAACCATAAATACATGGTTTTTGAACGACAAAACATTTTAGTTAGGTACGTGAATTCCGCACTCATTTCCATTTCCATTCCAACGAGACTTTCTCCATCTCTCATGAAAGGGGCAGTCCACTTTTCTACACGCAGAAACAAAAGAGGAAGCAGACACCAAGAGTGACTCGGGAGTTCTTGGTGTCAACAATGGCTTCCGAAGCCGCCATGTGAGACGAACGGTCGAGATAAATTTGGCCACTTTTGAGCCGTTTCCATTGTATTGGCGATATCCCATTTGAGAACGATGGTCTTTTGCTGTCTTCTGTTCCGGAAGGCAGCCCATCTCGCTCGGTCAAACGTCAGCGCTACTGCTGCTGCTTCTAGTAGCCAACGACGTGTATGTTATGGAATTCCTCTGCATCAGAATATACGCTACGTACATGCAGGTATATACGTGCATGAATATCGACGTGTACTTTTTTATGCAGAAACATATAGTATGGAATCCACATGGATCATACTCTGAGATCTCTTATGCATGCATCGGTCGACAACTTTCCCGAGTCGGCAAATAGTAGACGTTACGCGTTTTCTTGGAGCATGAAAAATTATCTTTTAAAACAAGTCTTAGGACTCGATAGTTGTAGTATCACATGAAAAAACTATTTGGGTGCCCCCAAAGTATAGGTCTCTTACTAGTCAAGAAAAGTATACAATGAGCTTATCGTGTTTTATATATGATATGTCCTTTCCCCTCGTTCATAATCACCATGAAATGATATACAGATGGCTGGTATTTTCTCGTGTTGACTTCACGATGAACATGTCATTAACTTGTCCAATAAAATGGACAATAAGCATTATTGCATTAGAATATGCTAGTGTTGAGATAAACGTTACGTGCATGTCGGTCATGGGTAGGTAGTTTTCGACCTTATCCTAGAGGTTCCACTTGCAGGTGCGCACCATCAACTTGGGCTAATTATTTGCACCTTTGATGACGATGCGACGAATTGAAAACCGCCGGAGCCAGCCACGGATTGGATCTTTTTTTGTAGTTTCCGCGCGAATCTTCAGCGATATGAAGCAAACGCAATTGAATTACACTCTTTATCAAACTCGGGGCCTAACAAGATTTCACTCTCTTCTTAAATTAGTGATAATATAAAAAAAGTAGGAGTAGCTAGGGGTCGCTACCTTCTTCGTTCTTCCACTGGGCAATTGCACGACTTTTGTTCCCTCCCAAACTAAACTATGGTGAATGATATTAAAATAGCTATTATGTTTTGAAGATTGTTTAGACATGCGTTCGGACATTAGACTGGAGACTTCGAAAACAACGCCGGCTCTCCGAGGTCTAATCTCTAGTCCAAGCTTGATAATTATCAGATGGATTGGAGGAGAAATATGAGGGCGGGGATATTTTTGTTCAGAACAATTTGCTTAACCTACTACTGAACTAGTTCATGTAGGTCAACAAAAGAGTTGTGGGCCACAGAAAGATTTGCAGCTGTAGCCGTTGACTATTACAAAACACTGCTAGGAACACCTCTTGTTACTAATTGGATGATCTACCCAATCTTACGGTTGCTTGAGCAATAGAGGAATCTTTTAACTCAACCTGTCATTGATTGAGGAGGTTAAAGAGGTTTTGCTTCATGAATGGTGATGAGTCCCCTGGCCCTCATGGTTTTCAACTCAGTTTCGCGAGGACGCCTTGTCAATTGTGAGGCAAAGATTTCACCTCTGCTGTCTTAGATTTCTTCAGCACATCTACGTTGCTGAGGGAGGTTGAAATGCCCGATTTTTGACCTATTTCTTGTTGCATTAATTATTCCTTACAAGTGCATAAATAAGTGTTGGCAAACAGATTGAAGAAAAATTCTGCCTGCTTTCATAAGTAATAACCAGTCAGCTTCTGTGGAAGGATGGGATATCTCAGACAAAGTTCTTTTAGACCATGAATTAGTATAGAACAGTCATAGGGTTGGCATTTCTCCTAGAGGCATGGGGCTATTTACTCGGGTGGATATTTTGTCGAGACTTTGCCTAAACCTTCCTGGGATAGTGCCATCTACTAGATATGGGAGGAGAAAAAATGATGTGTATTGTATAATGATAGTTCTCCTCATGCTGGTAAAGTGCTCAAATGTCTGAAGTTTGTGAGTTGGAACCATATGTCTGAGCTCAGATTCCTGTTAACTAGGCGAACGTGAAGTAAAAATTCCTGGAATTACTTTATTAGCAAGTTCGAGAAAGGGAGACCAATAAGTTGGGCAAAAGTGTCAAAAAAAGTCCTAAACCTTTGGCATTGGTGCCAATTTAATCTTAAACTCTTTTTTTGTACCAATTGAGTCCTAAACCTTTTGCATTTATGCCAATTGAGTCCTAAACCTTTTTTTGGTGCCAATTCAGTCCTAAACCTTTTGCATCGGTGCCAATTCAGTCCTAAACCTTTTGCATTTGTGCCAATTGAGTCATAAACCTTTTTTTGGTGCCACTTGAGTCCTAAACCTTTTGCATTTGTGCCAATTCAGTCCTAAACATTTTGCATTTGTACCAATTCGGTCCTAAACCTTTTTGAGCTAAATTAACCGAAAGGACTGAATTGGCACAAATACAAATAGTTTAGAACTAAATTGACACCAATGCAAAAAGTTTAGAACTCAAGTGGCACCAAAAAAAGGTTTAGGACTCAATTGGCACAAATGCAAAAGGTTTAGGACTGAATTGGCACCGATGCAAAAGGTTTAGGACTGAATTGGCACCAAAAAAAGGTTTAAGACTCAATTGGCACCAATGCAAAAGGTTTAGGATTGAATTGACATCAAAAAAGGTTTAGGACTAAATTGGCACTAATTCAAAAAGTTTAGGACTTTTTTTACACTTTTCCGTGCCAATGCAAAAGGTTTAGGACTGAATTGACATCAAAAAGGGTTTAGGACTAAATTGGCACTAATTCAAAAGATTTAGGACTTTTTTTACACTTTTCCCCAATAAGTTGGGCTAAGTCCAACATTTTGAACATTGTAAGACCGAAACCATGAGATCCTATACCCATGATGTAACCAAGGAGGACCATATAAAACTTCATTTTACGAAGCGAGTAGTGCTTGGTGTACGAAGCCGATCTGCAGAATTGTTATATAGACATTCATCATAAAGGGCTTCTCCACATCTTATAGGAAATTGTTGTCCAGCCTCAAGGAAGCTCAAAGGTTCTTCAAACATATATATCCCAAGAAGAAATAAGTGCCCGTAGAACCACATCCACGGGAAGAACCACGTCGATTCGACCCCCAGTGTAACTGGAGCTTGAAAAAGAGCTCACAAGGTGGACACCTTTTTGCATAAGACAGAAGCAGTCATCAAATGAACTCAACGTGAAACTTTCTTGAGTACATCAAACTGAGAGCACAATCAACTGCCAAA
Source organism: Syzygium syzygioides (assembly GCA_031216285.1). Taxonomy (NCBI): domain Eukaryota; kingdom Viridiplantae; phylum Streptophyta; class Magnoliopsida; order Myrtales; family Myrtaceae; genus Syzygium; species Syzygium syzygioides. Next base: position 37,635,028 of record CM062243.1, read on the forward strand.
AAATAATGCCCTATTCAATAAGACACGTGGTACGTAGTGTAGTTGCCAAAGCTTATCTTCAAGCATTTCAGGACCACTTGCAAAATGAAAATACATCATTTACAACATATCAACTGGTCCATCCGGTTTGAGACATTTCAATTTTTCTCCTGTAATGCCAAAAATCATGGTACACATGGTACAATGAACTATGTCGAGTGATCGTCAACGTGAGATGGAGATGCAGTGCATCTCTGGAGCAATTTGACATTCAACAACCCCATTTTCATGCAAATTGCTCAAAAGTCGAACAGATGCGATTCATCTTTCTAAAACAGCGAAGCCACTTGCATCATTTTTAGGCCTATGATATAATTGATTCCGGCAGGCTCCCTTTTGAGGAGAGGACACGGTCAATCTTCATTGCTCTTCACTTTTCAAGATTTCTGATAGTTGGGACTGAAAGGTGAGGGCAATCCTTTGGCATGTTGGCTTTCCATTTCAAGGAGCATCAGTGATTTCTGCCTCTGGTATCGGTTTCTCTTACCGGCAAGCGCTGTAAAAGAAATTTTGGTGAGAATGAAAGTAATGGTCAACAGGAAATCCAATTTTGTGCAAGACTGCATAAAATATTAATAAAGAGCTCAGTGTGGATTTCGTTTTGGAATTGCAGAAATGGTAATCATCAAATTTTTAGGAGCAATAGTTGGTGTTAATTCGCTGTTGCGGAAAAAGGCCAACTAAAACCCAGGATATAAAAACCTTCTTGATTATAGTGAACTGCAGCACCGGTCTGAACCTGATAGTGAGGCATATCAAAATATTAACCTTATCTGTGCAGTTAAGGAGCGTTCAAAGATCATACTCACACATCAGCTCTTGAGGTAAACCAAAGTCATAGTCACTGCGTCTTCTTCTGATGCAGAAAACCAATAGCACCACTAGTAGCACGATGAAGGCAACAGCACATGATAGGCCAATGGCAATTTTAGCACCGGAAGATAATCCACCATTTTCCCAAAGAAGAGAACAGGCAGGCAAAGATGGTGCTCCACATAGCGCTTTATTACCAGAGATGCTGAGAGGAAGAGAGATTAGAGTGATAGGATTAAGCTCAGAACCAAGTGAATTAATAACAAAATAATTTAGAAGAAAACGAGGGTAAGCAAGATTCTGATCTTCGTAAATAATGTGATAGCCAAATTTGAGTAGTTAATGCTCAGGCTACCGTGCCATGTCCTGAATCAGTGAAATCAGGTCCTAGCAGACATCTCCAATTGTTATTATACCACGTCTATCCTAATTCTTTTTCCCCTACAAAGATTCCTTGAGAGCAGCGCAACAAAGTACATCCATTCACAACGTGCAGCATAAGCTCTCATCAAGTTTCACAGGTAGAAATCATATTTATTGACTCAAGCTGTAATTTTAGCTTCGTGGAAGACGCTGGAACCCAAATATGAAAGCATGCCAGTGAAAAAGCCTGAATCTATAATTTTTCAATGAGAACTTGTCCAAGGAGGCTGCATTTAAGGCTTCTAAAGGTGATGCTAGCCATTCAAATTCAAAACTTGCGCAGCAAGCGGGAACAAAAATCAGAAGGTGATAACTTTAGGAGAAATCAAGGTTTATGTTGATGAAAAGTCGCGAATGAATATATCAAAAGCTTCAGGAGCATATTCCATCTCAAAATTGCAGTTATTTCCTCATCGCCCAAACCACACTGTAAGCAGATAGACCATGAAGATCCGAGACATAAAATATCATGACTCACTTTCATCTAGGAAGTAGATTACTTAGAACATGAGGGAATGTCAAGTCTTTGAGACTCCAAAAACAAATATGACTCATCCGTTGGAATGAAAATTTAGACTTAATCAAGATCCACTATTGTGGCAGCATGCACTATCTTCCCATGAACACTTTGTTCACACCCCATTTCCCAATCCATGGGCCCCAACCCCAATCTCAAGCGCTTGTTCATACATGCACCAAGAAAAGGAAGAAAAAGGGAAGGCAAAAGTAAAGGATGAAAACCAACCATTTCGGCAGATCAAGAAGAGCAACAGTTCCTTAAGAAGACAGCAGATCCAGAGCAAAATTTTACAGGTCACTTAGAGAGAGAAGATTTAAAGAAACTGAGATAAAAAGCCTTTTGATTAATGTAAGGTTAGATACACGGAGGGCTCATCATCACAATGATTTGAACCTATGTCACAGCATAACAATCGGAATACAAAATTATTGCATAAGCTGTACAATGTTACGATTAAAAGAAGATATAAGCACATGGGACGATGACTGCACTCTCACAGAAGCAGACGAGAACACTAGCATGGCACTTTCAATTCATAGTAAGATAGCCATTCATTAAACAAAATCAAGAAAATGTAAGACTTCAAAATGAGGATAACCTACTCTATAGATCCTCCATGGACACCAATTGAATAGAGTCCCTCTGGGACCTGCCCTTCCAATAAGTTATCATTCAATAGCCTAGAACAGAGAGAGAGGAGAAAATTAGGATTTGACAGATTAAAGGGCAATGCTCAGACTATCTGTCACACACAATAAAAGTAGGACGCATGATATATCATATGATATGGAACCATTGGAGACAAAGTACTTACACAAGTTGCATATTTGAAGAAGCTAGACTGTCTGGAATAGAGCCAGTGAGCTGATTGCCTGACAAATCCCTAAATATAACAATGTTAAACAGAAGAATTTAGAAAAGAATACCATGGTGTTGTTAGCAGTAGTACCAATCAAAGGTATAACTTAGAGAAACATTATTTTTGAAAGAGGGGGGAAACATATTCAGCTGAGGAGATTGGTTGTCTATCTAATATGCTCCAACTCCACACAACTAGCATAACAAATATCCATTACACTTTAAAGATATTATTAAATGAAACTCAAAATATCACTCTACTCAACTAAAATGAACATGAGAAATGAAAAGGCAACGTATAACATTTTGCTTTTAATCTACCAGTGTAACCCAGACAAGATCAGAAGAGAGAAAAAAAATCTGCAAGTTCAACTCCTTCATGCATGGTCAATTCGATAATTAAAATAAGCAAAGAAGATTAACATTTCAAGACTCATTTTGAGCTTAGCTTCATTAACACAGAATGCCGCTAAAGAACCGGTCAAGCATAAGCCAATAACCAAAACATTCATGATTTACCCATCAGACGTGACAAGCAATTTCTGATACTTACAGTCGTGCAAGAGCATTTTCCCCGAGTCCAGATGGAATAGTACCCCGTAAAGAATTTGAGCTTAAATTCCTGATGATGTGGGAGGTTAAACGAGAGTAAGCACAACTGGGGTAAAAATTTCAAAAGTGATAATTATAGAATATTTCCAGAGATCGGATTTTACCAATATATAATTTCACTACTCCATCAACGAAGAACAGATTTGAAACAGAAAAGGCTAGACTACGTCAGCTAACTTTTACCTCCGCGTTGGAGCCAATAAAAAAAGAAATGTAAAAGAGAACTGGACAATCCACCTTCAAACATCTATACCAGAAATGGACATGCATTTAGGGATATAGCGACCAACAAAAAGGTGAAAAGCTCGAATTACCATCTAAACCATTTTCATGGGAAGAATGAGTGAGCACCCATTACAAACCACCAAAATCATGACTACTATAAACAGTTGGATAGAAATTGGACAAGTTTAGGGCCATAACACGCTATTAGTGAATAAGAGTTGAGTTCTCTGTATAAAACCTATAGGTGAACCAAGCATAAGCTTCAAGAGTCTTTTAGCAGCAATTCTACTGAACCAACTCAAAGGGCAGAACTCAGCAGTGCTATTTCTCCCGAAAAACATCAAGGCAAAACAGTGACATTAATCAGAGGCCAAGAGCTGATCTTGTCCAGGGGTTATCATCAGATCCAGGTCCTCAACCCTGACTAGAGGGAACAGAAGCAAAATGGTTGGTGCAATGACTTATGCTAGATGGAAGTAGTAACACAACGAGAGAAAGTTCTTATCAAAGCCCAGAGCAACAAAGACAGCATAGCTCATTCGAATGACCTAATCCTCCTATATGATGACAGGGGACAAAAAAAAGGACTGGAATTGTGGTTGCAACTTTCCACAGGTGGCGGCATAGCTCATTCGAATGACCTAATCCTCCTTTATAATGACAGAGGAAAATATAAAAGGACTGGAATTGTGATTGCAACTTTTCAGATAAAGTAGAAGAGAATGTCAAGAAGAAATAGTGCTGGAGCTTTTCCATTACCTAAAATCCTGGAGATCATAAAAGGAAATTAGAAGCAGAAAGGAGATACTTACAAGCTTACCAAGTTTGACAAAAGATTTATCTGGTCACTTAAATAACCTTTCAAGCTCTGACTCCCAAGATCTCTGAAATACCAGTAAAATAGCTGATTTTAATATAAGGCACATACTTAAAAGCCTGTTATTAAGTATATCAACGATTTATTCGTTTATATCCTTAAAGAACGAGAAGCAACACTCAACTAAATTTTCTCTGCCATTAAAGAAAACTCGGGACCAATACCGTTCAAGATATGGGGATCTCGCACTTTCCAGTTTCGTTGCCATAATCTGGTGTTTTATGTGAACTTAAGAGTGACAGACACTGCTTGCGCTGCATAGATCATGGAAACTAATAAAAAACTGAATATCTGGTAATGAGATTTCCTATATCCTGGGGAAGCATTCTTCCAAATTTAATGTCATTGTTCTTCACTTAAATGCAGTTCCAGACTATAGCGTGTTGCTTCAGGCATGTGACCTGGCAGGATATCGAAGGTACTCTTGTGAACACAAAACTAGGAGGTTTCCCTGGCTACAAGAAGTTGAATACATTTATCCACGTAGTTGCCTCTTCCAATGCATTTAGTATATGTGGCTAGGTATGAAACATGAAAAAGTAAAACTGCTCACATTTCATATATTACAAGGGAAGTCTTATCCTTGTGGGGATGACATGTAACTCCCTCCCAAGCATCCCAACTGGTAGGAGCACAAGGGTCACCGTTCCAACCCATCCTCTCGGGAACAGCGAATGACTCTTTCAATGCTCTCATAGCAGCCACTGGAAGAAAAATAAAGATCGATCAGTTTCTCTTGCATACTCTGTCTGCCACAGCAAGCTAATAATCCGGATTCACATTTCACGCCAGATGCTTCTTATGGAAATAACGAGTACATGAATGATGCCTGGCTCATCCTTAATTATTCAAGACATCCATAACTGGATTAGGTTTTGTTGAGGACGTTCCTTTTATCCTAGAACCTAAAAGTGTCAACATTGCTACCACAGCTCTGCACCAGAGATGGAAAAAAACCATGCCATTGAGCTTACTGCATACTATGCTTGGTCGCCATCCCGTGCATAGAATCTGCCTACTACTGTGAGAAATTTGGAGATTTTCAGGAGCAAATTCAGCTTCCCTTTTGCTGAATGATGAACAGTCGATCAAGTACCTATCCTACACCAGTGTCCTTATCTTTTTTTTTATTTTTTTTTTTGATAACCCAGGGAACCCCGCACGGCCGACAGCCGGGAAGTAAACCCTGGGGGCGACACGTGCTAGCCACCACACACGTGCCACCGGTTAAGTCACCCTGCGGCGCTCGGGATTCGAACACTCAACCTTTTGCGAGAGGAAGAGTGCGCGCTCCAGCAGCGCCACCCAGGCGGGAGGTCACCAGTGTCCTTATTGATTCCAAAAAAAATTGAAAAAACAAGAGAGCACCCAAAAAATTATGTTTATAAAATTTCTCCGGCATGCCAAACTTTGATGATCAGGAGCAACTCACAAATCCAACCATAAAACACATTGGGCAATCAAATGACAGATGAAATTTAATTCTACGATAAGCGGCAATGCCCATACCTTGCTCGGAATCAGTGGAAAGATCAACAGGAACCAGTGCATAATTCTCCAGCCCACTAATCAAGGGTACTCCTACAACTGGCTCTAGCGTCACACTCAAAGTCGTACTGCGCAAGTTCTTCACCGTGTAATGCCAATCATACGCGGCGAAAAGCCCGACCTCCTTATATATGTCGACCCTAGTCAAGTTGACCCCATTCACCTTCACATCAAAGACCCTCTGCCCAGCTCCGCTCACTTTGGATTCAATCTCCGCGAAATGTAGCCACAACAAGTAATCCATCTTCGCGTCGACCTCCAATTCGTAACCCAAAGACCCTTCCCTTGCCATTATAGCCGTCTGATATAACTTCATCGGGAAATAATTCGGTTGCTGATTAGCCCCGGCAATAGTACTCTTCGTGGAGATGACCACGGCATGCGAGTCGGGCGATCGGAAATGAGAGTCCGACTGCCACGAACGGCCGAAATAATCCGTGTCATTGCTGAACCCGGGGCCCCATTGTCCCGAACCGCAGTCCAGGCGTCCGTAATTGACCAGAATGAAGCCGACCCCGATCGAGGCCGCATCGTAGGACAGCGGATCGACCTGAACCAAGGAGAGCGATCCGACGACGGGCGCGTCGGTGGCGATGCCGTAGAAACAGAGTTCGGCCTCGCCGTCGGGGACGAAGGCGAGGAGATCGGAGTAGGCGCCGAGGCGGGCGACGCGCTCGGGCCAGGGGGAGCGCCAGCTGAAGACGAGGGTGCCCTGGACGGAGACGTCGAAGCTCGGGGCGTGGGAGCGGCCGTCGTAGTTGTCGTAGACGGTGAAGGCGCGGACGTAGTAGCGGCCGGGGGGGAGGCCGGGGACGGCGTAGCAGTTCTTCTTGCCGGAGGAGAGCGGGGGGAAGGAGCGGAGGGTCTTCTCGGGGGGGGAGCTGAAGAGGAGCGGCTGGGAGACGACGGCGGCGGAGCCGCCGGAGAAGAAGCGGTCGGAGAGCCAGGCGGTGCCGAAGGCGTCGGTGGAGTTGGCGGCGGAGCCGCAGTCGATGTGGAAGGAGACGTGGCCTGCGCAAGGAAAGGAGAAGGAGAAGGAGAATGAGTCGAGAACAGTGGGGGGTTGCCGTGCCGTGCCGTGCTGTGCGGGTGAAACGGGGAAGAGCGAGCTTGCCATTACCGTACGGATAGGAGGAGGAGGCGAGGAGGACGGGGAGGAGGAGGAGGAGGAAGGAGAGGAGGGTTTTGGACGCCATTGAAGGGAGGGGGAGGGGGGAGAGGGAGGGAGGAGTGGAAGGCTGCACGGAGGAGGCTGGGAGTGGAAGTTGAAAAAGTGGAGGGAAAAAGTGGAGGCGAGGAAGGAAGGAAGGAAGGGCGAAGAGGGCGAGATTAGCGGGGATGAAAGGAGAGAGACAGAGAGAGAGAGAGAGAGAGGGAGAGGGAGTCAGACACGGACTGGGGAGTCGTTAGAACGCGACAAGTATGATTGGTGGAAGCACGCCGCCTGCTTCTCTCTGCTTTCATAAGTGGGGCCGACGAGCTCGGTGTCCTCTTCCTCAGTCAAGTTCGATATCACGAAAAATTCTAAACCAATATGAATTCATCACGAGCTAATTTTTACTTCAAATCAATGCATTCGCAAGAATTCGAAAATTAATAAAGAGTAAATTTATCATAAATATATCGGTTTAAAATTTTAAATAGTCAAAAAATTTGTGTGGAGTAAATTGATCGTAGAGATACCGATTTTGAGTTTTTCGTGATCAAAAAATTGGTACGTGGTAAATTTATAATAAATGTACTAATTTCGAATTTTTCATGGTATTAATCCAAAAAATTAGGTTAAAAAAGTCAGAAATAAAACTCCTTTGTTACATTCAAGTCCAACGCATTATTCACGTCACTTCCAGATAGAAATGACCGTCCGAAACCCTCGAAAAGTCTTTGACCAAAGAAAAACTCCTCGAAGAGTCGGAGCGGATGTGGGGAAAATTTGAAGAGCCTCCAAGATCTCGGGCCCAACCATTCGGATGAAATAGATTAATTTCTCCCATCTGGATAATTGAAATAACCGTAAAAAAAAAACAAAGAAATTGTTCTGAGTAACCTTCACTTTTACATATTTCGGCCGTGGATTTTTTTAGTGGTACATCCCCGAAATTTTCATTACATCTAAATGTCAACACGCCGAATAGTGCGCAATTTTTTTTCGCAGTACTCCGGATTTCGAGCGATATTTTAGAAAGAAAATTTATTCCACAAGACCCGTAAATTTCCATGGGGGAGCGCTCTATGCCGGCAGCGCATGCCATACGAACCGGTACTAAAGTCGTGTTCATATTATGCTTCTCACTAATTGCCAAAAAAGAAAAAGAAAGAAAGAGGGGATTTAATTAAAGAAAAACATTTAAAGAGATGCAATGTAGACATCATTTGTAGTAACGGTAGATATTAATAAATATGAGAGAAAAGGTGGAGGTAGGGAGGGGTGGGTTCATATCTACGTGCGGGGCATGACGTGAACATGGCGTGACCTCCCTCTCTCTCTCTCTCTCTCTCCGTCTCCCTCGTCCGTTCCCACGCCAACAAGGTCAAGCCCTGCAAGTCGCAACGTTAAGAATTTCTTCATTAAAGAAATAAGTGGCTCGCGGCATATTCTTGCGTTGTGGTTGGGGGAGGGGGGGAAGAAAGTAAACGGGTTAGGTCCGTGTTCTCGTCCGCGACATGCGCAACCGTGGCAAATTCTTGGTCGAACACAGCAGCGGATAGTGGAAGGATCTTCGACAGGAGCGTTGGATCATGAAGCGCGAGTCTCGGATGAGACATTGATAGCGGGCGAATTGCTCGGGATAGAAATCGATCTCGGCATGTTTACACTTAGAAAAGTACGGAACTCCCGGGGAAGTGGGGAATGCATCGCTTGATGCCCTTGGTGGGGGTGTTTTTGGAAATTTTGAGACGTTTGAATGCTTTAGCTGTGAGGTGGATTCTAGCCAAGGTATCCATGCGATACCCTATGGATTATGATGTACTTAGAGGACCGGCGGATCCGTTATGCAACTGAACAAACCGGTGGGCTTGAAGTTAATGATATCGGATTGAGCTCAAATTTAGTGGGCTGAAGCGAAACGGCGTGCTAATCAATACTCACTGCCGTTGGCTGTGACTAATGATGGATTTTCGCAATTCAGAATCGTTTAGATGGATTTTTCTTTTTTTTAGTATTTTTTATGGGTTAATTTAAATAAATGGTAGTTTCGTAATCTTACGTTTTGATGTTTCTTAATCCTAGTAGGGTTAGATTTAGAGATATATAAGCTTGTTTTAGGGTTTCTTTTAAGCAGACTTTGGATATTTTTTATTTGATAATCATATTTAGAGGACAAATTATTCTTTTGTCGAATTTTCTTGTTTATTTAATTTTTCTATTGCGTTTCGGCATCATATTAACTCGCTCGAGCTATTGTCTACTTTAATCCATTCTTCTATAAAAAGCCTCACAATTTCATCTTTTGGTGTACGTGTAGAACCTTTCTTGGAAGGTCACCCATCTCAATAGTACTCTCACTTGAGCACGCTTTTCAATGCCGCGTGTTGTCATTAGTTCAAAAGGGTGCTTCTTATGCGTTAATTCCATTTCCGCATATATAATCCAAAAAACGCTGTTTTTTGTTTAGTTCGCAATTCTGTTCGTTCTTGTCCCGTTTTCTATCCTTGAAAGCTTGTCGAGAGAAGCTCCCTGTCCGGTCCTCTCGTCAAGGCGATCACTCCCCGCCATCAACGGATATATCTAAGTATTAAACCACTAATTAATAGAATGGAGCCCCGGGGGACCATACCCTTCACAGTTCCCACCTATGAGCTCAAGGACCCTGGATGAAGCACTCACAAATGTTAATATATTTAAATATTAAATCACGTATTAATCTATTAAACTTTTAAATAAGTTAGAAAGCGGTCCTCTAACATTTCACAACAAAGACTCTTACTTTCATTTCTCCCACTCCCCTTTGTTTTGGGATTTAGAGAGTTTATCCAATAGCTCTTCCCAAACATGTCTTCACGCCTCTTCTATTGGTAGGAGACTAGCGAGCATAAGGTGAAGGCTTTTAAGGGATGACACCCCGGCAAGCACGGGCTTAGCACGACAACCTAGCAAATAAACCTATCAAACGAGTGGATTAGGTAAGACAAAATATTGGTCCAATCAATGCAAATTTAGCGACCCATATCCGATCCAATCCTGGCTTCTATTCTTAGCGATTTCCCTCCTTAAATTGTTGCCTTTGAAGAATGGGTGACTCTGTGGATTGATTCGCTAAGTTGATAGCTGAGCTTGGGTACTCAAGTCAAACTGTGGGCTAGGACTTCTCGTAAAACATAAGCAACGTAGAGACATAGGTGAGCGCAGCACTGACGGACTAGAATACCTACATGAATGGATTGAATGGTCGGTTCAACCTGAGAACGGGACTAGTTGAACCTATTAAGGATTGGTCTGAACTGGTTCCCGAGTAGAACCCACAATATTGGCCTTGGAAATCGAGCACCGCATGGTCATGGGCCGGCTTTAGTTTTGAACAACTGTGTGAATAATCTAATGATACTAAAAAGAAAAAGAGAATCCTTCAACGACGACAACAATCGCTCATTGAACAAAATCTGAAGCCGACCCAGTTTGGTCCGATTACCGAGTTGAACTGGACCCGAACTCACCCCCGAATGTCATCATCTCACCACCCTATTGCCGCTACCTCAATGTCGGTCAAATTTTAGTATATTTAAATAAATCTGAAAAAGAAAAGTAATAAATCAATGTTGCATACCTTTGCTTGCCTTAAAGCTGCAAGCATACAAGAAACAAATAAGAAGGAAGATGAAGAGGATATGTAGATGCAGTCGACCCAGCCGCGAAACAACGTGCAATCATCCATATCCTCAAAAACCTCCCAAGTCCTTTTAGCTCCTCCTCCAATCCATCTTGTCGTATTTGACCTCTCTCATATCTTAAATGGCTTCAATTTCTTCTCCAATTCATCCTCTCTCTCGGCCCGACAACACCCCCAATCCAAGCTACAAGCAATTCTTGCCCGACACCCCCTCAAATACAAACTCTGCGACCTCCGCCTGGCCACCAACAACTTCCTCTTTGGCCGCCTCACCTCCTCCTTGCGCTACGCCCTTCTCAGCCAGAGGATGTTGTCCTCTAGCACTGCCTAGTGTGGTCCCTCGACCTGCCCTAGCTCCGCCATGGCCTCTCTGCCATCACCGGGAGCTAGCACGGTAGCATAATCAAGCTCCTCGGTGCCTCAATTTCTGAGAAATTCATCTACTTGGTCTACGAGTTCGTCCGCAACAACGTCAACAGCTCGAGCATCACTGTGATGGAGCCATCGCTTAGCGCCAAGATTGCCCCTTCGGGACCACCGAATTGGGTGACGAGGCAGCGGCCCCGAGCCGGAGGAGGACGAGAGCAGCTGTGATCCTGCAGGCAGCTGGAAGTTGCGGAGGAGCAGAGGGAGAGGGCACCATGCATGGGAGAGCTATATGGGCTGATAGTGGGCTCTAATTATGTGGTAACAAAAATGGGCTTGAAATGGCTATTTTTACAAGTCATGTAGATCAAGGCTCGATTTGGGAACTGCTTTCCCGGGGGACTTTTGACCCTTGGACAAAGGCAAACACCACTTAGACAAAATTTTTGGAGAGTTTGGGAAGATGAAATTATATTTCCAGAAGACGTTTAACCCAAGGCAGGTCTTAAGATGCTTTGAGCTTCAAGTACTTTCAAAATGCAAATAAATTTTTTTCTTTCCAATTTTACTCTCTTTGAACTTTTATAATTCCCAAAATGTCCTTACCTCACACAATATCACCAATGAGGGTTCACGTTGTCAGTGAGTCTCTTGTGAGACTTCGGTGAGGCACAATCTAGCTGTTGGCGAGCCAAATATGGCGATGGTCGCTTGAGGTCACCCGACCTTAAGTGAGGCTGCCGACAACTAGATTTGGCCTCGCCGAAGTCTCGATGGCCACTGAGTTATTCATTGGTTTTGATTTTTTATTTTTTAAAATGCAAAAATGCTTTAAAAATGTGTGAAAACACCATTTAAATCAAAAGTTATTTTCCAATGCACTTTTAAATTACAATTTACCAAACACTATTTCATTTCGAAAACCCCCTTTAACCTGAAGGTCTTTGTATTTTTCCAAAGACTTTCTCAAAAGCCAAACTAAACGCACGCTTAAACATTTCTTGGACCAATTTGAACCCGTTTCTAACATTTCAACCAATCCACTTATAATCTAGTCCATTTCTATCCCAAAAACAAAAAACTAGTCCATTACCCATCAAAAATGAGTTTGTTTGGTCAAAAAGTTTTTTTCTGGTAAAAAAATGAGTTAAGTAATGAGTTCGGGACCATTTTGACACCTATACTAGCAACTTAAGTTTTTAGACAAGTTAATTGTAGTTCAAATAATCACACACTTCTAAGGGTAAATTAAAATTATAGAAACCATGACTAAAAACAAAAAAAATATTGACATAGATTAATTATTCTCGTGGTGAGTTTGATAACGACATTTAAGGCCTGCTTCATAATCCCAATTAAGCACTGCAAATTAAAAAGTCAGCACTTAATGATATTAAGCATATTTGATAGTTATATTTAGTAAACTCAATTAAGTAAATTATACTTAATCTAATAAGGAAGTAAGTGGTTACCTTATTTGTTCAATAGAAAAAATTAATGATAATTAGAATCTTGCCAATTACATCACTAAATATCATTGATTCTAATTCCATGTTTGGAAAGAAATTAATATCATTCAATGATCCATTTTAGTTGTCACTCAGCCACTTTATTTCCTTTTTCAACGTTTAAGATTTTCTCGTCAACGCTTAGAATTCAGTACTTAAATATTTTTCAGTTTTACCAGACAAGTATTAAGTGCTGAAAATTTGATCTCCATCACTTGATTAAATATGTTTGATAACCTCTCAAATACACGTCACCTATTGATTGTATTATTTCAAAAATCACTTGATGCAGTAGGTAAGGAAGTACTCACTTAATTAGTCAAGTGATAAAATATTCAATAAAAATTGAAAACCTACTAATCATGCTGTCAAAAAAACCTTCCTATAATGTTCTCTATTCTATGTTTGGTAAGAAAAGAATAAAATTCATAATTTAATATTCATCTGGTATGAAACAACTTTTAATTTCCATTTCCAATATATAAAAGACTTCAACACTTAATATTTAGCACTTAAATTTTCATCAATTATCTGCTAGTTTCATCAAACGGGCCCTAAGATAATTATAACATACTTGGTGCAATAAAATTGAAAGAGGTGAAAATGAAATTGAGACTCCATTTTTCGCGGAAAAAGAATGATTTAGAAAATATTTTCTTAAAATGATCGTTTGTATCACTTAAAAAAATAAATAAAAAAATTATTTTCATCGTTCACGAAAATATTTATATATAATTTTTTGCTGAAAATGCAAGCATTTTTATTTGACTAATTATTTCTAAGGATATAAATGATTATTTTTAGGAATTTTTTTAAATATTTTATTTTTCGCAAAACAAAGCACCTGAATAAGTACATATTTGAATATTATATTATATATGACTTTCATAGAGAAACAAGGTCCGAAATTCAAAGAAATGTCAAATTTGAAGGAAATATTCAGACTTGATAAAAAAAATTATTGTGTAGAAAAACTGACAAATTTGTACCAAAGGAATGCCGATTGTTGGGTTAACGGATAGAATGAGGATTTTATCAAGTTAGAGGGATCTCCATTCCACTCCGCTGAGTTTGGTGTCTAATATAATAAAGCAACGAAAGCAAATTCTCAGGAATGAAATTATTTCATTCGCAGTTCATTCGGTTCACCAAACGAGACATTGAAGATGCTACATGCACACATCTGGATCCCGTCACTATCAAAATGATATAGATTTCAACAATGCAACTAGATCGAAAAATCTTACGTAATTTAATCCGCCATGCCAACGAATACAAAACTTGCTAATTCGCCAATACTATGTACACCCTCCAACCCCCGTAGAAACCCCAAAATAATATAAGGAAAGGGAGGGGAAAAAAAAACAAATTCCGAAGCTCTAGCCCGTATTTTTTTTCCTAGTATTTGTCAATCGTGCTAGCACAGGAGCATGACTATGCATCGCCGGATGATGTAGAGCCAGAGCCTGGCTCTCTGCTCTCTGATCGCGCCATCATCATCGTCTTCGTTTCTCAAACTCCCAATGGAAATCGCAAGCGTTAGTGATGATTTTAAAAATGGTGTAGGGAATGGGGATGAATTGGTGGGATCGTGGAGAGGCCCCCATGTATAGTCGGGGAAGTGAAGGAGGTGTTGGTCCCCCCCTTCCCAGATGGTGCACCTTGGGAGATCGTGCCGTGCCCACGAGACCCACCAGCCGAGACCATCTGGATCCACAACCCCCCGCTTACTTAATTCCCCAAATTCAAAGTTGTTTTCTCATTACTATTATCATCATCATCATCATTAGTACCATTAATAGGCAGGAAAATGGAAGTTTATTGAATTATCTTTCTCTAGTCTAGTCGGCCAGTTAATCTAGCCATTGACCCGGCTAAGCATTCATGGCTGAATGGTTAAAGCGCCCAACTCATAATTGGCTATTTGGGTAATAACGTTTGGGGTCCGCCTGAAACTGGGAAAAATTTTAAGTGCGCCATATGCATCATCTTTCTCTTTTACACATCCCACACTTCTTTCGCCATTGATTTGGATAGTTGTCAATTTTTTTTAGATTATGAATACCTCATTAATGATAATGAATGTAGGATTGTGTAAAAATAATAAGAGTACGCAGGTTGTGTATTGTATATAAAAATCCCCAACATTAATGAGTTAACTAAATGTTGAGAAGGTTTTCATTTTGTGCCTCGAGAATCATACTTTGTCAAACACGATATCTAAGTCAGGATAAATCAAGACGGTGGATCCATAATTCCAACATGAACAACCAAACGGGGTTCAATCCTTAGTTAGAGCTTCTTCTTTTTTTAACGGATGCACATGAATTGTCCCATACGCGTGCATCAGGTAATTCACAAAGTGCGATATGCGTAGCCCATAAGGTTAATTTGAGCGGAGATGTGATTCTTACGTGTCGTCTGTCATATCCAAGCTAAGCATTTGATCACTCAATGAATTTTTTAGTTGTTTCTTACATTATTATCCTATTACGATTGACCGTGTGTCGATTTTGGCAAAAAAAAGAAGAATAGGGAATTACAATGGCCTAGGCGATTCGACCTTGGTGTGAGAAAATTAGATGGCTCCGAGGAGGACTGATTTTAAGTAGTAATCTAATCAAATCTCAGAGTCCGAGTTGTGTGTTAACTGGAAATGTCGGTTTAACTTATTCTTTAAGTTCTCGACTGCTGGGCCTCTTTCCTAAAAAACACTAGTGCTGTTTTGCTTAACAAGGTCGGTCAGCGTTGCACGGGAAGTCCCCTCTCGGCTTTCAATGCCCATTTTCAATTTCAAAGTATTGGAATGGAACCCGTCATTGGCATTGGCTCACTCAAGAGATGATTTTATACTGTGCGTAATATTGGGTTTACTAAGATTACTCTATTATAATTGATTTACGAAAGACAATGAATGATTTTCTAAATAAGTGAATCATGTTGTAGGGCCACCAAGAGTCACGCATCGCTTACACTCTGTAAAACATTACTCTTAGTATTCTCGATATTACTCAGTTCCATAATAATTACTTACGTATACCGACTTACATGGGTCATGTTGATATCTATAACCCGCCGATCAGGAGATTGATTGTAGGGATCGAGAAAAATTTGACCCAAAAATGGAAAAAAAGAAGAAGTAAAAGGCTAACCATCCAAACTCTAGAAATACTCGGGCGATTACTAGTTAGGCGTGGTCATAATTTGACTATGCTCCTCTTGCTACAAGTCAAGCCTCTGCCCACTTGATAACCGATGATTAGCAATACAATGCGCTGTTGTATAAATCATGTTAAGTGCGAATGCCTATAAGCTATTGGGCTGTATAGTTTGTTCTCCCCTTCAAGTTTAGAAACAATGGATATGTTGGAAACACATGCAAAAAGTAAAGACAGAACACAGGGATTTACGTGGTTCGATCACAAGGTGATTTACGTCCACGGGCGAGGCAAGACAAGATTCCACTATAGTCAAAGAGAGTACAAATTTCAAAAGTCGAAACAACGACAAAACCTCACAGCTCACCAAAACTCTCTGAAACAAAATTCTCTCTATTTTTCCGTGAGAAAACCTAGCCGCAGTACAAATAGGGCTTCCAAAACCCCGAACCCCCCGAGCATTAGTTCGCTTCCTCCAGCTTGGGCGGTCCACTATGGAGATTTGTTCGCTTGCTGCGAATTGGGCCTATCAGCCCAACCCTTCGCATCGCGAACCAAATCTTAATTTTCTTTCCACTTTCGGGTCGCACAAAAAATATGTCGGGTCGGGTCATGAACCGAACCAAGTACATAAAATTCAAGACATATTTAACAGGATATTTTGAACCTCACATACATTTCTATTGCCACCCTCAGCTGTTAATATACCCTAATAGAAGGCGGAGCAAAGCAATAAGAGGGATCGCATTTCTCGATGATTTTCAAGTCACGAGCACTCACATATGGCCAAATGCGACCTAATCGTCAGCAATGCAACATGATCCCGGTGAACGTGAGCTTCACCGTTATGACACCCCAGAACGTCACACGCGACACGTGTCTTTTATTATTACTTATCTTTATTAATAATCAAGCTAGCGGAAGTTAAAGTCTAAACATGTTTATGCTTCTTATTAACAACACTTGTCAAATTTACAAGTCCACACAAACATCATATAATCACAAAAAACAAAAGTTTGGATAGGTCTAAGCTGCCTATCTCCATACTAAATTATACTCCAAAAATCTACCTAGATAAAAGTCTGGTGACGTCGCGTATTGATAACTTTGCCCACCAATGTGGGATCATCCTCAATTATGTCAAAACCCCTCAACGGGCCAACCAACTCACCATCGAGATTACAGTATCACGCAGCGAACCGATAAGGAACCCACTCCATAAAACCCATGACGACCCAGACAGTAGAGCTACACTTAGTATATGATGCTTTAAACTGAGGCACAAACACATTTTCATAAACAGTTTCATGATATACGAGAACTCCAAAACGTAGAGGCTGTGGAACATCCATCCTACATGTCTGAAAAATAAAGGAATGAGCCAAGGTCTAGTAAATAAAATCTTTATTTTTAAGTTAAGAAAATCAGTTTATCACTTCATCTGGCATAGACAACATACATGCATAACAAACAGTATGCATAGAATTTGAATGAATATTATACCTTTTCCATCTGGATATGCCACAAAATCTGAGCAATTCAACATTTCATAATACTTTTACTTAGACGCAAACATATGATGTAAAATATTCATGCTTGGGCATTAGGTTCATTATTTCTTCCTCCCAAACACTCTCAGGGCATCCTGACCAACGAGGCATCCTAGTACACCTTTCGAGATATCCCGACCAACGGGGCATCTTGACTCCCAAGGCATCTTGGTACACCCTCTAAGAAATTTCAACCAACGGGGTATTGTCACCATTGAATTTTGTGGGTGACAAAATTTATATTATTCATATGCAAGCCATGACAAATAAATATTTGCATGCATATACTCACCTTCTTTTTACATCACATAGCCTTTAAAGAAATGAAAAGCATAATTCGAGCAAATAAGTATGAAGCAACACAGGTTTAGACTCAAAAGGCTAAAGTCTACTCAAGTTCTGAAAATACACATATCCAAATTTTGAGATAAAACTTCCTTGGTTTAGAAAATAAATATGTCCAGACATTGAAAATAATAGTTTACTCGAGTTCAAAATACATACGTTCAGACTTTGAAAATAAAGTCTACTCGGGTTCAAAATATATATGTTTAGACTTTGAAAGTAAAGTCTACTCGATTTTAAAATACATATGTTTAGATTTTGAAAATAAAGTCTACTCGGTTTTAAAATACATATGTCCAAATTTTGAAAATAAAATCTACTCAGGTTTAAAATACACATGTTCTACTTGGGTTCAAAATACATATGTCTAAACTTTGAAAGTAAAGTCTACTCGGGTTCAAAATACATATGTCCAGAATTTGAAAGTAAAGTCTGTTCAATTTTAAAAGTAACAAGAACTAGAATTTGATGCTAAAATCTGCTCAATTCAGAAGTAAACAAAATCAGAATGTTAGGTTAAAATTTACTCATTTCAGAAGTAAACAGAATCATCATTTACACTCACCTAATATACTCCACTTTGAGTAAAATGATTTTCTATCCTTTTAAACATAAGTAAAACCAGCAATACAACTTCCACAATCACCTGAAAGATGACATTTACATGTTTAAATTTAACCTTTGCACTTGCTGATTTTCACCATACTTTAAAGAAACAAATCACACACAATTGAACATGTACAAAACCAGCAAAATAGATCTAACCATCACCATAACCTCACTATTTTCACACATCAAAATAGCATTTCTCAAGCAACCAAGTTAAAAGTGTCGAGTAGATTTAATTATCTTAAATCTAGAGTCTTCACCTCGCCTAAATTTGAACGCCCAAAATCAACTTATAGATTTTGGATTAGGTGTTGATAAAGTAAGTTCTCTTTGAAGATTGACGGTGAAAAAGAGTTACAGTATGGGGGTGAAAATTCCCTTCGATGTTACCCAAATGAAAATGAAACAAAGGAGTAGATTGTGAAGTGGATAAGTGCATGCACTCACAGGTGGCACTTCCTCTTTCCATCCATGGCCAAGTGTAAGAAATCAAGGCATATTAGGGAAGAGTTATGGCCAAATAAAATGATGGCCTATGGCTTGGTGTCAAGCTAAAACAAGAAGCTTATCTTAAGAGGGCATGTGGCATGTGACCATGGTTAAATCCTCCATAGGCCACGTGAAAGTAAGGTGTCTTGAGGGAATTTTGTGAGAAAAACAGGATATCTTCCCCCCTTAACAGCAATTAGAAAATAATGATTATCACTAATTAACTAAAGTTTAATCTAATAATATTACACATTAATTACTAAGACGACGGTAAAATAATTAATACCGCACTACTAATGACGTACACAGCAACGTTTAAAATTCTAAACACGCCGAGTTTGGAATATTACGTTTCCGAATTCACGCCTCACAATTTACAGTCCAACAACGATTTTTACACGTCCACACAAATATTAAGCTAAATAATACTTAGCTTATAATTTAAGTATCATTATCAAATATAGAAAATTTTCAACGACACATTTTTATTGTTACGAAATTTTTGAACATCACAAGTGCTGTGCACCTTTGGATGACGTGCGCCAGCTCATCGGACTGTAGACTCATGTGCCGCCGGGACGGATCCCACCTCAATCATTCCCGGAAGGCTCAAATCGAACCCCACCTATGCCATCGGCATCCAATGTTGTACGAATCACATTAAGTAAGGAACCAAAAAAAAATTGCACCCAACCACCATCACAAATAATCACAATTCCACTGTGGTCCGAGAACAGGTTCTACAAACAGCAGTACCCTTGATGCCCAGCACTTATATACAATACTGTCAAAATCGGAAAAGAAAAACGAATCGAACCCCAACAAAAATGGAATAGAAAAACCAAAAACAGGCGACTGTACCTTCCCCGCAATTACGTGACGGTGATGATGATGATTTCAGCGCAGCGACGTCGTATCCTGCGAGTCCAGGTCCTGGCCCGTACTAAAATTACCCCGTCGCCTCTCTCTCTCTCTCTCTCTCTCTCTCTCTCTGTCGGTAGCTTTACTCGTATTTTTTTAATTTTTTTTCTTTTCTCTGAAATTAGATTGGAGGAAACGACCTCGTTGGTCAGTCGCATACTTGACAATCACAGGCGGTCTGCCTGAAAATTAACCTTTCAAGTTTCAACATCCGTAATTCTCGCAGCTTTTTACGCCTGACGGTGACGCTCTCGTCTTGTCCCTTTTCGCTCTCCATTCTCACTCCACTCGCCCCCCTTAATTACGCCGTCGCTCCGCCGTAGCCACCCCCTGCCTGCTCCCCTCCCTTTCCTCCCCCCGTGCTCAGCTGTCGGAGAACAGCGACGGGTGGCGCAGCAGGTCGTACGGCTGCCACAGCGAGTCCAGCGGGCACGGCCGCCGCGAGTCGAGCCGCAGCCAGGGCTTTCCCTTGCCGCTCCAGTGGAGGAGGCTCACCGGGCCCGGGTACAGGTTCCGGCACTGCCCCCTCACATTGTCCCCTCCCAGCCCGTGCTGGTTCCAGCGGTGATCCACCCCCTCCACCTCGCCGGCGAACACCAGCAGGAACGGCGGCAGCGACCCCAGCTCGTAGATCCTCTCCCTCTTCTGTATCCTCATCCACCCCTCCAGCCGCTCCGTGTACCTGCCCTCTCGCCATCTCCACAGGTCGATCACCATCACGCCCGTGTTGAAGTAGCAGGGCCTCCGCCCCCGGAGCGCCGCCGCGTGGGCCGGGCTGGACCAGAACCGCGGGGTGAAGTAGGCGGTGAAGTTGGCGTGGCAGTACTCGGGGGCCCCGAGGACACGGTCGTGGAGATCGATGGACCAGAGCTTGGCCACGTCGTCGACGACGATGAGGTCGGAGTCGAAGTAGATGATGCGGCGGACGGAGGTGGGGAGAAGGTCGGCCAGGTACATCCGGGCGTAGTTGAGGGGCTGGTCCAGGGCGCGGCGGATGGAGTAGGTGATCTTGCCGCGGACGAGGTCGGCGTTGAAGTGGTAGAGGCGGAAGGTGAGGTAGGGGAAGGTGGAGGCGACGGTGCGGCGGAGGTCGGGGCGGCGGCGGGAGGCGGCGACGAAGTGGAAGACGATGTTCTCGGGGCAGGAGGCGTGCTGGAGGACGGAGAAGACGCCGGCGACGGAGCCCCGGAGGTATGTGGTGTCGAGGGTCATGGCGATGTGGATGGTGGTCCCAGGCGGGCGCGTCGGCCCCGACGTCGCCTGGGGGCATTCCCTGCCGTTCCGGAACGCGGGGGCTTCTCGGAACTCCGGGAGGCCGGCGACGGCGGCGGAGGCGGAGGCGGAGGCGGCGGCGGAGATGAGGAGGAGGGAGAAGAGGAAATGGCGAGGCGGCGGAGGCATGGTGGTGGTGGGAGGAGGAATCAGAGAATGGGGTCTGATGGGAGGTGGTTGATTGGTGCGGTGTTGATGCGAGCGAGCGAGCGAGCGAGCGCCAGAGAGAGAGATGGGAGGGGTATTATGGGAAATGAGCGAGCGAGGGTTGTCCTTTTGTGGTCTTGTGGGGACGTGCCAGGCTGGAAACGACAGACGCGTCTTCGTGTCTGTTTCTGACGATGATGCTCTCTCTCCCCCCATTTTTATTCTGTTCTCTTTTGCCCTTTTTATCGAAGCGGGGTGGCGTTTGATTATAATAAATGGCGAAACGAAAAAGAAGAAAGAGGGGCAAAATCTAATCGAACGGCGGTGGTTGCGCATGCGCCTGCAGGGCTACGGGTCACTCCGAGTAGCCGTACGCACGTGCCGTACCCACGAGTCACCTCCCCTCCCCTCTCGTGCTGCCACTTTCATCCATTTCACGTCAAAAATATCGTCTGCGCATGCTCGCAGGGTGGAGGTCATAAATATTAGGGTAATATTTTTTAAAATATTTCAAATTAATATATTTATGATAAATTTATTTTAAATTATTTTTTAGATTAATATCAAAAAAAATTTTAAATTAGTGTGCCTCTGACTAATATATTTTAAATTAATTTTTTGATAATCAAAAATCATAAATCGATATTCTTGTGACAAATTTATCATCGGTTTGTTTTTATTAAATTTTACTATGAAATTGCTTTGTTAAATGATACGCGGCAGTACCACGAAAAATCTTAAATCGATACACTTACGACAATTTTACTCTTTGTTTGTTTTCGTTAAATTGGATAACACGTGGTAATTGACAGGTATACTAGTTTGGAGTTTTACCCTCCATCTGTCGTAGGCGTATCATTTTGTGGTTTTCCGTTATATTAATTCAATTTAATAAAAAGGTAAATTTATCATAAATGTACCAGTTTGGGGTTTTTGATAATAAAAAAATTAGTTTAAGGTAAATCTATCATAAATATATCAGTTTGGGGTTTTTTATGGTCAAAAATTTAGTTTTGAATAAATTTATTACAGATATACCAGTTTGAGGCTTTTCATGGTATAAACCTCAGATATTACAAATCTTCCCGCCCCGTAAAACATCGACTATTTTTTTTACCAAGTGCTTTTTATATTTTCAAGTTCCAAAAATGGAACATCGTAGCATTAGTGAAGATGGAGAATAATTTCAGTAAAAACTCGAATTAAATGGCGCTAACAAAGAAATAAAAGTAAAAGTGGCCACAATTTACGGGGTAGAATTTGAACATTAGTTTTTCTTCTTCTCAGTTGATTTATTTATGCACACGAAAGCATTAAATTTCAACACCAAATTTTTGGCGGGTCGCTTTTTCCATTACTCAAATGGCACACCCTAAGGCTCCGTTCGTTTGGCGAAAAATATTCTCCTTTTGAAAAATATTTTTTCGGAAGTCATTTTTCTGAAAAATATTTTTCTGGAACATGATTTTCCGATGTTTGGCGACCAATATGAAAAAGTTTTGAAAAATATTTTTCGCTGGCGGTGGCGACCAGCAGCGGCGACTGGCGACAGTGACCGGCGGCGGCTACTGCGGTGGTGGCAGCCAGCGTCCCGCGGCGATGGGCGACCGGCGGCGGCGGCCGGCGGGCGACCGACGATGGGCGGCGGGTGACTAGTGGCGACTGGCGACCGGCGACCGGCGGGGGCCGGCGGGGGCCGGCGACCTTAGTAAAGAAGAAGAAGAAGAAGAAGAAGAAGAAGAAGCTCCGAAAAACGATTTTTACTTTTGAAGAAGCGGAAGTCATTTTCCATAGACTTAGGCTATTTTGTGAGGGGGGAAGGAAAATATTTTTCCACGGAAAACGTTTTCCGCCCCCCAAACACTGGAAAACGCGGAAAATATTTTCCGGAAGAATATTTTTCGCCAAACAAACGAAGCCTAAATGGAAAATAATCTTCTTTTCTAATTACCTAAATCGACAGAAAGTTCGGTTTCATCACTAGCATGGTGCGACTCTAGCATTAAAACAATCCGCATTAAAATAATCTTCTTTTCTATGCACGAAGGATGTAATGTTAAATGGGTGCATGATTCCTTGACGAGTGTCTTTGAAATATATGCCGATCGTATTTCAACGAGGAAGTATTTTCGCTTTCAATGCGTCGATTACACGTAACAAGAGAATGGCAATGAGATGTCTTGGATTAATGTCTAAGGAAAGCTGGAAAGTGCATTGACTTTTGACATGTTCTGCATGCGACATAGGAGACGTTATCCACGAATTGACACCTTATTCGCCCTCCAATCACGTGTCTGGATCACGGGGTGATTGGTGGACGTTCGCTATAGCAAATGATGAACGGATGATTTGGATTATGGTTAATATTACGGAAAATTTCAAATTAGTATATTTGTGACAAATTACCTTAAATTAATTTTTTGATCATGAAAAATCTAAAATTGGTACATTTGTGATAATTTTATCCTAAATTAATTTTTTTATCACGAAAAATTTTAAATTGGTACACCTGTGATAATTTTATCCCGAACTAATTTTTTTATCACGAAATACCCTAAACTGGTACACTTGTGACAAATTTACCTTCATTAGTTTTCGTTAAATTTTACTGTCAAATTGCTAAATTTGATGACATGTGGTAGTTGACGGGTGTACCAATTTGGGGTTTTATCCCTCTGTTTGTCACAAGTTTACGAATTTTTTATTTTTCGTGATATTAATCCAATTTAATGGAAGGTAAATTTATCACAAGTGTATCCGTTTGAGATTTTTGGTAGTCAAAAAATTAGTTTGGATAGATTTTTTATAGGTGTACCAGTTTGTAATTTTTGGTGATAAAAAAATTAGCTTGGGGTAGAATTGTCACAAACGTACCAGTTTGGGGTTTTTAGCGGTTAAAAAGTTATTTTAGGGTAAATTTGTCATATGTATACCAGTTTGGGGTTTTTTATGGTCAAAAAAATTAGTTCGGGGTAAAATTGTCACAAATGTATCAATTTGGGGTTTTTCGTGATATAAACCTCTTGGATTAATAATGGTCCGAGAGGGAGTAAAGTGGACGGGAATGTTACCATCGGGTGGACTTAGTGGGTAGATCCGTAATTTTGAAACTAGCGCAGGGACGTGTAAGTACATATAAAAAATTCCTACTTTATGTTATCATGTGATCTATTGGGGGTCGAAATCCTACGTGCATTTAATTACACCTGGCAAACGAGTGGGTCGCGGACTGGTCGGCAGAAATCAGGCTGTGGACTGGTTGGCGGAGGCCCAACACAATCAGTTCTTAACCCGAGATTGGCCTGCCAATCCTTCTGCTCCACTTTGGAATTTATTATGCTGTGAGTCTTCTATTTCAAGTTAGTAATGAAATCTTATTCTGATCTTCCCCCCTTCCCCCAAAAAAAACTAGTGGGTTGGACTGGTTTGAATATGGTCCGACCCAAATAGATATATTTAACCCGTTTTGACTCATTATCTAGTGACTCATACCTTACTCAACCCGTATTGCTAAAACATTTCCATATTCAGCTCAATTTACGAACATGCATACCTAAACTGAGGGGAGAGTACGAAGTGAGTGAGCGCGAGATCGAGTGAGCGAGAGAAAATGAGAAGAGTTATAAAGGTGGGTTGAATCTAATTAAGTCGTAAACTCATTTACAACTCATTTAACACCTATATTATGTTTAAACTCATTTATGATCCATTTCTTGAATATAACTTACCCATATAACAGCTCAGCCCATCATATATAAGTTAACTCATTTCAATAGCTATACATTCCAATTAGCGGGGTATGTTACTCGTAGGTTGAAATTATGGACGTGTAAATCTCAATTTGGTAATGAGCTGTGGGCTCTTGGTTATTTTCAATTTTGATGTGATTCTGTATGATTTGTTGGGCCGATAGAACGCATCTCGATTACGTTGGAGCGCAATGATTCAAAGTAGGATAGGATAAAAGAAAACCTATTGTAATATCCTCTTTTATGAAAGTCGCCATAGCGATTCCCTTTTCCTCATCGTGTTCACCTAACTATGGGTCCATTCTACATAGGCCTCTCGGAGGGAGACTTACGTCTTTCGGGGGAAAAGTGCTAAATAAGTCATAAACCTTTTGAGAAAGTGCCAATTTAGTTCTCAACCTATTTTTTATGCCAATTTAGTTCTAAACCTTTTGATATAGTGCCAATTCAGTCCTTTTGGCCGGATTTTACTAACGTGGACGTCGGCCGGCCAGCGATTGGTCACCGGAATTGACGTGAACAAAATTTAATAATATTTTAATGTTTTTTGAATTTTTTTTCTTCTCTCTCTTCCTCCAGCCGGTCGACGGAGCGGCGATCGGCCGGAGGCCAGAGGCTGGCGAGGTCGCCCTCGCCGGCCTCGGGTGAGCCATGCCGGCCACTAGCGAGGCTCACCCTTGTCGACGACGGCGAAGGCGAGCCTCGCCATGTCTGGGCGAGGCCCGACCTCGCAAGATCTGGCGAGGTCGAGCCTCGCCGGCAGCTGGGCGAGGCTCGCCCGGCCCTCGCCAGATCCGGCAAGGTCAAGACTCACCCAGCTGCCGGCGAGCCTCACTCGGCCCTCGCCAGACCTCGCGACCTCTAGCGAGGGCTGAGCGAGGCTCGTCGACGGCTGGGCGAGGCCCGACCTCACCGGATTGGGTGAGGTCGACCCTCACCTGGCCATGGCGAGGGCCAAGCGAGGCTCGCCGGTGGCTGGGCGAGGCCGGACCTTGACAGATTTGGCGAGATCGACCCTTGCTCGGCCATGGCGAGGGCCGAGCGAGCCTCGCCATGGCTGGGCAAGGCCCGACCTCGCCAAATCCGACGAGTTCGGGCCTCGCCCAGCCGCCGACGAGGCTCGCCTTTGCTGTCGCCAGTGAGGGCAACCTCGTCGGAGCGGCGACCGGCTAGAGGAAGAGGGAGAAGAGAAAAAAAAGAAGAAAAAAAATTCAAAAAAATATTAAAATATTATTAAATTTTGTCCACGTCAGCTCCGGTGACTGGTCGTTGGCCGGCCGATGTCCATGTCAGCAAAATCCGGCCAAAAGGACTGAATTGGCACTATATCAAAAGGTTTAGGACTAAATTGACACCAAAAATAGATTTAGGACTAAATTGGCACTTTCTCAAAAGGTTTAGGACTTATTTAGCACTTTTCCCCGTCTTTCGGTGAATGAGTTTGATCAATAATCGAATCATACCACTCATCCCGGGACTGACCTGATGGTAAGGATGTTCGCATACTTTCGGCTCAAAAACCACTGGCTGTGGATTATATTCAGGTCTCCAGGAACTCGTAAATCATATTCAAGTGAGGGCCATGACGATTGGGTAGCTGAGCTAATTCCACTCTAGATAGCCTGCTGACTATGACCGTCTCGTGAATTATCAAAAAACAAAAGAAGAAAATAAGTGAGCCATGGTCATGTGATGTTGTAGTGAAAGACAGAAATTATGAGAGCTGGACCTTGATGCGCTTCAAGTGGGCTTGGATGATGAAATGGAATTTTTACTCCTGAAATTGGGCCAACGAAAAAAGCGGACTAGTGTGGCCCAAAACGGTTGCTTCAGCTTCAGAAGAAGAAAGAGAACATACGCATTAGGCCCGTCTTCAATCTAAAATAATTTGTACAAGTTTCATACGTGGATGATAATATATGTAAAATTCAGTTATATAGTTAATACATTAAATTTAGGCTCTGTTTATTTTGCAAAAAACATTTTCCTCATGTTCTAGCATTTGGTTCGATTAGGAAATGAGTCAACTGAAAACCTATGCTTTTTAGGAAAATGATTTCCTCTTTGAAAAACCGAATTTTTTTTTCTATAATATGGCTAGGTATCGGCACTTAGATTGGAAGATTTTCATTTGAGCACGCAAACCCAACGCTGATTCTTGAGCGGCCACGTCTCCTGTGCCAGAGTGCGGGTCCATCGAGACTGAGCCTAGGACCCCACTGCCTAGGCTAGGTGCCTCGGTGCCCACGCCTAGGTCCATCAAGGATGGGCCCGACTCGGGCCCATAAATGCCATGTTTGTGTACTTAATGCTCGAGCTCCGGTTCCCGGCACTTTAGGCCCGATTTCAAAAACACCGAGTTCTTAAGTCCTTGACGCTCGGACTCAGATTCTTAGTTAATGAAACATTCTTTTTATAAAAATATTTTTGAAAAAATAATATATATTTATTATTTATTATTTTTTCTTTCTTTCCTTTTATTTTTCCTTCTTCCTAAGCCCATGGCCAGCCACGGCGACAGCTAGCGACTGGTCACAAGCGAGGGACCAGCCTCATCGGCCTTGCAAGAGATAGCGAGCTCGACCTCACCAATCTTTGCAAAGTTCAAAACTCGTCGGCCTCGCCAGAGGTTAGCGAGTCGCGGCAAACTCGAGCCTCACCGATCTTAAGAGAGCTCGTCCCTCGCTTGTGGCTGGTCGCCATCACCGGCCACCGGCCAAGGAAAAATAAAAATAAAAAATTGAAAAAAAATGAAACAATGAAAATATTGTCATCTTTAAAAAATATCACATTTTCCGTGAAACAAACGGACCCTTACATAGATTATATTACCCAATTTTATTTATGGAAATTGGTTTTCTTCATTCCGCTCAACGAATAAACTTATGGTTTCATTAGATATCTCCGATTGGAATTTTTTATTAGATGTACCTAAGGTTGCCATTTGATACGATATCGAGTGCTTCAATCGCATATCGAACGTACCCTGACGCATAGAATCATAATTTTTCGTTGGACCAAATTTCTCTCTTTCTTCGTCCAAGTTGCTTACCTGTCTCGATCAACTTAGCAGTTCAAGAGTCACGTCCTCAAGTTTGAAATGAATAAATGCGTCGGCAAAGCTTTCGTTTAAATTTGCCTTCCCCCTTTTCAAGCGGTGGAAATTTGATGTGTGCTGTTGAAATCGAGTACGCAACTATGTAGAGTCAAATAGTTCATGTATCATATCTAACATACGTCCATGCATGGTTTGCATGCCCATGAAGATCGATCTATATAGAATCAAATGGTTTATTTATAGGTCGTTGCTCAGTAATCTGTTTCCTGAGAAGATGGGGAGAAGATTAAGTGAAACTAACAGTCCAATTTGCACGGAAGGGGGGCTGCTTAATTTCGTATGGAAAACGAAATGGAAATGACAGACGACAAAGACAACCGAGTACAGAGGCGATTCAACTAGGTAGGTATCGTGTTTTCCTTTCCGTGAAAGAAACCTCGAGATATGAAAGTTGATGGAATAAACTTTGCGATCAACAGTTGAGTGGGACGTACGATGGGTCGACAAGGGCTTCCGAGAGAATTTGACTTGATGTTTTTGATCTGTGACTGTAGAGAACCTTTAGGCAGACCTTGGATACTATTTGGAGATGGATTAGGATAGTTATGGCCACTGGTTAATTCGGTCCAAAACTAACCCAGTCAAACTTGGGCCGGGCCTGTCGACCGGGCCCGCGGTTCGGAACCGGAACCGGCCCGTGGCTTACGAGCCCGGTTCAAAAAAATGAAAAATTTGAAATAAATTAATTTAAAAAAACTGTAGCAAGGTCTGTAGTGCAGGCATTGCTGCGGCCCGTTGCCAGGGCAGCCTGGCAACGGGCAAAAATAAAAAATAAAATAAAATAAAAAGATAACCGTTGCAAATTGCAACGATTATCTAGCTTTTTTTTTTTTATTTTATCCTATATTTTCTTCTCATTTTTTTCTTATAAATCCTCTCAAATTCTCTCAATACTCTCAAATTCTCTTCTCTCAAATTTTCTCAATACTTTAAATTCTCTCAAATTCTTTCAATTTTCTCAATCCGCGCAATTCTCTCTTAATTCTCCCAATCAATCTGCTTAATTCTCTCAATCCACTCGAAAAATGGCAAGTGGAAGTCGAGCGCCAACTGGCAAAGGTAAGAATATCATGACGGAATCCTATCATTCTTTTGATACTCGTGATTATGCAATTTTTCAATATGATGAAATCAACATTTTTCCCAATGTAGAGCACGTCCTGACGCAAGAAAGTCTTCATCCTCCTGCTAAAATATCTACAATAAAGGAGGCAGAGCGGAAACTTACATTTGACATTTGGGATCACTTCACGAAAATGTAAAGGTTTGATATTGGTCAAAAAAGGTATGATTTGTAAACATTGTGGGAAAATATATAAATATACAGGTGGATAAGGACATGGAACATTCAAACGACATCTTAGAAGCAAACATCCAACCCAAGCGGGAATTAATATCAGGCAACAATAAATTTTCGGGTACGTCAATTCTAACATTTCCTCTTTATTTCGTTTTAATGAAAAAACTTATAAGGAAGAATTAGGTAAATTTGTTTCCGTTGAGCATTTATCATTTAATTTGGGAGCAAGATTTGGTTTTAATCAATTTGTACAAAAAACATGTGCTCTACAAGCAAAATGTGTTCTTGGAAATTCACTGAAACGAGTAATTAAAGATCTTTACAAAAATGGAAAAAATGATTTACAAAACTTTTTTATGCAATTTAATGGATACGTGCATATAGCCTATATGCACCTATATGATATAGGTAGTGATATTTGGAGTGATCATTAGCAAATTCATTCTTACATGGGCATAACATGTCATTAGATAGATGACGATTAGAGTATTCAAAAAAAAGTTATTACATTTAAAGTTTTCGATGGTAAGCATACGGCAAATAATATTTATAGAATAATTAGGCAAATTTTATAAGAATATTATTTGCTTAACAAAATTTTTTCAATTGGTTTCACTACAAAAAAATGAATTTTTTCTGACGAAATTTCCAACGAAAAATTCTGGAAAATTCGTTAGAAAACGAATTTCCAACAAATTTTCCAATGAAAAAAAATTCGTGGGTAATTCGTTGTCGGAAAATTTTCCAACAGAAAATTTCAATTTTTGTTGGAAATTTGCGACGAATTTTTTTTCGTTGGAAAATTCGTTGAAAAACTCGTGGCTAAATTCGTTGGAAAAACTACAGATTTTTTTTTTTGGTAGAAAAGTCATGGAAATTTTTTTTCCAACAAAATTTTTTTTTTGGTCGGAAAATCGCACTCGCCGCCGGCAAGGGCCGAGCTCGCCCAGAACTCGACTAGACCTAGGCGAGCTCGAGCTCGCCTAGAACGCTCGCCATGGCCGGCGAGCTCGAGCTCGCCGATTCGATCCCTCCCAGAGCTCACCGTCCATGGCAATCATCTCTGACTTTGAGGAGGAAGAGGAGAAGCAACCTGAGGCCAAGCCCTCGGCCTCCTCCTCTGAAAAGGCATGGGCGGAGGTCGCTCTTTCCGCATATTTATTTATCCGAACCGCACCGAGTCGCTAAAAGCAAAATTCCCAAGGGGCATCGTGCGAAAGCCGACAGCGAAAAGTCGAGCCACCAACACCACCACCAACACCAACAGCTGCTGCGCTGCTCCGAGGGCAGTGAGCGGCACGTGCGGTGGGGAGAGGAGCGTGGAGTACGACCGCTGACTCAGAGGAGGAGGAGGGGGAGGAGGGCGTGGAACCAAGTGGACGAAGGAGGAGGAGGAGGAGAAGGGGAGAAGGAAGACGGCATCAGTCACCAAGTTGGGCCCTCCTCTCCTGTTTCTTCACTGACGCCACTACACCAGCACCGCTCAATTCCATGTTTCTTGATACTCCTGTTGCGCCGGAGTTCAGCGAGAGGTTCGATCCGACCGGCCCGCTAGGGTTCATTGAGGAGGCCTTCGAGCTCGTGGCCAAGCGGAGCGAATTCCTCGCGCATGTGGGGGCGGAGAGGGTCGTCGCGGCGGTGTTGAGGGCGGTGAGGGAGAAGCAAAAGCAGAAGCTGAGGTAGGTCGAGAGGAAGCAGGAGAGGGAGCGGGAGAGGGCTAAGAAGGCGAAGGTGAAGTCGAGCGGGAGAAGGAAAATTAAAATACGTTGGAAAATTCGTTGGAAATTTCCAACGAATTTTTTTTCGTTGGAAATTTCCAATGAATTTTTCAACGAATTTTTTTTCGTTGAAAATTTCCAATGAAAATTATACATACTAAAATAATTGTTCGGAAAATTGAAATTCGTTGGAAAATTCGTTGAAAATTTCCAACGAAAATTGTACACACTAAAATAATTGCCCGGAAAATTGAAATTCGTTGGAAAATTTGTTGGAAATTTCTAACGAAATTTCCAACGAAAACTATACACACTAAAATAATTGCCCGGAAGATCTAAAATTCGTTGGAAAATTCATTGAAAATTTCCAACGAATTTTTCAACGAAAATTGTACACACTAAAATAATTGCCCGAAAAATTGAAATTTGTCGGAAATTTTCATTGGAAATTTCCAACGAATTTTCCAACGAGTTTCAATTTCCGGGGCAATTATTTTAGTGTGTACAATTTTCGTTGGAAAATTCGTTGAAAATTTCCAACGAAAAAAAATTCATTGGAAATTTCCAATGAATTTTCCAATGAAAATTGTACACACTAAAATAATTGCCCGGAAAATTGAAATTTGTTGGAAATTTCCAAAGAATTTTCCCACGAATATAAAAAATAGCGAACAATACCGGGTTTTTTTTAATTCGTCGCAAAATTCGTTGGAAATTTCCAACGAATTTTGGCACGAAAAATTTTTCGTTGGAAATTTCCAACGAATTTTGCAACGAAAAAATTTTCGTTGGAAATTTCCAAAGAATTTTTTTCATTGGAAAATTTGTCGCAAATTTGCGACGAAAAGTTTTTCATCGCAAAATTTCGTGGCAAAAATCCAGTTTTTTTGGTAGTATTTTGATAATACCGCGGCAAATACCGCTTTAATTGCTGATTTAGAAAATATTTGTAAACCCACTTTTTGGCGGAAAATTTTTTCACGTTAGATGTGCTTGTTATGTTTTAAATTTATGTGTACAAGATGGTTTGAAAACTCTTGATATTTTTCTTGAACCAATAAAAATGGCGATTCGATTTTTATAGAAATATCCCCAAAAAATGAAAGAATGGGGTAGATTTTGTAGAGAAAATGACGAAAAGCCAAAAAGATTTCCAAGAGATATTCCAACTCGTTGGAATTCTACTTTTCACTTACTTAGTGAATCTTATGAATATAAAGATTTATTATGTGCATTCATTTCTAATAATATACCTTAGATTAATTTATAGCCATAAGAGTGGGGTATTTGCAAAAAAAATTTAGATATTTTAAAGGTTTTTAATGATACAACTTATACTTTGTTCGGTGTTTATTATCCTACTACGCATTTATTTTTAGTAGAGTGTATTAATATTGTCGGAGTTTTTAAGGAATATGAAAATGATGTTGAATTACAACACACTATAGTAACAATGAAAATGAAGTGGCTACATTATTATAGCAAAATTCCCATTATTTATTTAGTTGCTTATGTTTTTGATCCGCGTTGCAAATTAGATGGTTTGAGTGATTATTTGCATATGTTTTATCAATGTCTACATTATGATACGGTAAATGTTACAACCATACTAAGTGAGGTTAAAAACGTTGTAATAGAATTATATAATTAATTTTATACTAAATATAATTTAGGTGATATTGGATCTTTTCAATCTACCGAGACACAAAGTGAGAGTATAGGTAAAATTAGTAGAAGGTACCAACTTTTATTATATAGAGAAAAAAAACAAAAGAGAGTAATAGTAAATATTTCTAAATTAGAGATTTATCTAACCGTTTTCTTTGAGTTTACTGAATCCGAAGGTAGTACAGATTTTTTAATTTTGGATTGGTAGAAGAGGCATGCAAGCCAATACCCAATCCTTTCTCTTATTGCAAAATAAATTTTTGCAACCCATTGTTCCACAGTTGCGATCGAACAAGCATTCGGTGCTGGAGGTAATATTTTGGACGAATATCGTTCAAGATTAGTTCCAGAATCAATAGAGGCTCAAGCTTGTGTCGATGATTGGACGAAGGCTCAATACCGACAACAAGAGATAGATCGGAATAATGAATCCGAATTTTTTAACGATAGAGATACCATCGGTACCGATACCAGAACGAGTAGCGACAATTGAGGGTAAAAGAATTGTTAGAGTTGGCAAATATTTCGAAGACCCTTATTTCTCATACCGGGCACACCCACGTGAGTTTAGGAAAACCTAAGTATAATCCGACGACATGTGACCCCTGCGTACAGAATGCGGGGGTTCGGATAGACTTAGGTTTTGGGGTCATTTTATGGCATATATATTGTGCTCCCTTTTTTTGTTATAGATCATTGTAACGAATTGTAAGGCACTTAATGATAATTTATTAAGTTCAAGCCCCCTCTTTTTCTCTTTTTGTCCTCAAATTTGATTACAATTTACATTTTGATTACAATTTATATTTAATAATTCATTATTTTTTTATTTGATAATTTATTTTTTAAAATTTTAAATTATGAACCAGGACCGGCAGGAACCGGAACCGGCTCGAAATCAGAATCGGATCAGAACCGGCCGGTTCATACATGGCCACGAACCGGAACCGACTGGTTCCGAACTGTGGCCATGACTAGATTAGGGTTTTATGTGCCAAGAAGAGTAGGCTTGTGATTTTGGGCAGATGCCCTTCTTTCTTTGAGGAGTAAATCGATCCTTCTGCTGCCGAATTTCATCTCATTGCATGCTCCCAAGACTTGCGGAGGCAAAACAGCCACATCATAACTCGTTGTGACTCGTGTTACCATGTCGTGGCCATGCTTGTAACTCATATCAGTTAGTGTCGGTCCAAAACATATTGATTTTGATTTCACATGTTAAATAATCGAATCACGATAAAAATGTGTAGTTAGTATTAATATGTGAAGCTAAGTCTATAGTCTCTCGGGGGATTTTTTTTCCCTCTCTTTTGATCGTGTTTTACCTCATGTCTGATTCGTGTCGTACAAATGGGCCATGCGCATCCAAGCCATCAAACCTTTTCGAAATTGGGATCCATTTTCCACGTTATCCAGATGTCTCAAATCGTCAACTAACTTAATCATGAAGAAAACAAGAACTGTCCGGGATTGAAGAAGAGAAGTCAAAGAATTAAGATCTGAAAATCTCGAAGTAAGAAGTTAAAAATTGAAGAGTCCAAGTTGAAGTGAAAACCTTAGCAGCTTAGTTTACTTAATCGACAAGCAAATCTTCAAGATTCTACGCATGTGAACAGCCAACCATTTGAACAGTATAGTTACCATGTCTAAATAGGTAAAAGGGTCAGAAATTTTGACAGAGAAATGACACAAACCCAGCTGCCCTTGTGCTGCAAAATCTTCCTATGGCTGTGGCTATTGCAGAGCGGCAGGGAATTGTGGGCTGCAGGTAGGCGGAAATGCCCATAAAAAATAGGGTTGGGCAAGATGAACTAATCGAACCGGAAATTGTCCAGACTGGCTAGTTTAGTCTGATTTTCGGAAGTGTCGGTCCGGTTTTCGGTTCCTAAAAGTGAAATCAGTATCCAGGTGGTCCGGTTCCCGGTTCCAGAGTGGAATTGGACCGACCGGACCGAACCGAATATATTTTTTATTTTTTTGTTTTTAATTTTTGAAGAAAGTAGAAACCTAATCTAATTAATCTGCCTTTCCTAGCTAACCGGATATCAGATGGGGACATACAAAAAGGCACGAAGAAAAACACAATTGTCAACACTCTGGCGAACCAAAACAGAAACATGCGCCTCTTTCTAAATTCTAACCAACATAAACTTTTCCAAATTAAAAAAAAATGGAAGAGATATTTTTCCCAAAGAAAAAAAAGGGCAGAAAGATGGCAAAGCGAAGAGTCGCTGGTAATGTCACCCTGACGCTCCATTTCCTCTATTTCCCAGTCACATTCACTTTTGTTTAGTCCCAAACTGGAATGTTTGATTGTTGAACATTTTTACTCAAAATATTTCCTTTTGTTCAAAGTATTGACAATAAGTGATTGGTTCCACATTGGACCCGGACCGGTGTCCGGTCCCCGGTCCCAGAAACTGAGAACTAGTCCTCCCAATCTGGTTCCCGATTTCTCGGTAGAACTAGACCGGATCGAAAATCGATCACCCTATAAGGCCATAACTCATCTCATTCATGTAAAAAAGTGGGGGTTTAGTGCTGCACCAAACGTGTGGGAAGCATGTACTGAAAACCACTCCAACTGCACCATATGTACTCCTCCATATAAAAACTATGAAATTATAATTCCGTATTTAATAGCCTGTTCCTCGAATACTAATTTATATACCTTGCCCCTAGTTCTTTTCTACATCAACTAGACCATATATGCATACACTTGCCCACATCAAGACACAAACTATCATTTATGTCAAAATCATGCTTCCGCACAGTTAAATTTTTAACAAAACACAAGAGGACTCGTGATTACACTGCAATGTCTCGGTTTCCTCCCATAGACCAAACCAGGAGGGCAAACCTTGCAGCGATCCACTAGATAGTGCAAATGCGAACACAACTCTTGTTTTTGTGTAACTTTTTGCCGTAATACCACTTTCCAGAAAACACGGCGAAAATACCTCATGATGGAATCAGAAGAGGTACTCCAAACTCGAACTCATTACAACATTTGACTGAACCCAACTTTACTAAAAATTTTGTGATAACCCAGGGGCACGACCGCAACGGAGCAAATGCCCAGTTACCTGAAAGTCTGTGAAGCATTCTGCAAGTCTACAATTGGTTAAGTCTAGGCCTTTAGCATGTGCATGTGGCCTAACATGGAGCAGTTTACACATAATTTGTGAGATTTAAACCACGCGCCATAAACCAACTATGCTACATTAGGAATATTAAAAAAGAAATGCTCAAAAAAGATCGTTAAGGTAGCCGATCAAGTATATTACTTGCTGATCTTTCCTACCTAAAACGGTTGGACAAGAAATTTTCTGGACGATCTGGAACTGTGAATGAAAGTGCCACTTGAGGTGTGATGAGAGATCCACAATGTTTCGCACTATCTACCGACCATTCTGCGATGGAACAGAAAAACCATCCGATGACCTGAGTGCATTACCTAAACGCAGGAGCCGTCATGGGAAGGGAAGCCTGATACTTGCCATTTGGGAATGATGATGAGTTAGGTGAATGCATTTTGGGCAAACCAAACAGCAAGAACCGAAACAAGGAGGTCAACATGGTGAACTTCTGTTAATCTTGGATTGTTCTGCAGAAAAGTCCTAAAGTTGTTCTGGGCTCATGGAGCTTAACTAGTGCTGGGACCATAAGGGGGGCAATTCTCTAAGATCGGAAGGTTCTAATTTATCCTAGGATAAAACAAGAAGGACGTGAGAATGGACAATGGAAAAATGAAATCAAACTATTTTATTTCGCAAAAAATAAATGATCTAAAAAATATTTTTCTAAAAATAATGGCTTGTATTACTTCAAATAATTAGTCAATGAAAATTGTTTTCATCATCGACCATATTCATAGATAAAGAATATATTTTTCGTTCATTAATTTTGTAAACAATATAAGCAATTGATTTTAGAAAAATGCTTTGTAAGACATTTATTTTAGGAGCCTATGGGTGTGTTTGTTTCATTAGAAAATCTACGATAAAGGAAGATATTTTTCATGAAATCATCTTCAAGGAAAATTGTTAGTTTTCATATGTTTGGTGATTTAGAGAAAGTGATTTTCTTCTTGTAAAAAAGGGAAGTCTATTTTCTCAATCTAAACTTGTTGTTTTAAGTCCATGGAAACGTTTTCCTTAGATCAATTAATTTTACGTTATCCAAACACTGAAAAGTCGGATAATAATTTCTCGAAAGCCGGATTTCCTTCAAATAAACGTTTGTTTCATAGAAAATGAATGATGTGGAAAATATTTTCCTAAAAATGATTACTTGTATTACTTGAAATTATTAGCTAATGAAAAATATTTTCATTATCGACAACAAATATCTAAATATTTTCGTGGACGATGTAAATATTTTTGTTTATTTATTTTTGTAAGCAATACAAGCGATCATTTTTAGGAAAATATTTTTCAAATCATTTATTCTTCGATAAACAAATGCACCATATATAATGTTAGGATTAGGTGCACAAATACAATGAATTAGAGAATAAAGTCAAGAAAGAGCAATCGAGACACATTTTATGCTGATTCACCCTTAAACTAGGGCTACATCCAATAGAGAAGTCCATTATAATTAGCATCTCCCACCTCTCTATTACAATCCTCAATTACAAGAGAAAGAGATTATATATATTCGGTAGTTATTTATGAGCTCAAACCCAAACTATAAATAAAATATAGGCCCAAATTATAAAGTAGCCCCCGGAGGGATCCCGTGCCTTCCTGTTTGATCCATTTTGCCAACTCATAAATAATGAGCCCCTACTAAAATGGGTAACTCATTTAGCCAAAAGTGGATCAATGAAAAAATAAGGTCCATTAAAATGGGTCATAATGGATAATTTACATAATGCATATTTAACACCTTATCGCTAGCCGGTTGAAGGTCGTCGATTGCCGGTCACCACCCATTGCCAGTTGTCGATCTTCATTAGACGCCTGTCGTTGGTCATCGTCGGTTGTTGGCCATCGCCCGTCACCGGGCACCACTAGTCGTCGATCATTACCGGTCATCGCCGGACGTTGCCGGTCATCGCCAGTTGCTGATCGTCAAAGAAAAAAAGAAAAAATAGAAAAATTAAAATATTTAAAAAATTAGAACTTTTTTAAAAATTATAAAAATTATCTATATAGTGTTTTTTTTTGGTAAAGATCTATATAGTGTTTTAGCAATATATATTTTTAAAAAAATTTACAAGAAAAATGTTTTTATAATTTAGATTAATATTGTAATCTTTTAGCAATATAGGTCGAATCGGAAATGGGTAACTAGAATTGTATTATATAAAAATGGGTCAAAACGGGTTAAATGGGCCAATATAAGTCGGATCATATTCGACCCGACCTGATCCTCCCGTTTGATAGGTCTACTTACTATTGATGGGGAGTATGAACCACACCTTGACATATAATAGTCATTCATTCTCTATTAAATTAACACCTCCATACCTAACTCTGCCGTACCAACCAATCTGTCTCTGGACGATGACTATCTAACACTCAGTTCACATGATCCCATTATTTGTGCAGATGTCTGAGCCCCGGTGAAATGGGATGATAATATAAAGATTGTCTTTACATGGCCTTTTAAATCTGAGAGTAGGTGATGAACTCAATGACAAATATTCAAAGGGAAAAAAGATCATGCAAGAGATGCCCGAGCACATGCTTGTCCGGTGTTGTAAATTGCCGAACATCAAGGCGTGGGTGAGGCAGCTTCCTAGAAGCTGTTGCAGTTGTGATGGTGCTGCTGTTTATCGAATGTCTTATAAAAGTTACAACCTCCATTTTCACGGACGCGAGTGGCAGCGAGAAAGTAGCACCGGATAAGCAATTGGCTTCTTTGACGAGGCCCACTCATACATGTACATAAGTATTGAATATTGTTAAAAATATGTCTCGAGTTTAAACTCGAAGCAAAGATCTGACTATTTTAAATTGATATTTTGCGGACGGCCGAAATTGAGCAAAAAGAAAATATTGAAAGCTTACTTTCCAAATATGTGCTGGAGAAAATAAATATTCTTTCCTAATTGACGTTGGAGTCTACGGCTTGAACAAGAAAGTCCAACGTGGCTTTTGATTCAGACCATGACTCGGTCAACTCTTGGGCAAATATAATATATTCTACTGTGGGCACCTTTGGGAGGTAGAAGTTGAAGAGTACAGAGTGTGGTCTTCGTGCCGTCCTTGTCCAGAGAAGAACTGAAGCGCCGAACTGAATGCTTGACGTGAATCTTCATGGAATTACATCCGAGCATTTTCTTCGTGCGTGAGTGATTTAGAAAATTAAATCTTGTATTAAGATTTGTGTACAATTCTTTTGCGCGGTTAAGAAATTATTTTGTAAGGAATTGTGTGAGGTTAAACACTGCGTGAGTTATTGGATATAATTGGGATTTAAGAAATATTGAGAATATTTGAGTGACTCGAGTATTGATTGTAATCTCCGTTATATCACTTGATCTATAGTGAAATTCCGTGCTGCTCTCTCCGTGGACGTAAGTCACTGCGACTGAATCACGTAAATCTAGCGTTCGATTTATTTTTTTATTCTGTCAAATTTATCGTTCGATCGCTTGGTTTCCGCAATAAATACCTCTCGCATGGAACGCTTTTAGATCTTTGGATTGTTCTGCAGAATAAGTCCTTGGGTTTGTTCTGTGTCCATGGAGCTTTCTTTACCCAGCGCAGGACAATTTGATAGCGCGATGCATAAAATTACACTATAGGCTAATCAAACTAATAAGTAAAATCCAGTATCAAAACAATAATTAAAAAATTGAGAAGCTCAAAATGGACGCTACCATTAACTAATCTTATCAATGCAAACTAAAAGAAGCATATATGTTAAACCAAATCGAAACCGCGACTAGAGTGGGAAGTCGAATCGACGCAGAAGTAAAGTTAGACACTTTTCTAGCGATCCATATTAATAACTCAAAGTGAAATCAATTCTATCTCCAATCCGGAGAACACGGATCATTATATTAGACATTAAATAGAGGTTTCGAGCAATTTCTTGAACTAGTGCGAGGTACCGGACTTTTGAGGTGGCTAAAAAATGCGGTTATCACCGAGTCAACTAATCAACCGGAGCTTTATCCATCCAGTCGATATCTGCTATTGATTATAGAGCAGTAGGTATAAATATAATATTTGCTGAACTGGAAAACAACTCATAACCAGCAGAAGATATTGAAAACGAATCAATATCTGCTACTAGATCTGGAGCAGTAGTTATGCATATAATATCTGCAGAACTGCTGAACAACTCATAACCAGCAGAAGATATTGCAAACGAATCGTCAACTCTAGTATAAAACTTTTCAGTGGTACGAACATGAGCATATAGTAGTCTCGAGCAGGGGTTGTTAAAATATATTCCGAGTTTGAATCCGTTGAACGAATCCAATCCTAATTGAATTTTGTATAAGCCTGGTGCAAGAAAGTTCAAAATATAACGTTGTAGATTACGGATATTATTTGCCGTGTTCGAGTCAGTGAAGTGATCAAGACTGTTTCCGTATTGAATTTGGAGACAAATCATCTTTCGTGATGGGCGTTGGACTCTTGGCTTGAAATAGGAAAGTCCACGTTGGACTTTGAGCTAGACTTTGAATCAGTCAACAATGGAGATAAGAATACTAAGAGTATCATAATTTTCGTATGGTACTCACTTCAATACCATAACTTTTTTTTTGTTTACTTAAGTGCCATTTCCAGCAAAAAAAGATCACTTGAGTGTCACTTCCGGCGAAAATAAATCATTTGAGTGCCATTTCCGACAAACAATCCTATGTGGATTTTTTCATTAATTTTCCATCCGACATGGACTTTTTAAATGTTTTTTTTAAATTTTTTTGAATTTTCATTTTTCTTTTCATTTTTTTCCCTTTTTTTTTTCAATGCCAGTGAGGGTCATTGGCAACCCTTGCTAGTTGCAAAGGCCTCGCCCAAATTGCAACGGCCACCTTACCCTCGGCCGCAAAGGCCCTGGGCAAGGCCGCGAAGGTCGTAGCCAGATTTGGGTAGCCGCGAGCGAGACGGCCTGACTAGATCTGGCGAGAGCCTTCATTGCCTCACTTGTGGCTGCGGAGGCCCTTGGCAAGGCCATCGTGGCCTCGCCGGTTATGGGTAAGGCAGCGAAGGCTCTCGCCAAATCTGGTGAGGCCACCCAGATCTAGCAACAGCCTCGCTCGTTGCCAGTGAGGCCGCACTGGCCTCGCCTAGGGCCTTTGTGGTCGAGGGCAAGGTGGCCCTCGCCCAATCTGGGCAAGGCCTTCACAGCCGGTGATGCTTGCCAGCATTCAAAAAAAAATTGCAAAAAAAAAGGAAAAATAAAAAATAAAATAAAATATTAAAAATATTGTCCATGTCAACTTCGGCAAAGCCACGTCGGATTTTTCGGCTACCAAATGGCCGATGGCACTCAAGTGATTACTTTTTGCTTGAAGTGGCACTTAAGTGAGCCAAAAAAAGTTATGATACTCAATTGAGCGTTATACGAAAATTATGGCACTCCTAGTATCCTTATCTTGTCAACAATGGATCAGTGAAAAGAAGAAATAAAATAAAAGGAAAGCTTGATTGGATTTTGTTTCCTAATCCCATTCGGCGTGATATATATATTCTGATGGGCTATTCTGTGAACTACGAAGAAGTAGTCTTGAAGCATCGTTTTCAATGAGTGCTGTGGGAGTGTGAGTGATATCTATAGGTGCTGGATGCTTGGCATTGAGTTCGTGGTTTTGTTCGTGGAATTACATTTAGAATTTAAGTGTTTGTAGCTATTAAACTTTGTGATAAGATTTGTGTATAATTTTTTCGAGAGATTGAGAGATTATGTGACATCCCTAATTTGGACCGAGTTGACTAAAGAAAAATGGCCATGGAATTGGCGAGTGGATCGATCTGAGGGTAGGTCATGGATCGACTGGTATGGTCAGAACGAGTATTTAAAGGATCGGTCATGATTCAATTGAAGGATCGTCCATGGATTGGTCAAGGAATTGGTAATGAAATAACTTCCTAGTCATGCAAATCGCTTAGAGTGATTCGACCATGAATCGGCCTTTTGACCGTAAGAGTCGACAGTGGGACAATCCCGGACGGCCATAGATCGATGCCATGCAGGCATGGGTCAGTTGTGGGTGATTCCGCTCGGCCATGCACTAGTCATGGGCAAACATGGACCAATTCCGTTGTGATCGATTCCACGCAATTACATGCCAACCGAGGGTCAATCATGGATCGTTAATGCTCAAACATGGACCGATTGCAAATCATCCATACCATAGATCGTTGCGTTGAGTCGGGTAGGCCTTAGATGAGTCATGCGCCAGGCCAAGAGCTTTGTGGCTGGGCTTTGTGTTGGCCATGCAAACCAAGCCTTATGCCCGGCCATGGACAAGTTGTGAGCCTATCAGTCATGCCACGGGCTGGTCCTGTGCCTGGCCCTGTGCCAATCATTGTGCCTGACCCACGTGCAATGCCCTGCGCCCGGTTAGGCCCGACCAAACATGTCACGTCCCGACCAAGACCGTGACTCATGGTATACTTGTGACGTCCCGTTAAATCTTCATCTTTCAATTACGGACAAGCAAAAGCATATAATTGAGACAGTCTCAACAACATTCAAATAACGGGATTTAAGTAGACAGCAAGAGCATATCATATATTTAAATGATACTTAGACAATTTACATGTCAAGCCTATTTACATGCCCTTTCTTTTCTTACGGGCCAATACACACATGCATATCTGCTATAACAAAGGTTGGGTTACACCTAACCCGCTACTGATTCATCTTCCAAAAAGTTTCATTCCTAAAAAACGCTTGGTCACTCCCAAGTCTGGTTGGCCGACTAGGCCCCGTTTGCGGCGATCTCAGGTGCTGGTCCGTTGGTACCACCAAATAGGCTATTAAACCCACGAAGGGGTCAAATCAATCCGCCATCATTGGTCCACTCATATCACGCCTCGAACACATGGGGGACGTTTTACTCAAGGCTTTCATTAACCATGACTTAGGAGATGATTTTATGGTAGGCTCTCCCTCCGGACACATTGATCTCATCTACTAGCAACTCCACGGGGGTTCCAAAATGAATGGGATGAGCAACCATCCTATGGTTCTGAGGGAAAAACAACGGGGTGAGTCGAGGACTCAGTAAATAAAATTCTCTAATTTCAAATTAGGAGGAATCAATCGTCATTAGACATGCGTTCAATCTTACCATCCCGGAATATACGGCAAATTAATAGCAAAGATATGCTTACTGTCCAAATATCACTCATAAGGTAATGCAATTTTCCAATCAAACACGAAACATGGTGTTTTCAAGTTGTACGCATCAATAAACACATAGAATTCTTTCGGTCCATGCACCATGGCGTGCACACAAGGCATATTTCTCCTTTTTTTGTCCAAGCTATGTCTCGACGTATGCTTTACTTATATAGGCAACCAAACAAACAAAACCAACATTCAATCAAGTCCAAGCATAGTTCAAGGTCAAACACTTAGCCAACAACATATTGGGATCATCTTATCCTGAGATTAGGGAATCAACCTATTCTACTTGACAAAAGTGAGATTTTGCGAGGACTAAGAAAGTGACGTGAGAAAAAGTGGTAATTGGTGTGAGCAAGGAGGAGAGGGGCCGGACGGTGGGTTAGCTTATGAGGGAGGAAGAGTGGCATGGATGATGATGGTGTGAGGAAAAAAGAGGCTAAATGAGGACCAAACATATTTATAGTGTGGTCCACTAAGAGTCCTTAATGAAGATGAAGCCACATGTAATCATGAATGGCCCTAAAAGTCTATGTTAATAATGAAGGGGGTCTTGAAAGTCTTTGACTATAAGTAAGCTTCTAATGCAAGTCTTGAATTAAGGCCACACATCTCTCAACTTGATTTCCAAGTTTCCACCTTAGGATCATTAGTCCCTACTACTCATTTAAGGCCTAAATAATTCGTGATGATCCTTCTCTCTCTCACCTTCTTCCTTTTGGCCGAGAGCCTTCTTGTTAGACGTGAATGATGGTCTTCATTTTTAAGACTCAATTATTGAAGTCTTCCTCAAGATTCCTATCTCTATTATTGGGTCTTTTTAGTCAAGCTTTATCTTTGACAACTTTCTAAGGAAGTTGTCAATTATTGGTATTATATTTTAATTATGAGACAATTTTCAAAAGAAGTTGCTAATTTGTTCTCTAGCCCATTGCTTCTCCCTTGGGCGTGAATCACTTCCAAGAGGCCATGATTATTGGCTCATGTAGAACAACTTCATTATTGGTCCAAAACTCTATTATTGAGGGTTGGTCTTCATTATTGACCAACTTGTTTAAGAAGTTGGCAATAATATAGAAGTAGTCAAGTCATCTTGTCTTCTTGTCCAATAAGCATGCTAGGCGTGAATCACATGACTATATTAAGAAACACTAGATAATTGGGTCATTGCTTAGTTTTATTAGCACTTCCTTCTTCGGATACCAAATTTCACTAAATTTAGCTTGGCAAAGAACTAAGGTAATCTAGGTTTTAAGTATCTTAATGATCAACCCTCCCATTTAGAAATCCAAGGTTCGGGACCAAATAATGTTGAAGTGATATTGAACCAAAATTCCAAAATGACCAAATACT
Organism: Syzygium syzygioides; assembly: GCA_031216285.1. Taxonomy (NCBI): domain Eukaryota; kingdom Viridiplantae; phylum Streptophyta; class Magnoliopsida; order Myrtales; family Myrtaceae; genus Syzygium; species Syzygium syzygioides. Next base: position 37,679,366 of record CM062243.1, read on the forward strand.
GAACTTGTTTAAACAACCCTGATCGGGCATAGGGCCTAGCATACGGTCGAGCCACTCGAGCATAAGGCTGGGCTCGTGGCTGGGCCATACGGGCACCGAGCCTGCTGCATGAGCATAGGGCCGAGTGCATGGGCACAGGACTGGGCCGCACAAACGGTATGTCGGGTGCACAATTAGGCTGCACGAACAATGTGCCGTGCGCATGGACAAGACACACGGTCAAGGAATTGATTTATGGATCGAACACATACCTTGGCTCATGGGTGGCACAATGTACAACCCGTGGCCAGGTCTGACCGGCTCAGGACTAAGTCTGAGCCGGAACCAACGGGCACAAGGCTTGGTACAATGGTTAACACACAAACGGGCATATGGCCAACCTGTGGCTTGTTTGACGGGCACGCGGTTGGTCCACGGCCTAGCGCGAGGCCTGGCACATGGCTTGTTCATTGCCTACTCAATTCAACGCAATGATCCATGGGCGATTCGCGACCGATCTATGTTCGGGTATCAACGATCCATGATTGATCCTCGATTATCATATAACCGCATGGAATCGGTCCATGGTCGCTTGTGGCCGGTGCATGATCGTTCAGAATCACCCGCGACCAATGCATGCCTGCACAACGCAATCCATGGTCGTCCGAATTATCCCACCAACGACCCTTATGGACGAAAGGTTAGCCCATGGTCGAATTGCTCTAATCAACTTACGTGACGAGAAAATCTTTTCATTGTCGACCCATTAGCCTCTCCTTGAACGATCTTGCGATCAGATCATCACTAACCCTCTAGATACTTGTTTCGATCATACTAGCTAATCCATGACCGACACTTGAATCAGTCTGCGCACAAATTCTATGGCCATCTTCCTTTAGTTATCTCGGTCGAAATTGGGCATGTTACAGAACAGGCCATGTACCAGGACAATCTGGTTGGTTTAGCCTTGAGCCGTTCAGCCTAGTCTTTGGCTCGGTTATGTCCAATCATACTTGGACATATTTTTACACCGAACCTCGGTTCCAAATGGGATGATCGATCATTTATGGTACTTAAAAATCCCTAATTACCTTAGTTCCTTATTAAGTTAATTTTTAGTGAAAATTGGATGTTCAAAGGAAGATGTACCATTAGAACTAGCAAGGGCCTTAATTATTGAATGTTTCTTTATAAGGCCACATGGTTCACATTTAGAATGATTCTTGGAACAAGAAGACAAGTTGACTTGACTCATTAGTTGCATTCTTGGACAACTTGGCCAGTAATGAAACCTGGCCACTAATAATAGAAGCATGGGACAATAATAGAGTTTGTTTTGCATAAGCCAATAATTGTGGACCTAGAGAGTGATTCACGTCCAAAGAAGATTTTAGGGTCTAGAAGACAAATGGACAACTTCCTTTGTAAGTTGTCAATAATAGAACTTGTTCAATAATATATCAATAATTGACGATTCTTGAAGAAGACACCAATAATAGGGATAGGGCCAATAATGAAGTTTCTTGTAGAAGCCACCAATAATTTGTGTCTTGGAGGTCAAGACAAAGAGAGTCACACCCAAGATGAAGAAAAATAGAAGGCCAAGTCCATGAAGTTATTGGAGGATAATTATTAGGGGCTTAGGTGTCTTCTTGTTCATTAATGAAAAAGATTAGTTATATGCCCTAAACTTAGGATATGATGACCCTAATGAGAGACTTAGAGGCCAAGTTAGGAAATAAGTGGCCCAAGTTGAAAGCTTGAAGAGGAAGATTAATGATGGCCAAAGACTTTCAAGACCATATTCATTATTAGTTTAACTTTTGGCTCTTTCTTCATAATGAGCATTACTTGACCACACTATAAATAGACTTTGTCCTCACTTAGTTTCCATGTTTCCTCACACCAACACCAACTCTCATACCTCCCTTACCCCACCATTCGACCCTCTTGCTCAAGCCATTCTCTCTCTTACACGCCTACCCCACTTGGCCGACCATCTCTCTCGCACGCCAATCACCTTCTCCCTTACGCCACCTTCTCATCTCGGTCCCTACTAGATCTTGCTTTTTCGAGTAGAATAAGTAGATTTCCTAATCTCAGGATATGATGATATGATGCATTGTTGGCTTGTGTCGTTACCCAAGCCTTAATAGGGACTTGCTTGTGTGGCTTGTATGCTTTGTTGTTTTGCAAGATATAGTCAAGAGTCAAGCACGAATCAGTCGTGAAAAAGGGAATGTATTTCTTGTACGCACGTTATGGCATTTGGATCAAGACTTGCTTGGCAAAGGTTTGATATTGAGGCGTATCGAATCCGAGCTAAGTACGATTTTATTTAACGCTTGGCAAGTCGGATCAAGTCACGGGCCTTAGATCGTGGCCAACATACTAGATGATTTAAGCTTATTATCTATGAATCACAATTGCACTCATGCCTTCGGGCACTCTTGTTTGCATGAGATATAAAAAAAAGATAAAAACACGGTTTACTTGGTGCTTGTGACGCATGGACACACGATAGACTAAAGCCGTCTACGATGGATTTCGAAAAGTTGCCCGATGGATTTCAAATGCTAGGTGAATTTCGGATGCTAAATAGATTTCGGATGCCCGATGGATTTTGATTAAAAATAAATGAATCTCATGTGTTTGTTCTTGCATGCATCGTTTATGTACTATGCTTGATGTTCTTTTGGTCGATGCATGTACCATGTATAGCAAATAGGCAAGGTAAGATGCATCTTTGCTATTCATCTGTCATTGACACTTGGGACGGTAAGGTTGGACTCATGTTCGACCACGATTATTTCCTCCTAACTTGAAATTAGAGGATTTACTTATTGAGTTTATGACTTAGTCCCCGTTGTTTTTCCCAGACTTGTAAGATGGCGACTTTGCCGGTGCGTTTCGGGGTTCCGATATAACTGGTAGTGAATGTCTTGGATGTGGTCGACTTGGAGGAGGGTCGATCCTATTGGAAAGTGGTTTCCCAAGTCATGGTCGATGAGGGCCTCGACCGTTCCATTTCCCACAAATATGAAGCGTGGTATATGTGGACGGAAGGAGGCTTGTTCGAACCCCTTTGTGGTTTCAACGGCCCCTTTGGTGGTGCCAATGGACCGGCACTTGGGAACGCCGCGAACAAAGCCTGAGCAGTGAACCTGACTTGGGAATGACCGAGCGTGTTTTGGGAAGGAACTTTTTGGAGGACCCTTTTTGGAGAAAATCACGATAGTAGGGCTAGGTATAACCTAATCATGTTTATTATAGCGAATACACATGTGTGAATATGCCCGTAAAAAGAAGGGACATGTAAAAAGATTTGGCTTGTAAAATATATAAGCTATCGTGTAAATATAATGTTTGTTCATGATGCTTGTCTTAACCCTGTTGTTTGTTCTGGTTGTGATTGTCTCGAATTCATGCTTCCGCTTGCTTGTAAAGAAAGATAATAACGAATAGGACGTCGCAAAGTAAGCCACGGGTCACGATTTTGGCCGGGACGTGATAAATTATTTCGTGAGGAATTGTAAGGCTCAATATTGCGTGAGTTATTGGATGTAATTGGAACTTGAGAAACACTTGGAGTATTTAAGTGACTCAAGTGTGGTTGTAATCTTTATTGTATTGCTTGATCTATGATGGAATTTCGTATTGCTCTTCCTGTGGACGTAGGTCACTACTACTGAATTACGCAAATTTGGTGTTTGATTTATTTTCTTATTTTGTTTATTTTATTGTTCGATCACTTGGCTTCCGTAACAAGATTTATTTAGGAAAGTTTCAAACCCAAGCATCTGATCTAGCTAACAGTAACACACGTCCTAAACCGACTCCTAAAATTTATGGAGGACATGTGGCAAGTTCCACCAGTTTTGGTGCAGAACATGCATCTACAGATAAGCGACCAGAACTTTGGTTGTCACTCAGCTTGACTTGGCACTCTCATATCGTTTGCATAGTGATTGCCCTTATCTGCTACCTTAAGTCCAAGATTGCTTAGTAGAAACAATGTGACATAAAGTGGACATAGGGCACTCTCTTGTGTCTTCTTCCCTGAAGGAATCTTATACTCGTCACCTCGTGAGGAAGTAGGACGGCAATAATCAGCCTCTGTGGTCCTTCAACAATTGTTTCACTTCGACATCATGCAAAAATTATCTAAAAAGTACTAAACATTTATTATACGGCGGTTAATTCAGTCATAAATATTTGTTCTGGTTGTGATTGTCTCGAATTCATGCTTCCGCTTGCTTGTAAAGAAAGATAATAACGAATGGGACGTCGCAAAGTAAGCCACGGGTCACGATTTTGGCCGGGACGTGATAGATTATTTCGTGAGGAATTGTAAGGCTCAATATTGCCTGAGTTATTGGATGTAATTGAAACTTGAGAAATACTTAGAGTATTTGAGTGACTCGAGTGTGGTTGTAATCTTTATTGTATTGCTTGATCTATGATGGAATTTCGTACTGCTCTTCCTGTGGACGTAGGTCACTACGACTGAATTACGCAAATCTGGTGTTTGATTTATTTTCTTATTTTGTTTATTTTATTGTTCGATCGCTTGGCTTCCATAACAAGAGTTATTTAGGAAAGTTTCAAACCCGAGCATCTGATCTAGCTAATAGTAACACACGTTCTAAACCGATTCCTAAAATTTATGGAGGACATGTGGCAAGTTCCACCAGTTTTGGTGCAGAACATGCATCTACGGATAAGCGACCAGAACTTTGGTTGTCACTCAACTTGACTTGGCACTCTCATATCGTTTGCATAGTGATTGCCCTTATCTGCTACCTTAAGTCCAAGATTGCTTAGTAGAAACAATGTGACATAAAGTGGACATAGGGCACTCTCTTGTGTCTTCTTCCCTGAAGGAATCTTATACTCGTCACCTCGTGAGGAAGTAGGACGGCAATAATCAGCCTCTGTGGTCCTTCAACGATTGTTTCACTTCGACATCATGCAAAAATTATCTAAAAAGTACTAAACATTTATTATACGGCGGTTAATTCAGTCATAAATATTTGTTCTGGTTGTGATTATCTCGAATTCATGCTTCCGCTTGCTTGTAAAGAAAGATAATAACGAATGGGACGTCGCAAAGTAAGCCACGGGTCACGATTTTGGCCGGGACGTGATAGATTATTTCGTGAGGAATTGTAAGGCTCAACACTGCGTGAGATATTGGATGTAATTGGAACTTGAGAAACACTTGGAGTATTTGAGTGACTCGAGTGTGGTTGTAATCTTTGTTGCATTGCTTGATCTATGGTGGAATTTCGTACTGCTCTTCCTGTGGACGTAGGTCATTACGACTGAACCACGCAAATCTGGTGTTTGATTTATTTTCTTATTTTGTCTATTTTATTATTCGATCGCTTGGCTTCCGTAACAAGAGTTATTTAGGAAAGTTTCAAACCTGAGCATCTGATCTAGCTAACAGTAACACATGTCCTAAACCGACTCCCGAAATTTATGGAGGACATGTGGCAAGTTCCACCAGTTTCGGTGCAGAACATGCATATGCGGATGAGCGACCAGAACTTTGATTGTCACTCAGCTTGACTTGGCACTCTCATATCGTTTGCATAGTGATTGCCCTTATTTGCTACCTTAAGTCCAGGATTGCTTAGTAGAAACAATGTGACATAAAGTGGACATAGGGCACTCTCTTGTGTCTTCTTCCCTGAAGGAATCTTATACTCGTCACCTCGTGAGGAAGTAGGATGGCAATAATCAGCCTCTGTGGTCCTTCAACGATTGTTTCACTTCGACATCATGCAAAAATTATCTAAAAAGTACGAAACATTTATTATACGGCGATTAGTTCAGTTATAAACCTTTCAATTGTGCCAATTTATTTCTAAACATTTTGACAAATTGCCAATGTAGTCTTTCCGACTAATTTTGGCAAGAAATCGCTAACGTTCGCTGAGGTGATCGTCCAGTTAGCATCGACTATCTTACGTGGCGTGGTTAGTGCTGAAGTGGATAATTTTTTAATTCTTAAAAAAATCGAAATTATTATTATTTTTTATTCTTTTCATTTCTTTTTTTTTTTCCATTTCTTCCTCATTGTGGTGATGGAGCCACTGTCCCTGGACGAGGGCCGTGAAGCCCTTGCTAGATATGGGCAAGGGAGGGCCGCGATGCCCTTGCTAGATCTAGCGAGGTAAGGGCATCACGGCCCTTGCCCACACCCTCATAGTTGTAACGAGTGTCGCAATGTCCTCGCCCAAATCCGATGAGGGCTGCGACCCTCACCCGCAACCGATGAGGGCTATTAGGGGCCAACGGAGGTTGCTAGCCCTCAGCTGTCGACTCAACGAAGAAGAACAGAAACTAATGAAAAAATTTGGATTTTTTTAAAAAATAAAATATTATCAATATCAGTAATTTCCGATCAAAATTAGCCAGAAGAACTACATTGGCAATTCATTAAAATATTTATTATTAAATTTTTAAATATAAAAAGATTTAGTACTAAATTGACATAATTAAAAGGTTTAAGACTAAATTTGATCGCCGCACAATAATTTTAAGATTATTTGAATAATTTTTCCTAACCATAACGAGGCATTTATGTCGTAGTTTCAACGAAAAAAGATGGTGTAAATTTCTTCGGATGCCAAAGTATTTCGAGAGTTAATAGCATTCGTAGACACATTTTCTACGTTAAACAAATTAATAGAAACTTAGTCACCAAGGAAGACTGACAACGTCTTCTACGTCAAACAAATTAATAGAAACTTAATCACGAAGGAAGACTGACAACTAGTGGCAGATGCATCAGGTTCGTAGCACTAGAGATCCCGACGTGAAAGCGACCGCCTGATGAGCGTGGCGAACATTGATGTGATGACATTGAATTGAGAGACTTGCACTTCGCTTTTAAGGTGGCGTCTCCTCCTTCGCCTAGGGGAATTGAGTGCATCGGATGAAGACAGCGGAGTCAAAACAGGGACCATTCATCATATGTTTATTGCTCGGCTACCAGTCAAGGCACTAATCAGAGAATTAGCTATGGGTCAGCCGGCAATAGCCAATAAACCCTAGGTCAATAGGGGGGATTTTTCATTAGGTTTTGACTTAGCATCTTAGAATTTTTAGCCCAAAAAAAAAAAAACTTAGCACCTTAGAAAGGAAATTTCGCGAGAAGCATTGGTCAATCGACAAGCAATATCTCGTACCTTGTCTGCATGTATCATAAGGGAAAATTACCCAAAAAATCATAAGCCTATAGTACGATGCCCAAATTAGTCAGGAACCTTTCAATTGTAATAATTTAGTCCTAAAATTTTTGATGATTTATCAATTTAGTTCTAAACCTTTCGATTATTTCTCAATTTAGTCCTTCCGGCCAAATTTAATTGAAAGTAGTTGACGCTGGGGGTGATCGATTCCCGATCCAGGCCGGTCCCTCCTAGGAATCGGGAGCCGAATCGGTAGGACCGGTTTCCGGGTAGTCCAATGTAACCGGTGGATTCACAATAATTCATGCTCTCTCTCGGCTTGAAGCTTGGCGGGTCATTGCGAAGTGCGAATGGGTTGAGTCTGAAGGGCAATTCTACCAGGGATTGAGAGGTTGAGGATGAGTGTAGAATGGGAAAGGCATGTGGGGGAATGGGATTTTTACTTTTGTATTCATATTTTTTTTGCCTTTCTGGGGCAACATGTGTACATGATTATGTTTGTGCTGGAGTTAAAGGCATTATGGATGATGATGATTCTTCACTTTTTCGCATTTTTTGTGCGGTTGGTTATTTATTTTTTTTTTGGTAAGGATTGTGCGGTTGGTTATTGATGTCTTTGCTGGGCAATTTCCCCCTGGGTTTGTCGTCTGTTATTGAGAAGTAGGGCCTCGGCTCAGCTCCTCCTGCTCTTTATGAAAGGCCAAAGAGAATGACCGTCCTCTGTTTCGGTTGGAGTTGGAGGCGTGAAGGAAGATCGGTGATTCACAAATTGCGAAGACTGAAGATTGAAGCCGTGCGTGAGAGAGTCGAGCTTAGGTTAGGTTTAGTTTTTATTTTTAGTATTTTACATATTTGTAGAAATAAAAAATAAAAAATAGTCAGTCTGGACCATCCATACGTGGAATCCGGAACCACACCAATGCACCGGGAACCGCCCAGAACCAGCCGGTTCAGTCCGAGTGGTTCCCGGTCTAATTGGTCCATTTTGCTCACTCTTAGCTGACGTAGTGGTCTAGTCAACGCCATCTGCCCTACGTGGCACAGCCGATACTAACGTGGATAATTTTTATAATTTTGTAATTTTTTAGTTTTTTTTCCTTTTTTTCTTTTTCTCCCTTTTTTTCCTCTGCCAGCCAACACCATGCCTCATCAACCTTCGCCGACCTTAGGGGAGGACTGCCCTCGTGCAAGGGACACCCAGGCTTGGGCTAGCGACGGCCAATCTCCTTGGATCCAACGAAGGAGGCACACGCCCGCACAGAGGTCGGCAAGAGCAGCCCTTGCCTGAGGTCGGCGGAGGTCGCCGGCCATAAATAAGGCTTAGTTATGGCTAGCGGAGGGGAACAAAGAAAAGGAAAAAAGAAAAAGAAAAAAGAAAAAGACAAAGACAAAGAAAATCATAAAATTATAAAAATTATTCATGTTAGCGCTGATTGCGCCATATAGGACAGTTGGCGCTGGCTAGACCGTCAAATCAGCAATTTTCAATTAAAATTGATCGAAAGGATTAAATCGATAAATCATCAAAAAATTTAAGATTAAATTATTATAATTGAAAAGTTTAGCACTGAATTAATAGCCACATAATAAATTTAGATTTTTCTGGATAATTTTCCCCACTGACATGATTAAAACGTCTGGCAGTAATTGTGTGCGTGCTGATGCGTACGAAGATCGTTCACAAAATTTAATTCAACAAAAGATAATAGATGATAAACGACAGAATAAAGAAACGGGTCTCGCTTTTCGACCAAAGAAGATGGTTCTCATTCTAGCATTCAACAAATGATTATGTCACATCGTCTAGTAATTCATTTTATTAAAGGGGTCGACATTTCGAGCGTCATTCGAAGATAGAGATCTACAGCAAACAACTAGGGCTTCCTTTTCTTTGTTGACAGGTAGGTGGAACACGACCGTATGTGTGAACAAAGTTGAGCTCACGCATCAATCCCCTTCCACAAACCACACCACCCGGCCCCATCACCGCCGCGCGCGCGCACCCCCCCCCCCCCCCCCCCAACTGCAGCAGCCTCCCTATATTAACACCATGTTCTCCTCTCTGGCCCAACAACAGGAACTGAGAGACCAAACACCCTCGTGCTCTCGTACCACCTCGGTCTCTCTCGTACACTCTACGCGAGGAACCAGACCCGAGTCTCCGCGGCTTCCGACCATGATCGCACCGACATCAGCCCCGGGCCCTGTTCTCATCGTCGGCGCGACCGGTTTCATCGGCCGGTTCATCACGGAGGCGAGCATCGAAGCGGGCCGGCCGACGTACGTCCTCGTCAGGCCAGGCCCGAGCAGCCCCTCCAGGGGGAGCGCCGTCGAGATTCTGCAGAGGAAGGGCGCGATAGTCCTGCATGTAAGATTCGGCGTCTGATCAGAAAGAAAGAAACACCAAACGGCATCCGAAGAACCCCTCTAATTTTTGGTCTTCTGTCTATTGGTTGAGAATTTGTCAGGGTTTGATGAACGACAAGAGTCTCATGGAGGAAATACTCAAGGAGCACGAGATAGAGGTCGTGATCTCGGCTGTCGGTGGCCCCGACATCTTGGATCAACTCCCTTTGGTGGAGGCCATCAAAGCTGTTGGTACCGTCAAGGTTTGCACAAAAAGATCCTTGATTTAAGCACCCAAATTAGCATTATGCACTAAAGTACCTTTATATACGTCAATGTCACTGTAACATGCGATCTTTTTCCTCACATATCATTTATTGCATGGACCCAAATAGGCAAGTTTTGCAACTTTTAATCCATCAGCTTCTTTATAGTCATATGCATAATTGGTATTTTAGATATTATATTGTCCGTGCTTAGCATTTTCAATGAAAAGATCGAGATGTTTGACAATTGATATCATTTATTGCCCTATGAGTTGGGAAATGTGTATGTGGCGTCTGGTGGGTTAGCGAAATGAATGTTTTCCTCCTGCGATTTTCAGAGATTTCTGCCGTCGGAGTTCGGGCACGATGTGGACAGGGCTGATCCGGTGGAGCCGGGCCTCACCATGTACATGGAAAAGCGCAAAATCAGGCGGCTGGTGGAGGATCATCGCTTGCCGTACACCTACATCTGCTGCAACTCCATCGCCTCTTGGCCCTACTATGACAACCGTCACCCTTCCGAGGTGCTCCCACCGCTGGATCAGTTCCAAATCTACGGCGATGGGACCGTCAAAGGTATGCATCTCAGTAAGCAGGGTCGCTTTTCTCACGAAAACTTAGCATGTGGCAAATGGTCATCTATAAAAAGGGGGCGGCGAGGCGGACTGTCAAGGGTATGGACCGGATCAAAGTAGGGTCGACTTTCTTGAAAAAACTTGGCACTTGGCGAATAGTCACTTATAAGGGATGGGTGGCGAGCCGGCCCATCCCCACCCTCGGCATTTGCTCTGTGATTCGAGGACGCATCAGGGGGGACGGGGCAGCTCACACGGAGCAACGGCGCCCCATCCCGCCGTAAGTAAGATTCCGAACATTTTCTCATAAATTTTGAATTCCGTTCTTGCTTTAGCATTAAATGAAGTCAACGATTCGTAAAAAGATTACAAATTACATGACGGTCGCAATCGATCACCCCAAATACAGAAGAGGGAAGTATTATAAAATTATAGTTAAGTTAGGTTACAAGTATCTTATTCTATTACATCTATTGAAGTGGGCAATATCACCATCATGAATTGCATTAACAATTTATACATCAATTGACTCTCCATGATAAACATCTATGGAAGTGTGTATGCGGTGGCGGGGGGGGGGGGGGGCGCTATGTTCCTGCCACGTGTCAATCTATAGTCGTTGATAAAATTATGACTTAGGTAGGCAGGCTTTATTTGGGTACTTGCACGAAACGCTAAAAGGAAAGAGACGTGGATGGAGACTCTCCCTTTTAAGCACGGTCAAATATGCCGGTCTATTGAACGACAATGTTAGGCTCGAGCTGAATAATCAAAGGATGTCATGACAAGGAAGTGTTAACTAGTGTTAGGAGACACGGATTAAATTTACCTTATTTAACATAATTTCACTTTTGAGGTATTAATTTGGACCACGCAATCAAGTACATTGAACACTGTAAAGCTTTCTTCGATTAACTTATCAACAAGTCCCTCTAAAGTAGCCATTGGCGAATCCGGGGCGGCACTAAACTAGGCTCGCATGAATCAACAACATCTTGTACGGTTTTTTCCATCCCAATGTGCATGCGCCCTCGTGCAGTACGAGGAGGATCACATAACGTGTGGCGTTGTCTTGTTGGCCTTTCTTCCGTTAAGGCAACGTAGGAGAACGAGCCGACAGGGTGACGATCGGTCGTAGTGGTTAGCGTTATTAGTCAATGATTTTTTTCTTTCTATAATGACAAATTATGCCATCTAGAATGCCAAAATTTAGCACACGGCACTTGCGTAAACCTGACGCTCGACAACGTCCAGGTCAAATGAGTGTAATGCCCTACGGGTTTGACAGACATCCCGAGCATCATCATGTTAGATAGATGGAGTGAATATGAAGCTATGAGATCTTTTGACTTGTAGTTAGGCATGCGGTAGCTTCCCATCCCAGCTTGAGATCTATAAAACCATTATCTATTCACAATGAGAAAACATGGATAAGTGCAGGAGAAAGTGGTAGGATAAGAATGCACGCTTCTTATGTCTCAGATGCTTCCAACCACATTCAGCTTTCACGGCTGAAGTTGTTTGCTGGAGAAAGTCGTATTGAACGGGCGCTAGAGATCTTTGAGGCAACCCTTTTCTTAGGATTTTAGTTTGATTTTTTGAGCGGTGACGCGCTGATCTCCTGTTCACATAATATCGAACGGTGGAGAAGTAGAAAAACTAATCGTTCGTTCCTCAGCTGCAGTTCACCAACTTCCCAAAGCGCCAATATAAGCAGATTATTCGTTTGCTTTCCAACTGCCCGCAGCTTAAGTTAGTCAGCAGGCCAGTTGACATGATCACTGGATAAGACCTAGAAACATGTTTTATATATATCTTAGCCTTGAAAAACCCTTTATGATCACCACCACGACGTAACTAATGAGTAAAATCAAATGGTAGGTGGTTCACATGTCAAATTTCTTGTACGTAATCAACTCAGCTAAGAAGGTTATGTGTTTTTGGATGCTTTTTGCAGCTTATTTTGTTGCTGGGACCGACATCGGGAAGTTCACCATGAAGACGGTGGATGACAACAGGGCGCTGAACAAGTCGGTGCATTTCCGACCGCCTTGCAACAAGTACAACATGAACGAGCTCGCGGCCTTGTGGGAGACGAAGATCGGGCGCACCCTCCCTCGCAGCACCATCACCGAAGATGACCTCTTGTCTGCTGCCGCAGGTACAAACTTACCCCTAGTGAACAATGCCCCCAAACGTGCAATTAGAAGATTTCAATTGGTTAAGTGAAATATTGATTAAAAGAAGACCTTACTAGCTCACTCTGATGCAGAGAATTGCATACCGCAAAGCATCGTCGCCTCGTTCACTCATGACATTTTCATAAAAGGCTGTCAAGTTAACTTCTCGATCGATGGCCCCGACCACGTAGAAGTGACCAGTCTCTACCCGGAAGAACCCTTCCGCACGCTCGACGAGTGCTTCAGTGAATTCGCCGCCAAGCTGGGTAGGAAGGTCAATCCCAAGGGAGAAGTCACTGCACAGAACCTCGTGATGGAGGCCGTTGCAATTGCGGCGACCTGTTCATAATCGTGTTTTCGGTCTCAGCGTTCTATTATTCCCGATTTAGGTGGAACAGAAATTGCCATTGGTCTCATACCTTGGCCCGGAAAGGAAGTGTTTAAGAAATCTTGTCTGTAGCTTTACATGGTTCATGTGACTTGTGTTATCAGAATCCCATGTTCTGGGTTTGGCGCACAACCACTCGGAAATGGAGTCAATTTTAAATTCTTGTCAATTTGAATCTTACTTCTCTATCTCCTGTTAAAATCTCCACCTTATCCCAAAAGGGATCTGAGAACTTTGGCAAGCAGCACTAACATGTAATCAAATTCTTTAATCTACATCAGCCATAGATTAAAAACGACAATTAAATATACCATAAATCAAACCCTAGTCTAAGCTCTCATTTCCCTCAATTCAAGCGTGTTACCTCCCGAATCAAGAAATTAATCACGGTGCTCGGGCCCCTCCTTTGCGTAGAGCTGTGGAACTTCACACCTAAATTTAACCCTATATGCCATCCAACTAGATAATCACATAATTTAGCCCACTAATCTCTGCCTTTAAGGCCAATTTGCGCCATCTTCAGGCCCTTTTAATTCATTGACTAACCGGAAGTGACTAGGAACTACAAATAAGAAATGGAAAATCTACCTGACAAAAGGAAAACCCAGAATGTACACCCAGTCCAGAATGATCCCGTGTATATATGTACAGTTTTTTTTTTTTTGAGTTGGACTACAGCGCAATGTATCGCGCTTGCTCCATTAAAATCACAAGCGCGAGGGGGTATGATTTTGGTATTGTCCAGTCTGTTGACGGATATAAAAATCTATACTTCCTGTATAGCCACAGGCAACCTCCCTTCGATGGGGACACGGCAGATGGGACACTTCTTACACTTGTTGCAGCAAGACCTGCGAAGCATGACAGCAAACAAGAGTCACAACGCCGGAAAGGCACACTCATCCCGGGTTTGCTCAGGCGTAAACTCAAGATTTGCTGGGAAGTATTTTTCTCTTCTTTGCCGCTTAAAAGTTCACATTGAAGGGCACACGATCATTGGAATGTGGGTACACAAATCAGTAAACAACAGTTCCAAAAGCCTAGAGGACTTTTACAACTGTGGGGTCGGGGTTATAAACCACACGAACCTTGCATGCATTCTCAATGTGGGAGGATTTTTACTTCAAATGAGAAGAATCTGAAGGTGGATAGATCATATATTTGTTTGAGAGATAAGGAAATGGAGATGCAGAGTAGAGCAGGAGATTTTAAAGCTCTGGAGAAGTCATTTTGACTAGAAGATTAAGAGTCAAGGAGTTAACAAACAGACATGTCCAACTTTAGATTCTTCTAAACTTCCATGCTCATATCTTACATTCTAAACCGAAACTTCCAACTCATCTCTCAATGACCCTGAGTTACATATCATCCCCTAGCCTGCTAATTAGAAGCTCTGGTATATAATGACTAGCAGCAGGCCGATAAGAGCAAATACCTGCAGAGGGCATGATGCCGGCAGGGAAGCATGACCACGTTGATTTGATCTTCAAAACAAACTCTACAAAGGATCTTTTCCTACAAAATTCACCATCTACATTAGTGAAAGTGGAGTATATGCAGAATATCTTGAACAGAATATATCTCAGGCACTTGGAAGCAAAAAATTTAGCATCTTATGTCCAGAACATCAATTCCAATTATTTGATAAACCTCTTTTCAATTTTTTTTAACATAGACCCTAGTGATCAGCAGCAGAGTCGAACACAGAAGAGCATCAATTTGTGCTGGAGAGACCACAGCTCATTCAAGGTAAACACAAGTGAATTCAGTTTTTTCCATTTTGGTTGATTTATCTTCTTCATCATGCTACACTCTGTAGTATCATTGCTACCCAACACTTGCATAGAACACATTCAGAAATGCCATGCAGTGACTTGCACTGCCAATGAAGATGGTAACATCTTGGACCATAAAGTGTTGGATTGAAAACACAATCATCTGATCCCTCAGTGAAAGCCGTGAAAAACAAAACTCAAGCATCCTAGGTGCTAAAAACATACATTTTGAAGTCTCTCATACTCTTGCTGGCTGCTTTTTGTTATTTCTGTCTGCTCACTCAGTGCAGCCTGTAATCTCCATATCTGAAGTCAACAAAATTTTTAACATGAAAAAGTAAAAAGATACACACATATAGATATTATTCTATTAAAGTAGCATAAAGAATCAATATACTATTCTACAATTGAAAAAACAAAAATGAGAGATACAGGTAAGACTACATCACATGGAAAACAGACTCTTCTTACCTCCTTAACAAGATCTGACTTAGGCAACTTCTTCACAACATCAGGCGAAAAGGTATTGTAGCTGAACAAGACATGGAGAGAACAAGAAGTAGAAGATTATTCCCGGAGGAGAAGGGCGGAGGAGAGGGGTGGGACAAAAAGTCAGTATGCATGTGCAAACAAGCTTGTGTTAGTTGTGGTGCACATTCATGTATGTTTTTTGAGGTTTACATGTAAGTGGCTGTGGCGGCCTGCATGCTTGAATGTGAGTTCATACCTATCTATATACATGAGAAAAAGTTCAGGCAATGAATTAGGGAAAGAAAACAAAAAAGAAATTAAAAGGTGTCAATACAATTTGAGGCATTTCTTCATCTTGTATATGCTTTGCTAGCAAAGACAATTACAGATTATTAGCAGAAGCAATTGGATTAAAATCCACTAATAAGAGGCTTTCACTCTCAGAGCCTGAAAATCACACGGGGGTTTCTTGTAATGCCACCTTAGAACTAGTGTGAAGACACGAGGATATTGCACCTGTGTGAGTCCATGCGAATTTGAACTTATAAGAGCATCTTTGTAATAAATTTGCAGAATCCAAGCTAAAGGTGAGTAATCTAAATCACAGCAAAAAGGGGTCTATATGTCAGGAATCAGTCCATCTAACCATATTAAAGGTGCTTCTGGAACTGCGATGCTGTAGCAGTTAACAACCACACAAAGTGATGACAACAGTGACAATCGGTGCAACAAAAACCTCACAAACCAACACGTCACTCAGTCAACACCAACAAACAAGTGCATGAAGAACATTACAAAGATAACAGACTGCATGGAATAGGAATACACACCCAGAAGAGCCACTGCAGAAAAGTCTAGCTCGTTCCTGCTGGCTGGCTTCATCTATTGACCACCAACCCAACAACCTGGTAACATCATTGAACCCTTGTCAATCAAAGTTTAAGAAGATGCATCTTTATGCGAATAAATTAGGTTTTCATACTTTCCAACTTAAAAGATTACCGTGACCCATGATGCAAAAATCCAAAGCAATCACGAATTTTCAATGAGATCAGGAAGTAATTGCTGGAACAAGCTCCACTGTGCAACATAAAGACAATCTTTTCTATCAATCTATATGCAGCAAACAAGAGCCCAGCTCCTTGCACCAGAAGAAGAGGAGCAAAAACAACTGGAAGAGGCATTTGCTTAGCACCACGAGGTGTTCCCTACAATTTAAGAGAAAGTGAGTTAGCAGGTGCACAGCACATAGCCAATGACAACTAAGAACAATATTGTATCATGTCGAATAGCCGAGAGCTTCTCAAGATGTAACGATGTACCTCCAAACGCATGATCAGAAGGATCTGGAAGACAACTATGGGAATTTTCATAATGTGGCCTCCTATATCTTGGAAGCTGCTGCACATTCTGAAATTTTGATCTTCTTCTGAAGAAACTATTAACTGTCTGTCCCAGTCAATATATCTGATAGCCATCGAGGATGGACCCGCTTCTCTTATGTAAGAACGCCCATGAATAGCTGGATTATCCCACTTAGTGCAAACCAGGAAGGCAAAGCATTCCGCAATTCTGTTGAAGGAGTCCCAGCATCAACTTTGTCAGGCAAAGGGACTTGAAAAGGAGACCTTGTCAATTACAGTGCAAAACTAACTGAGCTCTACCCGTAATTTATAAATAAATCCCACCAAGTTAGACCAGTAACATCACCTGCATGAAGTTGGCAACACGTCCAATTATCATTGGAAAGCACTCTTATATACTCAATACTAAAGCATGTCGATTTGTAGCATAAAATCATCCAAGGATGTACTGCTATGCAATATAGATTCTAGATGCCAAAGATGACTATGACTAACATAGGCTGGTCATACATTTTGAGCAGAAGAGTTATCGGAATGTAGTCTTAGTAGCTAAACTTTTTTCAGTGGGATTAGGCTTCAAGTATGGTCCCAAAAACAACTGACTTCAGTTAGATGAAACTGTTCCCATAACTTACAAAACGAAAAGTCAAAAAAAGCAAAATAGTTAAAGACCATTAAAATCCGATAAGGGATTAAAAAAATAGGGGCTTTATTGGGGCAAGTGATAATGCGTTGATTGGAATTCCTCCCAACATAATCAGCACACAATATAATATTTGAAGACAAAATGATTTGCTGCATTATTTTTGTCCCATGACAATGAGATAGGTGGAGAAACACTAGCACTAAGACAAATTGAAATAATGTATACACTGGCATGAATTTCCATGAACTTGAATCACTTCAATCCAATTGTAAGAGGAGGACATAAGTTGTTCTAATGCAGAGAAATAAGCCAATTACCACATAGCTTTAGAAGAGTAAATGTTGTTGCAGCAATGCAGAAGACCATAGATATTGCAACCCAGAAGTGCTAGAAGCAAAAACATGAGAAAAGCAATTAGCATATACTACCGGTTGAAAGACGATACATCACTAAAGTGGTAAAGAAATGCTTAATGAAGCATGACTATCAAGAGACAGAAGTCCCATCATCAATAATAGTAGTTCTTCAAAAATCAAATACAAAAGAACAAGAAAGCAAGTCAAGGAAAAAGCACGACTTCGGTGGGACTAAGGGAAAACAGAGGGGAAACTAAGAGACTAGGTTAATAGAGTTAGAACAAAACTAAAATTGCATCCTCCTTCTTGCAGTCACACAAACAAAATTAACACAGTCAATCAAAGGTAATCTTAAGAATATCCAAATATTACATCCTCAAGTGACTCAATTCAATCAGGCTAGATACTAAAGAAAATAAATCCACATCATGTTGCACAATGTATCTTCAATAGCCAATCTAGCACAAGTTTCCCAACCATCATTTTGCACACAAGTATCTGTCAAGGAACAATCAAGTTGCAGGTCCAAGGTTCAACCGGCTGAAATGGTTCAATAATCACTGAGTAGAACTTCGACCAAGAATAAATTATAGCCCGGCAGAAAACAATTAATCTTGAAGAATCTACTCCCTAGTTCTAAACTTGAGAAGGCTTTCCTTTTTTAATGACTTATCTCGTCGACATAAAACCCTGATTATGCACGAGACCATGAGAGGACCCTCATGCTCCTCAGCCCCTAGCAGACCATTTCCTCCCATTCTTTGACAGGTCAGGCCATTAAAGACCTCCGTTTATCTAGCAAAAATCCATAAAAAACCCTAAAAGTAGTGTGAAAACCCTATCTCTCTCTCCTAACCAAAGCTTGTTTATCAACATTTTGATGATGACGAGTTGATAACAATGAGACTACTGGATAAAGAGCAGAAAGGGTTTTTAAATCGGCATTCCATTCAGACAACTTACTTAAAACAATTCAACTCCATAAGTGGCCTTGGCTATAGAGATACCGAGATAAAGAGATAGGTGGACAACAATGCCAGGTTTTACTATAGAAGCAAAGTTGACAATGATCTAGACGGGTTTTCAACCTACTGCGTTTAAGTGAAAGTTCAAAGGGAACAGACCTATGGGAGTTTCAGTTGAACCAGCTAGTGCAGTCTGATTTTTAGAACACCCTGTTAGGATAGGAAAGGAAAAAAGAGAGCAGCTTTGATATTCACCCTATTGGACACCTTAATTAGCTAAAAGGCTAGAAGCAACATAAATCTTAGATGAATCTCACAAGGATAGGAAACGTGTGAAGCCTCCATACATCCAACTAATGCGAGCTTTCCAGAAAAATTTTCATGGTTTCCGCTCCTCAGCTAGTGAGAATTGTCCAGATGGATTGAACTGTAGAAAACATCTGAGGGGGATATTTTACATCCTATCATACTTAATAAATGAGGGTACTACATGACATTACAAGGATAGGATGAATGGAGAAGGTTCACACGTATTGGAGGAATTTTTGCTGCCGATAATAGAGAACAAAAGAAAATAAAAACGGTGAAACAAAAAGGTTTGCTGCCTCAACCATGAAAAACAATGAGCCACCCATCCAGTGAAACAATTAAAAAATAGCAGCGACATCCCAAGTCCGCTAAGACAAAATTAAAGTTTCTCCCAATTTCACTTGACAGCCAACATAAATGAGCTAATTACATGTAAATGAGAAGATCTATACCCAAAAAATAGCTTAAAGATACAGCGCATTTATGGTACATCAGAAGCTCTAAGACGAAGAATACAAGCTACTCTACAAGCATAACAAACATAGCAGTCAATGGAGAACCTTTCCCCAAGCATCGTGATTAGAATATGAAAGAATTACAAACTTACAGGAAGGGTGGCCCATATTGCATCGTCAGTCAGGCTTTCATCATCTCCTGGCATTAAGGCCCTGCACATCCTGCATCAAACTGATGATGGTTAAACCTTGAGCGCAAATGCCATATCAACCAATTCCAGGATCCGTGATCAAAGATTTTTTATAGACACTCAGATATTCAATTCTTCATGTACTTTTAAAAGCATGACAAAAAAATGATGCTTTTTTAAAAGCATCTCAAGGAACTGGAAGATAGTTTTGCATGAGCTGACAGTATTCCAACGTAGCTCTCATAAGAACGTGCCTGTGTGATTTATAAGAACTTAACTTAATCTGGGGGCTAAAAGAGCAATCCAGTTAGCCACTGGATATGAAAACTTTTAATTTGAAGTAAGACCACATTTAATAATCTTTGACCTTTTGTCAACAAAAGAAATTATCAATTGAAAGAAAAGTACCTGATGTTATCAACCAAGACTGCAGTCTCAAAGGCCAGTATGGGAAGAAAGAGAATCTTCAAGTCCACAACTGTAGCATATTTCAAGTTTGCAGAACATGTCGGTCAGTCTTCTAACATATATAAATCTATAAAATTAAACCAACCGATATCTGGTAATAGGAAAAAATTGAGATGGGCGCAATGATTCCTTCAAACAGTTTCCATCTAGAACAACTTGCGAAACCATGAAAAACCAATCATTTTGTTGACAGTGAACAAAATAAAATATTCATTTCCTGCATACCATAGGTCCTGTCGAGGTATAGACACAGAAGTAATTCAAAAGATACAAACAAGGGGGTTGCCATGATAGCATGATATGGTGCCCACTGTTCAAGAAAATAAGACACCAGGTCAGAATACGTTCATGCTTGTAGGACTCATGAAATTTGAGACACTATTCAAAAAGAAAATGTTCTTGTAAGATTCAATGCACAAGACATGTCATACATGACGATCATGAGGCAAGGCTGGTGCCGGCAAGGAGAATCTGCCACGTGCTACAACAGCATGAAATAGCCACAAAGGGGCAAAAATGACCCTGCAGGACAAGACCAAACAGAAAAACTATTTAGTGACCAAAAACCAAACAAACCACTCTTGTCGATAGCTCCATACAATAACCTACATCAAATGATCCACTTAATAAAGATTAAATCAATGCATCAAAAAGAAATTTTGAATTTTTATGCAACGAATTATATCATTATGGAGGAATTCATACATCTACTGCTCTGCTGTCCGTAAATTTACATGCATACATTACATGTCGAACAGATATGAACATATATAGACGCAATAGGTGTCGAAGAATTCATCCCACAAAAAAACTGTCGGCTGAAAGAGCGTTGATGCAAGTAACATTTAAACCCCATTAACACTTTCATGCAAGCAAGAAAGAAGAAGAGGTGGACCAAAATGATCTTGCACTTGGAGTAGAAGAGGGAGCAAATGGTATTAGTATGAATCCGAGTGCTCGAGCAATTAGATAAGAATGTGCCAATAAAGCCAACAGAAGATTCAAAGACGAGCAATAGGGGACAATGCTGAGACATGGCATTGCGAACAAGAACAACTTTACTTGTTAACTAAAAACCAAGACGGAATGGTAAGGCTTTGTTTATTCTAAATTGACACCAATGGCCTATGCAAGATGACCGACTAATCTCCTAACGCTCTGCAAAGCAGGAGGTTTTACCCAAAGCTGTGATTTTGCTCACTCGTAAGCTCTGTAGAAGCATGTGGCCCACTCCTAAAATGGGATTGACTGGTCCTTACTCCTAACGCACGGGCACATCTCAGGCGAAAACCTCGAATTCAGGCTAATTGATCCATCAGCTTTTATTTGCCTTTAATTTGCAAATACTGCATCATACAAGTAATGACTTCTTGATTGTCTACATGATTCAGGCTTTTCTTTCCTTGAGACGTGATCCATCCATTTTCAATAGCTTACTCTGTGCTTTCCACTTCTGGAGAATCCGATGGCCACATAGCCATCAGACCAGCATTTGACAAATTATGAGCCCATTCAATTTCTTTGGTTGAACAAATACTTCAAATTCTTTTAAGTTCATCAATGCAACACCTCGCATAAAAATTTCATTGTCCATGAAAGGTCTTATGGAAACAAATTACACTCAAGATAGTCCTCGGCATTGTTGGCTGTTTCACGCTTGCCCAAATGCGAATCATATTTTACCATGCAGAATCATTCATTCCAAATGTGGCACTTGATTAGCGTTGGGACCGCGCCAGCCCAAGGGCAGAACGCAACCAATGCCTACCAACATCAATCTTTCTTGCTAAATTTTTCGGTACCAAACAAAGAACAGGGTCACCCATTACAGGGAAAGTTACTCAAGCATGCGATAAAGCGAAATCCAAGACAATGAATGACAATGACAAACGCAGCACCTGAATAAACCCAACTAAGGAAGCTTCCAAACCGCATCTACATCACCTTAAACATACTAAAACCGATCATCAACAGAACCAATGCGAGGAACATAAACAGGAAATGGGTCAAGCCAAAACATAAGAAAAAAAATCAAATTTCTAAGAAAGTGAGCGAGAGACAGAGAGACGACCAAAACGACTCTTGGGCTTATCTTCCGTAAAATGCAAGCAACGAAGGACAGGGAGATGGTGGACCCTCGTGGTGGGTGTCGAGTAAAAATTCTAAAATTTTCCCCTCGTCGACTTGCTGGCGACCCGAACAGAAGAGCAAAGAAAAGGAAGACAGAGAACGGAAATGATTCGCAGAGAGAGAGAGAGAGAGAGAGGGAGGGAGACCGACCACCAGGGGTGCCGGACGGAGCCGTCGAGCTTGAGGAGGAAGAGGAGGACGAAGGAGAAGAGCAGAGAGTGCGCCACCAGAGCCTGCGCGGACTCGGCAACACGCCTCCAGCTCATCACTCTCGTGTCGGTGTACAAGCCTGAGCTACAGTCGCCGCTGCACAGAGCAAGAGAGAGAGAGAGCGAAAGAGAGAGAGAGAGAATTTAGTCGGAGATTTCAAGGAGGGGGGACGACACCGAAGCGAAGCGAAGCGAAGCGAAGACCCCCCCGTGTCTTTGCTCTCACGTTAGAATAGTCGTTAGTGGGACATGATTGCATCATCTGCACTACTACGACGCCCACTTGTCCCAAAACGAGAAAAACAAAAACAAAAAAAAAAAACAGAGAGGATTTGAGCAGTTACTCCGTAGCAAAACTCGTGAATTTGCTGCTTTTCCCGGTTATTCGTGCCGTGCCATATTCGGATTTTTAGACTTTATATGCCTATATATGAAAAAATCGACTGAGGAGATTAGTTAGAAGGTTTACATGTTGATTGCTTAAAATATATACATGTTACCTTTTCTTTTTGCCACTTAAATTGCCTTTTTTTCAAGGGCAAATTAGTTTTCGAACTCCAATTTTAGATATTGATTGTTTTTAGGAAAAAAGTCATCAAAGACTCCAAATTTATATTTGTGTGGCACATTTAGCCTCCGTTTAAGTTTCGTTAATGAGAACCGTTAAAAATTTTCATGCATGGATACCGAAATGCAAACGGTGTTGACATAGTGCTCACGTGGCTCAAATGACATAAAATTGACCTTATTTTGGCTGAAAAATCATCTGATAAGGTAAATATGTCATATTGGTATAAGTTTTTTTTATAGGTAAATGTGATTTTTTATATTACAATTAAAAAATGCAGGATAAATATATCTTTGTGAGCATAATTTAGGATCTTTTTGTGGCTCTTTTTTTTTACTTATTTTTATCTGTTTTGGGGAAGCTTTTATTTTGGAAGCCTGGTCGCCGTCGCTATTTGGTGTTGGGTTTATACTAGGGTTAGCCGAAAAATGAAATAAAGTGGTCAGAAAAGAGAAAAAGGAGAGAATATTGCTCTTTCTTAAAAGCACAAAAAGGAAAAATTAGAGAAAGATCCGATATACTAAAAAAAGAAAGCCACTAAGAAACTATTAAGATTTATACTAGTGGCCACTCTTCCTAATTGGAAAGAAAGAGACGAGGAGTTCAATTCCTCATCTTTTCGAGGGCTTATCGGTAGAGACATGTAGTTTCAGATGCGGGTTTCGACTTCTACTCCCTGCAAGAGATATGACAAAAGTTTGAGAGCGAGTTGAGAGTTAAAGTATAATAAAAAACAAAAGAGAGAGAGAGAGAGCCACTAAGATGATGAGCTGAGTCGCCGTCGGTACACGTGGCACCGGCATTGGTCTCCGGATCAGTGGGCCGCCTCCGTCTGCCGCGTCTGCTTTGCGGGTGGGACCCACACACCGCCGGGAGGGGGGGTGCACATCCGATTTTCGTTGTCTTTTTTTCCGCTTTGCCGTTCTGCACCGTGGCACATGACGTGGCACCGACGGACCAATCAATGATTATTATTTTATTACTAGGAGACTTTAGTCTAGCATACGCTCTCCAACGGCAAAAAGATTGCATTTTTATTTTCTCCCCAAACTCAAAATTTTATCGTTCATGTCTCATTTCGACCAAAAAATATATATATCTTATATTTGACATAGCCAATATCTAGTCGAGTAATTTTTACTATATTCAAAGATTGAAGAGGGTAAAAATATAATATTATATGGGATTAATACTATCAAAAATCCTAAACCATTACTCCCGTGACGAATTTATCCTCTGTCAATTTCCGTTAAATTTTATCGTCAAATTACTGACAGTTGACGGGTGTACGAGTTTAGGATTTTACCCTTTTGTTTATCACAAATTTACAAATTTATGATTTTTCGCAGCATTAATCCAATGTGGCGAAAGGTAAATTTGTTACAAATGTATCAATTTGAGGTTTTTGATGGTTAAAAAATTAGTTTTGGGTAAATTTATCACAGGTGTACCAATTTAGAGTATTCGATAGTCAAAAAATTAATTTGAGGTAAATTTATCACAGATATATCAATTTTGAGGTTTTCCAAGTATTAACCTTATCCCATATGATCTTGTCCAAGTTAAAAACACATCAGTATATTTAAATATTAAACTGAGCACATCAAACTTTAATGTTCTTACATTATATATATAAAAATAAAAAAGCAGACCGCACTCCAATATCCAAAGGAAAGGACATTAGTGCATGAAAAAGTTGAAAAGAGATTGTTGTGCGAACATTTACGAAAAGTATAGATTCGCGTAACCATACGATTGACGCTCGAATACGAAATCAAGCAGCAGCAGCAGCACATTAATAGGAAGGACAAGGGACCACGCAATATAGACAAAAGAATGTACCTAAGTTCGATTTGAAAATAATTAAGGTGCAAATAATAACCATTCTATTCCCGAGCCAAATTTCTAGCTAGAAATAGATCTTAATGTCATTGTTGATCCCTCCGCTCATTTTTAATAATTAAAATCAGCCCTCTATATATGTAATATAATGATTCAAAACCGTTCTCATACTTTTCGAAATGTGCCAATCGTAAGTTCTTCCATTAGAAGTTTTCCCTATTCCTAGCCGATTTTTGTTGACGTAAATAATCGGATCGCTGAGCTCGACATCGGAGAGCACTTGCCTTGTTATGATTCGCGAATTCTTTTTTACGCAGTGCTAACTAAGCATTGCATCAACCGCAATAAAATTAAAAGTTAATCGAGTGATAGATTGAGAGATTCGAAGCTCGTGACAATGACAACTCGAGTTTCTTCGAGCTCCATGCAAAGATTCGCAATAAGTATTAGAATTTCATTGCAACAACTGAAAGTTTTCAGCGCTTAATTGCACTTTGGTATAAAATGTATTTATCCTATGAATTGGGGTGATTGGACTATGTCCAATTTACCTAGCTCAAGAGGACCCCTAAAGATAATGACAAGTAAATAAGTCCATTTACTAATGATTGCTCCAAACCAACAAGATACAAAAGATTCTTAGCTAACGATAATTTGCACCTAATAGAATAATCGATTAGGTTAGCTAGTTCACGCTTCAAAAAGGGATTATGTAGCTATGGTTCGATAATGATGAAGACAACGACCCATCAACTCTCAATCATCGTCACGTCACGTTCAAAGAATGCGATAGAGTAATTAGCTATTATGAAATACGGCCAATTCCCAAAAAAATCCTCAACTTTACACTTTATCTTAAATATATCCTGGACTTTTTTTTGCCTAAAAAAAATCAGAAACTTTTATCTAAGTCCCAAATCTACCCTCTCGTTATAAATCCGTCTAATTAACGTCAGAAAAAAAAAACAGAGAACGGGCAGCTGCGGCGGTGGCCAAGCCTTTGCTGGTGGCTGTCGCCGCAGCCGCCGGGAAGGAACGGCGGCCCTCACCTGGGCCTTCCCGAAGGTCGGCGACCTTTGTCGGCCCCAGGCGAGCCGCCGGCGAGGGCGTGCAGCCCCCGATCTGGGGCGAGGGTGCGACCTTCGCCCCAGATCAGGGGCTGCACGCTCTCACCGACAACTCGCCCAGGGCCAGTGATGGTCGTCGGCCTTTGCCTCTCCCCCAGATCGGGGGCTGCACGCCCTCGCCGGTGGCTCGCCCGAGGCCGGCGACCCTTGCCTGGGCCTTCTTGAAGGCTGGCGAGGGTCGCCGGCGGCTCGCTCGGGGCCGGCGACCCTCGCCGGCCCTTGAGAAGGCCCAGGCGAGGGCCGCCGCTCCTTCTCGGCGGCTGTGGCGGCGGCCACCGGCGAAGGCTTGGCCACCGCCGTAGCTGCCCGTTCTCTGTTTTTTTTTTTTCTGATGTTAATTGGACGGATTTATAACGGGAGGGCAGATTTGGGACTTAAATAAAAGTTTGTGGTTTTTCTTGAGACAAAAAGAAGTTCAGGATATATTTGAGACAAAGTGTAAAGTTGAGGGTTTTTTTTGGAATTGGGCCCATGAAATACTGGCGAATTATTATTACAATTGAGTTTTTCTCTGGGATTAAAAGTTGCATCGTGAATAATCTTTTCATTGAACACATTGAAAGACGAAATCATGCATAAGTTTTTTTTAAAATTTTTATTATTTTACAGTTTGTATATTAAAATATACGTTGAGTGGATGTACATTAAGCACGCAATTCCTTACTTCAATGTTTAGAATAGAAACTTCCCTATTACGTGAAACATTTTAAAGAAAAAAGCTCAAGGCACCACTTATTTAAATTGATGATTTGCGTGTAATGTGTAGTCAATAATCTAATTTTGGAAGTGCATAAGTTGCTTCTAAGACACCAAATTTACATTGATGTACCCACATAAATTTCAACACATAAAAGGTTCCTATAACTACACTTTATGGGAATTCCTAAGACGAACTTTCTAAATATCGCATTGCATAAATTAGCGCATGCGTATCGGACAAAAGTTATCTTTTGTCTGAAAAAACATATATAGTCGACGCAACTTAATTACTGTAGATTGAAATATGCTAAACATGTGTTAAGAACAAGTTGTGTTACAATGTAATGTGTTATAGGAATACTGCAAACAGCCGTTGTGGAGGATTCCTAAAAATATAAAAATAAATTATACGAGATGACTACACAAAAAAGGGAGGGAGAAATTACGAAGAAAAAGCTTAAAGGTGGGAGTAGGTTCTGGAATTATTCACCCTCTCCATGATGAGCCAACTCTTGGTAAACCATCACATTTTCTAGTATCTTATGAACTCAAGTCTGAATTAACTTATACTTTTTTTTTTTTATATTTTGGTCAAGTTATTCAATAGTTTATTCCGAGTTCATAATATATCAGTGGACGACGAAGCTTCCTTTTTCTTTCTTTTACTTTGTGGTGGCTAACACAGTGGATAATGAAGTTGACGCAACAATAAATAATGGGGGATTTTCCTATCTCATAACGCTTTGAATACATCAGCTTGGCATTTATCATCCGTCGTTTTGTCATACCAAAGTGCCCCTAATTTGAGGGCACGGCACGATTTTCTGTTCGTTTCGCAGAGTACGGGGAGGGACAGAGCCCCGAAGCTTCCTCGTTTGTAACGTTGGTCCTCGTTGTTGTCGCCGCAACGGAGCCGAACAGGCGAAGAAGCTCCACGAGTGATCCTCCTGCCTAGACTTCTGTTTTGAAATTTCAATGGAGGGTTTAGAAATCCAAGAGAAGTCAACAAAATCTGCGTGTAGTGCAGATGTTAGAAGTCCAAACGAGAAGTTTCGGCACCTTATGGGCCCTGCTGTTCGTGGAAAATGTTCTCGATTTCAATAAGGGGTTCTTCAGCTCCAAGCTCATACGGCCCAGCTCAAACAAGCATGCATGTAATAAAAGGCTGTCCAAGCTCTTAGGCCTTTAGATCTGCAGGTAGCCTTTGATGTTTCTGCTGTTTTTTCTCGGTTAAAGCCATCGTTTGACCCTAATAGGATTTATAAGCCTTTGGACATTATCCGCTAGGATTGCTACTTGATTTAAAGTGTCTCGTGTCTCTCGAGTTTAAGCCACAGCCTTCTTAGGATGTGGTTTATACTCCTCATCGATAGGAAAGCATGGGCATCCCATTCCCCAGTGAGCGGACGGGGATCTGATGGGGTAGAAGGCTTTTATAATTTGGATTTGTATTTTATTAGTAATTTGGATTTAGGCCCATAAAATCTCATTTTCTTGTAATTGAAGAATGTAATAGAGAGGTGAGATGTGCTAAATATAGTGCAATCTACTGCTGGACGTAGCCTTGATTTAAGGGTGAGTCAGGATAAAACCTTGTGTCTCAATTTTTCTTCTTCGCCTTTACTATCTATTTCATTGTATTTGTGCAACTAATCCTAACAAGGCCCAATTCTTTTGCCGACACACATGAGACTAAGGATTTCATGGCCGCAATGAACTCGAACTATTGAGAAAGTTTAACTCTTGAGGGTCTGAGATGTGTTCGCGTTTCAAATCCCGAACTCGACAATGCAGAAAAGCCCAACTCGAAACCAAGGTCAAGATCATCGACACCCAATTCAAAAGTTGGTGGAGGTCTTTCCCCCCTTAATTTTAATTCCAGCTTGCTTAGAAACTATGCATATCACATCCACGAATCTATCTCAAATGCATCAACCATTATCATACATGAGTCACGCTAGGTATTATGATGAGTGATATTCTACACACAATAAGATTTTGCCAAATTATTCAATACATGCTAGTTTTGTGATCCTTCCTGCATATGAAGGACCAACCCTTACCTGAACCCACCAAACCAAACCGCCTCAAGGTTAGCCAGAAGCGGCGGCACAGCTGTACAGCTTTGCTGTCATATAATCAATAATGCAATCTGCATGTTTTTCGAACTTACGTAGGCATTTTCATACATATTAACCAAGCAATTGTCCAAGAAGTTGCCGCTTACCAGGAACAAAATATAATTTTTCTAGACATGGGGATTGACCTAATTTGGGTCCTGGAAGCTGCTGTGAACGTATGTCTGGAAAAGAACCCACGAACCAAAATCACACTCATCCACGTTTTCCCGCAAGCTTGATGATGCTTCTTAACCTTTTTCCAGAGAACATTGATTCTCATGGTTAAGTTGTGCATGTTGCAGCACTCATCCAAGCGATTCAAGTCAAAGAAGTCGCCAAGCTTGGGATCACAAGTGGCCTCATTCATTTTACACCGCACGGTCGATTTGCTGTCTTACTATACTTGACATTCTGTCACTATAAGTTTGTTTACAGGACAATATGACGGTGGCCGGAGTATCGGTACTCGGTACTTTAGAATGTCGTTTACCGGACACATCCGACAATGATCACCGTCGTCGTCACCACTATTTCCGACAATTAACCTTTGTTTGCCCATGTTACATACCCGATATGTAACCCTTTCTGCGCAATTACGTTTTTGTGAAGTTCGAGCCTGAAACTCAGTAATGGTGAGCGCGTGCACTTCTTTAAACCACTATGCCGAATTGGGCATCTTTGATTATAGTTCAAACCCTAATTATATTGTAATCACCGCGAGGGTCGTTCGGTCCAACTCCAAGTTGTGCAGGAACGTTTGAACGAGTCATATTGCTGTTTTTCAACGGGCCATTGAAGTGCAAGGAACATCCATTTGCACGTAGCCCCCATCATCATCCCTCAAACTAAAGTCAGCCAAATATGAATGGAAGAAAATTAAGTAATTGAAGACGTGGCCTACATTACTATTAGGCCTAGCATATGTCTATGTCACATTATTGGGGATCCACTTGCCAACCACCCGTATTTTTTTACAGAACTTCGTCTAAAAGTATTGATAATGTGTAGAAGAATTTTACTTTTCTAGGCTTTTTCCCCCCTTCAAATAAAATTATTCGTGTAAATCTTCCGTCGGTAATTAATTAGACATTAGTCCCGCATGAATCGTCTAAGTTCTTATGTAGACTTAAAATGAACGAGGTTGATCATAAAAGGTCACTCACCAAATTGAATTGCATGAAATGATCTTATATCAACTAATCTTTGGAAGGAATCCAAAATTTGCTCGTTTTAATGGAGGGTGAAGGCAAATGATGTTCAATTCATCTCGCTGATCCATTCATTGTTAAAATCTTTTTCTTGCTATTGTAGAAGCTTAAGTATAGAGGTATAACCCTGTATAAATCTTTTCTTTGCTAATTTCCATCTCTTTCTTAATGTATATTTAAACCATCTCAGCTTCCGTTGCTTAGTTAGATCATGTTTGATTATGACAGACTATGATGCAGCTTTTAATGAAAAGTCAAACCCTAACTACAAACCGGCTGGCCATCTTTAACCACCGGTGAATTCTTTAATAGAGTTGTTGCCATGAATGGGACGAAGAAAATGGTCTGAGAAAATGCCTCCCACCTTCCACCGGCCATTACTAGTTGAAATACAGCAATCCACATCCTTCATGACATTATATATATGTACTCGTCGTCTTCAATCTCAGAAATTTTTAATCAGAAAGCTACTCCGTCATTTATCAATTTTGAGGAAGAAACACTACAAAATGGTGCGTCCCGTCTTGGCGTGCACCATTGAACACCCAGAATCCATCGCGCTATCTGTTGGGTTGTTCATCTCGGTTGTGGCTCTAGTAGCGCTGTGCGCAAAACACGCGCACCGGATCCCAAAAGTCCAAGAGAAAGAACCGGATACGCCCAGAGCCGCGAGGAAATTTCCTTTGGCATCGCCACGGCATGTCCTAGGGGCTATCGGCAACAAGGCTAATCCTTTTGCTATCACCAAGAAAGGCGATGCCGAATATGAGATCGGTGGAGATCATGATAAGGGCACTGAAGGATTCGGAGAGGGGGGTTTATGGCAAAAGTCAATTCTGATGGGAGATAAATGCCGGCCACCAGAGTTTTCGGGCACGATATATTATGATAGCTACGGTAATCAGCTGCCAGAGCTGCCCAAGTCGCCAAGGGCAGCCAGTCCTTTGCCAAGTTTTTGGGTTTCTGTCGCAAAAGAATAAATTCGCGTCTTCTGGTACATACATATAATGTTGTGTAGATTATAAAAACTTGAAAGAGAAAGGCAAATGGTTTTACTGTTATGTTTTTCTTTGCAACCTCTTTGCTTGCTGTGAGTCTTGCTAGCTGATCATATGATGCTTCCATTTACTCTTCGTACACTCTTTATCCTCATTGATCACAAAAAGTACTCACCGAATAGTGATTCCAGAGCTTAAGACATTTCTATGAACTACTTCCACACCGTCAACTCAAAATCTTCCATTGAGATCTCTTTGATGAAGACATGGCGTACTCAAATTTCTTGTGCAGATCACCCCCTCAACGCAAGTGAACCTTGCAGCAAGGCTCAGTATCTAGAAAGTCAAGAAAGAGAACATTTTAATCTGCAATTTCTTCTTCCATGAGATTAATTATTCAGGTCTTATAGCCTTTCTACCTTGCATGACAGTTGAATTTATTCATGAGGAAAAAACACCAAATATAGACCTTTAAATAAATCCGTGCGACAAAATTAGCGTAAATACATTCTCCTTCTGGATTTTATTCTGAATAGGAACCCCAGAAGTAATACACCAATCATTTATGTGGCTAAGCAGTAAAATATACATAATTGAATTGGAGATCAAGAAACAAGATACAAAAAAGAGGAAATGATATACTCATGCTTCCAGCTTAGTTTCTTCTTCCGTCTGTGAATGGACCCGGTTTCTTAGGTCTTCAAAAGCCTTCATGCTTTCAGCATCAAAACCTCCGGCAAACTGCAAGTGGCCACAACTTGGTCATCATTCAAAATGTCCATTCAAAAGGTGTTATCTGAATTCTAGCATCAAGGCATGGAAGTGCTCCAGTTAAAGTTTTAGAAGATTCACATATAACGGAGAGAGCAGAAGCATTACAGAGTGCTCAAATCTTAAATTCTAGGAGGAGCCGATTTCTCACAATGACTGTTCTAAATTTTGCCAATTTAGAAATTGACCAATTGAGACGACAATCAAGGAACAATGCACTGCCCTTCAGAATTGTATAAGACTTGGTAGCAAAGAAGATGTACCTGATGCACACGGAAAGCGAATCGCACTCCTTGCAGAAGCAAAAACTCTCTGTTTGGTTCCTTATCAGAACCACCCAATGCGTCAAGTTCAGATGCCACACGTTTCATATACTTCCTTGCCAATTGCACAGAAGAGAGTTTGATCTGCAAATATGGAAAATCATCAGACGAGAAGCTTAACCAAACATATACCATGAGATAGTATTTAAAGTTCTGTTGAAAGCGAATTTTTCAGACGATGTATTCTTCCAGGACGAAAAGGCTTCGGGGTTTTGTTGGACTATGATAAAGCTGGTTTCAGCTATACTAGTAGCTTTATACTGTTACAACCTTAGGACAGATCATTTACTAAGTATCTAATGCCGATCCAGGATTTAGTTCTTATTTTTCTGTCAACAAACAGAACTAATTAAATGAAGCAAAAAAGAAATCAAACATCTCAGATTCTCTTTAAGAATATTGAAGGATAAACTCAGGCTTGAAGATACCTTGCCAACTACCCCTGAATCCAACAACCAATCGACTGGGATTCCAAACTCCCGGTATCGTGATATGGCCATGTCTCTTGTGCGTAAGAGGGCATACACACTCTGTTCCACTCTGCCAGAGAAAGAGAAAAATGAATCGCATGATGTCGTGAAAAAGAAAAAAACTTAATCAGTCTGCAATTCACTCCAGTGGAAAACTTAGGCAATTGCTGTTATTGTATAGCCAATCACTTTGAAGCAAAGGAACAAACGGAAAATTGTTTTGAAGCAAACGAATAACCAGTTTATTGTTTTGCTTCCAATGCCAAAATCTTATCACAATTGCCAAAAAACTTGGGTGGTTTCTTATTATATGAGTGCGCTAAAGAAGGTGCTTACTTTTCAAGCAATGAGTACATCTTCTTTAGTGCAGCCTCGCAAGGAAGTTTTGGGTCATCAGTGAAAGAAGAAACCCGCTTCTCCAGTTTAATCAGATCCTGGTATTCAAATGCTGCCTCTCTTAATGCATCTGCTTTCCCTTCAGGCCAGTCAAAGTGCTTCAGAACTGCCCTTTCATCAACCTTGTTAATGGCAGATAAACAAAAAGGATTAGATACTTCCGCCAGCTAAAATGCTGGAGGGATTTTAAATAAGCAGGACTTAAAATTTATTAAATTCCTCCATGTTGAATTTGCAATGCTTGGACAAGAGCAGAAGGAACTACAGTAACTCTTTGTAATCTCGATTTCGGTCTCTCTCCTTTTTCTTTGCAGAGATTAATTCAGCTTGTACAGAGGTATTAAGTACGAGAGTAGAATTTCAGATCTAGGATTCATTAGTAGGCTCAGAACAAATCCAGATGCCTGATCCAATTACAAGAGATGTCTAAGGGTCTTTTCTACAGAGAGGGCGACAGGCCAACTCAGCAAAACAAAATTAAATCTGTTTACCAAGAAGGAAAGTTCCTCATCCAGCCAGTTGACAAATGCCACAAGATCTTCAATCTTGGTAAAGGATGCTGCTCGGACTTCTGTTGCTAAAGACTGGACAAACTCACCCTGGGATTCTACATCTGCCTTTACCTGTCATAGGAAGATGAAATATCTCTATAAACTTAAAACAACAAAAAGAAACAAAGTTGCATGAGCAAATGATGAAAAACAACTCACAGCTAAAAGGAACGTTGATCTATTCTCTATTTCCCCAATCATGTTGCTCCTAGCATCTGACACATTCGCTGTGGAAGAAATCAGAGATGAAGTATCCTTCTTTGCCTCACGTTTCATCAGCGTTTGATAAAACTCCACTAGTTCAGGAGCCCGATGAACCTTCTCACCGCTTCCTGTTCCTCTAGGAAGACTGCCCGGTGGAGGGGGCGGACGAGGTGGCCCACCCGGTGGCGGCGGAGGTGGTGGCGACATGCCTGGCAAGGGTGGAGGCATAGGTGGGCCTGCAGATGTAACCGCACTCAAATTATTTGCAACGCTAGGGACAGCTCCTGATGTTTTAGGTGGTGGACGAGGTGTCCTCGGAGGCCTCTTCTCAATGTGTGCAAGCTTCATTCTACTCACTGTTTGAGGATCATCTGCCTTAGCATCAGCTGACTGGCCTCCTGAATCTTGGGAAACAACTACTTTCTCCTTTATCATAGCAAGTTTTGGTGGCAGCGAGATATTTTTCTCCCTGTCTGACCTGCTCGAGTCATAGTTAATGTTGAAACTCCTAACACCAAACTTCTCAGCTCTTGCTTTGTCGGCCCTTTCCTTGATTTGCTTCTCCCTCTCCAATGCCAACTTATGGCGGTCTTTATAAGCAGGGTACTTTTCATCCACAACACCTTCTACAGATTTGGACATCAACTGGAATGAACTCACCACTGAATTCAACGAATCACCAGACGGTGTTTCGCCCTTAAGCTGAGGGGTACTAGGCGTGTCTGGAGAATCAACAGATTCATGCTCCATCCTACCAAAAGTTGTAATGGCGTTATTGTCACTTGCATTCCTCACCATCAAGGCCTCCAGTGGGCCCCTCAGTCGTAGACTCGTGCTCTTTCTGCTAGGTGACCCACCTGAGAAGGATCTCACAGGCGACGTAAAAGCACTTGAATCGTCTTTGCTTCTACCCCATTTTTTCAATTTCTGTAGTAAGCCAGGCTTCCTACTGAGACTGCTATATCTGCTGGCGGAACTATCTATAGAAGCATTGTCAAAGTCCTCACTTCCAGGAGAAGAAGGGTGTGAGAAGTTGCTTTCGACATCTGTATCTCCTTGTCCACGTTCTGATCCAGCATACTCTACCATCAGCTGTTTGGCCTTTTCTTGCGACTTGGGGCTTAGGCTCTTGCTAAGATCACGAGCTGAAACCTTCCCTGGTGGTGTCTGGTAGTTCCGGAGCTCATACCTCAAACATGCATTGATCCAACGGAGGTAGACTAACTCCTCAACTTCGCTGAACCTGTTCATCTGAAGTCCTTCCACCTGCTTTGACAGGTCTTCATTTATGTGTCTCAACTTGTTGACTTCCTCTCTCACGGACGCAACCCTTTCGTTCTGCACAAAGGAAGCATTATTGAACATGCCTACTCTAGTCCGGCACTTGCTAACCCACTTAACACAAGTTTCTCAATGACGATAGCCCCTCAATCATAGTATCTGCTAGTGTAAAGGCATGCCCTCCAGTAAGTTAAGTAGCTACTAAGGCAGCATTTTCTAGCATCAGCAACAACCGATGCTTTAATGTATGTAGAACACTACTTCCGGAACCCTCCTATTCAAGTCATGTCTCGGCATTTCTTAGGAATTCGGTCATCTATCAGCAGTCTTAGGAGACAAAATGATGATTTGCCAAAACTGAAATGGATTAGACAAGGCCGTTCAGACACTAAGAGATCATTTTGTGGTTATTCAAAAGGATCACTTGATACCGCAAGCTGTACAGTTGCACGTTAAAGATCCTTGCGCTGCTTGGGGATGGGACAATATCTGCTCTTATATAGAAAGATAAATGCAGCAAAACATCAAATTAAGAAGCAATAAATTGGACAACGAGTAAAGCAGAACTCTCACCTCGGTCATATTCGAAAGAGCTGCAATTCTAGCTTCCGCAGCATCCAGTCTTATAGTCAATTCTCTTTTCTCGTGCTGAAGTTCTCTGTTTTTCCTTTTCAGCTCCATGACCTCTACCTCCAACTCCTTCATTGCTTTGAGCTTCTTTTCTACTTCGGCTTCTTTTTTAACAGCTTCTTCCTCTTTGGCCTGAAGTCCAGACACCTGTTGTTTGAGTAACAGCAAATGGCCTCTTGTCTGGTTTGCCTGAAGTTG
This sequence comes from Syzygium syzygioides, assembly GCA_031216285.1. Lineage (NCBI taxonomy): Eukaryota > Viridiplantae > Streptophyta > Magnoliopsida > Myrtales > Myrtaceae > Syzygium > Syzygium syzygioides. The sequence continues at coordinate 37,715,027 of CM062243.1, forward strand.
AATCTGATTCTGCAGTTCCTTAATCTTGTTCCTCGCTACCTCTAGATCCTTCTTCACTGAAGCCCCGCGAGCAATCTCGTCTTGCAGCTTCTTCCTCTCTGCCTGTAGCGAATTGATAGTGATTTTCAGCATGTCGATTTCAACAGTCTTAATTTTCAGCTGCCTTTGCAACTCGACAATGTCTGATTCTTGCTCCTTCAACCCATAATATTCAAGCAATTCACCTTCCAGCTTCATTTCCCTCTCCTCTAATTCCTTCACGAGCCTACGCATCCTCTCCAGTTCACTTGCATTGTTTGCCATTTCAATTTCGTAAACTCTGTCTCCGATATCATCATCGAACTTATCATCAGGTAATGGAAATTCTATCTCCCCTGAGAGAAGATCTTCAAATTCAGGGAAAAAGTCCTCGGTTTCCATATCAGGTACATTGCTCGAAGCTGCGTTAATTACACTGCTGATCAGTTTCACTTCAACCTCCTCTTCCTCCTCTTTTTCCTGCAGCAAATTGGAAATAAACATAAATTTCTAAAAAAGCCATGTTTTTAGTCCCAGTTTTCTCAAGCTAACCAACAAAAGAAGACTGAAAAATTCAAGCTCCATACAATTATATCAAGAGATGATATAATCGCAAACTACACTTACTTCCTCCTCTTTGAGGCGAGAAGTAGAATATGTAGAGTGCTCTTCATCTCTTCCCTCACTTCCCTGCCTTTCAAAGCTGGTGTCACCATTTTCTGAACAAGAGCATCATCAGCATAAGAGCAGAACAAGATTCCCCGAAAAGGCAGATCCACACAGTCATTACCACATAGGCACCAACATGATGAAACATATCGTATCTTCCCACTTCACAAAACACACCAATTCAAGAAAAGTACAAAAACCGTGGATAACTGGAAAACCAACACACCTTTAAAATGATTACATTACCTAGAAGCTTGACCTTGAGAGAAGAAGATGGTGGTTTCGAGCCTCTAACGTTTAGCTGCTTAACAGCATAAGCTGCAATTGAAGCAGCAACCAGAAAGCCTAACCTCAAAATCATGTACGTGAAATCTAGATGATAAAAATCTCAACTTTCCACTTCCCTGTAGACACAGCGCCAACACCCATCTCTGCTCAACCCCATAACCGAGACTTCAACCCATCGAATCCCCAAGAGAAAAGAAAACCAATGGAGCAACTGAGAAACCCAGGACCAAAAGACAAAGAAGCAGTCCAACGAACTGTCAGAAGAGTTGGAGCAGCGAGAAGGAACAAAGGGCGTGTATCCAAGTACTAACGCAAGTTACGTTATCGTCTTATCGGGTCCTCCTCGTGAGACAGACGCTCGTTGCTCGAAGTTGAAAGGCGACGACGAATTGTCTGATAAGTAGAATTCCAACACAGCTTTCCCGCTAAGGGTACAGCAGCCACCAATAACTAGTGGCCAGTTTTTCTCCATTCCTTTCTTGATTTTCTTCAACCAATCGTCCGAAGAAAAGAAAAGAAAAATAAGGGCCGGGGGGGGGGTCGAGAATGTGACCAATTACTTCACATCTTCAGCGACCTTTATAACAAGCCAAGAAATAGGAACGAGAACGACTGCAGAAGCTGTTAAATCTTTATTTCCCCCTTGTTTTTTTGCCACCCAAATAAAAAAGAAAAACAAGCCCGACACGTCCTGCCCGACATCTTCCTCGTCCGAAGGACCGTTTCTGTCCGGCCGTTAGAAGAGGGAGTTATGGCTCGTGCTTCATGACGGTTGCCGGGGTCTCCTCGTTCAAGCCACACAGCCTTTTTCTTCCTCGGAGGTATCGAAGGATCGGTCCGTCTGCAAAAATCGACCGCGCGACGAACGGATGGATGAACTCAAAGCCCATGGCATGCAGCTCGAGGTGACCCACGGGAACTTGGGCCGGGAGCAAGATTAGGCGGCGGCAGACACGGTCGAAGTTTTGGGGGGTTCAGTGGAGCGGGTCCCACCCCGAGAGCTGGAGGTAAAGCTGATTGAGACAAAAATCGAATTGGGCTCCGGCAGTTTCGGAAGGTTGCACGGAGTGACGGAGGGAGGGAAAGATCAAAAAAGCTAACGGGCCAAGAAAATGTAGCCAAGCGCAAGCGACGCAAGCCAAGCCTCTTTTTTTTGGGGGGTCGCGAGACCTCTTTTTGGCATCTCTGCGAAATGCACGTCTCGGTTTTGGCTTTTTCGGGGTTTTCATCCGGCGATGAAATTGGTGGGGCGCTCCCCTTTTGGAACCTTGTGGGATGGCGACGACGCGAACGCTCATGAGCGAAAGCCGCCGTTTTTACTTCATTCCGCTTATGAAGTAAAAAAAACCCGACCTACGTGGAAGCGAGATTTGTTCGTTACGAGCACTTTTACCCACCAAAACTATCCTTCTTGTTGCGCGACCAAACCAAGCAGAAGCACGGAGCTTCGTGTTCACAAAACCGGGGACATCCGAGCGTTGTAACTCCTCAGCCCACGGTAGAAAAAGCACGGCTCTCATCCAATTTGAATCCCTTGGATCGGCTCGTTTGCTAATCGAGAAACTCTGAGAGAAGGCGCGAGCCTAGAGAAAAGCGCAGCAACTCGGCCGCACGACCGGCATCATCCTCGCAATTAGCCTAGGGCATTAGTCATTCCCACCGGGCCAGGCATAGGGACAGGCGGATTCGGGTTCCGGACGGCGAAATGTCAGTGGTTTCGGCCGAGGAATACGGGTGGCGCGTGCCGGATCGAGTTTGGGACCCTTTCCTCATCCGTTTCGAAGAACGCCGAAGACAAAAAGATGGAGACGAAAGAAGTCCATTGCGGGCCATGAATGCGGTCGCCCCCCCAACCCCACTGGGCCACAGCAGCAAAGCCTAGCCGCCGAAGGATTCTTCTATCCCTCCCTCCTCCTCCTCTTCTTTCAGTGGCCTACATTTCATTGGGGCGAAAGACAACGCATTCTTTTGTTGCTTTGCTTTCGCAAGATAACGCGGTCCGACGTTATTTAGGGATCTCCATCATCGATCCTAATCCAATTTATACTCGACCCTTTGCAGTTGCCTCCGTTTCAGTTGCGATCACGACGTGCCGTGCACGCATTAGCATCAATGACGTGATCGGGCATCTAAACTTGTTTGTAACGTCCAACGAAATAATACCCACGAAATCTGTTGAGATACATAAGTGAGTTGTGTTAGAGAAGTCCCACATCGGATAATTGATGTGGTGTTGAATAGTTAATATATCCTAATTGATCTATAACTCATAGGCTTAAGTTTTTAAGTGAAGATGGGTCTAACTGGATATGTTGACGGGCTCGGACTTGAGCTCTCTCTTGACAATCTCCACGGACTTGAGCTCCTTCTCGACAATCTCCCAAAGTGAAGGTATTGGATTTTTGCTGCGTGCTCCCAACAAAATCGACTCGGTAATATCGGATTGTCGTCGTCTCTAAACACGAACCCTTGCGAAGAAGGTCCACGCGAGAGTTCCGCCTTTCCCGAAGGCCCAAACGTGGGTCCGCCAAAGTCCGAACCGAAGAGCCGCGACTGCAACCCTAATTCGTTTCGGCTCGCCCGAAGTCTCTGGGCTGATTTCCTTCGTTTTTGGCCCATTAAATCGACTCCCTGGGCCGACCGAGCTTCCATAAAAATGGAGACTTTTTCTTAGGTCGTTCAGATCCTGGAGGCGCCATCTCCGTTGATTCCGTTGACTTTTGCAGGCAGGTCAATGCCCTCCTCTCGCGTGACGCTTTGGCTTGCGATTGTTCCCACAGCGTGCATGGGTCAGGGTGTCTCCAACTCCCATGCAAAATAATAATAACAATAATAAACAAAATTCTAGCATGAAGAAAAGTCAACGAACACATTCTGAATTTTGTAACTGTACCACGACTTACGATCAACGGAAGAATTTGATTGGATCAATTCGATAAGTTCTAAAACTTGATTGCACTTTTTGAAAGTTTTAGGATTTTAATGAACTTTCGTGACAAATTATAAGATTTTCAATGTATTTATTCTTTAATGCCCTTACCATTCCCTTATTTTTCCCTTAAGTTGACCACTCAAATCAATTGGAGATTATTTCAGTCCCCAAATGTCACCCAATCTTGCAACTCCCCTTAGAAATTCGACTTAAGCTCCCATCAAGTGACATTTGACAGGACACTTCTTAGCCAGATGACTTTCCTGTGGGAGTTGATTTCGTGTTTAATTCAGATTAAAGGGTTTTTCTTTTAGCCTAGCATGCTTTTTTCAGGCTGGATTTAGGTGACCAACTGATAAGGGCACAATTAATTGATTAATCTGGTTATATTATTGTCAGAGACATATACATAACTTATGTTAAGATCCCACGAGTGGCACACTTGGACATCGACCTCATAAGTAAGTTTTGGATCATTAATTAATAGAAGGAAGATGTCAAATGAAAAGCATATATTAATCATCACGAATCGATTAGGTGTGGTCATGTTAATTAGACCGTTTGTGCCGTGGTATAATTAGTTGTGCGGTCGTCAAAAAGCTGCTCGCCATAGCTTCTCCATTTTGTACCTTCCTCGTTTTTTTCTTCTTTCCTCTAGTAATTTGTCAATGTATAAGGTCAAGAAATGGGTCATTTGACAAATCTTGATACCAAATGCCGCGACGTATGTGGCAATCAATGTCAATCGGCCGGAAAGAAAGGGCAGATACCATTTGGGAATTTACTGTAGGAGGTTTGGGTGAGATGGCTTAGTGTAAAGTGCATGGGGACAACATTAGGGTTTGGCGCTTTTGGAGGAGACCCGACGTATTCATTTGTGAAAATAATAAGGAAAATGTTTGCATAACCGTATCACGCCACAATGTTATGACCACAAAAGACAAGATCGATGTGCCGTTTAATGCTAAAGTTCTCAAGACTTCTTAGATCTCTCACTTCTTGGAACCAAGCTTTTAGCCATTTTAAGGCTGGATCAAAGGCTTTTCTATGTCGTCAAAGCACAAATCACCTTGTTCCTGAGGATACGGTCACACTGGAATCTCAACCTTGCACCAGAGCGAATGTCGTGAACGTGTTCAAACAAGGAGAGGGCCTTGGGGACTCAATCCTTTTGGAACGACACGCATTCCCTTGGAACGTGGGGCCGTCCGTTCTGGGTTTTCACAGTGAAGCGGACGAACTACGGCTCGAGAAATTGGTTGGAAAAATCTCCAAAGTTTGTCTCGGGTGCGTCGTGGATACACGTTCTCCCCTTTTGGTTTTTATCGAATTCAAAGGATAATCTTGTTTATCACTTCAATTATTATGCGGGTTGATTCACGCCTCGTCTGGAGAATCCTAGGTTCAATAAGGGTGTCATTCTCATCGGCCTTTGGCTAATAGTACTAGTCTTTTTGTGAGTTCAAAGAAACAGCTTCGTCGGCTCACAAGAGCCATGTCTTGGGTGAAAATATTCCTCCTTGAACAGGTATCTCTTAATCTCAAAAGCTCACATAAGATAAACACAGACGTGTACTCTTAACACCATCTGTCGAAGTGATCTCATAATTATTGCCATTGGCGAGAGATGAAGAAGAATATGCGATTTCTTTTGCGACCGTAGAATTAAAGCAGACTCTTCACAAGCATTGGCGAACACTTAATTGGACCTATATTCACTCTAAAGTTTTAACACTTATTACAAATTTACCCCAAACTAATTTTTTACCATCAAAACTCCAAACCGGTACATTTGTGACAAATTTACCCTATGCTAAACTGGATTAATACAAAAAAAAATCACAAATCAGTACACTCATGACAAACGGAGGGTAAAACCCCAAAACTGGTATATCCGTTAACTGCCACGTGTCATTTAACTCAATAATTTGACAGTAAAATTTAACGGAAACTAACGGAGGGTAAATTTGTCACAAATGTATCGGTTTGGAGTTTTTGGTGGTAAAAAATTTAGTTTCGATTAAATTTATCACATGTGTACCGATTTGGAGTTTTCCGTGGTATTAACCCTTTAACAATTAGTTAGCTTGAGTTATTCCCTCGTGGCACTTGTAATAATCTCGAAGTTAGGCAATTATTATTTGTTGGATAAGAAACGAGGGCAGGCGAGGGTCGAAGACGCCAACACGTGGCTCATTTAGCTTGAGGCTCAGCTTGGGACAAAAGCCGATCGGGGCGATCGACCAAACCCCAAACAATTGCAGCCCTCTCGCAAGACGACGCCCCCAAGAATCTCCAACATGCCGTGCCATTAATTCTCTTGATTCCAAATCATCTCGATCGTCATTAACTCCACCCGCCAAATGATTAATAAAAAAATTTGTAGTTTGATTACTCCGAAAAACAATCGCCCCAAACTAGCCTAATATAAATACGTCGCCACCCCACCCCAGTATCAAACTCCGTGAAAACACAACCCGGAGAAGGAGTTCAACCCTTGAGAGAAATTGATTTTGAGTGCAATTCCATACCAAAATTCTTGCGACGATGGAATCCTCCACCGGCAAGGACTTCAAGATCGGAGAGTGCCAAGGCCAGAAGGTGGTCGACGGCGAGATGATGCCCCTCGTCCTGCTCCCTTCGGAGCCCGCCAAAAGCGATGCCGAGTCCCTCGTCGCGGTCCTGAAGAAGAACAGGGAGTGGTTCGACCAGATGATCATCAAGAACAGTGCCGTCTTGCTCCGTGGCTTCGACGTGAAGAGCGCCGAGGACTTCAACGAGATCGTCGAGGCCTGCGGGTGGGAGGACATCCGCTACATCGGCCCCGCGCCGAGGACTCACATCTACAAGCGGATTTGGACGGCGAACGAGGGCCCGCTGTCGGAGTTCATATACTACCACCATGAGATGGTTCTGGTGAGTGACTAAGTCAAAACACGCGTGGCAGTGAAAACATCTTTCATCGCGTGCTCCCCTAACGTGATATCACTTGGGAGTTCATTAGTTCATGCATCTTTTCGTTTCTTGACACAGATTTCACTTTTATATGCTCCGACTAACTCTTTTAATCTTGAAGTTTCAGGATAGATATCAAATGTCGAGTTAGTTTGATCCGTTGCATCATGAAAGTTGGATTCGTCGCATCACCGACTATAGTTGATTCGGTTTATATCTTAGAAGAAATCTGGGGGCCGATCGAAATGAGTTCTTTTTGTGGTTGAGTAATCTAACGGAGTGAATGGAATGCATCAGGAGTTACTTTTCTTACGTGTTTATTCATTCCGTCACCGCAATGAATTTGAATGAGAAAATTACTCCTCAATATGCAATTGCATCCACAATGATCAATAGAAGCGTGTCCTTTTTCTTGTCTATTTTCTCCTTGTCTGCTTTTCGCTTATTCGTTAGAGAACAAATTAGATAATATTCAGTTCAATCAAACACTAATTAAAAACTACTTGCAGCAATCGTGCCTTACAACTCAAGTTCATATTTTTTAAAATTGAATCTGACTAGTTCTCAATGGATTTAGAAAGCGCGCTATCTCTTTCTGTAGAGAGTAGACTTCAGCTTGCTGAGTAGGGCAAAAGTTGTTTTCAATCGAGTCCCTCTCCTGTTGAGAGATGACCAATCTAAATTGGATCTAATTATAAGACGAACATCAACTACTGTGGATGCAACAGTTCGAGGAAAACCCCAAGAAGGTGATACTGTATTGCGAGGTGCCGCCGCCGGAGGGCGGGGAGACGCCTTTCGTGCCGAGCTTCCAGGTGACCAAGCGGATGCTGGAGGAGTTCCCGGAGGAGGTGGAGGAAATGGAGAAGAAGGGGCTGATGTACACCTTCACTGCCCCGAGCGCGAATAACACTTCCTCCATGAGGGGCCGCGGCTGGCAGGATGCTTTCGGCACCCCCGACCCAGCTGAAGCCGAGAGAAGGTATACTCATATATGCGGTTGATGATTATTTCCATATTCTATCCGTCATCATGACAAGAATTAATTTTCGCAGACTATAGCTCAGTACCGGGCATGCAATTGAAGCAGAAAAAAATTAACATTCTTTTCGTAGAGGATTTTGATAGTCTATACATAATCTGCATAAAGTTTAAACTTTATGTGACCATTTGAATCCGAAGTTCTTACTCTCCTTTCTAAAATGAACTTCATAACAATTTTTCTTATGTATTCAGGAAAGCCCGTATGAATCATATTTCACACAATTTGTGTCTATAATACAAACCCTAGTCACAAATATGAGTTTGGATTCATATTTCGATCAGGACCCCTCTTAACATATTTTGGAATTTTACACAATCTACAGATAAATTGACAAATGCGGCACAACGAAAATGCCAGTATTTATCCAATTTTGATTTTGCTCTGTACAAAAATTTCACGATTGGAAAATGCAATTTCATTCCATTGTAAGTAATTTTTTGTAGGGTTAAGGCCATGGGAATGGACGTGGAATGGCTGCCCGACGGTGGACTGAAGACGATAATCTGCCCACGATCCCTCACGAGGGTGTTCGAGGGGCGGAAAGGGAGGAGGATGTGGTACAACACGGTGGTGGGGATGCACGGGAAGGAGATCAGCTCAGCCACAATGGCCGACGGGACCGAGATCCCAGACCACGTGGTGAAGCGATGCGGTGAGATCATCGAGGACGAGAGCATCCAGTTCAAGTGGGAGAAGGGCGACGTCCTCTTCTTCGACAACATGGCCTTGCTCCATGGACGCAGGCCGTCGCTCCCACCAAGGAAAGTGTTGGTGGCTACTTGCAAGTGATTTGGTCCCGAGTCGTGTTTTCGAAAGCTTTGAAACAGATTATATGGAGCCAGGAAGAAGTGGAATGAACTAGGGCAAAGTCTGAATAAATGTTGATTTTGTTGTAAACGTTATACCATATGTAATAATGGCAGCAAGCCGCCGCCGCCGTGTCAGCGAGTTCCCACGTTGTTGCTCCTCCTCCGCACCTTGGCAGGGGAGGTCGCGACCTCGGGCAACCTCAAATCCAAGGTCGAGGACTGCCGATATGGGGTCTTCTTACTAGTAAGTAAAATTTATACTTTATGAAATATCCATAGCTGTTCACTTCCTCCTCTGCGGTGTTTATGATTGAGTTTGATGTCCATATACAAATTCCTCACGTGGAATGAGCGAGGTCCACGAGATAAATATGTTCAATCGTGTAGAAACATCGGAATGACCATGCTCGCTACTTATCTGCAAATGGTAGCAAAGGGAACGATGTATACCTCATTGCGCCTCGTCCATGTCCTAATCTACTATGCCATACAACGATCGCAATGACATCAGCAAGTCTGAGAATATCCTCCAAATTTGCATTCTTCTCCAATCCATGAACTCTTTGCGCACCATCTCAATCAACGTACAGCCCTAGCCTCCAATGTCACGCCTTGGTTGTCGCCGCGCCATGTTTGTCCATGCCAGGCAACCTGAGACTCTGGTGCAAGACAGCATCGATCTAGATCGGATTCTTAAGAGAGCCGATCAGAACAGTTTGAGATCGTTCGTTCTCTTGAATCCTTTGTCCAGAAGTCGCAATCTAAAATAGGAAGGAACCCTCCATTTTTTCATGGCAGAATTCTCTCAAATGTTTTGCTTCCATGTTGTTTAAGAGAAATCAGAAACGACGTCATGTCCATGTGTTCGGGGGCACCGTTAGTGTCTCGCAAGCCATGTAGGAGAGAATAATAATAATAGCTGCCTAGGGATTTTCCTTCACATGACACCGGCGGACAATGTTTGCAAGTTTTAAGAGATAATTTTATGAAGCGAAAGTTTCACGACTCAATCATACTTTTAAGGGTAATAGAAATATTGAGGCTTCCGATTTACTTCATTCATATATTTTATTATAATGTAAAAATAAGAACAAAAGCTCTATCTCGGCTACATTATGCCACGTCTAAATTCGAGATGAATGTTGATTAAGTAAGCCTAGATGAAAACTTATATGGCACCTTGTGAATGAAGATCCATTCTACTGCTTTTTATCAGTATTGTTTTCGCTACATATACAACTACTATGCCTTCGCCGCCGTCTGTCATTACATAATACTAAATGGTGTTACCAGCGAAATGTACGTGTGCATTGTGTTAGAGAAGTCCCATATCGCTGAATTAGGATAGTATGGAGCAATTAATATATCTTAATTAGCCCATAACTCATTAGCAAAAGCTTTTGAATGAAGGTCAATTGGATATTTTGCTAGGCTCAACACATTGGACTCTCTCTTGGCGATCGCCTGGGCGAAGGCATCGAATTTTTTCTGCGCGCTCCCAACATTCACCAGTTTTAGGTCTTCATGGGATGTTTGTTTGTGGATGTTTCTGGCCTCGACTGCCTCTATTGTTTCTCTTAAAGTGGCCCAAATTTGCATTAGCCCACTGGGTCTTAGAATCCAAATACTCTACTAACCCTAAAACGGTCTGACCAATTCAAGTCATTGCCCGCAAATTAAAGTTTATTGTCTTCATTCTTTTCCTTTTATACTGATTTTCTCAATAAGGCCCATTTTGCAATAGCTCAGCGGGTCTGGAATTCGTACACTCTTATATCTGTGGAAGTAGAAAAATCCAATTCATTGAGTTAATCTAAGTTGCTTTTTCAATTTTTTGTGAAGGGAAAACCTCTCAAAACCAGCTTGGGATTTATCACACACACTATAAATTATCTTTTCAATTACACTAAAGTTTATTTTTCTAATGTCAAATGCATATAATTATCGTAAATATTCTATACATAATATTATTAAGGGATAAGTGCACTAGAAGTCCTAAAACTTCTCACCAAAGTACAATTGAGTTCTAAAACTTTCAAAAAGTGCAATTAAGTCCTAAAACTTATCACGAAGTGCAATTGAATCCTAAAATTTTGAGTAATAAAAATTATCAAATTGGTCTAAATAAGTCATTCCGTTAATTGCACTTTTTGAAAATTTTAAGAATTGATTACACTTTGATGACAAGTTTTAGGATTTGATTGCACTTTTTTTTTTATAGTTTTAGGACTCAATTGTACTTTTATGACAAGTTCTGGGAATTCTAATATAATTATCCCTATTATCAAAGTCCAAGTTCAAAGAAGTCACAATTAAAACTTAACTACTCATTCTTCAACACAGTAAAAAAATCATCATCTAAATCCTACTTCAAAGCCCTCTCTCCTTTCTAATCGCTTTCCAGAAGACCCCGATGCATTAGCTTTCAAAGTTTGGATTCAAAAGGATTAAAAAAAATGCGAGTTGATCTGCTTGTGCTAAAGAGATGAAGGTTACGTTTAAAAGAAACCTTTATCAGAATACTTTGATGAAACTTAGTCAACTTTGTGCTTCTCCGAATAATATAATCAGCTCCGACCAAAAAAAATAATAAATATAATCAGCCCCAAAAAGAGCTTTTGCCGTCAAAATTGTAATTAGGACGAAAAAGGGCAGAAGAAATGATTGGAGAATAGCAAAAGACGATGGACTAGCAAGGCTGCAACGACTTGATGAATCATATGAAATTTGACCCTAAAAAGGTACTAATGGCGAGATAAAAGTGGTAGACTCGTGTATCTCGATACAAACCTCTTATGGTGACAACTGTGACAAAAAAATCTTAGGTAAATTAACGCTTGAGGAATGCACCTTTGAAACCCAACGTAAAAAACTTCAGGATTGACATAACTAGTTAGAACATTAGGGAATTTCTCATGTAAGAACTAGATATCACATGATCAAATTTCGCCAACTGCTTAAAAATTATTCTGAATTAAGAACTACCGCACCAATCAAAGACATGGACTCAATAGATTACAGATACCGTAATATATTCTATGGATCTTCAGGTCCTCCACGTAAGGTGGGTAATTCACTAAATGCATGAAAAAGCCATAGAATTGTGTCCAAATGATTTTGAATCGGAGCGATCCTTCACTTTCCCTTTCCCCATTTTCTTCCTCGCAATCATACAAAAATCTTCTTTTTTCCACAGCACACATAATATTCGGTAAGTCGCGCCTCGTGAACAACGCGTGTTTTTTCTTTCTCCAAAGTCGTTAGAAACGTGGTTAAGAAACTTTATTAAATTACATCAGTAGTAGACTTTGGGCTGGCTTTGTTGGTGTGCATGAGATAAGCGTAAATGGTTGAATAACTTGGCGAAAAAAGAGTCAAACTTTTCCGTCATTCAAACGTTGAAGAAAGGGATCCTATCGCAAGCAATAACATTATCTAGAATGAGAATCCATTCGAGGGTTCCTTGACTGAAGTATATCCCTATACAATGTCGATGAGCGTTATGTCTTGGATGAATGCATCCGGCTTCTTTTTTTTATTTTTGGTTAAAATGCATCGGGCTTCTTTCGAGTGTGAATACAGCTAAAAAAAATTAGAACCATTTGATTACGAAAGGAAGCAACTAGTAGGCCTCTTAAACCTCATGCTTGACTGGCTTAATGAAGTAGATTCATGTTTGTTTTCAACTGTCTTGTGAAATTGATTTTTCTATGGTTGTGTAAAAACTTACAAAGGCTGAGCTAGTTTAATGCTTATGTGGAAATTTCACAAGAAGTCGAAATTTCGACGTGAGAGCTTTAACTCTTCATTGTTACTATTCCGTTTAAATGAATGGATTTTTTTTTTCCATTTGGGTACATTTCTGAAAGAGTTGATAAGCCTAAAATATCGTTGGTAAAGAGATTATTGGTAATAGGTAATTGATAACTTATCTGTGCCATCACTTTTATGAAGTTTTTTAACATTTTGGAAATTATCGACTTTTCTCTTTTTTTTTACCGATTTTTATATGTCTTTCTTACAAAAAGTAAAAACTTGAAATTTATCAGCTCCCGTGTGAATTTACTAATCTTATTTTAGCGACTTAGCAATTTTTCCAATAAAATCATCAAGAAGTTTTATATTACCAATTCTCAATTGAGTTAATTATCAATGTTTATTTTATTTTTTATTAATTTATCACATTCGGTTTTCATTTGCTAACTTTTATTTGTCTTTCAAACAAAACGCCATAAATTTATTGGCTCTTATATGAATTTACCGACATTGCTTGTGTAATGTACCATCGTTTCACCCAATAGATTACTGACTGGTTTTTTTTTACCTCACTTTCTTTCGAATTACTCACTAAAACTAATCTGCTTTTTTCATTAAAAAAAATAACAACAATAGTTGTATGAATTGCTAGTTTGGGACAAAGTATTATTGGGAAAATTATCCAATTAGTCCTAAATCTATTGTACGGATGCCAATTCAGTCCCAAATTTTTTAATTTTGTCAATTTAGTTCTAAATATTTTCCGCAAAACTACGATGTAATCCTTTTTAAGTCAATTTTTATTGAAAATCACTAACGTGACAATTCGGTCATCGCCGACTGTCTTACGTGTCACACCGCCACATTAGCAATTTCTAAAAAAAATTGACTGAAATGATTACAATGTAATTTCGCATAAATATTTAAGATTAAATTGATAAAATTGAAAAGTTTATGATTAAATTGATATCTATATAAAAGATTTAGGACTCATCGAATAATTTCTCCTAAGCATAAGCGTATGAGTTACCTCTTGAACTTGCCGAGACCATTTGTAGAGTCCTAGGATGTCAGTGCCTTGTTGCGTTGTCAAACTTTAATGAGCCATTAATTTCGGAACCAAATATACACTTAGATTTGGTCCCCATGCAACTAAATCATGTCCAAAATTCGCTTGTCTACTCTGAATTTCAACCATCCACATCCCCATATCTCTGACCCATTAAAACGTATCCACACGTTATTTCTCAGTAATCGCCAGCAATGGTTTTGTCTACAACACCAACAATGAAGAAGGTTGGACGACTAAAACATGATCAAAGCTTCCCAATTGCAGAAAACCATTCATTGCTGATCAAAATCCAAGTGCCATTAATCGGGTTCTGATCCACCTTCCATTTGTTAACATTATTCTTTTCATTAATTTAAGTAGGTAATTGTACGGGTATTACATGAATAGATTAATCGAATGCGATAGGCAGAAGAATGGCCGAAAATTATCACAAGTTCATTAGTCATTACGTGCGCAATTAGATAGTGATTGCGATTCGGGTTATCTTGAAGAACTGCCATGTTCCCCACCATCTAGATGTGACGGCCCAAGCCAAGTGGCGAAGCGCGAGGAAGAGGGATGGCGGTGCGTCCGCGCCTCAGTCCTCGGACATGCGCAGGGAAGGGGGGAGCCCCTCTTGTCCCACATCACCTAGGGGGAGTCCTGGATAGGTTTATAAGGTTCGGGTTCTATATTTATATAACGCGTTTCACACGAGCTTCTACTATGCTGAGAACAAAGCCTTGAGGGTAGTCCGTAGCTGGGATGGTGATGCGTCCATGTCAGTGCAGGAGGCCCAAAGAGGATAATATTGGACTGGGATGAGGGATGGCAGTGTGGCCACGCCTCTTTCCCAGATAACGTGTTTTAAAGCCATAAAGGTCAATGGGTCCAAAACGGATAATATTACATAGTATAGACTCGGGATGGTACACTAGACATCCTCCTCCATATTTCTCTAACAATATTTCTAATTGTAACATGTCATTAGTTCTGGCTTCAAGTAATACCCTCAATTAAAGTAGCTCCCTTAAAAGCTTTCCTTTGTATGTAGTAGGACTAGTATTTTTACCCATGCTTCACCTGGGTTTCATACATAATTTTTCTTTTTGAGAAGTGTTGTTTAGTGAAACTGCTTCTCTACTCTTGACATTCAATTTATTTGGGAAATAGCATTTTCAGAGTCACAGCAATGACAATAATCATGAAATTGTAAAAAAATACCACTGGGAAATAATATAAATGATATGGAAGATGAAAAATTATAGTGGGTTCATCTGCCTTTATGACGGGGTGATCCGGGCTTCAAAAACAAATTGACTCTAATTTTGAGCACAACAATGCGTGGATGACGGATCCACACCATTCCCTAAAAAATGATGGTCTCTTCTCGATCACAAATTTCGTATACATCAATTGATGAAAGATTTAGCGGGTGTCAATTTTCAAGAATTTTAGGGGAAAAAGTTTCTAAATCAAGGCCTTAGCTGGTTCATATTTGGGATTAAAAAATAACAACAAATTTTTACGTTCAATAAAATGCAAAACCAATCCACATTTTACGATTTTGACCCATTTGATTACAAAATCATAATCAATAGTTGATCAGCGCTGTCATCCACCGGTGGCAACTGCTATTGATGCCGCCCGCCAATGCCGCCGTTGCCAATCGCAGCAGGTCTCAATCGTTATCAATGGTTTATCAGTGCTCTTCGTTATCGATGGCAAGTATTCTCCAAAAATGCCCCATAATTGTCTGTCATCCATAGAACGGAATAGGTATCTTGCTTTAAGGAATGATACTACTTAAATTACGAATCCATTTGAGAATTCCTTGTCGTGGAATCAAATGAGACCTATAAGCAATCGAATGTAAAAGGATTTGGCCAGAGAGAGTTTAAGAGTAAATGATTTGATTTACATTATAACGTTTCTAATAATGTCTTAACTTTGTAAAACTACGGTATTTCATAGCAATTAAGTGCTAAATGTCGTAAAATTAGCAACAATAAAAAAAAAAGAGTTGGCAACAATCAAAAGTCCCAAGGAGAAAGATATGCTGGACATCAAGAGAACATGTCTGGTCTGAATAAAAAGAAACGAGAACAACCCTCGTTTCCGAGCAATAACGGCACCCTTATGCCAGCATTATATATAGTATTTTACTACGCATTGTATTGGATAAAATCGAAAATTATTTTACTCTTCATAGTATATTTTACTGCAAGCAAAAAATCAATTTTTCTCTCCATATTATTCTATAATTCTGTAAGTAAATTTTTTCTATGAATATCTCAAATCACATATCATGCATAATAGTCATTTTACCTTATTATACATATAATTACTTTCAAAGATATTTTTTCTCATTCTCATAGGTCAAGTTTAGTGCATGTTGTTAAGAGATTTTCATCTCAACTTTGATTTTTTCGTGGAAAACTCTTAATTTTTCATTTGGAAAAGGAAAAGACTCCCTTCATTAAAACTTAATATATGTAATCTTTTAATATAATATATCATATGGTTAATCGCGATGTTTGCATATATTAGATTGGGCGATTGATTAGGACCGCTTGGCGATATTTTTTCTTTTTTTCTTTTTAATTTCCAGTGTGACATTCATTTTCAAACTGTGAAATGAAACTTAGCCTTCAGTCTCCAATTCTTCATTTAATTCAAATTTTCTTCCATTGATTTGGATAGTTCTTGGGCCCCAAGTCCAAGTGATGAGATTGAATGGAAACTTCAGTTTTCCATCCTCATCACGACCTTTCTTTTATGCCCTTGTCCTATGTTTCTTATGGACGACGCCTCTTTAATTCTAAAATATTCTATGTTCAAGTTATTTTGCCAACAAGATTATTCCTTCCTTAATCTAATCTCGTTCCTTAACCGGTCCACTCAACCCAAACTAATCCCGTCACTCCCTACTTTAGCTCTACAGGATTGACAAAGTTGGAACGCATACATTATCTGATGGAGTCTAATTCTTCTATATACTTTACAAATACGAGTTCTAATGGTAAAATACACCACTGTGGCAATAATCAATGCCTAAGAAAGTTGCAGCCGGTTGGACTTTTAGGTCCAAAACTGACATCGGCTCTTGATTTTGACAGAAAATGTGTGCAAGAATATTACGGCAACAAGCTTTGACGTGACTAAATGCGAAAGAGATTGGAAGGAAAGTTGGATAGGAGAGTTGAATCCCTACAAGATAATCAAAGACCAAAGTCGCACATAGGCATATTATGATATTAGGAAAAATCCGGGAGGGGCAACCCTAGGATCCCTTTTGAAGGTTGGTCTCACATCCGTCGCGGAGAGTTCGGCATTGTACCATAGTTATTCCGCCCCACCCGTGATTCGAAGGTCCGCCACACCCCAACTAAGACACCAAATTTCTCTCGTACTACAACTAAGCAACGTAGCACGAGCAATTTAGAGATTCGCCCATGACATAAATTGAACTCGTGGCCACTTGAAAGACGGATGGCACTTTTACTATTAAGCCAACCACCTTTGTGATACACGCCACACACACATAGCGGCATAGAAAAGTTGGATTTAAATCAAGGAAATTCATTGTATCCGGCTAACCAAAATTGGCAGCGAAGCGAAGGAATCTCTGGTCTCTTTTTTTCCCTTATGATAGGCACATGAGCCTAATCAACAAGCTGACAACTTTTGCAACGCCACGATTCTGAGGGTTACCCCATCCATCCGCAGCGCACGCAATGCATGCCTCTCCCTGGCCAACCCTTTGGACTCTCGCCAATTGCAGGTCAACTTTTCCCCTTAATTCGTTTAATCTCCACGACCTAGCATTCATCTTCCTTGATGGAACTGGCATTGACCGTGGGATATGAATCGAAAAGGAGCCTTTTGAATCTTGGAATCTCCATGTGAACACAGATTACAGTCCTCGTGTGTGAAATGGTATTGCACCCGGCTTGCTATTTATGACTCGGTCAAGCTGTGGAGCGATCTGCTTCTGCCGCGGCAACTTAATTTTGCGGAACGTGTTTGACTCCTCGTTTGTTCGTCATTCATTTCAACCGACGCAGCGACTTGCTTTGCGGTCAGTTTTGGAGAGTTCTTTTTGGGAGTTGGTGGCGAAGCGAACGAGTCTTACTTAGCGAGATTTGACGTTGAATAGCAAGTGAATCAGAGAGGAGTTTCCCTATTGACGCGAACATTGGCTTCGGAGATAGGAAATTTAATCGACCCCGAACATGCTCCCGCTTCGACCGCGCAAGTCATTAATCGAGGTGCCGCGAAAGCTATCATGAACCTCTCTAAACGAGAAAGATGTAGACCCCGTGTGTTCTTTGTCCTTTACATCTCGGGAAACGAGCTCCCAGGGGAGCGCTTTTGCGATCGAGTTCCTGGGAGAGCTCCCTAAGTTTCGGCGAAGAGGCAAAGTTTGATTTGATGTTTTTCCCAAGTCCGCGATGCGCTTCTTTTAGGATTCAATGTCAGTCGCTCTCACGAAAATGCCAAAATATTATAAATAGATAAATAAAAAATGGTAGGACCACGAAAAATTGGTGCGACTGCGAGAGTGGGAGGACCTGGACGTTCTCCTTCTTCTTAATCTTGCACTTGACGCCGAGCATTTTCCGGGAAAACGACCCGAAAATTTTGAACGAGCCAAGAAAACGTCTTCCACTTGAACCGCTCGCAAGACGCTTTCAATGACCAGCCCACCCCGCATTTTTTTTTCTCTTAAAACAAAATTACAAAATAAAACTATGTAATTTCTTTTTCGGTGCACAAACCCACCATTTTTTAAGGCTTCATTTGAACTTTGAGATATAAAACTTGGAGGTATTATCTGGGAAGAGAAGAGAAAAACTTTTTTCTTAACTGGAAGGCTCATCGTGCAGTCACCGACATATTAAAATAATGAACGTTGTCCTGTTAGTCTGCCAGGTGTATACACCTGGACAGGCTGGGGTTGCCCCAGTCCAAAACAATTCCCCTGCTATGGCGAGGTACACTCGATAACCACCATCAATGATCCACGGAGGGCCCCTGATCTACTGAGGTCGCGACCTTGTGGAAAAAATAGAATCTCCACGATCTCTTTCTTCTTCTTCCTCTTCTTTTTGAATAAGTAAGTGCCAAAACATTATTATTATTATTATTACATGCAAATCGAAAGGAATAGAAAAAAGAAAAAAAAACAGAACAAGAAAATCTCTGTCCGAGATTCGCATGGAAATAATACGGTCTCGGAACGCCTGCGTCCAACGTGCCGCTTACCTGCTTACCTGCTCCGAATGTCGGTCTCGCACCGGCGTGGGGTCATCTATTTCCTCGCCTCGCGCCTAATCCCCCCCGCTCCCGCACAAACGGACGGTCCCGATCGACTTTGCGTGCGTTGACTTTTCCGGCGAGGACGACCCCCGCCCCTCGCGCTCCAACTCGTAGACCCGCGCTCTCCGCTACGGGTTCAACACGTACAAATCCGGTTCCCCGTTCAAAGTCTCCGGGGGGAGGGGGCAGACCCTTTTCTCGATACCCTTCCCTCTTTTCTTTTCGTTCCTTTGCTTGCTCGCTAGACACCAGTTGGAAAGGGGTGGGCAAAACGCGGTTACGCCCGCGTAATGACAGATTCTTTCCTCGCTTTGACCTTGGGAAACAGTTAGATGTTGTCGGGGGCTTGCGTGGGGGGACGACGGGGTCGTCGAATTTGAGACCGGTTTGTTAATGAGTCGGTGATGCCAAAAGTGGGGCCTGGCTTAGCCTGTAAGGTTCGATGTCTCCGTGCGCATCGTGCCCGGGTTCGAATCACGCTGCCGGCGGTCTGTCCGCTATAAGACATTTTAGGCGTGTGGCATGGCCCGAGCCTAGGCATGGGCTAGCCTTCCCTCCCTCCCAAACTTCTTCCTACCAAAAAATAGTATAATAGGTCGATGTTCAGTCAAAAGAGAGAGAGAGAGAGAGATAAAGTGGTGAGATTAGCGTAGGAGTCATCGTGATGCACATCATCGTCACCCAAGTGGTGCTTACAAGGATCGGGGCGAGGCGGGGGCCACACGAGGTGAATGGGGGGGAGGCTTTGGTTTCTTATGGAAAGCTTCGCACGCAATAGATTTCCTCGGGCCTTGTAAATTGGTGTTGAATTCCACGTCTTCTCTGTTGAGTAGGTGACGCGAGGAGGGGGGAAATTAGGTCCACTTGGAGCTCAATCGCAGCAATTTTCGATGGCGGGACTTGAGTTACGTGACTTGCGAGTTCTAGAGTTGTGAAGATTCTTGAAAGCAAATTAGCTCGGCCACGTGATTTTGTTGGACTTAGTCCGGTCCGACTGCTACATTCCCCCCCCCCCCGGGGCCAAAAACGCTCCTTCTGGTTAGGATATTTTGTCCCACGAATCATGGCACGGACGCTTATCTTTCGACGTTCGCGGGGGACTTAATCGCGTTCTAATCTAAGGAACCTGATCGCATTGAATTGGATGTCCTTTGATTGGGTGGCGGCAATAATGTTAAGCAAACAGAGAGAGAGAGGAGACAGGATGACGACGGACTAAGTAGAAGATACATGCTATGCTAGGCCGTGAGCATGTAAGAGATTCCTTAAATCAACGGGAGGAATTTCATTACCGCTCGTAATGTTAATAACGTCGCCCCCAACATATTACATATATGTGACAAAATATTAGATTGGCTACGGGTATAGTAGATAGACGGAATACTCCTTCTCTTTCTGAAAACAAAAAAATCTCTCTTCTCGTCAATTAGCGGCATATACGAATGAAAAACAACTCAATAATAGTCCATCATTTCGAACCGACCGTATATGACATAACTATGCATTGCAGGCTACTTCTTGAAATTAGGCAAGACGGCTCTGATATTTTTTTTTTTACTTTTGAAACACAGCCCATTTGATTACATCTCTCTCTTTTCTCTGACGTTATTCCTTAAAAGTCTCGACACTGTTCAGGCGTCGTTAGAACATGGTAGGCCGTGGAGATCTTTGTCAAAAACAGGTGATGGCACTCGACCTTCGAAATTTGACTAAATGCCCTTCGCGTCCGTCGGCGTCCTCGTACGCTTGCCTACATGGGAACGGGAGCTTCGAAGAAAACCGCCACGTATTGACCCGAAAATCAATAAGGAAAAGCGACGGCAGATCCGTGGCCAGAAAGTTGGAAAAAGGAAACCCATGCAGTATACTTTTTTATGTGGCTTGCTTTGACATTTTTTAGCGTAAATTCCACTCTCTCTCTCTCTCTCTCTCTCTCTCTCTCTCTCTCTCTCCCCTGCTCCTTCCATCTCATTGCATGCCTCATTGCATGCCAATTGGGTAGTTGTGGCACTAGTCTTCCCAATTCAATCCTTATATATATCGAGCACCGTCTCGTTAGGAAAAGATTAAGCCACTCCAAAACCCTACGAGGCTCTACCAAACCGAAACGACGCGCGCGCGCGCACAGCCCCGATGGCCTCCTCATCCTCTCCATCTTCGTCTTCTTCGTCGAGATCCGGAACTCTCCTGTCGAGGCTCCTGGGCGTTGCCGTCCTGATCCTGCTCCTCGCGAGTTCCTGCTCGGCCACCCGCCTCGGGATGGCGTCCCCGGCGTTGTCCCGGATCGCCATGAATCTGGACCGGCCCCGCCGCCAGGAGGGCGTGACGAGCTTCCGGCACCGGGGCCGGGTCTTCAACTTCTTCCCCAAGGGGTCGACGGTGCCGCCTTCCGGGCCGTCGAAGAGACACAACAGCGTCGTCGACTCCGAGCCCCACGACTGAGGGATCGATCAGCATGGAGGGTGCGTAGGTTTTTGAGCCGCTTCTCTACTTTCTGCTCCCAAGTTTTCCACATTTTTTTTTCGGGGTATAGGATTACTGAAGAGAGGATTCGATTGCGGGACGGATCAAGAGCCCAGCAAGAAGAGATCTCCAAGGGGCTGATTGATGATTGATTGATACCTTCTTTTCTTCTTCCTTTTTTCTGGGGCTTTAGCATCGTATGTTTCGAGTTATACTGTACAGGAAAGATGTTCATTTGTTTGTACCCCAAAAGCATGTCAACAATCCATGACACAATATAGATGAAAGGCCTATTATTCGCCAAGATCAAAATGTTTGATCAAATCTCTTCCTCTCTCCCACCCTCTCTCTGAAAACGCGGGTGTTGAGAGTTGACTTTGATGGCGTAGAAAAACACAGCCTTCGGATCGTATTTTTCTACAACTGTAGCTTGAAAATAGCGCCAAATGGCGACCGGAGAAAGTCAAAGTTGAAATCGCCAACAGGGTTCGTTGGGTTGGGACTAGACTAGGGCGGTATAAGCTGGCCCACCCTCTTAGGCGTTAATTCGGCTGAAAGCCTAATTGAGTGTTTAGTAGATTAATCTCATATATATATATATATATATATATAGTTTATGATCTTTCCACTTTCTATGGTGTTTCTTTTAGGGGGGGCCTGATTATTAACATTCTGTTGAATAACATAACCCAAAGTCATAACCCGCTTTTAGCACAGTCGCTTTAGTGGAACCTAAATTAGTAGAGTCGAATCATATCGAAAATAACCATGGAGTTACCGCACGAATACATGTACCTATCCGTGTGTATGGCACATGTATAAGTATTTGTTTATCTAGATTAACATGGATGTATCCACATAATCTTTAGTAGACACAGGAAGTTTTTGGCAGAATAATAGAAAGCTAAGCTTGCGCCGACTGGAGAATTAGAAAATGAATAGTTAAAGTACGCGTGAACGGATTAACTAACAATTCTGTCAGCTTGTGCATGGAATCATTTAGCTTTCTTATTCCTTCATACAAACAACAAAGATGCATGCACACGCACTTATCTTAAAAGAAAACGATGAGTGTCGATGTTAAGAAAAAGTGTCGAATCATCAGCTTCCTCATGCCTAAACCCTAAATAGAAATTTTGGGATAGGCCTAGAAACGGCAAGAGATTTCGAAACATCGTTACGTGATTGTGAGCATCGTACTTTTGAGAAAAGTGTATGTGATTACGATTGTTAGAAAAACAAATCCCTTAAAGTCAGAGATAACCCTTGTGGGAACTCGTTGTTCGAGGGAAATAGACCCATCAATAATTTCAAACACGGCGATGAAGTGATTTATAATCGTATAAAGAAGTTAAATGATCTAAGTAGAACAAGAAACGTTATGAATCGATGGAATGGTGCTTTGATCTCTAGACTCTAGCGCTGTATTCCGGCACTTTGGGGTGCGCATAAATACCATTCTGTGCCCGGGAATAATTTCTGAATAGAAATGATTTTTTTTTATTATGTGTCCGGAAACAATTTCTGAGTATTTTTTTAACCAAAAAAAAATAATTTCTGAGTATTTGAAAGCGTTTGATAAACTATCCAAAATTTCTATTCCTAGAGTAGAAAAAAATAGAAATGCGTTTAGTAAACTACACAAAATTTCTGTTCCCAAATAATAATTTAATAATATTTTGAATTGTTTTTTTTTTCTTTCTAACTATTTTCTTCTTTGGCCATAGCCGGTCGCCGGCGACCAGCCACAGCCCAGGGCCGGCGAGGGCGTCACGGCCCTCGTCGGCCGCCGGCGGAGGCGAGGCTGGACCCTCACCCAGAGACGGCGAGGCTCGGCCTCGCCCAAATCTGGCAAGGTCGGCCTCGCCAGATCTGGGCGAGGCCGCCTCGCCCAGGCCAGCCCTCGCCCTAGCCGGCCCTGGGCTGTGGCCGGTTGCCGGCCGCCGGCCCTGGGCTATGGCCGGTCGCTAGCGACCAGCCCAGCCCAATGAAAAAAAACACAAAAATAAGAAAAGAAAAAAAACTGATTCTCAAAATTGTGCCGAGAAACAAGAAACAACTTTTTTTTACTTCTTGTTTCTCTTCCAAAACTGTTTCTCGACACAAATTTTTGCAAAAAATGTGCCTGGGAACAAAAAGTTTACCAAACGCATTTTTGTTCCTAAACTATTTCTGGGAACAAAAGAACAGAAATTTTCACTGTTTGGCACATTGCCAAACGGGCCCTTAGCGTGCTCTTCCAATGTTTACTAGATCTTCCCTAGCTGTTAGGTATGACCTTCGTATTTATACACGAAAAGTGGCGTATAACATATTTCTTTTTAGTGGACCAAAGAATGTTTGCGCATATAAAGCTCACTACGCGAGGAATTCAGAGCGAGGATGGGGCCGAATAAATTGGCCCGCACATTGGGTGACGGTGAGAATGGATCTATAGTCATCTTTCTCACACAACCAGCCTTGTCCAACGAAATTACCAAAAACAGTCCTAAATCTATTGCGTTTGTACTAATTCAGTCATAAATCTTTAGACGATTTGTCAATTCTGTCCTAAACATTTCAATTGTACCCAATTAAGTCACAAATCTTTTGAAATTGCCAATTTAGTCCTAAACATGTTGATAATTTGTCAATTTAGTTCTTCTGGCCAACCACCTTGCTGGCGCAAAAGTTCAGAAAAGAAGAAAGGAAGGAAGAAAATTAAAAGGAATGAAAGAATAAAAAAAATTCAAAAAACTTTAAAAATTATTTTAAAAATTACAAAAATTGTTCATGTTAGTGCCGGCCGGCGTTGACTAGACTGTCGTGCTAATAATTTCTAGGCTTGGATCTTGTTGTTCTCTCTATCTCAGTGACTACTGATTCTCCTTTCTTAGTAAATACATTCTCTCTCTCTCTCTCTCTCTCTCTCTCTCTCTCTCTCTCTCTCTCTCTCGTCACAGTGGCTTATCCTCTTCTCAAAAGTGTCTTCCTTCTCTCTCTTGAGTGCATCAATGTGGCTGCTTCTTTGCTCAACCAGATTAGCTACGACTCTCTGTCTCTACCTACGATCTCCAATTTGAGTCTTGTTTTTATAAGAAGTCTTTATGGATCCATTCTATAGTGTTGGTCCATTCTATGGTGCACGGAAAATAAATTAATCAAGGAAAATATATTCAATCAATGAAAAAGGTACCTTCAAAATTGGGGAAAACGACTTCCTCTTTTCAAAACAGTAAAAAGGAAATCATTTTCTCTCACCCAACCTAGCACGTTCTCCTTCCCCTCTCATGCACTTCCTCAAAAGCCAGCTCCTTCACCTTCCTCTTCACTACCTACTTGCTCCTTATCTCTCCCCACCTTCAGAGTTCCTCTTCCTCCTCTGCCTTTCCGTTAACTTCCTCCTCGTCTCTCTTTGCCTCTAGAATTCGTCCTCCTCCTTCGCCTCTCCTCCTCTGGAGTTCCTCCTTCTCCCCCGTCTTCTTGCTCCTCATTTGTAGTGTCGAGGGCAGTCGATCGAGCAAAGCTAAATGTATTTGGAAAAGGAAAAAAAAAAAGATAGTAGGGGATGCTAATCAGTTCAACGACTCATTTGAAATAAAAAAAAAACGAAAACAAAAACATTCACACGTTATAACATGACATCACTTCATTGGAGCGAGGACTCTTCTCGACACCAATTATACGTGTATTAATTATGAAAAGAATTTGATGAAATAATCTTAATAATGTTATAATTAAAAAACAAAATTGTAAAAAAAAAAAAAGCTGTTCGATTGTTTATGTATATATATAGAGATCATGACATGGTAGATGGATCAGAAAGCGACTAATGGACTTGACAATCTCAATGGCCCATATATGATTCTCCTAGAGCTAGAGCTTCACTACTAGGCCCTTGACTCGCATAGGCTTTCGACCCAACTTCTGATCCAGTTATTGGGGTTTTTTTTTTGGCAACACTCTGACCTTCCACTCAACTAATCACGAAATACGAAATGTTACGGACTTTGTTATATTTTTGTTCAGTAACAATATGAAAAAATTTCAAATAAGGGCTTAAAATATTTTCATTTTCTCAAATAAAGATTTGAAATGGATTTTATTTCAAATTAAGGCATGAAGTGACTATGATTGTTTCAAAAGGGCGTTTTCATCTTTTACCCTTTTTTTAATGTTTTCCCTTTCCCCTTTTTCTTTCTTTTTTTCTTTCTCTGATTTTTTCTTTCTTCAAGCCATTAGCAAAGCCTGGAAAGGGCTGGGCAAGGGTGTTGCCCAGTCCAATCTGGCGAGGGTCACCTTGCTAGCTGTCGGTAAAGGATGGCCTCGCCTGGGCGAGGGGTGGCCAGCAAGACCCTTGCCCAGATGAAGCTGGTCCTCACATGTGGCTTTCGAGGGTGGCCTCGCCAAGGCAAGACTGGCCTCACCCATGGTCGATGAGGGCAACCCTCCCTAGCCCTTTCCACGCTTTGTCAATGGCCAATCTCTGACAATCGGCAAAGAAGAAAGAAAAAGCCAAAAAAAGGAAAAAGAAAATAAAGGAAAAAATAAAAAAAATACAATTAAAATTATATTTGAACGAAAATGCCCTTGATCGGTTGGAATATATAGCTGGCCGGCGACCGGTGAGGTTAGGCCCTTATTTAAAAATACCATGGTCACTTCAAGTCTTCATTTGAGACTGACGTGGCCACTTCAGGCTCTTATTTGAGACAACCATGACATATTTACCTTCCGTTAGCTTCTGTGAAATTGATGAGCTAGATGACACATGATAATAACTCAATTGATATGTCAAGTCTATATAGAAATCCATATCAGTTTAGAATAAATTTGTCACAGGTGGATCAATTTAGGATTTTCTGTTGTATTAATCCAATGTTAAAAGTAGTGGACACAGATGGGAAGGAAAAATGACCACTCATGCCCAAAATAAAATCAAAATGACCATAATACAAAATATTGTTTCATGGTCATATTGTTGACCAACTCCTCGCTTCAAGTCACGTAGTTGACGTTCGATAGGGGACACCTAGAACCATACGAGTTCATCCTCCACTTTTCTCCTTGGTTGCCCCGGGGTGATTCTTTAATCTAGCGACCATGTCATTTATAGCTTTACAGATGGAGAACGTTCCACCAATCAGTAGAAAATCTTCCGCCCCTCGAGCCTGACACGGTAGGTCCCTCAGACACGTGTTGCCACCTTAGAGTTGTGATTTCTCCGCGGTGGAATCACCAGAGGCACCTAATATTTTCTCCTCCATGATGAGCTCAAACGAAGAAACTATTTGGCAATTTCAGGACGCACCAATGTGTTTTTCAAATTGACAATGGTTGCTGTATAGGCCAATCGAAAATGTGAAGCAGACTTCTAGTTCTAGCAACATGATTCCTGACCAATGGCTTCTGAAATGTAATTCAAGCCACATCGAGTATTAAATGTCTGTCTAAGGGACAAAATTTTGCATCCTAGGAAGCCACATTAATCTTTCGTTGGAATTTATTTTCAGAAAATTATCAAAGTACCTGGGTCGTAAGTAAATTCAAAGTTCAGTGCATTCAATTGTAATGCCGAGTAAGGTGATCTCAATACACTTGACTCTAAAGTACAAGGACCTGAAAATGAAAATTAGCCTACATGTAAAACTATCCGATTCATGCCGTATCAAAGTAAATACGTGGACATTTTTTAGATACCTAAGTAAATATCTCAAAAATAAAGAGACGCGCGTACTGTCACTCTCCATTCTCATCGGCAAATCAAGTAATCGAAAGGCGAAAAACTGGATTTGACTATCTTATCGTCATCATTTTCATATGCACTTTGCCAAGAGCAATAAAACTCAAGAAGTGACCAATAATCGCAGCTTATTCTAGTCAAAACAAAACGAGACAGACGTCGATGATCTTCATTCGCTACCCTTTTTTACTCGTTTAAGAACCTATTCAATTCAACCACC
This sequence comes from Syzygium syzygioides, assembly GCA_031216285.1. Classification (NCBI taxonomy): domain Eukaryota; kingdom Viridiplantae; phylum Streptophyta; class Magnoliopsida; order Myrtales; family Myrtaceae; genus Syzygium; species Syzygium syzygioides. The sequence goes on from CM062243.1 coordinate 37,742,277, forward strand.
TTTGGCTGCTGAAGTAATACTAAGAACACATCATCAGTCCAACAAGAAAAGAAAAAACAAGCAAAAACAAGCCAAAACTCAATAACAACAAGCAACTCTCCCGTCCTTAACCTCCATTTCCATCTTTCACCATGAACCTCAAACTCTGAGCAAGTAAAGGCTGAGCTCGGGGCCGCCGCTCCCGTCGGGGCTCATCATGTAGAATGCCTCCGAATCCCCGGTACCCACCACCCTCTCGAACCTTGCCCTCATGTACATCATCTCCCCCTCCTCCCCCGCGCCTTCGCCCTCATCGCCTGGCAAAACCCCGGCCCCCATCGAGACCACTTCCAGCGCCCTCAGCACCTTCTCCTCCTCCTCGCCACACCCACTCCGCAGTGCGTAGCCACACTTCCTCCCGTTGCAGTACGACCTCCACAACGCCTCTTCTATGAGCTTCCCGCCATTCTTCTTCTTCTTCTTCTTCTTCTTCTTGGCGGTCTCTGCCGCCACCGTTGCCTTCTTATCGCACTCAAGGGCGATCCGCACAAGCCCTGATGCCATCTCACGCACCAGGATGCTTGTCGGCACCGCCAGCTGGATCAGGAAGGCTGGGGCCGAACTTGGGTCGTCCTGGAACGCGAAGTGGACATGGCCCCGCCGGTTGCCGAAGAGCGTCCCGATCACATGCGTCCTACGCAGGGCGTGGAACTTGGAACGCTTCTTGCTGAAGAGGTGGAGTGCGGAGCGGAGCTTCGGGAGCTTCTTGGGTGGGGCCTGGAACGGGGTGAGAGAATTGGGGACCGGGTAGTTGGGCTCGTCATGGATGGGATCGTCATCGTCGTCGAAGAAGTGATCGGAGGAGGAGCTGAACTTGAAGTTGAGGGTTTGGTCTTCGTCGTCGCTGGTGAGCTTCTTTCTCCAGTTGAAGTAGCGCCGGGAGAAAGAGAAGGAGGACTCGTGGGCCGTGCCTGAGAGGATTGTCTTCATCATCACAGAGAAGACGAGAGAGAGAGAGAGAGAGAGAGAGAGAGAGAGAGAGAGAGAGAGAGAGAGAGAGAGAGAGAGAAGGCGTTTTCGTTCTCTCGATCAATGTAAGGTTTTTGCTTGTAGGAGGATGCTGAATTGCCGGGGAGTTGGAAAGAAATATATATGTGAGTAAGTGTGGAGTCATTCTGTGTTCTCCGGTGGTGCTTTTTGTCAGCGTTTGCGGGACTCACTGATGAAGGAGGAGGAGGAGAAGGAGAAGAAACGGGTGGGAGAATAGAGACAGAAGGAAGGTGATCAGTCCCACCTAACTGTTAACATTGGAAGACGAAAGAACAGAGACAAAAGTCCACAGAACGAGACAAGTGATGGGATCTAATCCACGAAAGTGATGATACACACACAGAAACAGTCCCAGAGAGACACAGAGAGACGGAGACAGAGAGACTGTTTCACAAGAAGGCTACCGTTGAGCTTTTACGATCCAGGGTCCCCTTGCTCGGGTATTCATACTCCCTTGAGAAAAAGACACGAAATCCACTCCCCGTGCGCAGGTGGAGATCGGAACCGCCCCGATAAGGTCATAGGGAGCAGCGTCCCGCAACACCAGAGCGCTTATATAGTTCGGATCCGTATTTTCTTGATAGTTTGGGTTTGGATCTAATAACTACTGAATATATATATTGGTAGTTTGGGTTTGGACCCATTAGTAACTATTGAATATATATAACATTTATTTATTTTGTAATTAAGAGTTGTAACAGAAAGATATAAGATGTTAATCATAATAGAATTCTCTGCTAAACGTAACTCTAGTTTAAGGGTGAATCGAGATAAACATTGTATCTTGATTTCTCTATCATTTTTACTTTTTATTTTATCGTATTTACATGCTTACTCCTGACACTCCTTAAGGCATCAAAAATTGAAGGATTAGGGAAGTTCCATTAGTTTGGATTAGTGGGTAAAAGAACTCCACGGGAGTCAGTAAATCAATACCTGATTTTCCTAATGGAAGGCGACGTACCTCTGACTATGACAGTTAACTTCCGTTGGTGGGAGCACAGAACAAAACTCTGGCTTTGCATTGGCAACGGTTAAGTTGGGGAAGGTAAAAGATGCACCAACCAGGGCGACCAAATGCCCACCCGGCGACCGCTGCCTGAGCCCCTTCAGTAGTTCATTCTCCTCCCCAACTCCGACCCAAGAACCACTGCACCGACTCCTACCCCTCGCGTCACCATCAGCCCATGCACAACATGACCATCGATAACAAGACATTTGTCTCGTCCTTGCCTCCTCTCGTCCCCACCTAGATCGGCTTCATCCATCGTGAAATTCTTCGTGAAATTCGATGGTCATGTTTACACCATATCAAGTTATCAAGAAGTCGCGGTACAGACGAGAATTCTACCGTCTCATTTTTCTTATGTCCTCCTGTCATGCATTGAATGCATTATCCAAGAAAAAAAAAAGACAGGGAATTTGGAAAAGAGGGTGCTATCAACGAAGGATCCTAGGAAAGGATTATATCCCGAGACCATAGCATACATGTCACAAATGTCGTGCCTATGGATAACGGGACAAAGCTAAGCCGATTACCGTATTCGGGAAGGGGCTACATGTCTAGAGCGAGCGAACTTCCTCCAGTTATTTAAGCAAGAATCGAATCAGATCAGGGTCAAGAAAAACCGATGAAAATAGGGTTTGAAAATTGGTGGATCCCGAGAACATATTGGGTTCCCCATGTTCTTTTCTTGGAGGAGTCAAAGGGGTTTGGAATTAGAGCCGCGCTTTCATCTTAGAATAATGACAAGCGGGAGGACCAAACCGGGCTTACAGATCAACTAACCACGATCCTCAAATCGCATCAAACTCCTAAATAAAAGTGCATGCCACCTCACTAATTTCCATGAGTGCCCATAGATAGACCGGCCTTTTTCGATCATTAATTTAACTCCAACAGCTTCGCATATGACTTCTATGGGTAGATTAGAACTAGCGACAAGCTCGCGTATGGGTTGGTGCGACACAAAAAAATTTCGGTCCAATAATCCATCCACGCATTGGCATGGCGTGGCATGACACAATATGAAATAGGGGTGACCAATTCTCGATTCAATTCAATCCAATCTCACCCAGGACAGGAAACCTAACCAGGAGGGCCAGTTCTCAAATTTTGAAACTGGAAATCGGACCGATCCAAGCAATCCAATGAAACCGATGGCACGTTCTCTCTCTTCCCAGACCAACACACCCACGGGAATTCGGATGGGTTAAACCCCTAGAAGAATGCCCAGACCAACACAGTCCTCGCTCTCTGCCCAGACCAACACACCCTTCACCATCCCAAACTCAAATCTCTCTCGCACTCCATGAAAGTGAAGCGTCACCCACACACACTCATCAATAAAAAATAGAGCAAGAGAGGGAGGCTTCAAGCATGATCGAGAGGGACGCCAGGTGAGGCCTCGAGAGTGATGCGAGATGAGGCCTCAAGATAAGTCATGATTAGACCTGTTAAACGGGTGGTTCTGATCGGGTTTGGGTCGGGCCATAAATGGTCCGACTCAAATTGACATATTAACCCATTTATTTGTAATATAAATATCCCGACGCATACCCGACTCGATTCGTATTAGTAAAACACTTTTATATTTAATTAAATACAGGAAAACTTGTTTCTTATGACTCTTTTTAAAACTTATACTACTAAAACATTTTCATACAATACAAAGTTAGTGAACAATATTTACAATTTTTTTTTAAATTGAGGTTCTATTTGTTTCGTGAAAAATATAACATTTTGATAAAATATTTTCCATGAAGTCATTTTCCAAGAAAATAAAAAAATTTCCAATGTTTGGCCGAAACTTGAAAATGAATTAGAAATTCTTTTCCAACATTTGGTATATAAAATTTGACTTGATTTTACTTCATGCATGCATTTTAATAATTTTAATACTTTTTTTAAATAGAATTTTTAATAATTATTTTTTTTCTGTTTCCTTTAGTTTTGGCCGGTGGCCAACCACAGCGACGACCGATGAGGTCGTATCTCCCCTGTGTTCAATGGCTGGTCGCCGGCTGTCGCCATGGCTGGCCATTAGCCTAAAATAAAGAAAAATAGAAAGAAAAGAAAAGAAAAAAATAAAAATAATTTTGATTTTTTAAAATAAATATTTTTATAAAAGGGAGTGAGCTTAATGGGTGGGTTGGAAATGGATTTCACACTCAACCCATTAAGAGCCATTTATGATAAGCTTAAAACTTTAAAACCCATTTAAGATTGGCTCTTCAAAGTTATATTGACGCATTTATGACCCATTTATTTTTTAAATGAGTCATATATAGGTTTTAAGACCCATTTAACAGGTGTAGTCATGATTGAGAGTCATGTGAGAGAGCAATTGAGAGTCCAACGAGAGAGGCGTAAGCGATTAGGGATTGTGACGGTCAGAAAAAGGCATGATGTGGGCATGTGTGGTGTGTCTGCAGCATGAAGTTAGTGGGAGATAGAGATAGATTAGATTTTCTTTTTTACAGAATTTTAAGAAATTAAAAAAATTAATAATCGATTTGGGAGGGCGGTTCCATCCTTGGAACCGGAAATCACCAATTCCAATTTTATGAAATTGAACCAATCCCCCCGGGAATAGCCCAAACGAGCTGATTCAATTTGATCCAGGCAATTCCCTATCCGGGTGGTTTCCATTGCTCATCCTCAGTAGATCTGTCAAAATAGATCATAAACTCATTTCTTAACTCATATATTAGTAAATAGGTCATATGTAGGTTAGTTATATTTAGTAAATGGATCATAAATTGGTATATGTATAATATGGGTATCAAATGGGTCATAAATTGGTATATGTATAATATGGGTGTTAAATGGTTTATAAATAGGTTTACAACTTATTTAAACTCAATTTATCTCTCTTGCCCTTACTTAATTTTATGTTCACTCACTTCACACTCTCATATTAGTTTAGGTACGAGTTTTCGTAAATTTAGTTAAATATGGAATTATTTTAGCAATACGAGTCGGGTTGGATATGGGTCAAGAAAATTGTATTGCTCATCAATGGGTCATAAACGGGTTAATCGGTCAATTTGGATTGGACCATTTGTGATCTGACCTAAATCAGACTAGACCCATCCATTTAGCAAGTCTAATCCCCAATATAGAACCCAACATTAGATTAAGCTTCTACAATATAGAATTGCCGAGACGTTGTCTACAAGTGGCATTAGAAACTTGGAGAAATTGTCCAATTGGTCCTAAACTTATTATACGGATGTCGATTCAGTCCTAAACTTTTTAATTTTACCAATTGAGTCTTAAACATTTATGCGAAACTCTAATGTGGTCCAAAACTTTTTTGGAGATCACTGATGTAGCGAAAGTACTGATTGTGTAATTTTCCCAATTAAGACGCGACCTCCGTGGTTTCGTGTGTGGTAGCATCTATACGGATCTATTGAAAGAAGTTGCTCAAGGAGCGATGCCGGTCATGTCTCTCATTTGGTAGGCCTGTTCTCAACTTATAATAATGGATAGGTAGAGAATTTGCAATCGCTTGGCCTTCTTAAATTGACCGACTTAGCCTAATCAAAAGCCACCGTGGTTACCCGAGCTTGAGGACGGCAACTCACTGTTCCGCGCAACCCCCTCCTTCCATCTCTTGGCACGCGCGGAGAGAGAGAGGGAACATTTGATGAGCACCGCGCAGCGGTTGCTGAAATTATTGCGAGCAAATATGTCCTCAAAGCACCTGTTAAGCATGCTTAATTAGAAATATTTCAATTTTGAAGACGGTGATCACATCTAGTAAGCGAAAAACTGTGCGTTGAAAATTGCAAAATTTCCTTAATTGCTTATTTCACCAGTGATATTGGGACACCCGCTAACAAAAACACACTAAATTGCTAACGTTTGATGTATTATTATGTCTTGAAAAAACTTTCGGATCTATTTTTTTCATTTGTAAAATTGTTCTTGGGCACCAAAGTGGCGATGGTTGGTGGTGGAGAGGCAGCTCTCTGTATCTTAATGAGGGACTCTAGAAATTGAGTTCTTTGGATAAATATAGATTACTTCTAGAGGTGAGTAACGGCGTGCTCGGTGCGCGTTGGGCCTATTTTGTTGCTTAGGCCCACCCCTAATTAAAATTAATTCGTGAATATTCGAGCAAGATCGGGTGGACTTTAAAATTAAAATAGCCTTTACCCAAGCCCACCAAAAATTTTTTTTCTTTATCACATTACCACGTTTACATTGTGCATCATGGATTAGGATATGACGGTATGGATCCTCACAATGTATCATCGAAGAACCGAATCTTTACCCTGAGCATTGAGCGAATTATGATACAAAATCGCGATTATTTGTGAAAGGCACGCATAAAATTAAATTGTCAAAGTAGAAAGCTAACTGATTAGTATAAAATAGTGAGGGGAGAAGAGAAGGATGGAGGGCAAGAAATTAGTGCATATTTGTTTTGCTTCTAGTAATCTAAAGTCTAGGTGGCCCACTTTGAAACAATACTTGGAGAAGAGTTTATACATACATATATAGTTTTAGGTTAACGGAACAATTTGAGATAATTAGGCCAATTTGGTTCCTCCATATGTGATCCAACCCAAACCCGACTTAGGCCCACTCGTTTGCGACCTCCACGACACTTGCCTAGTCTCTTTAAGATGTCTTTGCATTGTAACCATCGAACGAAACAGAGGGAAACTCCATCAATCCAAGATGACACATGGAGATACGTTCAAACCTAAAAAGAAGCAAAGCATACTACTTTGGCTATGAAACGAAGGATCTCATCCAACCCCTTCAAAGACTCCCAAATGACCACCAACTCGCTAATCAAAAACATCATCATATGAATTTGGCATCACAATGCGATTCAAATCGATCACTCTTTCAGCTTCTAGCGAGGCTTGGGGAGAGGAAGGGATCGAACCCGCTTCGGACCATCCTCCCGAGCGGCCAGAACAGCGGCGCGGGGAGGCTGTCCCAGTCGTACCAGCCCCACCCGTGGCATTTGTCGGGCTCCCGATTCTGGGGCTCCTGCTCGGGATCGGCCAAGCGCGCCCGCACGAACACGGTGACGTAGTGCGCCGGCGTGGGCTCTTCCAAGAACACGTTGTTGGTCACCGTCAGGAGCTCCGTCCCGTCGATCTTGAGGCCCGTCTCTTCCTCCACTTCTCTCGCGGCGCACTCCTCGAAGCTCTCCCCTGAAACCACCCACACCCAAGATCAGCTTGGCGCTAGAATTTCACAGCAGGACACAGACACTGAAAGACGAGAAATCGATTGCTTCTCCGCTCTACGGCATTCTTCCGGAAATGAGTTGCTTGGAGAGAGAGAGACGCGCACCGAATTCGAGGTGGCCGCCAGGGAGTGCGAAGGTGGAGTCGCCGACGGCGGACCGGCGGCGGCCCAAGAGCACCGCTCTACCCTTGAGCAAGAACACGACCACCGCGACCCGCGGCACCCGCGACGGCGCCGATCGGTCTCCCATCTTCTGAAGATCGAAGATTACTCCTTGGAAGCTCGAAATTTTTTTACGGGGGCGGCTTTCCAATTGGACGATGCGAAGTGGGCAATTCAGCAGCACCTCCATTGTTATATAGGGGGGTCAAAAAAGTTGAAGGCGAGGGTAGTTTCGTGGGCAATTTACCCGCTATTTTGCTTCGCCAGTTCCCGCCCATGCTGACTTTGACGTTTGATTCTTCTTTGCGCTTTTGCTGTCGCTCTGTTTCTACGACTTGAGCGGCACGAAAAGAAACAGGAAGTTAGGCCAAATTGTTTAAGTTAATCATCCCGGCTCGAAATTAAAATCTGACTAACCTTTAAACTGATAAGATTACAGTTGTGAAAGAACCAGAAAAGTACAGAGAATCGATATTGTGGTAAGCAATTCAAGAGAAAATGATTAAACGGGTGTCTACCTCTATATGAATTGAACAATAATGTTTGAAATTGTTACCCATATGGGTAAATTTGGGTGGACCGTCGAGCATGATGGCGCTAGCGTGAGTCGCCCATCTTCTAAGAGGTCAAAAGTTTAACATCATATCGTGAACGAACCTCTACTTAAATTATGTCTTAAATATTTTATTGCAATGTGTTGAGAAAATTTTGACTTTCAGAATGTCGATGAGACTTACAATGACATAGGTATCAAGTTTTGACCTTCGGATTTAGAGTGAATCATGTCAATATGATTGAAATCAGATACTTATAGAGGATATGAGATTCTTATGACAACGCTAAGAAAAGATTGTTGCGTTGGTTAGGCATCCCCACGGGGGGATTAGTGGTGGTACAAATACTTGAACTTTTTTATCATTAGTCAAACAAGCATGAAACGCCGCTCCATTTCTCTTCTCCATCTCTTAGGGTTTCCTCTCTTTTCCAGCCGCCAACCCCTTCTCTGAAGTTACGTTCTTGAGAGAGAGAGAGAGGGACGCTCCCTTCTCTATCTCCCTGTTTCTTCCTCTGCAAGAGTCTGTCAAGACTTCTTTGTTGATTTCATGGAAGATGTTGGCAACTTCCTCCACGGAAGTGAAGAGTTTTGTCCCAATGAGCATTGAAGATCGAAGTGCAAGCGCCTCAAAAGAATTTTGCCCTCTTCGGATCTGCTCACTCACTTTGGCTCTAGGTGTTTGCTCTTGAAAGTTTAGCGCTCTGCAAGTCTCCGAAGATCCTCTCCCACTGTGTTCTACGATGAGCTTATCTTATCTAAAAGTGATTTTGAGATAAACTGATATCTGTTTAATAGCTCTTCTCTCTCAATTTGGAGCTAGATCTAAATTTAGATGCTCTTCTATCCCGATCTAGATATAAATATAGGATTTACAAGGCATTATTTCTGCTCTTTCATTATTTGGTGTTGTTATTGTCTCCATCCGGTGATAGTGGTGGGGACGCCGAACTTAGACGTGCATTCTCTTTTGACAAAACTGTAGTTACTAGAGAGGGAAATTTTGACGTGTGCTTATCACTATTGATGATGCAAGTTTAGATGATCGACCGTCGGTGGTGCTCTAATGCTGTGACAAATCTATTTTTGTGAAATTAATGAGCGAGTTCCTGCAAGTTATACGGAGTTGATTCATTTTTCAAATTTGCTCTAGACTGTAACCCTTTAAGATTGGTTTTGTCTTGAAGTTATGTATCTCTTTTTCATGTGAAACTAGCATAAAACTCTTTTTTATTCCATCTAGCCCTTATACTTCTTAAAATCATTTCAATTCCATTCTTCCATTATATCTATTTACAAAAATCACTGCCGTGGCAGCTCACTTAATTAATTAATCATTAAGGGGCCGTTTGATAATCTGCTAAACAGTACCCGATTCTATTATTTTGTTCCCCAGAACAAAAAAAGAATAGAAATTCGTTTGGTAAATTTTTTATTCTCGAGCTTAAATTTATTCCAAGAATCAATTTTGGAATAGAATCAAGAATAAAAAGAAAATTGATTCTTGATTCTAGGAATAATAATCAAAAATGGAAGAGAAATTTTTTTTTCTTCTTCTTCTTGGTTGGTCTTCTTCATTTTTCCTAGCCTGTGGCCGATTGCCGGCGACCTAGCCATGGGCCAAGGAAGGGGAAGAAGAAAAAAAGAAAAGAAAAAAAAGGAATAGAAAGAAAAAAATATTAAAAAATTCAAAAATATTATTAATAAAAAGAAATTTTGTATGGTTATCAAACACATTTATGTTCTTTTTTTATTCTAAGAATATAAATTTTGAATAGTTACCAAAAGCCTTTAAATGCTTAGAAATTGTTTTCGGAAATAGAATAAAAAAATTATTTCTAAGTATAAATTATATTCGGAAACAAAATGGTTACCAAACGCATCGTACGTGTCCAAGTTGCCATTCGACAAGTCGAATAGAGTGTTCCGCATGCTTGCCCATCTTGCTATCAAACCATAATCATTGACACGCCCGAATTACTAATTAAGCTTTGATCAGTCATTTCATGAGATGAGGAGCCGCTTATCAAAATTCGCAAGGGGGCAACGCGACTCTAGAAACAGAGTGTCCCTTCGCAGCACCGAAGGAGCAGAAGATTTTCAAGGCCCCCGTTCTCATCGCACTTCGATTCAATTCATGTTGCCGTCGGATGATCATCGTGACGCAAGTCACGATGTGCACGAGCACGTACCCGACACGATTACTTTTCCAATGGGGACAGTCGAGCGAAAAGGGGCATGGCGACATTTGAAGTTGGGGGGGTTTCAAGCAAAAGACAAGAAAGGCATGGATTGATGGGCACGCTAGGAAAAGGTCATTGGACCATTTTAATTCGAAGAGAAAGAACGCTATTTTCTAGAGAGCTCTTTGTCAGTTGTTAGCACAACATGACTAGGGATGAAATTTTTCTTTTTGGGTCGAAAACTAGGGATGAAATTGAAAGTGCAAATGGTTTGGGACTTAGAGATACTTAGGATAATCCCTCTCATATATCTGATTTGATTTCATTAACATAATTTCATTTTCTACGTCATTATTCCTATCTTGGTATTAGAGCTAGTCGATTGTGATTTTCACCAATTAGGTGCACGCACAAATGAATCCATCCTCGCCACTCAATAGTTTCGTGCGCACAAGCCTCATCCAAGAAAGCACTTAATCGAATCCATTCCACGATGGTCATGCTTAGACGCCAACCGCATCAACCACATCGCCCTATCGAGCCTTTTCACGAAGGTGGCTTTTCTTTTGATGCTAACCACATAAGCCACATTGCTCGATTATTGCTTCGCAAGTTAGACAAATTGGCCGCTTGTTATTTCTCCTTCGATTTTTTATCTTTCGCACGTCATTTCGAGAAGCCAACACCACACCCAGACTCGCCGCCCTCGCATTAGCTAGATCTGGAAATTTTTCCACGAATAGCCGGGACATCGTCTCATATGCTGTGTCTCTGCCGTTGAACACTGTTCAAACTTGTATTCAAACTTAAGTTGACATCGTCAATGCATTTTGAGGGTATGTTAGAGATATATAAATATTTTCTATACATATTTAGGATAATTTTTTTGATTTTCCATATCTCTTTTGATTATACATATCTGAGATTTCCTTAGATAGTCATCTAATAAAACCAATAAATAGGCTCATGTATTCCTTTCTATACACGTCGAAATATACAAAAATTCCTCAAATCTATCTTCCACATTATTATTAATTGGGCGACTGATCCCGTTTGGCGTAGCTCAACTTATAATACGCTAGAGTTAGTAGATTTAGATGCAAAGCATGCACAATCGTGAAAATATAGCTTTTCAATTATTTTCTTTTCTTTTTACAACTTGACCCGCATATATGTTCCATCGCCTTCAAAATCTAGCCTACACATATATTCAAAGTAGAATATATGCATAGACTTAATATTATAGATACACTAACACATGCTTATGAATTAGAAATACAGAATTGAAGATTTTCTATGATCCGAAATTTGCTAAAGCGATCATGAAAGATAAATTACTGGGTATGGCTCACACGTGTCACGTGAATTGACCTCGCGCGAGCATACTGTTGAAAAGTTGGGGAACACAGTGTGCATGAAAGCTAAAGTGATATCGTCCAAAAGGGTCTAGAGATGGATTCATGTGATTTTCTTTTGGGTCAAGTAACTAATAAAGCATGTCCTTTCATGTGACTCCCCGTTGAATTCCAATAGAAAATACGAATATACTATTACAAAAGCACATAGCGAGTTTCACGGATTGGGACTCCTAGCCACTCCTCTTTCCCCACACAAAGCAAAGCACTGTCAAGCTCGGGAGCATATAAATATAAAGACACTTAATGCCTAAAAGATATAGGACCGAATTGGTTGCTGTGTAATGAATTTAGAATATTTTGAACATTCATCTCCCAAATTTCACATTGACTAATCTTGGACATACTGAAGTCGGCGTGACAAGTTGGCTCGTAAGTCGATCTACCACGCATATATAAAATGGCAGGGTCATGTTTCCCATCACACATTGAAACACTACCCAACTTGCTCAATTTTTTTTTTTTGAATCTTGGCACATTGCTGCGTAAATCGATGATTGTACCCCATCTTATAAGTCTCCAGGGGATTAGCATTTCACGTCAGCTTTGCGGAAGGACGTGACCAAAATCGTGCGACCTCAATAATTCTAGGACAACCGTCCAAACATGTGAAAACCAGTAACTATCCCGTGGTCCTACAAGCCAAACTGCGCCGTGACCTTATGATGGTGACTCTCGAGAGCTAGGGGACCCCCCCGCTTTCGGTTTTGTATTTATCCTAGCGTACATCCCCAAGGCCATTGACTGATCCCAAAAGATTGAACTCGTATCGTAGCTTCGAAGTATTGAAGTCGCAACCTACTCAATAAATAGTTGCAATTTGTATTGTCTACGTCGCCATGTTGATATCAGACACCGCCTCTCGAAGGAGGGCCAAGAGAAAATCGCGGCCCTGTATCAAAGTCAGAGTACTTATGAGTATTAAAATCGTTACGAGATCTACGCATGTTAAGGTGATTGGCGTCTCCAACTCAAAATGGAGAAGATCTTAAGTTAGATTTGAACAAAAACTTGGGGTGAGTTTGTTCACTTGGAAAATGAATGTTTTGAAAAATATTTTCCTAAAAAATGATTATTTGTATCTTTCATGGAAATGGATGAACGGATAATATTTTCATCATCCACGGAAATAATTAAAAATAAATTGTTGTCGATTATATTTTTTTTTCAATAAATAATTATTGGGATTTGTTCACTAGAAGTCCTAAAATCTTGTTAAGTCCCAAACTTTCAAAAAGTATAATAAAATCCTAAAACTTATTATACTAGTTTAATCAAGTCTTCAAGTTAACACCGTCCAATTTGACTAACGAAAAATGTCGACATTGCTTTTTTATTATTTTTTATCCTACATGACAGTGACATTACCTTTTTATTATTATTTTAATAGTAAATTTATTCAATTTAAAATTTAAAAATAAGCTAATTTTTTTTTTAAAAAGGAGGAAGAGGACAAGCGGGGATGGTTGCAACTTGCAAGCCCTCGCTACCATCACCGCTACCACCTTGCCATCGCCACGAGGGGCTCGCGAGGGTGGGGGACGTCATCACTATTTAGGAGAGCAAATATTAAATGAGCCATGTCAGCATTTTCGGTTAGTTAGTTTGACGATGTTAATTTTATGACTTAATTGAACCGGTATGATAAGTTTTATGACGCGGTTACACTTTTTGCAAACTTTTATGACTAGTTTTAGTACTTTTAGTGAACATATCCCGTAATTATATATTTGCTAAATTATTTATTTTTCTCCAAACAAACGAAGCGTGGACATAAGTTTTTGGAATCGAATAGCATATCCCTCTTTTTGTTTTTCCTACCGTGTTAATGATCTCGATTGGCCCAAGGAGATACAAATCAAAAAAGAATTTCACATGGGCAAAAGCTAAGGGAATATCCGTGGGATCTTATTCGCAATGCAAAGAATCTCCAAGCATTTATGCTCATAACCAACCAAAAGCGACATTTCCATGCTAATGCATTTATTCTTGGATCTAGCCAGAAAAATAAAATATATGCATGTACTCATATTCCGTGCACACGAACCTAGTAAAGGAATAATGTGATTTGATTTATTTTAGAAAGGAAAATTACTTCATGCATGATAAGGAAGGTTGCTTAAATTTTAAACGCGGATAGGATCGATTCATTTTGACGGCACGATGATTCGGTTCGCATCTTGGATTGCTATTCGATCCACTACCGAGTGATGCATAACCGTTATACGCTGTTCAGCGAGCATGGATCTTTTGTCAAATTTCTTTAAAGCTTTCGGATCAGGATTTCCTTCTGGGATTCGATTCGTAACAATACTCTTTCTAGCATGTATTTAGATCCCATGTATTGAATTTACATGGAAAATCAGCTGCATCAAAAATTTTTTTTTTTTTTTAAGAAAAACACGTCTCGCTTTCGCTTCGATGGCTAGTGTACACTCGACTGTTTTACGTACATGTACAATTCGCGTGCCTCTAAGTAAAACCTCGCGTCGCTAAGGCCAATTGTCCTTCGGCGTAAAACTCGTCGTCTCGTTTAGTGTCCGGAGGGGCGCGAGAATTTTAGGATCTCGGGAATGAACGTGCGTTCATCTGTTTTTTTCCTTTTGGAAAGAAAATGGAGAGGGCGCGAGGATCGTGGACGGGAAGGCGCAAAAGTGGCTTTTCGAGAGTAAATCTCTCGGGAGATGTTCAGCGTTTTTTCCCTTATAAAAATAGGGTGGCGTTAATAGTAATCGGGTGACAGGTCAAGTGCGCTTCGCGGTATCTTACAAAAGATAAAAAAAATATTTGATCCATTATAAGGTTCGCGGGAGGACACGACGGTACGATTTATTTAACGAAACGAATCCGGAGGGATTCATCGGGCAGCACGGTCTCCGGAATCACCTTGGGCCACGGGCCGCCGAGGGACTTGCGTTTCATTGACACGGCATGCACGGAAAAGACCGAATCTACCCCCCCGACGTCCCCGCCAGCCGCGGGCGCGCGCGCCCGTTAACCCCCCCTCGGGGGTGTTTTCGGCATTGGAAAAGAGCGGGGCCCCCCCGAAACGGAACAAGACAAAACAAAAAAACTACCGCGTCACGCTCCGCAACTGAAAATCACACACTCTCTCTCTCTCACTCTCTCCCCTTCTCTCCCTCGAAGCTCGCTCGCCCTCCTCGCTCTCTCTCTCTCTCTCTCTCTCTCTACCTGATCGCGTTGCGCTGCAATCCGTCCTCCGTTTTTGGCTATCGGCGCTCCCCTCCGCCGCCGCCGCCCTTGCCCTTGCCCTTGCCCTTGCCGTTGCCGGTGAAGATGACGGACACCACCGACGACATAGCCGAGGAGATCTCGTTCCAGAACTTCGACGACGACTGCAAGTTGCTCGGCAGCCTCCTCAACGACGTGCTCCAGAGGGAAGTCGGGGGCACGTTCATGGAGAAGATCGAGCGGAATCGCATTCTGGCTCAGGTCCTTCTCGTTCCCCTCTCTCTCTCTCTCTGTCTCTGTCTCTGTTCGCGGCTCTCTCTTCCGATGTGCATGCTCTTCGCTCGTTACGGTGGAGTAGGTAGCCTGCCCGAGTCGTTTCGCCTGTCGTCTTTTTCTTCCCTTCCCGCGGATGTTTTCTGGATTTTGCTCCTTCGTCGTGTCAATTTTGGTCGGAGTCTCTGTTTGGATGATGGAAACCGAGGGGACTACGTTGAAACTTCGGCTCGCGACCAAGGGAAGAGGGAGAGGTGCCATGAAAATGAACGAAGCAAAAAGGGTTCCGTGGATGCTGATTTTTGTCGATCCTATCTATGTTTTTGCATGTTTTCAGTGAAGCGAAACAGAGATCGAAATGCTGAACGGAAGAAAAAAGAGGTGCATGCCTGCGCGACGCGACATGCTCTCCTCTCCTGACGGGTTTTTGGTTTTTTCTTTTTCTGTGTTTCTAGAGTGCTTGTAACATGAGGACGGCGGGAATCGAAGATGCGGCGGAGCTGCTGGAGAAGCAACTCGCGTCCGATATATCGAAGATGACGCTGGAGGAAGCCCTGACGCTCGCCCGCGCGTTCAGCCACTATCTCAATCTGATGGGAATCGCCGAAACCCATCACAGGTAGTTGATTCGGTGACCGTGTTTGTTTGGGTGTCCCGGTGGTCCGGTTGCTATGCTTTGTCCTCTGATCAAACTGCTACTATCTAAATAAGCACTGCCCATCGGATTCTGATCAGTGACGCCCGAGAAATTTTTGGGTTATACTCGAAATGGAAGAATCCATTCACGCGAGTAAATAGAGGGACTGAAACTGAAAGTATTACTGAATTCAGAGGTTGGGCAACATTGACCTGTGAGAGAACGAATTGAAATGGCTACAAGCATGGATGAGCAGGAATTTTTATGCATCTCCTAAATTGACATGTTGTCTGTGTGTTTGCTTGGTTCGTAGATAGTTTGATTGAGTATTTGTGTGCTCTCGGGATCTCATATCATCTTGTGCAGGGTGAGGAAGTCACGGAATTTGACGCATTTATCAAGGTCATGTGATGACATTTTCAGTCAGCTGATTCAGGGGGGAGTCTCTCCGGACGAGCTTTATGATACAGTCTGCAAGCAGGTTTGGTGTTCTTGCTTATGTGCTTTCTGGTGGTCCTAGCCTCTACTGAGTGTTCTGGTATTTTGATTAGAAAGAATATCAGTGCCGAGTCCCAGGTCACTTGCTATCTAAAAATTCATCTTCACCATGCTAAGTGATGGGCTACGGTATTATCATCTTGGCATCATAATTTAATGAGCTCTGGACCGGAATGCGTGATGTAATGATATTTTATCTGTAACTATGCTTCCTCATTTAGCACAATAATGCATCTAACATTAGCACACAGCATGTAGTCAGTCATCTGGCATTAATATTCTGTCATGTGGCTGATTCATTTTCCTCTTGTTCCTTCAGGGGGTTGAGATTGTTCTCACTGCACATCCCACTCAAATTAATCGCCGCACCTTGCAATACAAACACATAAGAATCGCTGTAAGTCTTTTGGTGGCTTCAACAAAGATAATACTAGGGAGCTGATGTTTGTCTCTGCAGAGCTCGTTCCCTAGCTCTATTTACTTTATGCATCCTTTTCTTCAGCATCTTTTGGACTACAACGACAGGCCTGATCTCACTCATGAGGATCGAGAAATGCTGATTGAAGATCTGGTATTGTCTCTCCTATCTGTATTCTGGAATCTGTAAAATGAGTACTTGTGTTTGCATTTGCATGTTATGTACTTACACGGGCAGGGTTGCTGGTATGCGTGTGCATGCATGTCCATGTTATTTTCCCGTGTCTGAGACACATCCTTCTGCGCTGATAGGAGCCACTCCTCTCTCTGAATTTCTTTGGGAAAGTTTCTTTGGAGAAATGTTGGCTAACTTGGATTTTTGTTTCCTACTCATTTTTTATTATTCTCGACTTTTTCTAGGTTAGAGAAATTACTTCCATATGGCAAACAGATGAGCTGAGGCGACATAAACCAACCCCTGTAGATGAAGCCAGGGCTGGTAACCTGAGATACATGCACAATTTAGATACGTGTTGGCAACGATCTAGTTCGTTGTGAAATATTTTTTTACATTTCAGGGTTGAACATTGTCGAGCAGTCTCTTTGGAAATCTATACCTCATTACTTGCGCCGTGTCAGCAGTGCTTTGAAGAAGGTTTATCTCGAGTAGCCCTGACAATTTGAATGCTTGGGTTTTATTTCATCGCTGCATCTCTAACAATTTCATATGCTTTTACCACAGCATACAGGGCGGCCCCTTCCTTTGACTTGCACACCTATTAAATTTGGATCTTGGATGGGTGGTGATAGAGATGGAAACCCTAATGTAACAGCAAAGGTATTCTTACCAACTTGAATAATGCATAACTTAATTGGTATGGAAGTTTTACAAGCAAGCCCTGCATTATGATGGCCCAACTATAATGTCATCTTAATTCAACACTCAAAACTCTGAGCTTTCTGGGAAAGTGACAGATGACCGAGATAAAAATTTTGTTTTGACACCCTTTACTTATGGTCTGCAGAATGTTGTTGTACTTAAGATACAAATGTATAGGTAGAATTGTGAATGTATATATGTATATGCATAGTTCTTTCAATTATATGAAAAATTCAATGGTTCTGTCTGTTTGTCAAATTTGTCTGTGAAATTCGTTTTTCACTTATTCAAGTGGTGAAAAACTCGCTTGGTTATTATCGTGATTGTACCTCCACTTCACTCTCTTTTTTTCTCTCAGCCACGCTTCCATTTTTGACGCTTCCCACTTTCTTTATTCCTCTCATTCTCTCTCTATTAGTTTTGACGCACATGTATGTGTGTGCTCCTATACTAGTATTTTCTTAAATGCTTAGAAGAGTCTGGAGCAACAAAAGCACATACCCAACCAAATATTTCTTTGTTTGGATTTGTGAACTGTGAACAGTGAAATTGCTTTAGCGTTTCAAGTTAATTTGTTAACCTTTACTTGCCTCGTCCTTCAACCGCTTAAAAGATCCAGATGAGAAAAAAAGAACCTACGAGTTACTCTCCTGCCATTTTCTTGAAGAGATTCATATTATTTTCTGGGTTCCCTGAATAACAAAAATTGCATATTCCAATGTCCTGGGGACTGGACTCCCTTATGGTCTTCTGCTTTGTTCTTACGGGTGGTTCTGCCTTATATTTCGCCTTAGATAATTGTGTGATCTTAATTTTCTTACTTCAGGTGACGAAAGATGTTTCTCTTTTATCAAGGTGGATGGCAATTGATCTCTACATCCGAGAAGTTGACAGCCTGAGATTTGAACTATCCATGAATAGGTGCAGTGACAGGCTATCAAGGCTAGCACATGAAATTCTTGAAAAAGGTCAGAGAACTAAGATTCTCATGATAGGACTGGATATCCTGGCCATTGATTGGATGTCATAATCATAATGCTTTACTATTAGGAAGGCACCGGAACTTAGTAGTTTGGGAATCATATCTCTGATAGTGATGGTGACAATGTTAATGATTACATGATTGCAGTGGTTTTAATATCTGTTTTCAGATTGGAGTGTCATACAAGTTTTGTTTTCAATTGAGTTCGTCAATAGGCTACCAATGAATTTCTCCATTGGGATATAAAGTGATTAATCCCTCTGCTCCTTTTGCTACCTCCATTGCATTTCGTTTTTTCCCTATTAAGCAAGAAAAAGAGACAGGAGGCGTTTGGTCTTTTGAATATAAGATCGTATAGGATGAGATTGGACTGGTTGACAAAAACTCCTTTGTTATATTCGCGTTGTTTTGAGAACGACAAGATAACAATATATTGTGTCCGAGCTGTGTTTAGTGTGAGTCTGGTCAGACTGGACTGGTTTTTTACAATAATTTAGATAGGCTAGAAAAGAGGGCTAGCTTTCTTTGGCGATTGTAGAATTATCAAATACTAATCAAGAAATAGAGAATAGCAAAGCAGGGCAGTCGGTTGAGAGAGAGAGAGAGAGAGAGAGAGAGGGGGGGGGGAGCATGTTTACAACAAAAAGCAGCGGTGGAGGTGCCGATTGGCTGGCTGTGCCATCAACACCATTGGTGGACATGGCTGGTGAGATAACTGTATGAAAACTTGGAAACAAATGATGATAAGGTTCAGAAAAGCTGATTTTTTTTTTTTTGCTTTTCCTGGTTTGTTGGATAGGTGTCAGCATTTGAACAAAAATTGTGTGGGTCTGACTATTTTTTCACCATTCACTATTGTTGTTATTTGTTATGAAGTTAAATGGCTATCCAAAAAATTCTCTTCAGAAACATCATCGGAGGATAGGCTTGAGAGTCGAAGTCAATCTTTGACCAGAAGTCAAATAAAGCTTCACAATCAACAACTTCCATCTCTTCCAACTCAACTCCCAGCTGGAGCTGATATGCCATCTTGCACAGGTTAACATTTACTATGTTTCCGCCTAAAGTTTTACGCCTTCATCCACGTCTAGGATTTTCTTTTTTCATTTGTTGTTGCTTTCTTCAATTGGGGAAGTATGTGACTCCTACTTGCAAGTTGCTGTGACAGCAGTCCGAAGTTTAAATGCCCTCATGAAATTGTTTGGGCTACGAGAATGGACAAAATATTTTAAAGTATTATAAGTGGACAGAATCACAATGGTTCGAGGGAATAGTGACGTGCATTGAAAAGACTATGTATTACAGACAAGTGTGGGAAGAAGGGCAACAACTAATTCACAGGAAAACTTTGTTTCGCAACTAATTTGTTTACCGTAATTTAGTGCTTATTTTATCTCCATTATTGGGAGCAAATCACGGTTGTTTTTTGGCTAGACAATAACTTGGCATTATTATTTTTTGTTTAATGTCATGTCTCTTGTAGAATGCAATGATGGTGACTCTCAGTATCCAAGACTGGAACTTCCTGGTAATGATTATATGCCATTAAATCGTCAGGTAAACCAACTTCTATTCAATTGTGGTGTGGAGCTGCACCCTGTGCAGTCAACCTTTTTTAAACACCTGATCCTGTAACATTTCTTCTGTAGGATGGTCAAGGTTCTTCATGTTCAGATCCTCAGTTCCAAGATTCAGGGCGCAGTTCTTCTAAACCATCTGAAAATGGAAATTTAGCTAGCTCCAACAGTTTGCAGCCTCCCGTGACACCACGTGGTTCCTCTTTTGCATCCAGTCAACTTCTTGCCCAAAGAAAACTCTTTGCAGAATCACAGATGGGAAGATCCAGCCTCCACAAGCTTCTAGAGCCAAGTCTGCCTCAGCTTGCTGGAATTGCTCCTTATAGGATTGTTCTTGGCTATGTAAAGGATAAGGTATTTTCTCTCTTGACTGAGTGACCTTGTTTTGCGATATGGAGATGCTTAATTCAGATTGAACCAAACAAAAATAGAAAGATTCTCGCCTAGAATTACTAATCATGGGGGTAGGACCAGCCAACTTTTCTTCAGCCGTGTTTGACTTTAGGAGTTCTTTCTTGGAACCCAGTTCTGGAGTTCAAAGGTTGGTACGGAGAGGGAAGAGGACCAGCAACTTCCTTTGTTATTACATTGGCTTAGCTTTCTTAGATCTGCTCGTCATGCATTGATACCGTCTATTTCTCCCAGTTTATCTCTCTCCCCGGCCTCCCTCCCCACACTAGAAAAAATGCAAAATTTTGGGCCTAGGATAACTAAACGAATGTTGGAAAGAAATTTAAATGCTCTCTTTTTTGCAGCATATCATATACAATATTCAGTGTTAACAATTCTCTAAAAGATATGCAGTTTAGGCTTGTAGGTAATCATGATGCACAATTAAAAGCAAATGATTAGGTATGTGCACTGGGAGCGAAGCTGGTAGTCAGGTCAATGATTTGAAACAGTGTCTCACAATTAAAGCCTTAGACAAGATAAGCTGCATTTTCAAATGTTTCAATAGATTGATTTGATGTGGTTTATTATATTTCATCTGTGTCTCTGCCTCCCTTATCTCTTGGACTGACAAGTGACAAGTGCATGTGTGAAACACGTGCTCATTATTACTGGTATGGCAACTGTTCCTGGCATATTATTATTTTCAACCATTCTAATCTGCATTATTATATTTGAAGTGTTACGTGTGGCTTGGGTTTAATAACACCGACCAATGAGCTACCTCCCCTCTATTGAATGGTTAGGAAGTTGGCATCCGGTTCAATATTCTTTGCAGGACGGTTATTGTATCGATCGAACCAATTAGATTGTGTGGTTTCCCGTTTTAGGTTGGTTTTGGGTTGATATATAAAGTTATTTCATGGCAGTCGTTTTTGTAATGTGTTCACCAAGTTCTTTGACAGTGAAACTTTGAACCACCTTTCCATAAGCAGGTCACATTGACCAAATCACATAGATGGCTTGTATTTTTGCTACTTTTCGTTTAGTTGAGTGTAACATGAAGTGCCCAAATTTTCTGAGTTCAGCTTATGAAGACACGTAGAAGACTGGAGCTTCTCCTTGAGGATCTTCCCTGTGAACATGATTCTTGTGATTATTATGAGTCATCAGACCAGCTTCTGGAACCTCTGATTCTTTGCTATGAATCTCTGGTATATAGAATCTCCTCCTAATGAGCCCCAGTTCCTGTTCCCACTCTTTAACAGTGATGAAGCTCTCTTCATGCTGACAATTCTTATTATTTGCAGCAATCAAGTGGATCTGGCGTGCTGGCAGATGGTCGGCTTGCTGACCTGATTCGGAGGGTGGCCACATTTGGGATGGTGCTAATGAAACTTGACTTGCGTCAGGTTCGTAAATATTAGGTGCTAAAATAATCCTTGATGATTGCTACTTCTTCGACTCATTTCAAATTTTCTTCTTTAATGAGTCAGGAATCAGGAAGGCACTCGGAAACACTAGATGCCATAACAAGATATCTTGATATGGGTACATATAGCGAGTGGGATGAAGAGAAGAGACTGGAATTCCTGACAAGAGAGTTAAAAGGGAAAAGGCCGCTAGTTCCACTTTCCATTGAGGTAAGGTCTGGGACGGTACTGTATATGATAACGCCTTAAGTATGCAAGAAATAAATTTATGAAATGAAACATAACTATTGCTAACCCTTTTACCTCAAGAGTATAACTTCTGGCCCTAATTCGGTGCAATTTGTTCCATATTTACTTGAAAATTAACGTGTTGCGAATGTTTTCATAGTGTGTACCTTGAGAAAGATGGATCTGAATTTTTTCTATTAGGACCTTTTTCATGAAGAATGTTTTGACTGGGCTCTTACGAAGTCTAATAATTTGTACTGAAGAAAACAAGAACGTGGCAGAGAACATGCTGTTGCTTATGTGTACATTTGAAAACGTATAACTGCATGCATGCATCTGTTCTCATAATCACTTGTCCGTGAGAAGTGCATGAAATATATCTGCTATGTGGGCTTGGATTTAGGGTATTTCAATCCTGGCAATAAGTGAAAATGGGCATTCTCTCATGATTCTCTGTAATTTGTCCTTGGAACTGGTGATTATATTATTTGACTGTGACATATTCAGGTAAAACATAAATCGAGGAGTAAGCAAAAATATATATAGAAACAACCAAATATATGTGTTGTGGATCTGTAAAGGCTTGTCTGCCTTTCTGAAATACTCTTTCTGTCTGAAAATCAGTCTACATTTTGTTCTGACCTATACCTACAAGCATCATTCTATGTTGCGTCATCATGTTTTACAATTTTCCCTTATGGCAATACATATATTCTGACTTGTGAGTTGAGCCTCTTCAGGTTGCCCCTGATGTCAAAGAAGTACTGGACACATTCCGAGTAGCTGCTGAACTGGGAAGTGACTCATTAGGAGCTTATGTGATTTCTATGGCTTCAAATGTACTATTCTTAACAGTCAAATGCTATTTTACTTTACTGCAGTCTACTTGTTTTTACCTTCAAGGTGCTCTTAGCCTAGAATTTTTAGATGCTAACTGTAGTCTACTTATTTTTACCTTCAAGGTGTTGTTACTGTTAGCTTATGATTTTCTGATGCTAACTGTAGTCTGGAATTGGAACATGGTAGGCAAGCGATGTTCTAGCTGTGGAGCTCTTGCAGAAAGATGCTCGCCTTGCAGTTAGTGGAGAGTTAGGGAGACCATGTCCTGGTGGAACGTAAGCTCATATGCTCTCTAATGTTGATACCTTATTGCAGAGATCCTTTCCTATTATGAATTTACTTCATTCTCAGAATAAGATGGAATGTCTGATTTGCCATTTGTCTGATCATTTGCTCCATGAATTGCTAGTTTAGATACAGGTATTGTCTGCATCTCGAATGTATGCATAAGTGATGTTATTTCAGATTATGATATTATAGGCCTTTTGTCATGGGAGTTCATGCTTTGTGCATTACATGGTTGTTTGAATGTCAAGTGGTGCCATCATTTTTGAATGGTTGCTTCCGACATGAAGTCAAGCACTTGACTTTTTGATACTTTCTTAACGTTAGAGTAATTAAATATTAAACCACGTCTTCATCTAATAGCTTATGCTTTTAGAGCAGTTGGTAGTGGTCTTACAAAATCTCACATGGTATCGGAGGTGGAGGTCTCCAGTTCAAATTTTTCTAGGCTCCATTTGCCACCCCAATTAAATATGTCCACGCTTAGTACTAGGCAAAAAGACTAAACTAAGCATGAGGGAGAGTGTTAAAGTAATTAAATATTAAACCACACCTTCACCTAATAGTTTAAGCTTTTAGAACAGTTGACAGTGGTCCTACAAAATCTCACACTTAATAATTCTTGGAAAAGAGGTATTTTATGACACTCTTGTGTCGAATTTTCACCAGTGGATTGATGCATTTACCTCCAGCTAATATAAATACAACAACGTACTTTAAAGTCTGAGTTAATTCTTCTTTTGCCCTGTCGGTACTTTCTTTTGAGCAATATTACTAGAAAGAACAAATCCAGGTGATTTTGACTGGTCCAAAACATGGATTATTTTTCAATTAACCAGACACCATTACAGAAGCCAACAAAAAACCACCTTTGCTGATGGTTAAGGATCCATTTTAGGAACAAATATCCCTGCGGTGTAGGAACATACAATATGATACTACGCGACACTTTATACCTGCGTAAGTATTTCTTTCTAGTCCCGTTGTGCTTCAGCTGTGACATTACAACCAAGAAAGTGAGTGGAATTGCTCTCATCATACCTTCTTCTGGAGAACTTAATCTAATTTCTCGGTCATGTGAGCCGATTGGCATTTACTCACATTCTCCTTGGTTGCTATTCAAAGGAAAATTAACAAGAACCAACTCATAGTCATGGCTTCTAGGTGTGTGAAATTTCTCATTATGGAACAAGTTCTAATGCTGCAAGCACTTTTTTCAGCAAAGGGAGGCATGCATTTTTAATTTTTTCACTTTTTGTAAGAACTTGGACGACATAAAATTTCGAAGTCAATTCAGCTTATGAGGCTGTTCAACCTGGTTTGATGGAAGGCTTGCTTCTTGTCCTTCGTTCTCTCTTGCCTGGCTCTTCTCATATTACCTTATACTCTAAATAGGTTGCGGGTTGTTCCTCTGTTTGAAACTGTGAAGGACCTTAGAGAAGCTGGGTCAGTGATCAGGAAACTGTTATCAATTGACTGGTACAGGGAACACATTTTAAGAAATCATGGTGGCCACCAGGAGGTACATATTTTAGAATATATATTCAAGAACTAGTTAGATAACTTTCAGAAATATTAAGAATCTTTTAATTGATATCACAGGTAATGGTTGGATATTCTGACTCTGGTAAAGATGCTGGGCGCTTCACAGCTGCATGGGAACTCTACAAAGCACAAGAGGACGTTGTAGCTGCATGCAATGAATATGGCATTAAGGTTACCTTATTCCATGGACGTGGAGGGAGCATTGGTCGGGGTGGTGGCCCCACATATCTAGCTATTCAATCCCAGCCACCAGGTTCTGTCATGGTTAGTCATCGTATTCACATCTTGCAAGACATTAGTCAAGAATGAATAAATATAACATAAGGATCAAAATTGCATCCGCTCAATTCAAACCAAATAATCGTAAAATCTTTTGCAAGACATTAGTCAAGAATGAATATATATATAACAGAAGGATAAAAGTAAGTCTTGTTATGTGCCTGTATACCACTGTTTATTGACAAAATAAAAACTCCCTTTTCTATTTGAGGGAGATCTTTCTGCCAGACCTATTTGGGTGTAGTTGACCTGAAATGAAGCATTTTGTGAAATGGTGCTTGAATTCTGTAATGGATCCCATCTATGGTTGCCTATTTGATACACGGACATAGCATGAGTGTTGTGAGGGAGAAGCTTTGTCTGTCTTGAGTCATAGTTGGACCTTAATCTGGCTGAGAGTCTGTTTGATTAAGCCAACGCACACAAGACAACTTTCAGCCAGATTGATTGAATGGTGATTTGAGCTCAACACAGCACAAGCTAAAACCATGTGAATCGGCCTATTCACTCTCCGGAACATCTTGTTTTGAAGGTTCTGTACAATTTTGTTTGACATGAGATATATCATATGTCTTGTGTTAATACTTATAAATACAATTCATAAGCACTGTTTGTCCTCGCGGTCCAGAACTGCACTTGTACTCATGTAAACTTGGAAATGAGAAGTCTTACTGCACTTCTAGTTGGTTATTGTGCTTTTTTTATACATTTCGTGTAGTTATACACCATTCAATTAAATTGTTAGAATAATTAAATATTAAAACATGTCTTCATCTAATAGCTTAAGTTTTAGAACAATTGGTAGTGGTCCTATAAAATCTCACATGATATTAGAGCCCAAGTTATCAACAAGTCTGGACCCCATAGTCACGTGGGAGATATGGGTTGTTGCCGCTTTGACTCAGGCTCGATATGTGAGGGGAAGATTGTTGGGATTTGTCCACATTGGTTGTGGAAGGGGTGGGTGGTAAGTTATATGTGTGAGGGAAAGCGTCACTCTTTGAGCTAGCTTTTGGGATGAGAGAGGCCCAAGAACACCCAACATTGATATCAGAGCTGGAGGTCCTGAGTTCAAATTTTTACATGTGCCATTTGTCTCCCCAATTAAATATTTCCACGCTTAGTATTAGGCAAAAAGACTAGACTAAGTGTGAGGGGGAGTGTTCGAATAATTAAATATTAAATTACGCATTCATTTAACAGCTTAAGTTTTTAAAACAGTTGACAGCGGTTCCACAAAATCTAACATAAATAATATGATAGTTTTGAAGTTCTGTTAGTTTGTGCATTGATATAAAGTAAAGCTAGTTCTGTATCGAGTAGTCAAGAAGCATTCAGAACCATTTCTTAGGTACAACTATGGTGCTTGACAGGGTACACTTCGCTCAACTGAGCAAGGAGAGATGGTGCAGGCCAAATTTGGGCTGCCACAGACAGCGGTAAGGCAGCTGGAGATTTACACTACAGCTGTTCTCCTTGCTACTTTACGGCCCCCACTCTCTCCTAGAGAAGAAAAATGGCGTAACCTCATGGAGGAAATCTCGACGATCAGTTGCCAGAGTTATCGCAATACCGTATATGAAAATCCCGAATTCCTTGCCTACTTTCATGAAGCTACACCACAGGCTGAACTTGGCTTCCTCAACATCGGAAGCCGTCCCACTCGGAGGAAGAGCTCAACGGGAATTGGACATCTACGTGCCATTCCGTGGGTGTTTGCATGGACTCAAACTAGATTTGTTCTTCCAGCCTGGCTAGGTGTCGGAGCAGGTTTAAGGGGTGTTTGTGAGAAGGGACATACTGCAGAGTTACAAGAAATGTATAAAGAGTGGCCTTTCTTCCAGTCCACTGTTGACCTTATTGAGATGGTGTTAGGGAAGGCGGACATACCCATTGCCAAGCATTATGATGAAGTGCTTGTATCAGAGAGCCGGCGGGAGCTTGGGGCTGAACTAAGGAGGGAGCTCTTAACGACAGAGAAGTATGTCTTGGTAATCAGCGGGCACGAGAAACTATCTGAGAACAACCGGAGCTTAAGGAGGCTGATCGAGAGCAGGCTACCTTATTTAAATCCCATGAACATGTTGCAGGTGGAGATACTGAAGAGGTTAAGGCGTGACGATGACAACAATAAGCTCAGAGATGCATTACAAATCACCATCAATGGAATCGCTGCTGGCATGAGGAACACCGGCTAGAAAGTGTCCTGTCGGTGGTTCTACCGAATGAGCCTGCCTACTAATGGACACTTTTTTAATCCCTAAGCCCGTCTTTTTGGAACATCATCTCTTTACTGTTTATAAGTGGTGTAATCAGAGATACACGACGAGGACAATATGTTCGGTCGAACCATGTCACTAAGTTTATAGTAGAAAATGTTACGCTTGAATTGTGGGTATGTTTCATAAAGTATAGCCGAGAATGCTTTCTCATGCATTGTCAGGCCAATTGTACAGCCCACTGGATTTCACTGACGAGGCAAGCACATACCTAACTGGTTGTAGCTTCTGGCTGAGCTAGCATTTCCTGCACGCGAAACCCTATTTCCTGCGTTTTCTTTGATTCTCATTTCTAAGTCTGCCAAAACGGTGGGGGCATTTGGGTGGCAAACGAACTTTAGTGGACGAATTATTTGATTTCTCTCCACTTCCTCCCTCAAGACTCTAAAATATCGTCCTTTTTTCTCACTTTCATATTCGAAAAGATTTGTTTTTTTGGTAAGGATTCGAAAAGATTTGTTTGTCACCGTTGACACCAAAAAGTGATCTGGTCATCTCGACATGTGCCTAGCACGTGAATAAAGAAAACTTGTGAATGTCACGCGAGCAAGGATAAAGATAATCACATGTATAGTATGTGAGCGCTATCTTGCACATATTGATCTATTGATGGGCATAGGAGTCAACACGTGGCAATCGCTGACAGTATTCTTTCATGCCACGTGTCTAGTTGACGAAGTACATTGACGGACGGTTGGTAACCGCCAACATGGGCGCCTGTGGTGAGTTCTTTCACCATTCAAAGCTTGGAACTGTCAAGACTGCTAGCATTAAGGATGTATGCTGTAGAGAGAACAGTTATCATTCAAAAACCCAGTCATGGAACAATCATCGATGATTACAAAACTGTCCCCGTGTGAAGAAGATAGTTATTCAAGAACGTGGATGAGTAAACTTTGCGGAAATAAAGGCGCAGATGAGGTTGATGGATGTTACTTAAAGAAGTAAAACTGCTGAGCATCGTCTAGGAGCGGTTACTATGCGGAAACAAAGGAGTATGGATGAGGTTGACGGGGGTTCTTTGAATAAGCATAACCGCTGAGCATCGTTGAGGAGCAGTTGCCACACCTTCACTATAAATACCACCACCTATGCAACAAAGAGCCCCTCGCACAAATCAAACAAAATGTTGTCTTTAAAGTACTTTTAAACTTTTTTGCACAGTACTTTTAATTCATTAGTTGTAGCTTTCAGATTTGTGTCGTTGATTAAATTTCGGTATCATATTCTGGTGTAGTCAGGCCTTGTCATCAATTAAATTCTAGCATAATCTATTTACATTTGTACTCACTGTACTTTCTGGGCTTTGTCATTGATTAAATTCTGGCACGATAATCTAAGTTTGTATCGTTTTTATCTGAGTAAAGTTGTTGATTCCATAATTTGCCTGGATACCTCTTGCACGGAGTTGCCACAAAACCCAGTCTCTTGTTATTAAAAGCCGAAGAACTACTTTCGGCGAAAGATATTTCATCTTGGGAACAAAAATTCCAATGAAACAATCACTCAAGTAAAGATCAGTAAATTCATCTAAGAGGTGGAAATTTCAAGACTTTGACAAATGTAAATTATTTCAAGATAAGAAAATTCGATAATTCATGAACTGTTAAAAAGAGTTAGTAGTGTTATGAAAATGTCGGTAAGTGGCCAACAAGTTACCGAGAAATCAAATGACCGGTAACTTTACTTATCAATCATTTTTCACACTAACACTTCTCGGATTCTGCAAGCATAGAAAAAGAAATTCGTTTTCTTAGAACGAAAAAGCAGAATTGTTCGCGTGCCTTCAAAATGAAACGTCAATAATATAAGATTCCACGTACGTGGAAATGTGAAAATATAGACCCATAGGGTCGAGATACATCATCTCCGCATCTAGCAAGCTGAGGGAACATGTCCAGATAGGGATAGGGATGTGATAGGCGAGATGTTTGGCTGAAGAAAGAATCTGATACTACTTTCGCACGGTGAGCTAGCTAAGGGCGGTAGCATGTGCCCTTGCCGTTCTTTCAAAAGATTGTGAGGATGGCTGTGCTGCGATCGTCCATTATTGTCTGCTGGACCCCCCTTGTCCATAGTTTCTTCTTTCAGTGAATAAAACAGTAGGACGGATTGACCCGCGCTGATCACACTTGGAGTTTCAAATCCGTTAACTCGGTTTGAATTATAGTTACTTAGCACCGTGAGAAAGCTAATGTTCCACGTTGTATATAGGGCCGATGCAATCACACCAGTGAGTCGGCAGTCGGTAACTTCATACGAGGTAGGCACAAACCGGCCAGTGGTTGGCTCACGAGGTCGCTCAAACTTTTGACCTTAGAAGAGTGCCTTAATTGGTTCATGTCACGGCATCGTTATCCTCAACTCTATTTATGTCGTAAAGAGAAAAAAAAAATTTATAGTGGTGAAGTTTCATGGTAGTTCTCAAGTCAAGCGTACTTACCTTGGAGACGAGGTATCGAGAGCAAGTTTGTTGCGTGAAATGCTGCGTTGGAGACTCTGGAATTGATAGCGATTGCATCGTTACTGGAATTTAAAAAGCTCATAAGTTTCTCTTATCCACATCTAGATCGTGTTACGATGCGTATATAGTTTGGTAAACAACTGTAAGAGAAGGGAAAATGTAAGGCGTAAGCAAAGGTTATACGGTACAGCTTTCCTTGTAATAATCTCACATAGAACCTGCTGCCATGTGAGGAAGGAAATACCTTAGCAGAGAACTTAACAATCTGCGAAATCGAGCTTTCACGACGACAATAGGAAGAAGATGGAAAGAGGCAAACGAAAGGAAGTACTTAGAATACGTGACGGAATATGCTTGTGCTGACGGAAATTGGTAATGGGGATGAAAAGGCGGAACTCAAGTGGGAAGAAAGTGCAGAGAAACCTGAATGGTGAAATCCCCCATCAAGGGCTCTAACAGAAGTGTTAACTTGGCAAATGCAATCTTAACTATGATCCGCATTAAAGTAACGCAGTTCCTACATTTTTGCCTACTAAAAGAATAGGCCCATTTCTAAAGTTCCATTTGTCATGCATGGAATTCTGTTCCGTAATTGATACATACGTATCATTGGTAGCAAATTTGAAATATCGACGGTAAGTATAAAGTGACCAGTAATCCGTTTAGCTATTTGCAGGTTACCAATGAAATAATAATTTTACCATCCACAAAACAATAGCAGATGGACACTTGTATTTTTTTATTTTTATTTTACAAGTGGGGGTGTAACTATTTGTAAGTTACCTATGGAATACAAATTTTAGCATCAACAATCCCCATAATAGATCACCACTTTGCCGCTATCACTTTCTTTTGAGCAGTAAATGTACAGGAAGGTTGGTAAGCTACCCGAACATTGGATGGTCATTGTTGTCAACATTAGTGATCAATTATGTCAATATGCCTAACTAGGATGATGTAGATTGCCTGGTTTGTACCATCGCTATTTAGAATTTAGGGAAAATTTCAATTAAGGACCCCAAGTGAGGTCAAATTCTCAAAAAAGGGTTCAAAGTGAACATAGTGTCAAATAAGGGCTTAAAGTGCCCAATCAGTTTTAAATAAAGACCTGAAGTGCTCAAAAAGTCTCAAATAAGGAATTGGGTCACCGGCCGGCCAAAGCACCTGCCGGTCGGCAAGAATGTTACTGTTCCGGTACCGTAACAGTAACTTTTTAATTTTTTTATTATTATTTTCTTTCTATTTTTCCTTTTCCTTTTCCTTTTTTTTTTCTTCTCTTTCTCTGCCGGCCATAGCCAGGTCTATAGAGGTCGCCAGCCTTAGGCGAGGCCACCATCACCAGCGTTGAGCGAGGGCCGACCTCGCCAGTTGCCGGTAGGGTTGAGCCTCACCAGCGGCCGGCGGGGCCAAGCCCTCGCCAGATCTGGCGAGGCTTGACCTCGCCCAGTAATGGTGAGGTCAAGCCTTGCCAGCGGCCGGCGAGGCCGACCTCGCCCAGCCTAGGCGACAGCGGCCCTCGCCCGATGCCAGCAAGGGCGGCCTCGCCTGAGGCCGGCGACCTCTGCCAGCCCCAGTTATGGCCGACGAAGGAAGAGAAAAAAAAAGAAAAGGAAAAGGAAAAGAAAAAAAACAAAAAAGGAAAAACAGAAAGAAAATAATAATAAAAAATTAAAAAGTTATTGTTCCGGTATCGGAATAGTAACATTCTTGCCGGCCGGCGACCCAGGTCCTTATTTGAGACTTTTTGGACACTTCGGGTCCTTATTTGAGACTGATTGAGCACTTCAAGTCCTTATTTGATATTATGTTCACTTTGAACCATTTTTTGAGAATTTGACCCCACTTAGGGTCCTTAATTGAAATTTTCCCTAAAATTTGCGAAAGGTGTGACAAATTTCCTACTGAACTGTTCCGTTTGGGCCAAACAGAATTTTAGACACGTCTGAAGAATGAAATCCCACTTTAAAAGGCTACGAAACAGTACAGTCCCAAAGGCCATCATGCAACTATTTTTCACACCATCAGTTAATCTAGTAAAGTTACTACAAGGTCCAATGATGGTTCCAAAAACAAATTACGTGATCATCTTTGGATGGGTAACACGTGTACCTAAATCTATACCACACATCACATGCTCTAATCCCGAACTTAAGTGGTTTCTCGAAGAGCAAATTAACAAGTCATGTATCAGGTCAAGATTAGATTTGAATTTGAGCCATGTCATTGGAAGGCGCAATGTATGCACTGCTAAACATATATTTCAACTTTGCAGGTATATGTCTATCAAATGATTCCCAAGCGAAATATCTCTTCCTTTTTCACCGTTTTGAGAGATAGAGGCCTGAAAATTGACAGGCCATGAAGGAGTTGTGCCTTAAAAATGCTGCACCACAACGAGCATATTTTCTCACTCATGGTGTCGGGAAAAATATGCTTAAGCAAAGCATCTGATACAAGCTTCTCTCTGAAAGATCTCTCCAGTCTCCATTGTTATTCTCCAGCTCAGTTGCACTTGATTCTGATATTCCATGCCATTGTTGATGCAATCGATCAACTATAAATAAAGGGTTACTGGAAGAGCTACCCTTGAGACCAGCAAGATATCATCTCTTTCGCTCACAAGAGAAAGAAGCCCTAGAAGAAGATATGGCATCCCTCAAGGCTGAGAAACCTGCTGGCTCTCAATTGCCTGGCCAGGCCAAGCAAGAGCCTCCTAAACAAAGCGGCAGCGCCCCGAAAGCCCCGGCGACGAAGCCTGCCCCCAAGAAGGCCGAGCCGAAGCCGGCTCAGCCTAGGAAGAAGGTATAACGTGACACCCTTTTTTTCTCATTCAAATTTAAATGGAATATAGATTCAAAGTATGGATATTTTGTTAAAATTTGCAAACTGAAAGATTAAATGCCATTTATCGTAACTTTCTTAAACAAGTGTTGTCAGGCAACCGGTGGCAAGAAATAGAAGATCGCGTTGCGGTTTTTGTCGTGCCGGAGACTCTGTCGTGAAGCTTACACTCATGGAAGGGCCTCTCTAATAAGTGTGTGTCTTTGATGAATACGGTGTTGTACTTTAGCTTTTGAATTTCGACCATGTCCTCCCTCCGTTTCAGCTCGCCATGATGAATAAAAGTTAAGTATTGAAAGAAACAGATCTTGTCATATTCTTTGTTTTTTTTTTGGTTGCTTCGAACTTTGAACGAAATCGAGAGTGCTCAGCGATCAAATTAGGGTAGGCTGATCCCAGCTAGAGCGACTTCCCTATTTTCTTTCTCAGGTCTTAAACTGGCCAGCATTAATTGTCCAAAAAGTCTTCAAGCTATTGTACGGTAGCTATTTCAGTTATAAACCTTTCAATTATATCAATTTAGTCATAAACTTTTTGATGATTTACCAACGTAATCCTTTCGATCAATCTTAGCTGGAAATTGATTATGTAGACACCAGCCATCTCACATGACATGGTCGGTGTTGAATGTGGTATGTTCGACGTTGACATGAATAAATTTTGTAATTTTTTTTTCAATTTTTCAAATTTTCTGAAGTTTTCATTAATTTTTTTCTTTTCTTTTCTTGTGGGGCTAAGGCTTGGTGGCCCTCTCTGGCCACTAGGTGAGGGCCCCACTGGCCCTTAACAGTAAAAGAAGAAAAGAAAAATAAAATACAAATAATTTGTAAAGGTTGTTCACGTCAACGCATACAATGACACGTAAAACGGTTGGCGTTTGACTCATTGATTTCTGGCCAAAATTGGCCGGAATGACTATATTGACAAACCGTCAAAGGGGTCGCCAAATAATAGGGTTAGGACTTTTTGAACAATTTAGTTTTCACCTCTCCTATATGTCTGTACTCTTGTACTAGTGGATGAGTCTCACATATCTCAAACTAGAACGATGCTTTTTAAAGTCGTGATGGCACATGGCGATCCGCGACCTGAGCGGAAATTATCCTACTGGCGATGGCCCGCATAGAGCTACCTCACAAAACAATATGGGATTCATATTTTGCGTATGACGCCCACTTGGTTGAAAGTTAGATGAGCGAATTTCGTGCATATACATATCAATAGAACATCTCACCATTGATCTTAAATATATACAGTACGATTTATGTGGAATAATCCCAAATTGAACAATTATATGAACTTGTTAACCGCATGGAAGATATTTAAAAACGTAATATATATGATACAATATGCAACGGCAGATTATCGATTCGAGAAAAGAAATTAGGCTTCTTGATGATCAACAATGATCAACAACACCCCTAACAAAAACATTTTATAAGAAAATTGATAACGTTAATAACATGTTTGAAAAAAATCTACTGATCCTACGCATGATCAGTAGAGAATGTAACTGTTTTATGGTTGTAGTGTACTTATCACGTCAATCTTGCCCTTCTAACTTTGATTTGTGCAGCCAAAATGGACTTTTATGACAATAACAACGAAATGGATGTACATTAATCTAGAGCCAATAGGCAATAGGCTTCGTTATAGTTAATAATCATAGCCTATTAGTACTTTTACAATTAATTAAGATAAAAAAATTTTATTTTCTTAAATCTAAGTTAAAATGCCTTACCAACAAAATGTTGCTTTAGATGGTATTGGAGTCTGCTCGTCTTCTTATGCTTTTGGGTTCAAGTTTTGTTTGGGACACTTCAGGATCAAAATCCGAAAGTTAGCACGGACAATACTAGACTGCTAAATAAAATACAATAAGAGCTGGAATGCCTTCATTTGCATATATCTATAGACTATGATAATCCATAAGTAGTCAGAAACCCAGCTTATAAGCAGATTCAAATTTTAGATTTTCCGAAATAAATAGCTCTAGGCTGTGTCTTTATTATGATTTGATGCAAAAATATCCAAAACTCGACAGTTTGGTGGTTTGAAGCTACTATAAAAAGTAGACACCATATGTAACCAGGAAAGACAGAATAACTTCAAACGCTATTTCTATCGGAATCATTTATTTGTCACATTGCCTGCTTCAGCCTTGTTCCTCCAATGAGCTGTCAGCTGCAAAAACTGGTGATTGTAAAGCACCATAAACGTAATTAGTTCTCTTATGATGCGTTCGTTTCGCAGAAAATGAGTGATTTAAAAAAGATTTTTCAAAACATAATCGCTTGCATTGCTTACAAAAATAAATGAATGGAAAATTTTTTCATCATCCACGAAAATAGTTGGCCATAGATTATTATCGATGATGAAAATAATTTACGTTGACTAATTTTTCTAAACGATATAAGCAATCATTTTTCGAAAAATGTTTTCCAAATTACTCATTTTCCGCGAAATGAACACACCCTTAATATGAAAAGCAGAGGAAAAAAAAATGCAAACTTCATCGACAAAAAGAGCATCATAAAGCCACATGCAATTTCATTACAAATACTTCGTATCTGTGGTGTACAAGTGCATTTTACATCAAAAGCAGTTCCAGGAAGTATGCAGTTCAAGGGATCTTCCTTGGAGATCTGAAGGAAGAGACCAAAATTTAAATAGCTAAACAATGACAGTAAAAAGTAGAAGGAGAGGAAGAGAAATACTGTAGCAAAAACACTAAAGTGAGACTTAGAATAGGGTATTATTCAGAGTAACCTAAGCTCTAAATATAATTACCCCAAAAGGTGGGTTGTCTTTGAGCTACCTAATGGCAACATTACAGTTCAAAATGGACTGATGGCGCGTGCTAACTTCAACATACACTCAGGTACCATCCGACGTCTAGGAGGAGCTACCGCATCCTTGGCGAGAGCCTCTGTATCACCAGCATGTACGTAGCCCACCAAATCTTCCAACATATCATCTTTGCCACCCCTCATAGGGTCCTGCAAAGTCATTTAGGATAAGCTTAAACCCAAATTAAGTAAATGGAGACTCATCGTATATGCCAAAATAAGCTAATGAAATTATCAGTATTTTTTGAAGTTATAACAAATCAGGCAGTTATTGAACATCTGCCTAAATCGAGTCAATTATTGGGTAGGAAATTCAATAAGACAGTCCAACGAAGGATCATAAATGGCGAACTGATTTCAGGAGAATGAAGCATTTAAAGTAAGTGGACAAACTCCATTTACTTGAATCAGTGACAAAAAGGATTGACTGTGCAGAACTAACTTGGGATATATATGAATCGGATCAGAGGACCATCGCCATGCTTAATGCACGAAACTTGAAAGATCCATTGGATGAAATGAGTAAGAGAAGGAAGTTACTAATTCTGTCCTCCTACCATAGACACGACTCAAGTGGAAAACAAGTAAAGAAGACATCAAAATGTCCTTAGCATCTCCTAACCTGGAGAAATAAATCAGTGTGGGTTTTCCCTTTGTATAATATTGATTCCGCTTTCACTCCAGCTCCATGAAGAGTCTCCGCAAAATTTTTACTGTGAAAAAAATAAGTCAGAGGAAGCTATGTCGAAACAATACTGACATACAAACATCATCCTGCTAGGAATGGCAGCCTCGAGAATAAATACTTACACATCTTTGACACAATCAAGCAACAATTACATAGTATATCCACATGGGATATCATTGCTGATGAAACATCATTGTCAGTCAAGAGACATGCACAATTTGCAACAAGTCTGCAACAACATGCATGGTTTACCAACCAGAATTGTGGTGAACAGATCATTGTCTGATAATATACTTATCTTGGTTACAGTTAAATGTCATGATTATTAGCACTTCACGATTTCAAAAAGTAGCGTTTGTCACAACATGGCAGGCTCTTTACAGCACCTACTAGGCCATCCAATTCAGTTTAGGCAAGTAGCATTGATGATTCAATCTAAGGATTTATCCTTCATTAGACAATACATCCCGTAAGAAACACAAACCTGGCATCTGATGGAATAGAATAATCTGCAGTGCCGTGAAACAAAAGAACAGGAGGCAAACGAGAGACAGCAATTCTTATGTTCGGGTCCTGGGCCACTAAATCCGGAGAAAATCGTCGCAATGATTGTTCACCCTCCATAATGCTTTGAAAACAAGGAAAACGAAACACCTCAGATCCTTCAATTTGATGGACTCAACTGCTGTATCGAGTTCTTAGAAAAACAAAGATATGCACTGGGAAATGGAGGGTACCCCAGGAAGATCGAGCGGTACAGGCCTCGACTGTGAAAGTAATCAACGAGTTCTAACAAATTGTACCTGTTCACAGAAATGTATGTAAGATGATTACAGGTGATTATAGTTGCACCTAAAAATTGCCCAACAATCAGAATGCAGCCAGTAGGACTCTCAAAACAAAGCCGCAATGGATCAGAATATTCATGAACCCTAACTTGTAGAGGTTGAAATTTCAAAACAAATCAGATCACTGAATTTCCATGTGAAGTTGATCCCGGATATTAGCTTTGCTGTTAGATTATACAATTTGAGCAATGAGATAACCATGCAATTGAATTGAAATAGAATTAGAAACCATAAGATCTGAACCACAGGTACACAAGAACGGGGAGCATAAACCAATAACGCTGTTGGCTCACTACTGACGAAACCGTTAGTTTCAATACCGAAACTGAATGATTAAGGAAAACTTAATCTAAATTTTGATTCTTGTCACTGTCATATATGCATGAACTACCAAGCTGAATTTGATGTGGGAAGTTCAAGACTAGCTCTTCAAAGATCATTCTTTGAGGACAACATTCTGTGACATGGCCAAAATAATATATCAAGTACAACAGGAGATTTAATTTAAAGAGAATCCAAAAGGGAAAACCTCCTTTAAATCGACTCCCAGTTAACAAATTGTCATTTGGTTTCTATAACTTGTGAAACACAGGCCAGGCATTCCCAAATCATGGTTAACTAGTTGTAGTCTGTAATACGTTGAGACTTCACATCCGCGAGAAAATAAAAACTACATGACAAATTAAGAAATAAAGTATATACCAGAAAATGGGTCTGTCAGTCATACTGTTAACTAACTTAATGTGCTAATGCAGGTAGGATTCCGCAGAACACCGGTAAAAAGTCTCTCATGAGATGGTCCAAGATCAATCAGACACATTTTCACTACTCAACGACGACCATATAATTCTCAAATGACAGTTATGAAAATAGAGTTCACTGGGAGATGTCAAGAGATATTTACCCTCCGGATAAACCAAAGTACGCTTTAATCTGAGACACACTCCAAGAAGTGCTCTCTCCTTCACCACACTCCTTAATTGCTTGCTCCAAGAGTGCGCAAGCAGCAATATGTGCCCCAGCTGACTGTCCCATCAAATAAACTCTACCAAAAGAAAGCATGCGCTATCATCATGACTATAAAAGTTCGATGCCATGTCCAATCAGATACTGGCAAAAGAACATGAACTGACAGTGATTTAACTCTCTTATGACTTCAAGAGATCTTTTACCTGTTTGGATCGCCTCCATACTCAGCTATATGGTTGCACACGAAAGAAATACCCTGGGAAGCATCCTTAACCATATCGCCAATGGTAACTTGGGGAAAGTTTCTGCAAGCAGCAGCCATTGAACAACTTGAGGATTTCGCTATTCAACATTTTGCTGATCAATGAATTTTTTGCAAAAAAAAATGTTGCAAAATCAGAATATTTATTACTATTTTCAACAATGCCATGCTCCTCTAGCAGTTCTAGCAAACCTTTGCCTATCGATGTACATCCGGTGCTTTTAAAAAGGTAACCATGGAATGAGAACTGCAAAAAGTAATCAGATTTTTCAACTTCTCTTTGCCAAGAAAGTGTTCATAAACTAACTATACTAGCTCCTTGTCCTAAGTTTTGACTCACTACAATCATGTAAACTCAACAAGTTTCTGCAGAAATTGCATTCTATGTAAACCTGTAATCAATGCAGGCCACCATGATGTCTCTTTCTGACAATTGTTGTCCTAAAAGAGATCCCCATGCTTTGTAGCTGCATGAAGAGAAAATTGCAGTAGAATGTTATATCTAAACCACAGCAAATGAGACAGAAAACTTGTTTTCCTTCTTCATCCATGAATTCTGTCGAGGGACCAAAAATATTATCATAAAAGATCTTTGTCAAGGGACCAACAATATTATCCTAAGAGATCTTTCATGCAAAAATATTTGCAAACGTTGCAGTTCTGCCATCACAACTTCGTCAAGGATATCCTTTCTCAACCAAAGAATTCACTCTCGCATTTTACTCCACTGATACATTGAGGAACACTCACCCAATTATCCAGGCTCCACCAGTTATAAATGCAACCACTGGCTTTGGCCCATCCATGTTTTTCGGTAGATATAAATCGAGCCTGCACTAAAATATAACTTCCAGTCATTAATAGATAATCCACGGAAGCACAAAGAGTGCACCTATTTGGTGCGTCTGACATAACAGTCAAGTTTGATGTTACCTATTTCGGGGTAGATCACCATAAACTATTCCTCTGCGTACCTGACTAGAGAAGAAATAGTAATACCCAACTGCAAAAAAATAGAACATCGGTCATAGGCTTACCACATGTTAACACTAGTAGTATAAGCTGTAAGTAGGCAATTAATATTGGAATGGCTCAGCAAGATAACATAGAAAAAGTACAGACCTTGGACAAAACCAGGCATTAATAACAAGGAATAACAGCCAAGAGCAAGAAATCTTGTAATCCATCTGTAGCCTACCCTGAATAAGAATTAAATGATCGGCAACATCAAGAAGTTGAGATGGAAATGCATAAGAACCTTGTACTTCACGTTTAAAAGGAAATGAAATTCCTAGATGATTTCAGCTTTTAGCCGAAAAAACAAAGAAATAGAATGCATCGCGCCTCTTCTATGCAACAAATAATGAACTTCACTTCCCACTACTCATTTCATTTTTTTTGCCAAAGCTTTTCCAGGTGCATCAGGTAGCATCCAATCTCCATTTCCTCCTCACACAGTCCTAGCAATTTAATTACATAACCATCTGGCCGATCGTTCATGCGGCAATTTTTCTGATTGTCTCATGGCCAAGTGCCTACGCTACAAAGGCGCCACTAAATGCTGAGGTTCCAAACACCCAGATATTTCCAGATAGTGTTTCCTAATGCTGAAGAATCAACTTCCACTCACTTAACAGTGGTCAGAAATCATGCAGAAGGACAGTGAATGGGGTAAGAAGCCACAACTTCTACATCAAATCTGCATTCACTAGCAAAGAGCTAACTCAAAATCCAACCTAATCCTACTTAGCAACCATGATCATGACACCATTCTCAAAAGGCTGCTTGTCGTTTACAGCACAAGAAAAGAAAAGCTAATCTTTAACGTGACTTTCTAGTTCGATTCCTGCCCCGTAGGTAGGCAGTAATGTCAATTGATTCTTCTTGCATAACACCTATGACCAATATCCCACATTTGAAGTTCAATTACCTTAGGGCACTTTACTGCACCCCAACTCAAGGACTCGATGACTTTCTCATAGGAAAAGGAAAATCATCAGTAATTTCCACTGCCTATCTAGATGACATGCATTTTCCAAATTCACAATTTTCCTCATGACCTCTCGAATGTGGCTCAGCCAGACTTTTGCCCGCCCCACCCACATCCACCCCCCCCCCCTTCTCAATTGAAAAATCAATCAGGTAAGCGGATCAAAGCATGAACCATGGCACTCGTTTTGTCGCGATCATGAGAAAATTAGAAACTTACCGTGCTACAAAACGAAAGTTGCAATAAATATCAGGGAAAAAATATGAACTCAACGAGGAAATTACTACCCATGAAAGATCGCCGTCAAGTAACCATGCCGTGGGGCTTAATAAGCTGATAACATTACAAGTTCAGCATCTGTTGTGCAGGGTACGACTGTCGATCGAAAAAGGAAGAACAAAAAGAAGAAATTGCGATCACCAAATTAATAAACGGCCACATTACCCGAGATATCTCAAGAGCTTCAACCCGAGGCGCGTCAGCACGAACGTCTCGGAAGCCGCATCCGCGACCTCGCGCCCCAGCGGCTGGTGCCGGCCGTTGTCGGACATCGACGAGAGGGAGTTCTCGCTGGCGGACCGCCGCCGCCGCTGCTGGTAGAACCCGGATGATGGGGCGGCGGCGGCGGCGGCGGGCACGGTGGGGGCGTAGCTGGAGGCCCTGGAGAGGAGGGGCCTGACGGTGGCGGCCTTCTCGTCGTCGAAGGGGGAGGAGATGAGGAGGAGGTTCGCCATCGGGTCGTCGCCGGGGCCGGCGCAGCCGTCCTTGGAGGGCGGCGGAGGGGAGGCGAGGGAGGAGGCGGGGTCGAAGGAAGGGGGGGCATGGCGGGAGGATGGGTTGGTGATGGGCAGGAGTGGGGACGGCATTGCGATGGGAGGTGAGCTGTGGGATTCGCTGTCAGAGGCGGGGGGATCCGAATTGGGTTGGTTTCGGTTGACCCCCCCGCGGAGAATGTTGAGTGGGGTCGAAGCGCTGGCGGAGGGATCGATCGAAGATGATGAAGTAGCTCGTCCCTGTTCCAGCAGAAGCAGAGGAAACAGAGGAAAGACACAGACGGAGACAGAGAGAGAGAGAGAGAGAGAGAGATCAACGGGGGAACCGGAAGTGTTAAAAGTCTGGCTTTGGTGGCTGCCGCGGTGCTGCTGGTTTTTACTTCCCACTTTCTGGTGAAACTGGTCCCTGTCTCATTTTAGACGCTTCTCTCCTAAGGAACAAATGGACATATACGCTTCTGTTGTTTGTCTCTTAGACACTTTAGATGAGAAAAATATTCATTTTTGTGTTTTTTTTAAGATGGCAAGACAAGAGATAGCTTAGTGTGTTGGAAACTATGGGGTGTTACCGATTAGTTACTTAACAGGCGTTTCTGAGGAATTTGTTAATGAAAATCGCATGCTTATAATAGCGTGATCTCAAAATACCAAGCTCCATATAGTATACAAAGATCGATGTATTGAAATCGCGAATTTTCCTTTAGAATGCTTTGTGAGTGTCGATGGGTACTTGTAAAACATTATTGATTATATGAAACGGGAAAAATAATGCTTTGAAAATAAGTTTTGCCTCTCCAATTTTTGCCCTCGAATGCTTTAACAAGGGTGCATGCAAAAGCCATATTAATGTAAACCGGCTCTCGATATTAAG
Organism: Syzygium syzygioides; assembly: GCA_031216285.1. Taxonomy (NCBI): domain Eukaryota; kingdom Viridiplantae; phylum Streptophyta; class Magnoliopsida; order Myrtales; family Myrtaceae; genus Syzygium; species Syzygium syzygioides. Next base: position 37,784,129 of record CM062243.1, read on the forward strand.
GTATTTTCCGTCGCCATATAAAGTTCAACGATCAAATTGTCGGATTTATTGAACTATTGCATTGCCAGCGTGATCGGTTCAGCAACTGCTCTCGCTTAGCTGTGGATCTCTATGTTTGTATGTATAAAATTTACCCAGTCGATGTGTCCCCATTTAATCTATCTCGACAACTTCTCTAGCTTAGTTGTGTATCTCTATGTTCATATGTACAACATTTACCATATCGATGTGTCCTTATTTTTATCTATCTATATTTATGATTGTCAGGCCTATTCGCTGCCCTTCTTGAGGTCATACAGGTTTATGAACTGTTGTAAATATTTTACCGAATAGGTTGCACTTAGAGGAGCTACTATGTTTATAAAGGTACTCATGCATGCTTCCGCAAAAACATCAGTGAAGGCATCAACGGGAAAATTGTCCAAAAAGCTCTAGACTTATTACAATTTTGCCAATATAATCATGAATATTTTAATTTTGTCAATTGAATCTTAAATATTTTCATGTTTTATAAATTGAGTAAATTTGATCAATTTTAGTCGAAAATCGCTAATGTGGATGTCAGCCATTTAAAGTGACACGATCGGCACTGACATAGATAATTTTTAATAATATTTAAAATTTTAAAATTTTTTGATTTTTGATTTTTTTTCTTTCTTTCTTTCTTCTTCTTCTTCGTTTTTTTCTTCCAAGCCCTGGCGAGGGTTGCTGGCCAACCCTTGTCGTTACAAGCAAGGTCGGCCGACCCTCGCTAGTCATAGGAGAGGGCTGGCCGACCTTCGCCAACCGCAAGCGAGGGCTTCACGGCCTTTCCCAGTGGCTGACGGGGTTGACCGGCCCTCGTCGGACTTGATAAAAAAAGGAAAAGTAAGAAAGAAAAAGAAAAAAGAAACGAAAAGAAAAGAAGAAAAAAAATTCAAAATCATAAAAAAATCAATTTCTAAGTAAAATTTATAAACAATTTGTCTGCGTTAGTACATGCCGTCCTACGTGGCACTACTGGCATCTATATCAATGATTTCCAGTTAAAAATGGCCAGATGAACTCAATCGGCAAAATGCAAAAATGTTTATAACTCAATTGGCAAAATTGAAAGGTTTAGGATTAAATTAACAAAAGTGTAATAGGTTGGGGACTATTTGAATAATTTTTCCAAGCATCGGCTTATCCTCACAAATTGTTATGATGGGTCTCGGGTTTGCGAGTTATTGTAGGCCTGATAGTCAATGTGATCTTCTCACGTTAGGTAGTAAATATTCAATTGTGTACACGTGATAGCTTTACCTTTGAATTACTCTTTAAGCAGGTCGCCCTTGTGTAGCCTACCAAATCCTGTTGACTTTCCCACCATGACCATCATTAAATTACTTGGGACTTGCTTGAATTCCGGCTTGCTCGAGTCATTGTTTTTCTATCCTCTTTGCATTGCACGATCCAAAAGGAGTCGGGCTTGCCCTTGATGGTATCATCCTCAACCTCAGATCCATGTGAAGCAAAGCGAGGAAGGCTTTTTTGAACTTGCGGCAACGATTTGATGATTTAGATTTGGCGCAACAAGGCAATCTGATCTTCTACTTCTGGACTTAGGCAGAATATAAGAACCAGCAGAATAATGTTAGAAATTAGCACCCACATGATGATGCATGAAATCTCCGGCCAATCTCCGATGACACCGAGCTCATCCCGCTGCCATGGATGGCCGGACACCTCGCCGCGCGCGTGTGATAACTTGACTCTTGGCTAACAATTTCATTATTTTTAACCACATTTCATCATCTTTCTCATAAAAACTGACTTAAGTATCGGAGGGTCCTCCTAATAGAAATCAAGGATGACTTCCTCCCTCCTTCTTGGGTGTGCACATCCACGGCAAATGGAGGAGCTTGGTGTCGTCAAAGATCAGCCGGAGATTTTGTCCATCATCAACAACCCATTTGATTTATCATCTGAAGTCATGTAATGCCGATTTTTGATAGGCATCACTTTGGCTTTTGTAATCTAACGGTTTTTACAGTTTCGATGCTTACATTATTGCAACTCCTTATCGACAGATGCTCAAGATGACCTTACCAGAGAATGGATTAAGTGTTACAGCCCGGATACGTCTTTCGGCCCAAAAGGCATTAGAGACGGCCCAATGATCAGGCCAAGCCCACTTAAGTCTTGGAGCCACAAAGCCCGGCCCATCAAGTGCTACTAGAAAGCACTCATGAGTAGACACGAGCATTTACGACGGCCAACCAGCCCATGACCATCATGCCATGGTCCGATTTCTTCCTTACCCATGCGAGCTTTAAAAGCGGTGCTTCGAGGTATCGGGATGAGGTGCGAGAATTACAGAAGGGGTGATACAATTGGGTCATGGGATCGGCGCTATGATGCCTGTATTTGGAGTTCACTGGGCCAGTAATCATCTTTCTTTTTTGCCGGCTCGGCTTATATCGAAATCGAGTATTATCGCGTAATGAACATTACCAATTACGGACCGACGCCAGATCACGATTAGGGTCGTTGAAGAGCCTAATCATTGCTCGTAATAATTGGAGTTTGAAAGGGTTCCCCTTTCCGCAAAGATCAAAAGCAAAATTAAAGGGTCAAAAAGGAAAAGAAGGTTAACTTTTACATTGTAGCCCATGCTACGCTTCTCCAATGTGTAATTGCTACTAATTTTGTTGACACTTGTCATGTAGTCACGCTTGAGAAATTGCGTCTCGTACACGAAGAGGCCAAAGATAATATTGCCTAGCCAAAAGACAACATTGATACCGAATGGATAGACAATGGCTGATTTTATTGAACACAATAGAACTTGACTCCACCTTGTTGTGTAAAACCTGCTTTATCATCGCTACAGAAGTTTATGTGAGAATACATATATATACGATTAGTTCCTGAACTTTAACTCAATATATAATGTCGTCCATAAATTTTTAATATGTCCATTGTGATCTTTAAACTTTTTCTCAACATGCAATGTCATCCCCAAGCTTTTTATTTGTACAATATGATCCATGAACTTTTGATACGTATTCAATCTAGCCCATTTCGACAAAAAAAAAAATTTAGTTCCTGAATTATATGAAAATATTTAATGTTGTTCTTGAATTTAAATTAATGAAAGGACAATATTGTACATTTTCATATAGTCTATGGACTAAATTAAACATGTATCGAAAGTTCAGAGTTCATATTGAATAAGTAAAAAATTTATGAAAGATATTGCATATTAGGTAAAAGTTCAGGGGCCGCATTAAAAAAATTAAAAATTCAAAGACAATATTGCATATCGAGTTAAAGTTCAAAAATCACTTACGTCATTTTCCCAATAAACAAAAGGTAATCCGCATCGAACCGCACTCGACCTCTCCCAAAAACCCAACAACGGAAGCCGAAATCACAATCTCGTTCTTTTCCCCCAAGAAAAAAGATAACAAGAAGAAAGTAAAAAGCTGCAATGATTGCCGCAAAGTTCAATTCATCACTGTCTTTTCCCCGCACGATTGATTTTGTTTGTTTATCTTTTTATTATTTTTTTCGCCATCGTGGGAGCAACAGTAGCGAGGGAGATCATATGGGTGTTAGAGATCACAAAGATCATTGACCAGTTTGTTTTGTCTACTAGCTTAGACCCAAAAGGAAGAATTGCCGATTTTAAGAGAGTTTCGCACCTATCGCATCAAATGCTTGATCTTGTGAGGGATACAATGTTCAAATCATCCAAGTTACTTATAATTGCGTTCATTTTGATCCCGAAAGAATTTGAACAAAATTTGAATCACAAATTAAGGGTGAGAGTTCATTTTAAAATAAGAACTTCAAATTCTAAGAAAGTTTAGTTCAAATTGGATCAAATGTTCAATCTTATTAGGTTTAGAACTTTCTAATCATTTAATTTACTTATAATTATATTCAATTCTGATTCTAAAAGAACTTCAAATTTAATGCACAAATTAAAAGTCGCGATTTGTTTGGATTGCACTCAACCTTTTTCAAAAACTCAACGACACAAGCCAAAATCATAATCTCATTATTGTTGCCACAAAGATCAATTCATCAGTGTCTTTTCCCCGCACTGAGTGATCTTTTTTGTCTATTTTTTAAATTTTCCCATCACTTTTTTGGGGGCAAAAAGAGTTGGAAAGATCAAATGGGGATTGAGAACATTATAGAGATCATTGACCAGAGTGTTTTTTCTGCTGGCTTGGACCGTCTGACCCCACTTTCTCTCATTTTTCTTATATTACTTTCGGGAGTTTTCCTTTCTGGTTCAATAAGATACTTAATTTATTGTAATTTAATCGATTCAACTATGCAATAGCACCATCGTCGAAAAAAGGGAGGAACAAAAACCATGCAATATTAACAAAAAATTGCGCCCTCGTTCTTGCTAAATGTGAAATTCTCTAGTGTGTCAGAAACATGCTTTGGTTCGGGTTTAAGCCAACTCAACAACTATTTTCTGAAATTTTCCCCTAAAAGGCAGATACTTATGAAAAAATTTAAGTGAATTTGAATATCGTTATCTGAATTATGAGGATTTAGGATGTCCAATATCCAGTATGTCGAGGTGCACTTGTGAGAGTGTTAGGTAAAAAAAGCCTATCATCAAAGATGCGATTTAAGGTTGAGCAATTGATGTATCAGGGTTGGCTCATCACTTGTCTGCTTAAGTTTTTTTGATGAAGGTCAGTCCAACTGATTATATTGAGTGGGCTCGGATTTGGAGTCTTACTAAGAGATCTTCCAGGACGAAGGTATAAGCTAAAAATAAAAAAAAATTAAAAGTGAAAATCAAGCCAAACACTCCATCAATTTCATGAGCTACGCCAAGTTGAAGTTCATGCAACCAACAATCACTTCGGAGAAAAGTTTAGGTTTATCAATTAAAGAGAAGCATTGCAACAAGGCAATTGGAATTCTCAGAAAGAGAATTATTGGCCCGCTAAAAGAAACATAAACTATACATTAGATCCCGTATGAGCTTGAGAAGAGCTGATATATGCCTAGCAAGCAAAAAGAAACTGAGAGAGTCTTTGTACTATTTCAATAAAATATGTTCATATTTGTCGGTCATAATTTTGCCGGGTTTCCATTGTCGCGTCCGAATTGAGATTCTCTTCTCTACAAGTGGTTAAGAGCTTTTCATTATTACTAGCTTAAGTAGTAATTCTCGCCATTACCTATTGCCTTTAATTTCTTCAAGTAAGTCCAACTTCCAACCAACCAACTTTACTGTTACGAGATTTTGTGGGACCACAGCTTAAAGCGTTGGCTGGACTTTGCTTTCTTTGTGTTTTGTAGGAGCAAAAAAATTTGTAATAGTGTCTTTGTACTATTTCAATATGTTGAAAATTTGGATTGTGCTGAAACATGATTTTGGTATCGATAATAGTTTTTGGTTAGTGATGTGCGTGTGTATATATGTATGGTCTAGTTATTGTAGAGGAAAGGACGAGGATAGGTTATACGCAAATATAGTTGGAGGAGGTGTTGGTATAGGAGGTACATGATATGGAGTTTATTTTAATGCTTCCCCTTGATCCATTTTCATGATATTCCTAGCATGCTTTATATCATATCAAACTTGGCTAGAAATTCTTCTTATGATGTGGAGGTGTTGGTATAGGAGGTACAATTTAAACAGATGTCCAGCTAAAGCAATGTAAAATAAAACTCCAGTCAAAGCATGGAGTGGACGGAAGCCTTCGGTGAAGCATCTCAAGGTTTTTGGTTGCATATGCTAACGTCCACATCCTTGCTCAGAAAAGGAGCAAGCTTGATGAGAAGATAGAAAAAGGTATCTTCCTGGACTACAACGACCAATCAAAAGGCTATCAGGTCTACATCATAAGAACTAAGAAGCTCATGATCAATCGAGATGTCGAGTTCGACTAGAATGCTGCCTGGAACTGGGAGAACGAGAAGATCAAGAAGAGGTGTGTCACCTTACCTGATATATTACTAGTACAAGAGGAGACAACATCACAAGAAGAAGCTGAAGTGTTGGATTCCACCACTCACGACGTAACACCACCATCCTTTCCAAGAGCGACGCAGGAAGAATCTACTCTAGAGACTCCAATAATGAGGGTAAAATCCCTCAGAAGAATTAATGACTAATGTAACTTTGCTACCTTAGAACCAAAAAACTATCAAGAGGCGTCCAAAGAAGAAGTTTGGATAAAAGCAATGGCGGAAGAGATCAAGATGATCGAGAAAAATGAAACTTGGGAGACACTACAAGAAGAATTCAAGGCACTAAAAAGGTACACACTATTCAACCGTAGACCAACAATAGAAAAAGCTACTCCTCTCCCACATGTACTGCACAATTCCAAATAAACTCTTTCTTCCTTTCATGTGCTTCTATTATCCCTTGCCTAATATTGCCCTATATTTCACACATGCTTCTGCAAAATTGCTACACAATAAAATGTGTTTATATTTGTCTGTCATAATTTTGTTGGGTTTCCATTGTCGTGTCCGAGTCGAGATTCTCTTTAAGTTGTTATAGCTTCTCATTATTACTAGCTTAAGTAGTAATTCTTACCATTACCTGTTGCCTATAATTTCTTCAAGCAAGTCTAATTTTTGACCAACCAACTTTGTTGTTGTGAGATTTTATGGGCCCACGGCCTAAAGCATAAGCTGAACTTTGGCCTAAAGCTTAGGGATCCAAAAGCGTAGAATAAGGGCCTGAAAAAATTAGAACTCAGGATCTCTTGTTCAGTTAAGATTAAGACGTGATGTAATACTTTTTAACAACTGTTTTGGATTGTGCACCAATTGGACTCCTTGTATATTGATCCTAGTCAACTTGGCTATGGTAAATGGTTCCTGGCCGTTTGGCTTTGATACCATTTATAGATAATTTCAACTTGAGTGTGGCGGTGGAAATATGATGAAACCATGATGTGCAAATAAAAAAGTGCACTCTATTGAAAATAGCACAAAAAAACTGAAATAATTCAGTTGCTTGCCTTAAAAAGATTAAAAAATGTGCAAGTTGCTCTTACAATATCCTCTAATTCTTATTCTCACGTTGTTGGTTTACTAGGCTTGTGACAAAACTCAACCCGCCTAAGTCACTTAGCATTGCTTGTCACCAAGGTATTAAGAAACTGTTTTCATTCTATGCATAAGCAATGCAACACAACGCCATGCAAGCGCTACACATGTACACGTTCGATGCATCATTATAACATGCAAACGCACTTCATGCACATTCTTAAACCACTTCAGCCCGTGTATATTCATGAATTGACACCTCCTATTCTTGCCTTTATTCTTTCTTATCTAGGTATAGATATTGATGTTTAATTCAATTTTCACTAACAAATTAATGGGTGCCCAGTTTAGCCATATAGCAATAATTAATGAGCAATTCTATCGGTAGAGAAGCCATCGATTCATGCGAGATCATGGAAGTCCAACATCGGTTTGTACATTAGAAAGTGTTTAAGTAGTGAGTGTGCATAAGATGAAATGGTTAAGATACACAAAATGCTTTTTGCATGTGGTGATGGTGTGTTGAATGAGCACTTGCATATCATTGTGTTCGTTAATATGTAGGTGTAACTTGTGTTAGAGAATTCTTACATGAGAAAGTTGGTGTGGTATGGAGCAGTTAATATATCCTAGTTGGCCCATAATTTATTGGCTCAAGCTTTTGAATGAAGGTGAGTTCAACTAGATATATTGATCGTTGAAGGTATCATACTTCTACTATGTGCCCCCAACAATTGGTATCAGAGCTGATGGTAGATTGATGGACCCTCAATCTGTTCGAGTGTTTGGTGAATATCTTAAGGAATGAATTTGGTGACCAACGCGATTTCCGGGTGATGGGTGTTGTGGTATAGTAATGGGGGCTAATAATAGACTTTAAGGTTCAATCTGGAGAAAGAGATCAGAGATTAAATTGGGCGTTGATGGAGATTCAAGTTAAGATATCTTGATGAAGAAGAACACCTAGATTAAGGGGGATCAAACCTAATATCGAGCTTACACATGAGGGGAAGACTATTGAGATGCACGTTTAAGTTGTATTAGAGAAATCCAAAATCGAAGAATTGGTATAGTATGGAGCAGTTTATATATATATATATATATTAGTTTGCCCATAACTCAATCCGAGAATTGGTGTAATGCACATGTGAGTTATCTTAGATAAGTTCTAAATTGGAGAATTAGTGTGATATGAAACAGAAAATATATATGTTAGTTGGTCCATAACTCAATCGGAGATTGGTGGGGTGCACATGTGAATTGTGTTTGAAAAGTATTAAATCAGATAGTTGGTGTAGTATGGAGCAATTAATATATATCTTACTTGGCCTATAACTCAATCTGAGAATTAGTGTGGTGTGGAGAAATTAATGTATAGCTTAATTGGCTCATAACTCATTGACTTAACCTTTTGAGTAAAAGTTTGTTTAACTGGATATATTAACGGGCTCAGACTTAGATATCTTGTGATGATCTTGCCAAATAAAGGTATCAGGTTTCTGTCATGCGCTTCCAATAGTGTTGTATCCTTTAAGATCGGGAGATACAATGGCTTCTTTACGTCTCAGTGACAAGAGGTGCTAAATGCCCCAAGAAAACTGATTCTTGCCACGATGAGAAGTTCTTTAGGTAATCCAATTATAAACTGAAACTAGTGTACTAATGAGACAATGGTAGGATAGTGAGAGAATTAGAGAGGCGAGCCTTTAAGAGCAACTTGCTTAGTTTTGTTTTGTGTTTTGAGTGAGAGCAATTAAATTGTAAGTGTTCATGTACAATTTCAACATAGTTGTGGCTTTTATTTGCATATTATATATATTTTTTCGGGTTTCCATTACCACATTTATGTTGAGATTTCTACATATATGACTTTGGATTTGCTATTACCTAAGTGATAGGAAAATTACCAAAAAATTCATAAACATATTACATTTGTGCTAATTCAGTTATAAACTGTGACGCCCCATAACGTCACGCCTGACACGTGTCCTTTCCAAAATTTTTTTTTATTATAATTATGCATGTGGAAGCATAACAAACATTTCACAATATCCCTGATAAGAAAATCGCACGAGTTTCATAATATACATATCTTCAACTTTATACATACACCACCAGTAGTTATTAACGTAACATAATGCATAGTCATGGGAAGAAGGTTAGGTCTACTAGCATCACTACTCTCGCAATAACCCAAAAGCGAGCCACCATCAATCCAGGGGTTGATGGCCTCTGATAACATCTTGCCCCTTCCATCGTCATATCCAGGGGGGACTATCCTACAAACTGAAAAATAAGGGATGAGCCGAAGTTCAGTAAATGAAATCTAGTCTAAAGTAAGAATTCACCTTCGCACCCGCCCTGGCATAATAATCACAAACATCCGGAGCAACATAATTAATGCATGAGCACACACCTTACCTTCTTTGTAAATGCCTCACACGAATGCATGGTATTATATATTCAATGCACACATATGTCATATAATTTCTTGATGCATTAGTAATATTTGGTGCCTTATTAACATGCATGTATGTATATTCAAAAGCATGCATCTTAGTCATTGTTTCATTACATCCAGATTCACGGGTCTTCCCGATTTGTGGGGCATCTCAACTCCGAGGCATCGTCACCGCGATCTCATGAACGACGGAACATTTTCATATCATTATTTACATTTCTCATACACGTAATTATGTCCAAAAATCAATATGAGTCACTCATGTGAACACATGACTTTTCATATATTACTTACACATGTAATAAAAACTTAATTCTTTCATTTTTATACAAGTTATGATAACATTCTTAGAGAATTGGCAATGTGAACATCGACAACTCAATTCATCGACAAAGTGATCATCGACAACTCAAAGATCGATCACGTGATTAATCAACAACACTTAGCTAGTAATTCGGTAACTTAATCAAATTACAAAACTATCACTTTCAGGTTGAGCGTTCATTGTTTCCACATCTTTCACACAAAAATCGTCATCATATCGTAGAGAAAATCAAACACTCATTCGGAAAACCATCAAACACTTCCTAGACAATCCATCAAACACCTCCTAAGCTTAACGATCCAATTCAAGTAAACACAAAGATTTCACATATTATCATTAAAATTTACTTACACGTGACAATGATGGCAAACAAAATATAAAAACCATCAATCGACCAAGTCACGTACTCATTCGAACAACCTAGCTTAGTGCTTAGAGTTTTCACTTACCTTGAATAAAAGGTTTGACCAAAACCAAAGCTTTGGATACCTTTGATTTAGAAGCTTTAAAATATAAACATGGGAACTTCACATTTGCTTCAAAGGAAAAATGGCATGGAACTCTCTCTCTTTGCAAGAATGAGTTAAAACTCTCTCTATTTAGGAATTGGATTTCTGAAATGGCTTCACACGACAGAGAGGGCATGTATTTAGAAGCTTTCATAAGATACAAAAGGATAAGAACAAATAACCAATGGTTGAATGTAATGATAACTTTGGGTTAAAATCATTAGATCTAAAAATAGAAGGGTATGTGGTCTAATTGAAATGCTTCAAGTGGCCCTAAGTAGATAGCTAGGATACAAGTGGTCTCATAAGATTAGCTAGAGAAAGGTTGTCACGCCTTGCACTCCTCGGCGTGCCACATCCCTCGCAGAGGTCGATTTGTGTGCGACGTCCCAGGACGCGTCGCCGACCCAAACCCAACACAGAGATTTAAAGCACATGCGGAAGTAATTAAAACCACCCGTACATAGATAAACGCATAGCCAAGGGTAACCACCGAAATCAACACTTGTACTAATACTGGAAATCATATACAATATCCAAGGACAACCTGAATACCAAAAATCAAAAGCGGGTCAAGGCCACTACAACTAGCCGGGGGCTCCTCCCAAAAACGCATCGGTACGCCTGTCATCCTCAAGGCCGGGGATCTGAAAAATCGGTTTTCAACAACCGTGAGAATAAATCTCAGCGAGTAATTCCCTAAACCTAAACTAGGCTAACGTGCACCTCCTGACAAGCGCTAACAACATATAATACACACATAACTGACTCAGGCCCTCGAGCCTAAATCTAATCTTACTGGACCCTCAGGTTAGGCGTCAAATCAACGGTAGTAGCCACGCGACAGAATTTAATCACAGCACATACACGCGCATTTCTATGTCACAACGCATGTTATGCATATGCTAGTGCTCGCACTCATGCTCATGCCTCATCAATGCATTATCGCACACTTGCACACTAGCACTCAGCCATTTCTCAATTTCTCCTCCGACCCGCGTTAAACGCATCAGGTCTATCACTTCGAGATCGATCTGTAGCCCGCAGGCTCATGACACACAGCCCGCGTAAAACGCATCATGCCAGACATCTTTCGGTAATCCGGGCATCGTCTCGCGTAACACGCCTCAGGACGGGTTCACTACCCCGCGTAACACGCATCAGGGTTTATTGTGATCACACATTCACAGGCACCGATTTTATCTGAACCCCGCGTAAGACGCATCAGGGCATTTTAGGTGATCACATTGCACATGTCATTCGGGCACGCTCGTATATGCACATGTCGTGCCAATGCATGAGATGCACATTCATGGTTATTCATTCACATTTGGGCAATCACATGCGCGAATCACGACGTAACAAGCTCAACTTGCACCGCACATAATCAATTTCATAAATCAACATGCCCACTCAGACATTCAATTTCAATTCAACCATGGGATCAACTTAACACGCAATTCATGCACAAAATTCACACAATCGGGTCAACAAGAACTCACACGTTCAAGGTCCGCCAAGCCAATCTATTCCTAGTCTCGCTAGATATGTGACTTGGCATCATCAAATTAATCACAAATAAGGCTCAATTAGCCCGTCAATTGCACAGTGCAATCCTTCCCAGAAATTTCACGGCTAAACCTCAAATTGATCGCGTCTTGCCCAAATCAAATCCAGTCGTGGCCAGTCACTATACCACAAATTCTAGGCCAATAAGTGTCATCAAATTGCTCCATTATACTCCCCAAACGTCCATCTAATCATCCACCAAAAATAGTCGCCACCCGATATATTGATTTCATCCACTAGTCCACCATTTGGTCCAAATCTCGGCACCCACGCTTCCTCACGTCACAGCACTATACGGGCCACTAAATCTCGACTAATTCATCATACTAATCCATTGAATCAACCACAATAATAGCCCCTAATCACTTTTACCATGTAACCCCTAAATTACCCTAATCAACTCCTAAACCCGTTTAGAAATGTAAATTAGCCTAATTAGGGTTTAGGGTCAAACTCACCGGGTGTCCCACGCTTCAAACCGAGCCGAACACGCGGCGACAGCGGCTGGGCAGCGGCGGTCCTTCGCCGGAACAGTAACGGCGGCGGCGGTTCTGGCGAACGGCGAGAGCTTGGACGGAGGGGCGGCTGGTCGCGGCGATCGGGAGGGAGAGAGAGAGGAGTGGGGCGGCTGGGCAAGGTCGGGCGAGGCTGTAGTGGCGGCTGGACAGCTCCGGCGATGGCGGAGCCCCTCCGGCGAGCGGCGGCAAGGGCGTAAGGGAGAGAGAGAGAGATCGGAAGGGGGAGAGTGAGGGGGAGGAAGGGCTGCCGGTGGCTGGGCAAGGTCGCCGGGGACCAACTGGTGGTGGATGGAGCGGCGGCGACGGCTGGGGAGACGGCGCGGCGCGGCGGGACGAGGCGGCGCGCGGCGGAGGGAAGTCCAGAACAGGGGAGCGTCGGGGAGGAAGAGGAATCGGAGAGGGGAGGTGGTGGCGGACAAGGGGGGGCAGCAGGGCGACGGAGGTGGCTGAGGGGAGCAGCTGAGTGGCAGAGGCGAGGTGGCGGCGGCCGGAACGGCGGCACACGGCGGCGGCGAGGGCTGGAAGCCGAAACAGGGGAAGGCTTCAGGGCGGAGAGAAAAGCAGGGGAGAAAGGGGTCACCGATCGTCTGGGGGAGAGGAATGGCGGTGACCGGCGGCACGGCGGCGACTGGCGATGCTGGGTTGGCTGGCGATCGGCTGGGCAGCGTCGGAGAACGACGAACGCCGCGGCGAGCTGTTGCTCGCGTGCTGCGCGAACAGGACCTGCGAGAGGCGGTCACGGGCGTCAAGGCGGAGGCGGCGACCGAGCTTTCCGGCGGCGACGACTGGTGAAGCGGCACGATGGTCAGGCGCGGCGAGGGGCTGAACGGAGGAAGAAGCAGAAGCAAGGCGAAGTAGAAGCAAGGCGAAGCAGAACCAGTCGGGGACGCCCGAGGAAGAAGAAGGAAGAGAAGAAGAGGAAAAAGAAAAAAAAGAAAAGAAGGGAAAGGAGAGAGAGGGAGCAGGTGGGAGAGAGGGGACGGATGGGACAGGAGAGAGGGGGAAACGTGCACGCAGAGGAGAGAGAGAGAGAGAGAGAGAGAGAGAGAGAGAGAGAAAAAGGGGGGAAATTTTAAAAAAATAAACTTCATTTCTTTAATAAACGCAAATCGAGGGTCCAAATTCAAAACCGAAAATGGTTTACCGGTCCTAAATAGGCCTCGCACATGAAAAGGGACAAAGGCCAAATTAATGAAACCAAATTTTTACGAGGGAGGGCTACTAGTCCAAATTCACACTTGATCAAAAACTCCCATTTTTCTTTTATTCCTGACAATCTCGATACCGGCCACATTACTGTCGACACCGTCCAATTTATTTCGTCCTGAAACTCCCGGAAATTGACTGCCAAGTTCAGGGTCTAAATAACGGCAAAAATTTGATCGAGTGCGATTCTAGCGAAATCTCTAGTTTAGAATAATAACCGAGAGTGATCAATTTTCGGGCGAGATTTTACTATAAGCACACTGACAAATTACGCGTTTTATAAATCCCAAAAATGGGTCAAAATCCGGAATGTTACAATTCTTCCCCCTTTACAAAAATTTCGTCATCGAAATTTACAATCCCAACCCGACTACTCAAACAAATGGGGGTATTGGTGTCGCATCGCCTCCTCGCTTTCCCATGTGGCACCTTCTGTCCCGTGATGTTCCCAAATGACTTTGACCAACGAGATCGTCTTGTTTCTCAACACTTGCTCCTTCCTGTCCTCGATTCGCACTGGCTTTTCTACGTACGACACTCTGTCGTCCACATCTATTACTTCATGATTCAGCACGTGGGTCGGATCCGGTTCGTATTTCCTCAACATCGACATGTGGAAGACGTTATGAACCTGTGACAAATTTGGGGGCAAGGCTAGGCGATAGGCTAATGTTCCAATCCTTTCCAAAATCTCAAACGGGCCTATGTATCTTGGACTCAATTTTTCTTTCTTGCCAAATCGAGACAGTCATCTCATTGGCGAGATCTTGAGAAAGACATGATCGCCAACTTGAAACTTCAACGGTCTACGCCTTCGGTCCGCGTAACTTTTCTGATGACTCTGGGCTGTTCTCAACCTTTCCCGGATAATTTTCACCGTTTCCACCGACTGTTGAGCCAACTCCGGACCCGTTATACTTCTTTCTCCTACCTCATCCCAACACAACGGTGTTCTGCAAGCCCTGCCATATAATGCTTCAAATGGTGCCATTCTAATGCTCTGTTGAAAACTGTTATTATAGGCAAATTCCACTAAGTGCAACTGTTCTTCCCACTTGCCCTGGAAATCTAGCACACACGCTCTCAGCATATCCTCCAAAGTCTAAATAGTCCTCTCAGACTGGCTATCTATCTGTGGATGATAGGCCGTACTGAATTGTAACTTAGTTCCCATGGCAGATTGCAGACTTTTCCAAACATTTGCAGTAAATCTGGGATCACGATCCGAAGTAATTGATACTGGCACCCCATGTAGGCGAACGATCTGCCGTACATATAATTCTGCCAACTTTTCTAGCTCGAAGTCCTTTCGCACTGTCAGGAAGTGCGCTGACTTAGTCAGTCTGTCCACTATCACCCAAATAGAGTCGTGTCCCCTCTGGCTTCTTGGCAGTCCCGTTACAAAGTCCATTGTGATGTGTTCCCATTTCCATTCTGGGATTTCCAACGGCTGTAACATCCCACCAGGCTTACAATGCTGTGCCTTCACTTGTTGACACGTCAAACACTTGGCCACATGCTTGGCCACGTCCACTTTCATTCTATTCCACCAATAGTACTGACGAAGGTTTTGGTACATCTTAGTGCTGCCCGGGTGAATACTGTAATTGCTCCTATGAGCTTCCGACAAAATTTCTTCCTTGAGCCCCAAATCATCGGGTACGCACAATCGTCCTCGGAACCTAAGGATTCCATCCTCTGACACCTGAAAGTCTGGTTTCCTTTTAGAGTTATCCATACTCAAAATTTTCTGAATCTCAACGTTCGTAGACTGCAACGCCTTAATCTTTGCTTGCACTTCTGGCTCAATCCTTAGTGTCGCAATCTAACTGGAGAGGTGTCCTACCTCAAACTTAAATTCTGAGTCCCGCGCTCCTTCTAATAAGGTCCACTCTTTAACCAGCAAATGCGCGATGCTCGATTTCCTGCTCAAGGCATCCGCTACCCGGTTGGCCTTTCCGGGGTGATATAATATGTCGCAGTCATAGTCCTTCAGCAATTCCATCCACCGCCTTTACTTCATATTCAACTCCTTCTGCGAAAACAAGTACTTGAGACTCTGATGGTCCGTGTAGATTTGGAACCTTTCTCCATATAAGTAATGCCTCCAAATTTTAAGCGCGAAAATAATTGCTGCCAATTCTAAATCGTGAGTCGGGTAGTTCATTTCATGAGGTTTTAACTGCCGCGATGCATAAGCAACCACTCTTCCATGTTGCATTAGCACGCATCCCAATCCTCTAAGCGAAGCATCGCTATAAATCTCATACCCGCCCGGTCCTGAAGGGATCGTCAATACTGGCGCCGTCGTCAATCTTTGTTTTAGTTCGTGAAAACTCTCTTCGCACTTTTCGGTCCATTCAAACTTAGTTTCCTTCTTAAGCAACCTTGTCAATGGAGTGGCTATAGCTGAGAATCGTTTCACAAATCTCCGATAATAACCCGTCAGTCCTAGAAAGCTTCGAACCTCAGTAACTGTCGTCGGTCTCGGCCAGTCCATTACTGCTTCAATCTTTGCCGGGTCTACGGAGATTCCTTCTGCGGATATTATATGCCCAAGAAATGCTACTCGATTTAGCCAAAACTCGCACTTGTTAAACTTAGCATACAGTACGTGCTCCCTTAACGTCTGTAGAACCTTTTCCAAATGCACCTCGTGTTCCTCGGAACTCTTCGAATACACTAAAATATCGTCAATGAAAATAATGACAAACTGGTCTAAGAATTCCTTGAATATCCAGTTCATTAAATCTATGAAAGCAGCAGGGGCATTAGTCAGTCCAAATGGCATCACTATGAACTTATAGTGTCCATATCTAGTCCTGAATGCTGTCTTTGGAATATCCTCCCTTTGGATCCTTAACTGGTGATACCCTGTCCTTAAGTCAATCTTAAAAAATACCGATGTTCCTTGCAACTGGTCGAACAGGTCGTCAATCCTTGGGAGGGGATACTTATTCTTAACCGTCACTTGATTTAGCTGACGGTAGTCGATACACAACCTTAGCAACCCATCTTTCTTTCTGACGAATAATACCGGTGCTCCCCATTGAGACGCACTCGGTCGGATAAAACCTTTGTCCAGTAGTTCCTGCATCTGGACCTTCAATTCCTTCAACTCTGACAATGACATCCTGTAGGGCGGCTTCGAGATTGGTTCAGTCCCAGGAGCCAACTCGATAACGAATTCCACTTCCCTTTCTGGCGGTAATTCTGGCAATTCTTGAGGAAAGACATAGGGAAAATTGCACACCACTGGTATATCCTCAAGCCGCATTTCACCTACCGTCGGATCAACCACACTGGCTAAATAACCTTGACAGCCTCCGTCCAACAATTTGGTTGCTTCCACAGACGAAACCCAAGGGATCGAGGTTCCTCCTCGACTCCCTATAAACTCAAATCTAGGGTGTCCAGCCGGGCTAAACTGGATTACCCTACTACTACAGTCCATTACGGCATTCTGCTTAACTAACCAGTTCATGCCCACAATCAAATCAAAATCATACATCGGCAACACAGCTAGGTCTATCCTGCTTTCTATACCACCAATCACTATCTCACAATTCGGGCATCCTAAAGATATGCATATCTTATCCTTCAATGGCGTAGTCACACACAATTGCACTTCTAACATAACAGGCTTTAATCCAGTCAATTCAACAAACTGAGCAGATATAAACGAATGTGATGCTCCCGGGTCGAATAATGCATATGCTATATGGTGGCACAGAGAAACCATACCTGTGACCACCCCTGGCGCATTTTCCACTTTCCTTTGTGCCATTGCATACACCCGTCCTGGTGCCAGCGGCCTGTTCATAATAGCCGGCGGGGCACTCCCAGACTGGTTCCCAATTCGAGGTTGTTGTAGTATCGGGGCTCCCGCGGGGCGTTGCTGGGGACAGCTCCTAATTTGATGGTCCAAACTCCCGCATTTGAAGCAAGCCCCAAATCTGTTCTGCTGAAGGTTCGGCTTCCCGATGTTCTTCTTGATCGGTGGGACAAATTGCCTGTTTCCCGCCATCGGTTTCTTCCCAAAACGGCGGTTGTCCCTAGCCGAGGCAAACCGCGATCTAGAGGCGGCTGCCCTATCCACTTGTTCCCGCTCAATAGCCTAAGCTCTCTCATACAAATCTTCATAAGTTTTCAGATTCACCGGTATTAGCTGTCCGCGAATGTCCGCCTTCAGTCTATCCCGGAATCTTCGTGCCTTATCCTTCGGGTGTTCCACCATCCTTGGCGCGAACCTTGACAACCTAGCAAACTCCGCCTCGTACTGGTCCACGGTCATTGATCCTTGACGGAATCTCATGAATTCTGCTAGCTTCCTTTCTCTGGCGCTCTCAGAAAAGAACTTTCCCAGGAAGTTTTCAGAAAATGCGGCCCAAGTCTGGGCGGTCCCTTCGGGAAATACCCGCCCTTTGGTGGCCCTCCACCAATCATTGGCGTTGTCCTGCAGCTGATATACCGAAATGTCACCTTTTCAGCCTTGGTGCACCCTAGCACTTCGAAGGCCTTCTCCAGTTCCTCGATCCAATGGGGTGCAGCCTCAGGATCACCTTGGCCGTTGAACTTCGGCGGTTTTAACTTCAGGAACTGCTCTACCAGCTTTGACATTGGCCTAGCCACATTTACCGGGCCTGGGATGGGATTCTCCACATTTCCCTGATTCCCACCATTTCCATTGTTTCCATTATTCCCATTGGCCCCATTAGCAGCAGCGATGGCGGCCTCAATAGCAGCAGCGATAGTGGCATCTCTCTCTTGAGCCAATCTACCTCCCAGAATTCCAGCTTCCTCGAGGGCTCCTAGGATTCCATCTACCCTCGGATCCTCCGCAACCCTTACTTGTGGTTCTACATGGTCCTGCTCACGACCTCGACCTCTACCTCTACCTCTTCCACGGCCTCGACCTCTACCTCTTCCTGGGTTACTCGTCTCTCCAACTTGTAAGTCCATTCTCCTGCCATAATTCCCACATCGGGATTAGAGACCTAACCTAAGCTAAACCGGTCTAAGGTCCTAGGCAGGGAACTTAACGCTACAGCAATCAACCACTCAGCATGCAATTAAGCATAAATAGCACGAGACTCCAATCACAAGAATACGTGTACTGACCTCGAGTCCCGACGCACCTGCACTTTACGGGTCAAATAACGCAGCCAATTAATCAAGACACAGACAGCCAGGAGGTACACTTAGCATACGAGGTCACCCTACTGGCTACCCAAGGTCATCGCTCCTTATTACTCCAGGCTTCAACTTAATTGGATCGAGCTGACCTTGCTCTGATACCAAATCAAACGGCGATGTCACACCCCGCACTCCTCGACGCGCCACATCCCTCGCAGAGGTCGATTTGTGTGCGACGTCCCAGGACGCGTCGCCGACCCAAACCCAACACAGAGATTTAAAGCACATGCGGAAGTAATTAAAACCACCCGTACATAGATAAACGCATAACCAAGGGTAACCACCGAAATCAACACTTGTACTAATACTGAAAATCATATACAATATCCAAGGACAACCCGAATACCAAAAATCAAAAGCGGGTCAAGGCCACTACAACTAGCCGGGGGCTCCTTCCAAAAACGCATCGGTACGCCTGTCATCCTCAAGGCCGGGGGTCTGAAAAATCGGTTTTCAACAACCGTGAGAATAAATCTCAGCGAGTAATTCCCTAAACCTAAACTAGGCTAACGTGCACCTCTTGACAAGCGCTAACAACATATAATACACACATAACTGACTCAGGCCCTCGGGCCTAAATCTAATCTTACTGGACCCTCAGGTTAGGCGTCAAATCAACGGTAGTAGCCACGCGACAGAATTTAATCACAGCACATACACGCGCATTTCTATGTCACAACGCATGTTATGCATATGCTAGTGCTCGCACTCATGCTCATGCCTCATCAATGCATTATCGCACACTAGCACTCAGCCATTTCTCAATTTCTCCTCCGACCCGCGTTAAACGCATCAGGTCCGACCCGCGTAAAACGCATCAGGTCTATCACTTCGAGATCGCTCTCTAGCCCGCAGGCTCATGACACACAGCTCGCGTAAAACGCATCAGGCCGGACATCTTCCGGTAATCCGGGCATCATCCCGCGTAACACGCCTCAGGACGGGTTCACTACCCCGCGTAACACACATCAGGGTTTATTGTGATCACACATTCACAGGCATCGATTTTATCTGAACCCCGCGTAAGACGCATCAGGGCATTTTAGGTGATCACAATGCACATGTCATTCGGGCACGCTCGTACATGCACATGTCGTGCCAATGCGTGAAATGCACATTCATGGTTATTCATTCACATTTGGGCAATCACATGCGCGAATCACGACGTAACAAGCTCAACTTGCACCACGCATAATCAATTTCATAAATCAACATGCCCACTCAGACATTCAATTTCAATTCAACTATGGCATCAACTTAACACGCAATTCATGCACAAAATTCACACAATCGGGTTAACAAGAACTCACGCGTTCAAGGTCCGCCAAGCCAATCTATTCCTAGTCTCGCTAGATATGTGACTTGGCATCATCAAATTAATCACAAATAAGGCTCAATTAGCCCGTCAATTGCACAGTGCAATCCTTCCCAGAAATTTCACGGCTAAACCTCAAATTGATCGCGTCTTGCCCAAATCAAATCCAGTTGTGGCCAGTCACTATATCACAAATTCTAGGCCAATAAGTGTCATCAAATTGCTCCATTATACTCCCCAAACGTCCATCTAATCATCCACAAAAAATAGTCGCCACCCGATATATTGATTTCATCCACTAGTCCACCATTTGGTCCAAATCTCGGCACCCACGCTTCCTCACGTCACAGCACTATACGGGCCACTAAATCTCGACTAATTCATCATACTAATCCATCGAATCAACCACAATAATAGCCCCTAATCACTTTCACCATTTAACCCCTAAATTACCCTAATCAACTCCTAAACCCGTCTAGAAATGTAAATTAGTCTAATTAGGGTTTAGGGTCAAACTCATCGGGTGTCCCACGCTTCAAACCGAGTCGAACACGCGGCAACAGCGGCTGGGCAGCGGCGGTCCTTCGCCGGAACAGTAACGGCGGCGGCGGTTCTGGCGAACGGCGAGAGCTTGGACGGAGAGGCGGCTGGTCGCGGCGATCGGGAGGGAGAGAGAGAGGAGTGGGGCGGCTGGGCAAGGTCGGGCGAGGCTGTGGTGGCGGCTGGACAGCTCCGGTGACGGCGGAGCCCCTCCGGCAAGCGGCGGCAAGGGCGTAAGGGAGAGAGAGAGAGATCGGAAGGGGGAGAGTGAGGGGGAGGAAGGGCTGCCGGTGGCTGGGCAAGGTCGCCGGGGACCAACCGGTGGTGGACGGAGTGGCGGCGACGGCTGGGGAGGCGGCGCGCGGCGGAGGGAAGTCCAGAACAGGGGAGTGTCGGGGAGGAAGAGGAATTGGAGAGGGGAGGTGGTGACGGCCAAGGGGGCAGCAGGGCGACGAAGGTGGCTGAGGGGAGCAGCTGGGTGGCAGAGGCGAGGCGGCGACGGCCGGAACGGCGGCACACGGCGGCAGCGAGGGCTGGAAGCCGAAACAGGGGAAGGCTTCAGGGCGGAGAGAAAAGCAGGGGAGAAAGGGGTCACCGGTCGTCTGGGGGAGAGGAATGGCGGTGACTGGCGACGCTGGGTTGGCCGGCGAGCGGCTGGGCAGCGCTGGAGCTCGACGAACGCCGCGGCGAGCTGCTGCTCGCGTGCTGCGCGAGCAGGACCAGTGAGCGACGGTCGCGGGCGTCAAGGCGGAGGCGACGACCGAGCTTTCCGGCAGCGGCGACTGGTGAAGCGGCACAGTGGTCAGGCACGGCGAGGGGCTGAGCGGAGGAAGAAGCAGAAGCAAGGCGAAGCAGAACCAGTCGGGGACGCTCGAGGAAGAAGAAGGAAGAGAAGAAGAGGAAAAAGAAAAAAACAGAAAAGAAGGGAGAGGAGAGAGAGGGAGCAGGTGGGAGAGAGGGGACAGACGGGACAGGAGAGATGGGGGAAATGTGCGCGCGGAGAGAGAGAGAGAGAGAGAGAGAGAGAGAGAGAGAGAGAGAGAGAGAGAGAAAGGGGGGAAATTGAAAAAAAATAAATTTCATTTCTTTAATAAACGCAAAACGAGGGTCCAAATTTAAAACCGAAAATGGTCTACCGGTCCTAAATAGGCCTCGCACATGAAAAGGGACAAAGGCCAAATTAATGAAACCAAATTTTTACGAGGGAGGGCTACTAGTCCAAATTCACACTTGGTCAAAAACTCCCATTTTTCTTTTATTCCTGACAATCTCGATACCGGCCACATTACTGTCGACACCGTCCAATTTATTTCGTCCTGAAACTCTTGAAAAGTAACTGCCAAGTTTAGGGTCTAAATAACGGCAAAAATTTGATCGAGTGCGATTCTAGCGAAATGTCTAGTTTAAAATAATAACCGAGAGTGATCAGTTCTCGGGCGAGATTTTACTATAAGCACACTGACAAATTACGCATTTTATAAATCCCAAAAATGGGTCAAAATCCGGAATGTTACAAAGGTATTTTGATTCAAATAAAAAATTGCTCCTTCATGTCCAAGTAAATTGGTGAGTCATAAGAGCATTTATTGCTTTAATAAATAAAGTGTTTCAATAGAATTGATTCATGTGCCCCCTATGCTAATAGTTACGGTGCAAATGGCTTGAAATCATAAGCCAAGAGAAGATATATTAATGTGAAGGAGAGAAGGCTTCATTCCATTTGGCCGAGTGTGAGCAATAATCATTCCAAGCATTAATAAACTAAAGCCAAATTTCATGAGGCAATGCATGACCTCATTACTACCAAGCTCCATATCTTCAAGAGGAAAACATGTGAGGGGTTAAATACTTAGGGAAAATAGGAAACATAAGCACAAATGGAAAAATCGCCAATTGATTCGATAAAAAAGATTTTCATGATAAATATTTTGTTAGGTTACCAAAGTAACTACTAATTAATATGTAACAAGAAAACCAATGTTCGTTCAAAATACTAATAAATTCGAAAAATATTTTGAACCCACTAGTGAAAGATAATGGATGCTGAGAAAATCTTAACTCAGTTAATTTAAAACTTGAAAATCATCCAATATGAAACTCCGAGCACATAAATCATTTCTTCAACTAACATGGCGGCAATTAATTAATTACCGTCACACTACACCATCAATGTACATATCAACCTCCTATCATATTGGACTCCGGGCGATAATGATCACGAAAAATCGTTTTAAATATTATTATAAAATGTGAAAATTCTGGATGTCACATAAACCTTTCAATTGTACCAGTTTAGTTCTAAACTTTTTAACGTTTTGCCAATTGAATCAATCCGGTCAATTTTGGCCGGAAATCACTAACATGGACTCTGGCCGTCTTACGTGACATGGTTAGTGCTGCCGTGGATAATTATTAATAATATTATAATAATTATTCAAATTTTTTATTTTATTTTTATTTTTGCTTCCTTCTTTTCTTTTTTTTTTTTTCCATTGTGGTTGGCGAGGGTCATCGGAGCTCGTTGGCCATCGAGGGAGGGCTGTGAAGTCCTTGCTCGGCCTCGCCCAAATCTGGGCAAGGCCATTGTAGCCGCAAGCTAAGGTGGCCTCGCTCTCGGCTAGCGAGGCCATGGCTGCTCCTCATGATGGTCTGGGTAGGCTCGGCTATGGCCTTGCCCAAATCATACGCAAGGTTCGTGAGTCCCTTCCTTTGTTTGTATTAGCTTTCATTGATGCAATCACTTGTGGGTTTGACGTTGTTTCTTTTTTTCTCATTTCTTTTTTTTTTGCATGTGAATTTTCATTTCTGGTGGAGCCTCTCTTTACGGTTCTTTGTGGATCAAAACATGCCATCATTTTTCTTGAGGTTGCCCGTCAATTGTAAAACCAGATTCCCTACCCTAAAATATCAAAATCTTATTTAAAAATATCTGCGTCAGTATCAGCCATGCCATGTAGGACAACTGATATCCACATTAGCGATTTTCGATCAATTTTGGCCGGATGGACTCAATTGGCAAAACATGAAAATTTTTATAACTAAATTGGCACAATTAAAAAATTTAGAATTGAATTGGTACAAATGCAATAGGTTTAGAACATTTTGGGTAATTATCCCCCTAAGTGACTAGTAAATGTTAACAAATTTATCATGTAGAAGACATAAGTTAGATAGCTCATGACACAACAAGAGAAACCATTTGTTCTTCGTAAATACCAGTCTTCAATTTTTGCTGTAAGCAAATATTATCATTCAATATCACTGATGCAAACCTACTTTTGGTAAAGCCCATTTGGACAAGTCAAAGTAAATTAGGTTTAGCACGCTTTTTTTTGGACGTGTTTGGGTAGTACACGAGAATGGAATGGGATCACTCTCTTGCCTTCTATCCCGGCTTTAATTGCTGGTAACTTTGGAATTGGAATGACGAGCATAGCCTTTTCTACAAAAGTATGAATTTCTCTTCTTTCCTCATCTTTAAATGTATAAAATTTCAATTTCCGTGTTTCTCATAGATATCTATTTTTAAAGACATTATTGAACATTTTTGCCTTAGGGTTTCTCTCTTGCAAACAGGCATGCAACTTTGAAAGACTCATTTTCACTCATTTTAATCTTTTTTTCCTCATCCATTGTCATCACCATATTGCACTTTATTGTGCCCACTCATGCCGAGCGAAACGATGAAAAGACAAAAAGGAAAAAAGTGGACATGGAGTTGCATCAAACATTGATTGAAACATTGCCTTTTTGTTTTAATAAATTAATTCAAGGGCATAAGCGCAGCAGCCCGCGTACATGAAGATCCACATAGCACTCTGTAAGCCTTTGGCTCATAATTGGCTTTGATCTAGAGCAATTTGCTCGCAATCGACAAAAATTTGAACATCTTTATTATTTTTAATCAACATCAATTTAATTATAACTGTAGCTTTTCTTCAATATGCAAAAAGGTGAGTATTATTCTAAGGTGCATAGTTTTAGACTATCAATCGCAGAATGCATGTAATCTATCTATCTCTCCTATTAATTTGACTTGCCACGAACTCTTGCTTATCCTGTATAGGCACGAGGGACTGTATCCATTTAACTCGGGATTATTTGATTTCGACTAGGTTAGCATCAAAACAAAATGACTTAATATCACGAAAAAGCTCAAACTGATATATCTGTAACAAATTTACTCTCAGTTTGTTTCCATTAAATTTTATTGTCAAATTACTTTGTTAAATGACACACGACAGTTGACTGATGTGCCAGTTTTATGTTTATCCTCCATTTGTCACATGTGTAATAGTTTGTGATTTTTTTTTTGTATTAATTCAGTTTAACGGAAACTAACGGAGGGTAAATTTGTCACAAATATACAAGTTTGGATTTTTTAGTGGTCAAAATATTAGTTTGGGATAAATTTATCACATGTGTACAAGTTTGGAGCTTTTTGTGATAAAAAATTAATTTGAGGTAAAATTATCATATGTGTACCGGTTTGGGGTTTTTATGGTATTAACCCAAACAAAATTATAGTATAACGAGTTTGTATTCTCATTTGAATAACATGTGAAACATCTTACATTTGGAAAAGAATCCAAATGATTTGTTTGGCTCCGGTCGAATCACCATATCAATTCAATCTATCTAGCTTTTGCTAACTTTTTGGGAAAAAGTATTGAAAAAGTCATAAACTTTTTGCATTGATATCAATTTAGTCCTAAATCTTTTTTTTGTGTCAATTGAGTCCTAAACTTTTTGTCTTTGCACTAATTCAATCATTTTGGCTAATTTTGGCCAAATTTTGGTGACGTGAACGCCGGCCGGTTGACGTGGCATCGCTGGGGTTGACGTGAACAATTTTTAATAATATTTTAATATTTTTTTCGATGTTTTAATTATTTTTCTGATTTTTTTTTCTTTTTTCCTTCTTTTCTTTTCTTTCTTCAACCTTTTTCCGATGATCAACCACCCCGGCCATGGCAGGGTTGGCTAGCCTCGCCTGGACGAGCCCGCCATCGCCTGCCACAGGCGAGCCCCTGCTGACCCATGCTTGGGCGAGGGTCGGCCTCGCCCAGGCCATGGTAGCCTTGTCAGGTGATGCTCGACGAGGCAGCTATGGCCTGGGCAAGGGTCGATCCTCGCCTAGCCTGGGTGAGGGTGAGCCCCGACAGAGGGTTCCGTGGCCAGATCTCTCGAGGCTTCGCCCAGGCTGCACCGGGCATCGCCTGGCAAGGAGAGGCTGACCCTCGCCGGGGCGAGGGCAGCCTGCCTAGCCATGGTCAGTGGCCAGTCACCAGCAATGGGAGGAAGAAAGCCAAAAAAGAAAAAAAAAAGGAAGAAAAATAAAAAATAATTAAAAATAAAAATATTATATTATTAAAAATTATCCATGTCATCACCGGTGGGCTTACGTGGCACTGTCAGAGTCCACGTTAGCAAAATGGACTGAATTGACACAAAGACAAAAAGGTTTAGGACTAAATTGGCGGCAAAAAAGATTTATGACTAAATTAGCATAAATGCAAAAAAGTTTAGAACTTTTTTGACATTTTTTCCTAACTTTTTGTGTCCCACATCTATGAAAATATTTTACAGTATTCAATGTGCTGAGGTCATGTATAAAAGCGGTTCCCAAAAAGTGTCCAAATTTTGCTCATGCAAAACTGCCGATTAACACATAAAAACACTAAAGAAAAGAGTACAAGCCAATTTTGGCCAAGTGAAGCGTGAACTTTTCCAAAATGGATAAATACAAATCGTCTCTGAATTTTGGCCCAATGTATAATGTAGTTTTTGAATTTTTAATTTTTTCAATGCGATTCATGAACTTTAGTCTAATATGCAATATCGTCCCTGAACTTTTAATTTATTTAATTTGGTCCATAAAATTTTGGTATATATTCAATCTAATCCCTAAATTATATAAAAATGTTCAATATTGTCTATGAGTTTAAATTAATGGAAGGACAATATCAAATATTTTTAAATAGTCTAGTGGTTAAATTGAACATGTATCAAAAGTTCATAGACCATATTGAACAAATTAAAAGTTTTGGGACTACATTTTGCATTACGCATAATTTAAGGGACCACATTAAATAAATTAAAAGTTCAGAGACTACATTACACATTGGATTAAAGTTCATTGATCATTTGTTTCATTTTTCCTTTCCAAGATGAGGGGTTTCATATGCTTTTGTTGTGGGGGCATGCAAGTCGGGTTGAGCAAAAGAACTAGACCGGATTGGACCGAACCAAGAATCGCTCGAATTGGCTGGTTTTGGGTGGTTCACGGTTCCAATTTGTTGGAACCGGTAAGTATCAATTCGATTCTTGATTCCAGGTGTGGACCACTCACCCATACAACCAAAACCAGACAGATATACAATTATTATTATGTTTCAAAACCCTAATTAGAGTACCCTTTGGGCCTTCCCTAATTCACTTCATAGCCTTTCACGCTCTCTTTCTTTTGCTCACCCCTACTCACGCTCTCTCACAACTCCCTCGCAGCCTCACTCGCCATTGTCGGCGCAAATCACTCCTCTCACAGCCTCTCTCGCTCACAAGTCACGATACTTGTCGCTCTCTCTCCCGTAAGTTCAAAACCCTAATTACCATTTGCCCCTTTTCTAGTTTCTTCACTCAAGTTTGACGCCGTTAGAGAGATTGGGCAAAGAGAAGATGAAAGCCGAAACAGGGGCAACGACCAAAGTGAGCAACAATGATTCGAAGAAAAGGCCGGGAAGATTCGATAGGTCAAGAGAGATCGCGCCATTGTCACGCAATGGAAGCACCATGAATTAGGCTCTCAGAATCTGTGGTGCCTCAAAATTCGGTAGAGAGATCAATAATCAACGTGCTCACAAACAATAACACATTGAATAAAGATACAAGATGATAGAAAATCGATTGTCGTCATCTCTGTTGATGAGGGATTGGGAGGGGAGAAGTAGAACTTACGAAGAAGAAGTAGGAGGAAACATGGAGTAGAGGGTTTGTATCATGTTTCTCTATTGTTTGCTTATATGTATCCCGGTGATGGTTGTTGACGAGAAAATATGAACTGAAGCGTTGTACACAAAGCAAGAGTACTCATGAGCGGTTCCTGTACCTATCTAGAAATCAGATGGGAATCGATGGACCGGTTGCTGGGTAGGTCTAGGAACTAGTGGGCGGTTATTAGTTTGTGGAACTAGCCCTTCATGGGCAATTTCCAGTTCTAGGATGAGAACTAGCCCACTCGGGAACTGATGACCCCTTCATGCAAGAGATGATAGATCTTATCCTAATCATTATGTTGCTCAACAACGCGTACACGTAACGAGTTAGAATCACATGCAACCCTAAAAGAAAATCCTCACATTTCAAGTTCATCGCACGTGATGAGCAATTTGTAGTGTGATATTGTATGGTGGAAAGTCGAGATTAGTTAGGCATTGCCATTTGGCTTTTATAATGGTAAAGAATGTTAGGAGTGTGCAGCAGAAGTCTAGTACCTTCGTATGGGGACATTGCCAAGAGGGAGCCCAAATTTGAGCATGTCAACATATTTAGTTAAATTCACATTTTCTCGAAAGTTTAAGCTGATGAGTTATGAGTTAATTAAGATAATACCAACTAGTCCAAACCACACAAATTCTTCGATGTGAGACGTTTTTCTAACACAACTCACACCAAACCAATTTGCCATCGGCTCTAATACCGTTCTTGAGATGTTCACCAAACACCAGAACAAATTGGGGGACTACTAATTTGCATTTGCTCTGATATCATTTGTTGGGAGCGCGTAGCAGAAGCTTGATATCTTCACTTGGGAAGATTGAAAAGAGGGAGTCGAAGTCTGAGCATGTTAACATATCTAGTCGAATTCATATTCACTTAAAAGTTTTAACCAATGAGTTATAGGTTAACTAGGATATGTTAACTGCTTCTATCATACCAATTCTTTGATGCGTGATGTTTTTCTAGTACAATTCACACGTGCATCTCAATAAAGAGCAAGAGTTATATACATTTGTTTTTTTTTTCCCTTTTTCGCTTCTTCTCCTTGATAGCTTATGATCTTTCTTAGGTGAATTTGACACGACGAAGATGACTGATGAGCTTAGGTATTATCATGAAATTTGACTTCATGCAAAGACTATGGTTATGCAATGTAAATAATTGCGGTCATTGTTTTGATTACAAGTTGGAGAATGTCCGAGTGTCCTTGTCACATAAGAGAGATGCTAAGTTTGATGAAATGGGAAACCAAATAAAGTACTTAAGTGAAGTGATCAATAGTAATTAGATATTGTATGCGCCTCACTTATTTAAATACCCACTTACAATCGGTCGCATCGCTCTATAAATCAATTTTGTAAATCAATCTTTGTAAACCCGTATAGGGAGCGATGATGCCATGAGATCAATCTCCGTTTGATTGGTACATGTGCTTTATAAAAGAAAAGAAAACTCTGCAATTACAACAAAGAAAAACTAATCCTAACCGGTCCACTCTCTTCCTCTCTCTGCACCACCGTCACTACTGCCACCGTGTCACCCATTTTGTCCTTGTGGTCACATATGGACCTCATGTCCAAGGTCAGCGACGCTGACCTATACATCGAGACTATGATCATACATGCATACATACATAGAGTAATATAGCATACACCGTCAGTGGAAAAAAAAAAAAACTCACGCTAGCGACCTTATAAACCATCGATTTAAGAGAACGAACAATTATAATCCTCAAATGAAGGATGTATAGGGTCGCTTGTGCAAAATGTGCTTTACACTGGAAGCGATGATCTATCTGTTGTATTTATGACGAGTTAATGGATCAACGAATGTGAGCAAAACGAGATACGTCTCTTCGGTTCACGTATCTCATTAATTTATGTATCTCTCAAGTTCATGTATTTCTTGGATTCATGTATCTACTTAATTCATGTATCTCCTGAATTCTTGTATCTATTTAATTTTTAGTTCATGTATTGTTTCTGTACATGAATTCTAAAACTCTATAAGTAGAATAGAGTTGAAATTCTTCATTCCAAGCAAGGTTCGAAAAGACCTACATCTCCTCTCTTCAATTTTCTCTGAGTGTGCTAGTTTCAAGAAGTGTTTGATAGAGTCCTATTTGCATAGCGCTAATTCAAACGGGTTTGAGGTGTTGTATCTTGGAAGGCATAGTTCGTGAAGCTACTTAGCACCGTTGGCATGAACTAATCACCTTAAGGAGATTCATATTGGGATATGATAGGATAAAGAGGGATTTGAAATCCTCCACATATCCCCGGATTATAAAATTTTTTTATTATATATTTGATACAGCCCAAGATAAGATTTAAAATCTTTGGAAACTTTTGAAAATCCGCAACCTAAGATAAGATTGAAAATTTTTAAAAGTTCTTCTCATTTCAAAATCTTTAAAAATCTTTGAAAATCCCATTTTTTGACTTTGCTCCTCCTGTACGTGAGACTCAAACCCTCTCAACCACGTCAGGGAAGTCGACTTTAGGAGCATGAGATCTCTTAGTTGACACGAGTTCACATAATTTTGGGATGACCATGTGAATAGCGGGAGGCACTTCCTGTGGGTCATACACTTGGACTTCATTGCCGAAGAAAGCGGTTTCTCCATCTTCGAGGAGCTAAGAGAGGCGACAGTGGAGAAGGTGTGCATCATGGGATGGGCCTGCATGATGAGTTTGACCACCACGATGCCATTGGAGCATTCTTGATGAACAATAGGTGGAACTCGACACTGAAGAGCATGGTTGCCAAGAAGCTAATGGTGTGCTAGCCGTTCTTCGTCAACCAGTAGGTGAATAGCTAGCTTGTGAGTCCATACGTGAAAGGTTGGCTTGTGAGTCCGTGCATTAAAGGTCGGGTTTGAAGTGAAGGACATATGCAACTGGGGTGGAAAGGATAACTTATGCAAACCCGACACAACGATCGTCTTTAGGCCCCTTTTCACCCTCACTCGCTGGACACACGATCGTTGGCCGGCGATGATGACCAGTGTGGTTGGAGGTGAGGGCGATCGTGTGGTGGTTGGAAATGATGATGATTAGTAATTTTGGTGGCGATTGGTGCCAGCGAAGCAATATTTGATGCGTCACTCTATCACTCCGTTAAAAGATAATATGAATATTTTAGTTATTTTTTAAAATTTTATATTCAATCCGAGTTCATCTCACCTCTTATGCCGGATTTTTTATCTAGCAATTTATCCAGATGTAACCGGGTATATCCAATCCGGAAAAAAATCACCAAACACTTGATATGATAATTTATTATCATATTCAAACTCAAATTCGGACTATTACATGCAGCCTTTATGTATTTTTCTTTTTGCGAAGGACTTAATAAATAAGAATTCCGAAAACTTTGCACTTATGCGACGAAAATCAAGGGTTAAATGGGAGCCGGAGGAGGCTGCAAAGGGAGAGAAAAATCAAATCAGCAATCAACTATTTACATTAAAACGAACACGACATGTTTTTTTTTTGGGTAAAAAACACGACATGTTTATTGCTCATATAATACATATATTGGAAATTCTATGCGTGATGATATATTCTCTCATCCAAAGTTGCTTTGATTCTCGATAATGAGACGACCCATGATCACATTCTTTATTTTTTACCCACCGGACTTTTCCGAGGCTTTATTTTCTCTAGAAAGGGAACAAACCTAGGATGCTAGCATCGAGCTTATACATCACATTCATTTACTCATTTCCATCACACGTGACGTTTCACGGCATAATTTACAGGTACATGTATATAATTCTTATGACGTCATGTATCCCGCAATCCCTCAAATCTTCAGGAATATTTGGTTTACTTATCTGGATTATATATCATAGATCTTCCAATAGCATAGTTCATTAATGAGCAGAGAGCCTGACACCATATAAATGATTTATAAAACCATGCATGTGCTATGTAAAGTTCTTCGATTCGGTATGTTATAGGAAGCACAGTTTCCTTATTGGTTCAATGTCCATGCACTTATCAGATGACGACGATTGCAGAACCTTTTGCCCTAACATATATGCCCTCCACTCTCCAGAAAGATTGTGGTTCTTCACGAGCTTACAAGCAAATCCGAATCGCTTACCATTCACCATCATATGCTCCTGTGCGGAAGATTATATATGCACCTACGGAGCATATACTTGAAGAGAAGTAACTGTGGGATGGCTAGGGTTTTTTCCAAGAACAAAAAAAGAAAGATTCTAAAGCAAATATGACCCTCTAGAAGCGTGCGTTTAGAACTTCAAAGGGTATTTAGCGCAAGCATATGCTGGATTTATCGGATGATCTCGAGCTTCCTTTGAAGAGGATGATGAATCAATCCGTTTTACAGGAGAGACATTGAATATTATTATCATTTTTTTCCTTTTTACTGGGCATTGGATATTCTGGTTTTGTTTTTTTTTCAAGTTTGGCAGTACAGAACCTCATAATCTGGAATCACATTCTCTCTGACAATCCATGTTTATGGTATTTCGCAGGAGTATAAACCCGACCCCAATTGAATTGTCCGAGTTTTGGGAGTGTCGATTGAACATCCGAACAGAGTGGATGGAGAATGGCATCTTGATCTGGAGAGATGGGACCCCGTGATATTCTAAGATGCAATGTCTATGACAAGATTAGAGTAACGCGTAAGCAGTTTTAGATGTTAAAGACGCATTGGTTGGGTTCGACCTTTTCTCTTTGGTAGTGGCTTTATTCAAATATAATCGATACTTTTATTCTTCTGAAGCTCATGGCTGAAAACTAGGAATTGTGGATACATGATGTGGGGTACCCTTGAGATAACTTAAAATTATTGAAAAAAATGCCCCCAGTGGATTTGACCTCCACCTACCTTGAAGAAAATTATGCATCTCATGCACAAAAGACATAATATTTGTGTGTTAGCCATATTTCATCAAAAACTGGCAAATTTCTGCTGTTCACTGTCCAAAAAATAAATAAATAAATTTTGGTGAGTTGTTCGAACAAGAGTTGGCAAATCAAAACTAGTTGTTTAACCAATAGGAGAAAAAGCAATGAGTCATGCAAATAAATGTCTGTAAATTCACATGAGGGTTGACAAATCTAGGGCGTTGGGAAGAATGGCAAATAAGTGTTGGTCGACGAATGGCAAATAAGAGTTGGTCAACGATTACAAGACTCGAAAAAATTTAAAAGAAGGAACCAAATAAATGTTGATGAGTAATTTGGATGAGAGTTGGAAACCCTTAATTGATGTTAATTCAGTCCTAAACCTTCCAATTCTGCCAATTTAGTCCTAAACCTTTTACATTTGTGCCAATTAAGTCAATCTAGCTAATTTTGGCTGGAAATTATTGACGTGGATGTCAGCCGTCCTACGTGACACGGCCGACACTGATATGGATAATTTTTAATACTATTTTAATTTTTTTTTTCGATTTTTAATTTTTTTAAATTTTTCTTTGCCTTTTATTTTTTAATTTTTCTTTTTTCTCCTTCATTTTTTTTCCAAAACCCTAGCTAGTGAGGTCTACAGTTGACCATCGTTGACCACAGGTAAGGGTGCGAAGGCCCTTGCTTGGTGTGGGCAAGGGCTGCAATGCCCTTGCCGGCCAAAGGGCGAGATTTGGGTGACGGCTCGACGCCCTCGTTTGTGGTCGGCAAGGGCGTGGAGGCCCTTGCCCGTGGCTAGCGAGGGCCGCGATGCTCTTGCCCAGCCCATGTGAGGGTTGCTGGGCCTCTCCTATGGTCGGAGACCATCACCAGCCAGTATTTGGAAAAAAAAAAAAGGAAAGGAAAGAATAGAAAAAAAAGGAAAAATTTATTAAAAATTCGAAATATTATTAAAATTATCCACGTCAGCGTTGGCCGTGTCACGTAAGACGATTGCCGTTCACGTAAGCAATTTCCGATCAAAATTGACCGGATAGACTAAATTGGTACTAAGTCAAAAGGTTTAAAACTAAATTGGCATAGTTAAAAAGTTTAGGACTGAATTGATATTAATACAATAAATTTAAGATTTTTTTGATATTTTTTCCCTTTATCACCTCTGTCAGAAATCTATCGGAGCGAATCTTATTGCTGGACAACGACTCTTGCAAAAAGCAAACCTGTACGCGGTCGATGTTTAGCAAACAATAAGACTAATCAAAGGAATATCATCTTGTTACCATTCGAATTACCGTCTCTGTCGTTCCCCGCTCACGGTGTTTTGCGGACCGCCACATGTGTGACGCAATCATATTTCCAGCTTTACATAAAAGTCAATGTTGGCAGAATAATAGGCACGTGAGGGGTCTGATAATAAATCCTTCGTGTCTGACCCCACAAGGAATAACAGATGACAGAGATCATCATCATCGCCATCATCAGATAGGTTGCGCAACCACAGTAATGCGATATGAATCGACCCCCATTTCCATACGCAGCTTCTTTTCTGATTGGCTAGGCTCTCCACGAGTCTAATGTGGTTTCCTCTCCTTTCACTCAAGTTTTCCAATTGTAAATTAGATCTCTCATCTCGTCTTGGGCTTCAGAAATGAAATTGGGTATGTACCAATGAGAAGTAAAAGTTAAAGTTAGGTATCACAGACAAGGTGTGCTGGGGCTACTAATGTGACTCGTGAGTAAAATGTACCTCACTAGTCACACGAATTTCTTGAGATGAAATTGCATTTTGGGTGTTTGTTAGTCTAGATTCTCTCTCTTTGCAACAAAGCATGTTGTAGACGTTGGATGCCTCGCTTGCATTGTAAGATAAAGTGTCGAACCCTAACAAGTGAATTGATTCGGTATAGTGATTTAAGCTTTTGTGTCTCCTGCCCAAAGAACTGATCTTATCAGTGTTGGCATATGTCACCTAGTGATGCTCCATCCATTTGATGGGTAATTCTACCTCCCTCGCCATCTTATAAGAATGTCAAGAATCACATCTTATTCGAATCTTCTCGTTGCGACGATTACTTTCCGCCCTAGTCTAATCAAGTATGGCCAGTAGACTTACTGGGGAGGAGCCCGCTTGATATCATCTATAAAGACCTTACCCAATTCACACTGGTCAAACTCCCAAAATGAGCACTCTGCTCACCATGTAGGGTGGGTCTTACTTTTGAATGATAACACAAGCTCTCGTCCATCTCATGCAAGTTCTTTGAGATGTTATGGTTGGACTGAATCAGGAAAATGGAGCGTCTTGTCACTTTAAGCGAAAAGTACATTTGAATCCTATTAGGGCCAATACGAGTCATCAACCCTATTAAACCCGACCCTATTTAATGCATGACCTCTAATTGGTGAAGAGGTATGAGAGAGAGAGAGAGAGAGAGAGAGAGAGAGAGAGAGAGAGAGAGAGAGAGAGACTTCCAAAATGAGCACTCTGCTCACCATGTAGGGTGGGTCTTACTTTTGAATGACGACACAAGCTCTCGTCTATCTCACGAGAGGTCTTTGAGATGTTATGCTTGGACTAAATCAGGAAAATGGAGCGTCTTGCCACTTTAAGTGAAAAGTCTATTTGAATCCTATTAGAGTTAGTACGAGTCATCAACCCTATTAAACCCAACCCTGTTTAATGCATGACCTCTAATTGGTGAAGAGATATCTCAGAGAGAGAGAGAGAGAGAGCACTATGGTGTATCTTCTTTGAGTCAGCTGGCTTAGGCACGCTGTCAATTTTCCACAATCATAGTGCAGATGTTACGGTCCACATTCACATATACCCCGCACGGAGAGATAGTGAGAGAAAGAGACAGAGCAACGGCTACGGATTTGGGAACTTTTCTTCAGGCACTTTGTGGAAGCTTTACATAGATAAAAATGCAATCATGTTGACCAAGTGGAGTGAGAGAGTGGGGGGGTTTCAGTTTCACACATGGAATTTAGAACTTGGAAACTTCTTCCCCATCATCCCTTACGTCCACCATTCTTAATAATGCTTCTTTTCTTCAAGCAGCCACAGCATATTTCATCTAACTCTATCTATCTATCTATATATATATATAAAAGCTCCAAGCTTATCCTAGAAAGTGCACATCACAATCTCAAGATGATACTCCCCACATTTGCTAATCTCCCTCCTCTTTAGGAGTAATTCAATAGCCAAACCGCGTTCCCTAAAAGTAGATAAAATTGCATCATGTGCAGAATTTCGATCCATCCAATCTTCCTTAGTGGAGGAATCATCACATCCTTAGCCATTTGTTTATAGCGGCAGAACAAAGTTAATCGCGAAAAGAGGACGGCATGAGGAAAGCGTGGGAGATACTCGAAGATTAAGCGAGATGTTAGTGCTCGTTGTTAATGCTAAACCTGACTTAGTGGCTTGGCTTAGATACTTAGAGGAAAGATCATCGATGCCCACCTACGAGGATTCATGATTATAATTATGAGATAATGCATGCTAATGATTGGTACTTGTGTTTGTTCCAAAGTACATACCTACGTATGGTTCTAACATATTTGAAAACAAATATTAAGTAGACTCCCTCCAAATGAGCTCAACTTGCCCTCGATCCTTCTCTCTAGAAGTAATCACTTGTAAGAACAGAAATACTCACTTCGAACAATTACGCATCTAATAGACTTGATTGCACCCATTAAAAAGTTTAGGTTGTAGTTGCATTCCGCTCAAATCTCGACAATAAATAAGATTATACCAAAAACATGAATATCTTCCCTTAAATGATGCGGCAATCCAATCCAATACACCGGCATTCAAGCGCATGTCTTCCGTTTCCTACCTTTTGGGTATGCAAAACGAATGGGACTTTCTGGTTATCCTCAACTAGTGGAAAATCAGGCTGGTCTAATTGGAGGCAGCCTTAGTGCATCGCGTGCTTATACATTGATTAACCCAAATGACCTTCCTTCCCGCAAGCAACTCAATCCTCTTTAGACAGCCACTTTACTCCCCAAAAAACAAATTCGCCCATCATTTTCGTGCTCTTCCTGAACTAAAAGGTCAACACGTAATTTGAGGATGGAAATTACAAACTTTGCAACCTCTGCATTACATGTTATGATGTTATATAATCTCCCTCCAAAGGGCCTTTTTTTAATTCTCATAGTTTTCGAACGATCTCCATAGAATGCATATGTTGGCCACAAAGCTTCTTGCGGAGGCGGCTGTCTGATCAGTTTCCGGCGAAGCGGGCATCTGAGAAAACCCCCCCTTTCAAGTGGGAGGGATTCATAGGATCGAATTAATGCTTGCCAAGGGATATTATATAAGCGAATGTGCCCACCAGGAATCAGTACTTGCTACCTCATCATCACGCATCTCATTCTTTTTCCTCATATAAATACATGATCACGAGCTTCAATTGAGCCACTCGAGCAGCTCACTCCCAAAACAGGGCCTTAAGATATCATCCGTGGTAAGCACATAAGAGAGAGAGAGAGAGAGAGAGAGAGAGAGAGAGAGAGAGAGAGAGAGAGAGATGGTGAAATTCTCTAAGCAGTTTGAGGGTCAGCTTGTGCCTGAGTGGAAAGAAGCCTTTGTGGATTATTGGCAACTCAAGAAGGACCTCAAGAAAATCCATCTCCTTAACTCAGACACCTCTAAAACTGACAAGCAACACCACAACAGCTCTTCTCAGAACAGCATCTTGTCCACTCTCAGGAAGTTCTCTGTGCTGGGCCAGAGGCACAGAGAAAATGGAGTCATTCAAGTAAAATCTTGTCCACTATACAGTCTAATTATATGCCTATGCCTAAGCATGAACTTATTTGCCTGTTGTTTTGGCGGTGATTCTAGGTGCACAGAAAGCTCGCATCTTCGGCTAGCATGGGCGACGTCTATGAGACCGAGCTGCATGAGCAGTTGGCTGATTCGGAGGCCGCGAAGGAGTTCTTCACATGCCTGGACTTCCAGCTCAATAAAGTGAACCAGTTCTACGGGACAAAGGAGGAGGAGTTCTTGAACAGAGGGGAGACACTGAAGAAGCAAATGGATGTACTGGTCGAGCTCAAGGCCGCACTCAAGCAACAGCAGGGCGAGGGGGCTTCGAGACAGGATTTCAAGGAGGATGTTTCCATTTCATCCCACATCTCCTGCGGTATCTAATCTTTAGCCTTCGACTTTTTTGAAGTCATAATGTAACCTTGAAACAGGACTGGTTCTTCTTGGAAACCATTACTCTAGGCCATTGCGACTACGCACAGGCTCTGTGTTTCCTCATTAAAGAAATCTACTTCATTAACATCTAGGATAGATCAATGCCATTTTTCTATTACACTTTTATGACATGCTTGTACTAAGTATGTTCGGCATAGTGGCGCTTCTGTAAAAATGATCACTATGTATTTTGTAGGGATTTGTTGTAGATGATCATGTAAATTATATCGGATACTTTCTCTATGAGTTTGATTAAAAAAATGTGAAGGGGTGAAAACAACAGCATTTTAGAAAAACATAGAGAATATCAGGATCATGGCCCTTACTTTTGACATCTTTTTAAGAAAAGACAATTATTAAGCAAACTACAACGAAATGATCGCTCGAGTTTTTACTTTTATCTTGCTGCAGAGGAGGAGTCAGTTAAGGACAGAGCAGAACAAGAGCAGCAGCAGCAGGAAGCTAACACGGATGACCCAGAGACAAATGAAATGCCATTCTCAGAGTTTCCGAAAGCAGAGGACATTGGGGATTCGAAGAGAATCAAAAGAGAGGACAGCAAACTGTGGTCGCTCTCAACTCGCTCTTTCAACTGCCAAGGAAAGAACTTGAAGATCAACATCCCTCTAACTACGCCAACTCGTACATTTTCTGCGATCACTTACCTAGTTTGGGAAGACTTGATCAATCAGTCCTCTAAAAAGTGCAATTCAAATGGTGGCAAACTGACTATCAACAGAACAAAGTTACGCAGAGCAGAAAAGATGATCAGAGGAGCTTTTGTTGAGCTTTACAAGGGTTTGGGCTACCTTGAAACTTACAGGTATCTGAAATTTTGATTCGTATGAAAAAAACCACAAAAGTTTATTGAATCATCTGATTCAGAAGAGTATCTTTCGTGTTAACCAAGATGACCATTTACCATCAGGAACTTGAACATGCTGGCTTTTGTAAAGATCTTGAAGAAGTTTGACAAAGTAAGTGATGGTGGACCGAACTTTTAATTCTTTCTCTACTGTCTAAAATATATCTCCCGATATTTTTATATCTAAAAGAAACAAGAAAAGTAAAATGGGTATTGGTTTGTTGACTGATTCAGGTGACCGGAAAGCAAGTTCTTCCAATTTACCTGAGAGTCGTGGAGAGCTCCTACTTTAACAGCTCGAACAAGGTAAAAGTTTTAAATCTTTTAGTAAATGCTTTATCATCTGCAATTTCCGAAACAGAACACACCCCATGAAAATCATATATTGGAGACCGCTTCAGATGATGGCCACAACATTACATCTGAATATATGCCGACAGGACAAAGTGGTCCATCGGTCCTAGATTTCATGTGTGTAGTGTGTGCATAACGAATGGCCTCCTTGGGATTCTAGTGTTTCTGCTTAGATATTCTTGTCTAGACATGAAAAAGAAGAAAAGCTGTTTGCTGAAGAATGTGACAAATGACAGGTGATGAATTTGGGTGACGAAGTTGAGGATCTATTTATCAAGCACTTTGCCGAGGAGGACCGTACAAAGGCCATGAAGTACTTGAAGCCTCGTCAGCGCAAAGACTCCCATGGCAAGACCTTTTTCATAGGTAACTTTCATGATCCTTCTTTGCTAGAAAAATAATATGATCCCCCATAAACAATAGCTGCAAACTTGATAATGTTTTAAAATGACGTCTTTTTTCGTTAGTTAATGGAGATTTCTTTAGCAATCTCGAAGGAAAAGCAGGAAATAGGGCCCCATCGGGCTACTAGCAGTGGCAATGAGTGGTTCAGTCTTTTCTTTTTCCTGGTGGGATCGAAAGTGTGAGTGAAAGTGAAAGGCCCCATGCAACAACGTAGTAATAGTATCGAACCATTAACTGCCAAAATCATTTAGAATTCCAATTTAATAGGGCAACCAATTTAATAGATTCTGTCAGCATATGCATGAATTTTAGGCTTCAACGGAATTGTAATTAACTGGCGACAGAGACTAACTCGAGCATTACTCTGTCCTAATCAGGGATATTTACTGGCTGTTTCATTGCGCTTTTGGCTGGATACATAATCATGGCTCACATGACCGGGATGTACACGCGGAAAGGTGACACGGTCTACATGGAAACAGTCTATCCAGTTTTAAGGCAAGTGCATAATCGAATTTATGAGAGCTCTAGAACTTTGTGATATGCTCAATTCAACTAAGAATATTGAACTTATTTATTGGTTTGCACTTTGCAGCATGTTCAGCCTTTTGTTTCTGCACTTCTTCCTATATGGTTGCAACATTTTCGCATGGAAAAAAGTGAGGATAAATTATAGCTTCATCTTCGAGCTGGCCCCTACCAAGGAGCTCAAGTACAGAGATGTTTTCTTGATCTGTGCGTCATCAATGGCTGTCATTCTAGGCGTTATGTTCGCTCATCTGTCACTACAACAAAAAGGGTATACCTCTGCTCAAGTAAAGGCGATCCCAGGACTGCTTTTACTGGTAAATCTCTTACTTTCATGATAGCAAGAATGCAAATGATAAATCATCTGGATTCAAATTCTTCGAACTGATCAGCATATTGCTCTTATTTGGCAACGCAGGCATTCCTACTTGTCCTCGTGTGCCCATTTAACATACTCTATCAGTCGAGCCGTTACCGTTTCCTTGGTGTGATGAGAAACATAATTCTTTCCCCTCTTTACAAGGTACTAATTCTCCTACTTCTGATGATGCAATCTAAGATTTTGAGCCCAAATTTGTAGGGGAAAAGCACGTCAATCTTAGTTGTTCCTTCTTATGGCCTAATGCAGGTTGTCATGCTGGACTTTTTCATGGCTGACCAACTGTGTAGTCAGGTAAGGCTTTAGGACTCGACCCATCATCAAGAATCTGGTTCCCTGAATAGAAGTTTGTTCTGATGCGTAATTTGTGAATTCATGACAGGTTCCGATGCTTAGAAACCTTGAATATGTAGCATGTTACTACATAACCGGCAGCTTCAAGACTCAAGACTATGGCTATTGCATGAGGACTAAGCACTACAAGGACCTGGCATACGCGGTGTCCTTCCTGCCCTACTATTGGAGAGCAATGCAGGTCTGTTTGATCACTGTGGCTCCGTGGTCAATATGAATAACATATTAGTGTTGTGATTCTCATATTTGGAAGGGTCAAGAAAGATTAATCTGATCAAATACCAAAAACATTTGTTTTGCAGTGTGCTCGCCGATGGTTTGATGAAGGAGAGATGAGCCATCTAGTGAATCTAGGGAAATACGTGTCGGCTATGTTTGCAGCTGGGGCTAAAGTTGCATACGAGAAAGAAAGAAGCATTGGGTGGTTGTGTCTTTTTGTGGTCGTTTCGAGTTCTGCAACTGTGTACCAACTATACTGGGACTTTGTAAAGGACTGGGGTTTGCTCCAAATGAATTCCAAGAACCCCTGGTTGAGGAACGAGTTAATGCTACGCCGGAAAATCTTATACTACGTCTCCATGGTATATATACACATGCTTCCCCAAGAGAATAGCAGAAATTACAAGATGTCAACTAATTTTTGAATCGATCGTGTTAGGAAAAGGCTCTTTTTCCCGAAATAAGATGAAAAACAAATCCTTCTTTAACATGACGAGAGATTTTTTTCAAAATACCAACTATGATTTCGTTCTTTGGTTGAAACAACGGTATGATCTTTGATTTCAACATCGTTTTGTGACGGAAATTATGGTATGTCATGCAGGGTCTGAACCTCATTCTCAGGCTTGCTTGGTTGCAAACAGTTCTTCACTACAGTTTTGAGCATGTTGATTACCGCGTGACGGGGCTATTTTTAGCAGCCCTCGAAGTTACCAGGAGAGGACTTTGGAATTTCTACAGGTAACTTTAAATTAACATGTTATTCTCAATCTTATGCATTCTCATGAGTTGCCGAATATGCAAGCAGATAAGAATAGTTCCATTACAGATGCACAAACGTTAGATAAATTCGTCCCACTTGTATGCAGGTTGGAGAATGAGCATTTGAACAATGCAGGAAAATTCAGAGCAGTGAAGACAGTACCACTTCCCTTTCATGAAGTGGACGAGGAAGATTGATGCGAACTTTAGCTACAGTTGCTTAGAGAATCTTATTCTTTGCAAAATGCGCGGTGCGCGACACCTCTCCCACAAATTTCTCCGAGCCCTTAATGTCCTTTTTTGACAAAATGATGCAACGTGTTATCAGAATCTTCTCATTGTTCGGTGGCACACATAAACAATATCCACAACTTGTACACAGAATTTTTCTTTCAACAAAGATAAACAAATTAATGCTTAGTTGTTATGCTCGTTCATTGGTTGCCACATGACTCGACATTGACATCGGTATCGCCGTCTGTTTCCCTCAGAATCTGAAACGTTCATCCTGATCTCGAACTATTAGTGACATTCATTCCTTACCAGCAACCTTTTCAACAATTAATAGAAGCCCCTTTTTGCAAGAATTAGCAAAATAAAATATGTACACATTCTTGATCAGCCTGCTATACCATATATAATTGCAAGTGCCAAAGGACACAAAATACAAGTTCCAAGAATGCCAACAACAAACCCCGTTCGATAAAAGCGACTTCGTATGGATATTTTCTTTAAACTTGCATCATCCCGAGCCCGGGTTGCCTGTGGGCTCGGCTATCCCCGCGACGACGCCGATGACAACGCCTGCGATAATCACCACAGTAATTCCCATGACAACGAGGTTGGCAAGGTCCTCCATGCGCTCAGATTCATCCTGTAAATCCATCAGGAATGATTGAACGGAGAGCTGATGAGAAGTTGGGAGGGGCAAAACAAGAAACAGAGTCTCGCTTCTCTTCTCTGTCCCTTCTGAAACGCGAGGAAACGGAATGACTTCGTCCG
This sequence comes from Syzygium syzygioides, assembly GCA_031216285.1. Lineage (NCBI taxonomy): Eukaryota > Viridiplantae > Streptophyta > Magnoliopsida > Myrtales > Myrtaceae > Syzygium > Syzygium syzygioides. The sequence continues at coordinate 37,826,756 of CM062243.1, forward strand.
TCGGCCTATGCTGGTTGAAGCAGTTTCATCATGATCAGACAACGGAGGTTGGAAAGACAGCCAACCTGAGTTTCAGACCGCTCATGAACACCAGACCCCAAAAACAACTTAGTCGTCCCATCGACACGCGCATGGCTTTTTTTGGCGGGTTTCGGTTTATGATCCCAGAACTGACGATGAATTTGTTCAACCGAACGTTTGTGTGGGCTTTGATGACCTTCTGCACTATATAAACCTGCGAACTCTGTTCATCTTGGGCCCTTCAAGCTAGAATAACCGAAGCAAAGAACCAGACTTTGTGAAAGCCACACGACATTGGCTCGTGCAACATCGTTGGGCTTTCAAGCGTGAACCGCATCAAAAACCTACAAAAATCATATCAAACCACACGCGATTAAAATTAATATTTTTTAGAGTTAATGCAACGAAAAATCTCAAATCAGTATACTTGTGACAAATTAGATTTATCTCAAACTAATTTGTCACATACTTATCAATTTGAAATTTTTCATGGTATTAACTAAGCACGTATTTAGCTCGACCCTGATTCATTCCCTTCACCAAAACCTAATGATAAGCTTAAGAAAACCTATTTTCTAGTACTATATCTTGAACCGTCGATTCATCCTTGCCGTCCACATTGTAATGCGGTCTTCTTAATTACAAGTAATATCTGTCTATCCAACGCCAAGCGGGCCACATCCAACCAAAACCTAACCAACCCCTAAGCCCTAACTGGCCAAATATCTCCAAAATAAGCATACAAAAAACCTACCAAAAATAATTCATCGCGCCCCTAATATTCAATTCCCAGTTTTCCCCTCGTCCAAAAGTCAACAATCATGAACACGACATTACGAAGATGATGGGCATCTCTAATGTGATAAGGCCAGTTGTTGCACATCGATTGCGTGTCTGTGTGTTTTCCACAGTGAAAAGAAAACGATCGCTACGTGCCGTTTAGCAGCCTAGCCCAGACATTTTACATTTGTCACATTTGTTTTAAGTATCGTGCTTATTACCTTTTGGCGCCCATGAATCATCTGACGTTCCTGGGGCCAACCGTAAGGATGGGAACATCTTTCGCTGTCGTGCAGGGTCGAATCGACAACCACATTTGACGTGAAACCCTGGAATTAGATGAGCTTGTTTGACGGGACGATGTTTTCCACGAACCCAAACCAAACGGCACCTCCCTTTTGGGGTTTTGGTCTTGATGTTTGGCTCTTTCACAATTATACGTAGTTCGTTCTGATTATGTTTTTGTGGCTGAAAATTATTCGCACCCACGCAAGGTGAGGGATTGCCTAACCCCTAATCTAGCATTCGTGTCACTAATCATCCGGTCCCGATACGGTACAAGCACGACTGAAAAGATGGATCACTAAATGTTAGATTAATAAAATTACCATTTATGTGAGATTGGAAAATTGATGTGGATTTGAGTAGTTAATATATCACAATTAACCCATAGTTTATTGTCTTAAACTTTTGAGTAATTGTGAGTCTAACTGAATACGTTGAAGGTGGATGTATTAGCTTTTACTGTTCATGGTATCAAAAAAAGGTGATGATGGCTTGGTGCTCCAACCTCATGTGGCAAACTCCTAACAAGTGTTCAAGGTGCACTTTTTGACATTTTTCGTTTGAATATTACTTACGATAATTAACTAGAGAGTGATGTCATAAAAAAGGTAAACACATGTTAAAAAGTGTAATCCAAAAGAAAAAGTTGATTAATGAAGAGACACCACATTTATATTTAAGGAGTATATAAATTCTATTATCAAACAATGTGAGATATTTCAATAACACGAGAAAAAATCATTGAAGCATTCTTTTTCCAATTTTCTAAAGATAATTTGTAGATAATTATGGTACTTTTGGGTGTGGCACCAAGAGCAAAGTGTGTCCTGTATACCATAGTGCACATGGATAGACTTGAATCTCTTCAAGAAACCACCTGGATAGACTTGAATCTCTTCAAGAAACAGCCAAGAAGAGCCCAAAGTTTCTCGAAAGAACCTAAGTTTGCCAATGTTTTGTCAACCGCGGAAGCTTTCACCAAAATCCTAGAGAGATTCCGGTTTAATGTAAAGTGCGAACATTGCCAAAGTGGTTATGCATTATCAGCTTGCTGGGCCATCGACATTATAAGCAAGCTTCATCAATTCAACCATGGGAAGCTGAAGCCGTAAGCTCTGGGGGGTTAGGTGAGAGTGGTGACGGAGGGTTGGACTGAAATTGGAGAGAAGAAAAATAATTTGCAAATTGACAAATTAAGATGATGCACCTCCTAATTAATTAATTAATTAATTAAATCGAACGAACCACTTAAGGAATACAAACTAGAGCACGAGTGTTTAGATTCCATGATAGTTTGGATAGTTTCTTCTGACGCTCGTTTTTTTTTCTATTATCTTTTGGGGCGATTCCAAGAAAAAAAAGAAGAAGATAGAAGTCTAGGTCATTGTATTGTATTGATCTTCATACACGGGAAGCCAAACTCGATTGAGCTTGAGCAGAGTATCGAGTCTCGCCTATTTCAGCCGAGTCGAGCTTGAATATGAAACCGTGTTGGCTCAGTCCTTTGGTCGTGTTTTCGTCTCCACACTTCGATTCTTGCTTGAGACATTAGTCAAAACTCAAGACATACTTAACGTCGCGACAATAATATATTTATGGGGTTTTATGGTATGAACGGAATTTTCTTCCGAGTCAATGGACCCCAATTCTAGAATTATCATAGCTCTCTTTGCCATCCCAAGAGTCAAGACCGATGGGAATTGTTTAGGTCAGATGATTCGGATCCTTTCAATCAAAAAGGAGTATGGCCCCGTTTGGTTCAGTATTTAGAATGCTCATTTGGGCTCTAAAATCCCTTGGCCAAATGCAAATAGCGTTTGGCAATTTTTTTGACTCACTTTGGGAAGATGCAATTGCATTTCCAATACTCCTCAAGGGACCTTTGGCCAATGTACCTTCAGAGATACTTTGAGAAGTTGTATTTTCGGAATGCAACGCGCACTGTTCATGAACAGTAGACCGCGGCTCCGGCGGCCGGCGACCACCGCCTGAGGGCTAGCCCGACCCCGGCGACCACCGCCTGGGGGTCGCGCGGCCCCGGCGACCGCCGCCTGGGGTCGCCGGACCCCGGGCGTCGCCGGCGTCGCGCGACCCAGGCCAAGCGTTGCCTGGGTCGCGCGACCCAGGCGACGCCCGGGGTCCGGCGACCCCAGGCGGTGGTCGCCCGAGGGTCGCGCGACCCCAGCGACCGCCGCCTGGGTCGCGCGACCCAGGCAACGCTTGGCCTGGGTCGCGCGACGCCGGCGACGCCCGGGGTCCGGCGACCCCAGGCGGCGGTCGCCGGGGTCACGCAACCCCAGGCAGCGGTCGCCCGAGGGTCGCGCGACCCTAGTGACCGCCGCCTGGGGTCCGGCGACCCTAGGCGGCGATCGCCGGGGTCGCGTGACCCCAGGCGATGGTCGCCGGCGACCAAATCTGGCCATCGGCGGTTGGCCGGCGACCAGATTTGGCCGGCGACGGTGGCCGGCGTTGTAGCTCCGGTGGAGCTTTTTTTTTTGAAAAAAAAAATTAGCAAAAGTCAAGTTGATTTTAAAAAATACTAACCAAACACCACTTGTATTTCGAAAAACCCCTTTAGCTCAAAGGTATTTACATTCTCCCAAATACATTCCCCCAATGTTGAACCAAACGGGGCCTATATGTAAATGTCTCTGCTCTTTCCTCCTCCTTTGATTTACTAATTTACGATCGTTCTTCAATTAGCATCAACATATATGTTACAGTTAATAAACGCGTCATGTTCAACTTAATCCAGCGCACGAAAGTTGATCCATCCTCGTCATTTGAATAAAAAGGATCCAGCTGACCTCACAATGTTATCATACTCCGCGTTGACCTTAATTGTTAGCCATCTCATTTTTTTATTGTTAAAAACTAACATCCCATTAGAGTTATTAAGAATTATACAATCATCTATACACACACTTATGCATAGAATATTAGAGTTATGATCGGTATCAAGTTCGCATCAGCATATACGTCACAGCTAATAAATGCGTCACGATCAGCTTAATTCAGCACGAAAATTGATCCATCTTCCTCATTTGAATAAAAAGGATCGAGCTGACCTCACAATGTTACTGTAATCTGCGTTGACCTTAGTTGTTAGCCATCTGATTTTTTTATCGTTAAAAATTAACATCCCATTAGAGTTTTTGAGAATCGCACAATTGTCTATACACACACCAATGCATAAAAAACGACTGAGAAGGGAAAGAAGAGTAAGAAGTGTGGAAATTGTCCAAAGCCTTCCTCCCCGGAACCCCCGCCGGCGGCCAGGTTGCCGCCACGTGGACCGTGCGACGCGGCTTAGGACAAAGACTTCGGTAGTTACCTTCCACGCCCAAAAGAGATGTTGATTTCACGTTGGACCGGTTCGGTTTCATTTATTGTTCACGTTCTTATTAATTTGTTCAGATTGGCCCCGTTTTCGATTTAATTGGCCAGTGCTCATTTGGTCATCTTTTGACATGTCCGGTCTCGTCTTTCTCCATAGCACGCTCCAAGAAGGTTGGTCAAGAGAGGGAAAAAAAAAAATTTCTTACATGCGTTCGTCACGTGTGATCCAATAGCACACGCAAATTGGGCTCACATACGCCCCGGCGCACCCGATACTTAATCGTGCAATAGGATCTAGACCCTTGCTGTGAACTTGACCATTGACCATCGAATGTGTATCACATGTCGATCTTGAAAACATCTAGCTCGATTCTACTGTTGCTATGCAACGGTTCAAGTGTCATCGCTCGCTACCTAATGTCAGTATCTTGGCTCGTTAATATCATCGCATACCTCTCTCTCTCTCTCTCTCTCTCTCATAGTTGGTTGGAGATTTTCGTAGAGAGAGAATAAAATAAGTTGGCGGTAATTTTTTTTTTATCATGAAGCAAAAATGGACATATAGGGTAGTTATTTTAAATCTGACTCGAGGAACTCATTGAATTCACTCGAAAAGTGACCTAACCAATAGACCTCGACTTAAAAATCTGCTATCGGACCCCGATTCAATTCGAACCTGAAAATTGAAGTAATTCAAAATCGATCCAACTGAACTAAAAGTAAACCGAGCCCCAAAACTGACCTGTAACCATGATTCAACTCAACATGTTGTGATATTCGATTTTGACCTACCAAAATCAAAGGAAAACCAAACTCCCTCGATCCAAACCTTGACCACATCCATAACAGAACAGTATCAGCCTAATTGACTCGTACCTAAAGAAAGTGAAACTCATGAATAAGAGATGATACAAGATTCGGCCAACCTCAGCTTGGATCCAAGAAGCATTGTCCAAGAAGGTAGAGAAAGAATGACTTGAACCCAAAAGCTCTTCGAATCTAAGATAACTAAAAATGAGTCGGCCTACACGACGTCTCCTTGCCATCTCTAGACACATGATGCATCTCCTACCGAGTTTGATGAAGACGATAGATGAATGAATGAAGTTGGGTCACTACGGTCGATTGCGACAAGCCTCTATCTTGTAAATCATCGATAAACAAATAAGAGTACGAAAAGCATATCTATCTTTTTTTTATTTTATTATTTACCGGCATGGCCATATAGACCAGATTGAAATATTCATCGGTAACATTGGTCGGTCGATCTTTTGCCCTCACCGTTTGCTAGTCTAGCCTAGACCTAGAGCAATGAATACATGTGGCCCAAACGTAATCAATATCGCAACTTTCTCAATAATACAAGAGAAGAGACGATCGGTTTCCCTTACCAAAAAAAAGACGATCGGTTTCTCCCGTTCCGGCAGTGGGGGGGAGAAGAACAGAATATTCTAAGAACACGACACTCAAGAACTATCCAAACAAGCACTCCTCTTCCTTCTTGTCTTTTTGTCCGAACTTCATATATAAAAAGGCTTTGGAATCTTATGCAGAAGAATACATAAAAACAAGTCGCTTAGCTTGATAAAAAGACAAATTAAGTAATGTCAAAATGGGGCGAGGGCATTAGTGACTCAGATCATGCCCCCAAAGGCAAAAGCAAGATTCTGTGCATGTCACGAAGCACTCTCGCCCCAACCCCTAATAATGGCTTAGGACAGGACCCACCGAAGGAAGGATGACCATATTAACTACGTAATCACTGATTGGATGTGGAAAGGGGGATTATCTTCCAATTACGGCAAATCAAGGGCCTGGATTTCGCTTTGAAATGTGACCCTTTTCAGGCTAAAGTTTTCGTGGAGAGTTGAATCTAAGTGCTGCCAATTTGCAGGTTTGGTTGCTGGGAAAAAACCAAACACGTTGACATCCATCGGACGAAACGAGGGCACCCGGCTCGAGGTATGTGCCAAAGGTAAAAGGCTAATATGGCGCAGACAGGTGATTCTTCTTCTTCTTCTTCTTCTTCTTTTTCTTCTTCTTCACCATCATCGTCCTTGTGGTGGATTTCTAACTACAAGTCAAGATCGGCCATTGGCTGATGCTGCACTAATTCAAGATTTAGGTAGCACAATAGCAAATTAATTGTTGTTGCCGCCCTCTCTTTCCTCTTCTTAACTGCCTTCTATTTTGTTTTATTTTAATTTTTTGGTTGGGTAGCTAACAAAAGGGTAATTGTCCAAAAAGTCGCGATTGATCAAGTCCTAAATTTTTTAGTTTTGGCCTATTTAGTCCTAATCCTTCTGACGATTTGTCAATTTAGTCATTCCGGCTGAAAACCCCTAACAGTCGATGCCGGCTGTCCTAAGTGAAACGGTCGATGCCGACGTGATTAGTTTTTCTAAAAAATCTGATTCTAAAGAACGTTTATCGTGCACAGAGAAAAATGTGTACCTCGAAATTTGAAGTTCCTCATTTACTTTTATTATTATTTGGATATCTCACTCCTCAAAAACAATATATTTAATAGAGAATCAACGACTGGATAGTTGATTACGTAGCGTGCGGACCATAAGTATGGCTGGTGGGTGGTCTTTAAATATGATTTTGGATGCTAATCACGATGATAACCAACTAATTAGTGTAAGGTGATGTGAGTATTATCATCTGACATCACAACAACTTAGGGTAACACAGTCATGCACTCATCCAATATTAAGATGACCTGCCCTATGACTCGATGAAAAATTTAAATCGCGTGAGATTTGCGCTTTTTTTTTGGCCCGAAAATTCACAATCTTGTGCGAACTTTGATGTATAAACCGAGCGCATCGTTTGCTGGGGCGTTGACCGCCATTCCGTTGACTTTTGAACGCCTTCCCTACGCTCTGACAGGTTCGGCTTCTCGTACGTCGACACGTGGCTGCACCACGTTGCGGGTCGTGTGTGATGCTCTTTCCTGTCGGGAGGAGCTCCTCGCTTTCGGGGTCGTGAACATTGGCGGGTATATTCCCTTCATATTCCAGCGTGGATATTACGGCTCTCAAATCATGAGGACTATATTTATTTGTATTTTGGTGAAATTTTTTTTCTGTATTTTTTTCGCAGAAGGGGGTGATTTGATTGGAACGGTCAAACTAATCTCTTCGCGCTGTGGAAGGCCTCTTTGTCTAGCAGGTCAGTGAAATCGAATTCCTCTGAAATTGCTTCGAGTGAAATGCGCAGGCGTGGTGATCTGAGGGTATACATTTTTCCATCGGACCAACACATTAGTTTGGATCTTTTCTTTTGTTTACGAGTAATGAATTCCGTTTCTGATAGATGAATTTCGAAGAACCGTGCAATAAGACCATGGAACTGTGACTTTAACTTGGAAAGTGATGCAATTTGGCCGGATTCTGATCAATTTTTCTATTAATTGCTGACACGGTGGATACGCAGTTAATTTTCGAGATGCCACGTCAGCAATTCATCCTTCCCTTACCGCACCTTGGATCCTTGGAAATTTGGTCGAATTTCGGGCAAAGTGCATTAACCGTTAAAGGCTTGGCTAAGGTCCTAGGACCAATTTCGGTAGCCTGTTTGGCGAATTTCACTAAAATTGAAGTGACCGCAAGAGAAATTTAGCCATTCTCGTCTCTCTCCCCCCTCACTCTAGGAATTGATCCTCGGACCCTGGGCTAAGCGCCCTAACCACCAAACCCCCCCGGCTGACAGAGCATATGCCCGCCGACTTAATTTTGTTTTTACTGTTTTTCAACTCACAATGCATCGAAGGAAGAGATGCCTGCTTATAGAGCCCAACACACGCTAGCTCCAAAAGGCGTGGGCCACCTTTAGGATCGCGGAATCACGGTCATAAGATGATAGGTCTAAGCGATCTCGATTGATAATGAAAATTCCAAAACTTGGGATTTAAAAAAAATAGATAGATAAAGCGAAAAGGCATATGAAGGAAGATGACAAGCGTTCGTATCTATATCAAATCCAAAGAGACTTGACTTCCATTAGGGAAAAGAAAAGTCCGTCTGAACTTTCTGTACGCGGATAGACCCCAAGAAGTAAGTTTTGGGTCGGAAAATGCCTTTATATATATGTATGATCACATGGACCAACCTTTCAAATGTTAATTAATCGATTGACTTTGAATCAATTCGAATCGAACTCGCCATTCAAAAGGGTTCGCCTTTCTTAGAAAAGAGATGGTAATTTGAAATTGATTTGTTCCAAAGTCAAGATTGTCTCCCGCGTGAATGATCTTTGAAAAGTAATTTGCTCCTTCATCCACATTGAATTGCTTCCGGACCAAGCTTCTATCCCGTGCCAAATATAACAATGACCTTTTTCTCGAAATATAAGGAGCGTCGACCTAGTCGAGGGACATGACCTCGATTTTTTCAGAAACCGCGTCGTGAGGAACTTAATAAACCCCATTAAATTTACGGTGTGCGAATCAGCGTCTAAGCATAGTGACGCCATAGTTACTGTAAAGACGCGCGGATCATTCCTTTTAGGGCGACTTTAGAGAATTTTAGAGATTGGAGATCGAAACTCAACCGAACTAATCCAATTTAGGAATATTAAATTTTTCTATCTATTTAACAAAGATAGGTTTGCCAATCCCCCCCATGCTCGAGCGCCTTCTAGATATTTCTCGTTGCATGCGCGTTGTTTCCTAATTTTCCCATCTTTGGTCAAGTCTTTCTTCTGGAAGGTTAAGTGGTCATTAATATTAGTGACAATCCGTGAAAGGAAAGAAGAATCCCGGCCATCGCATTTGATATCCATTCGCTTTGATTCCGTCAAAAACTCTTCTCGACGCCGGATACGCCCCCAAGTCACCCCTTTTAACTGTAAATATTAAATCAGAAAACCTCAAATTTATATATTTATGATAAATTTATCCTAATTTAATTTTTTGACCACAAAAAACTTCAAGCCTGTATGCACATGACAAGTTTACCCTCTATTAGTTTCCGCTAAATTTTACCGTCAAATTGCTAAGTTGGGTGACGCGTGACAATTGACGAGTGTGCCAGTTTAGGATTTTACCCCATTTACTTGTTATAAATTTATCAATTTGTGATTTTTCGTGATATTAATCTAATTTAATAAATGGTAAGTTTGTCACAAGTATATTAATTTAGAAAAATTTGAGATAAATTTATCACGGGTATATTAATCTGGGGTTTTTCGTCATATTAATCAAAATTATAGTACACTTATGAATTTTCAGTCTTTCGAAAATTAATGCTTCCTTCGTTCGAGGACGATGTACCACAGGACTCGTGGAAGTTCGATGTAAAGCGAATCGTGTGCTGGGAAATTACGTACCTTAATATTCGTACGTCGCCGAATATGAATAGGGACACATGGAAGAGACCGGACCGGGTTCAGCCAACATAACACGAATGTAAAGGAAAAAACAAGACCAGGTTGTCCAGACGACGAGATGGGCATTAGAGACGATTTAAGGGAAAAAAAATTCAATGAAAAATCAAAAAAAAAAAAAAAGGGAAGAGTGATTGAAAATTTGAAAATTATTTGTTGTCGTTGGGGATTAGTTTTTTTACGCCTTCTTCTGACCAGTCAGTCCCTCACGTTGCAACTCCCACCGCCATGACAACGCACGCTTTGATCGATTCTCCTCTACAATCACTCCCCCCTTATTTGTTGTCCTCGGGCCCTGCATTCTCGTATGCCCGAACCACGCTAATCTCAGCCACGAAAGACAACAGATCGAAAGGAGGACAGGAGAACGAAAGACGGAATAGAATCTCCCTTTTGCCTGCTCGTAAAATAGGTAGAATTCGAAGGGGAATTCACGGCGTAATATTTAGGGTGGGATCGATTCGGTAGCTTAGCGGGAAGACAGCTAAACCTTGTTCCTCGTAACTCCACAACAGCTAAAACATGAACACGCTATGCGCAAAAGCGAAGGCGAAATCTGGCTTTTTGTCTCTTTCTCCTTCCTCTTCTTCTTCCTCGGAGAAGACCGAGGAGACCCAACATCGCCCGATGACGTCACGGGGTCGGAGAGGGGGATGGCCTTTTCCCGCTATATCGAGAAGTACGCGAATGCTGTTTGATCGTTTCTTCTTTAGTCAATTTTCCAAGAACCTCCTCTGCTCCTTCGTCTTCTTGCTCATGTTGTCGCCGTGAATCTTCCCCTCCCCCCCTTTTTGTTCTTTTCCCTTTTTATGTCGAGGAGGTAAATTTCTATGGGGCACCGAGTTTTTTTTCATTTTTTTTTTCCGGGGAGTAACGGGATTTTGAGCTTCCGGGTTTGTTCCGGTTGCTGAAGAACGTTTGCCCGGAGGGGAAAGAGGGAAAGAAGAAAAGAAAAAACGGGGGTTGGAAAGTCAAATTTGTAGAGCCAAGCCTGGTCCACGTTCAACGCCTTTCGTTTGCGCTCATGTTTGAGAGAGGGACGGGGAGGGGGAGAGGGAGAGAGCAAATTAAACAAGCGAATATTATTCAAACCCATGTCCGCGTCTACATTTCAATGAGCTCTGGAGAAGGTTGATGTGTCCTAGTTTAAAAGCCTCCTCCTCCTCCTCCTCCTCCTCTCTATCTCTCTGTGGTAGTTGTTACTGTTATATGCTCCCGCTTCTCTCCGTCCCGCTCTCTCTCTCTCTCTCTCTCTCTCTCTCTCTCTCTCTCTCTCTCTCTCTCTCTCATAGCTCTTGTTCTTGATTATTTTTGGTCCAATTTGCTTAGGATCAGTATTTATTCATTGGTTCATTCAGTTTCTGGGTGCTTTTGGGCTTCTGGGTTGGAGTTCTTTTCTGGTGCTGTGTTTATCTGGAGCTAGATCTGTCTTCACTTTCGAGCGTTTACTTTGGAAATTATTTTTATGGAGTTGGTGATCTGATTTTGGTTGGAAGAAGCTGCTTTCAAGGAGGATCTTTATCCTGTTGATTGCAAATTTTTTCTTTTGGGGTCTACAAGAACTCATTTTGAGTCCTGTTTCTAGTGAATTTCCTCTGGAATTTGGCGGAGGACTGTCGGACTGGGCTTTGTGCAGCCTGCAGAGCTGCATTATTTGCTGGGCAGTATCAGAATTTTCTTTTGGTTCTAGTGTTTCTCAAGTGTAGTATTAAGTTGGGATTGTGATAGCTTCTCTGGCTGAAGGGAGGAGGTGGTAAGAAAAACAGAGATAGAAATGGCTGGTGGAAGAAGAAGAAAGCTGCATTTTAGCAAGATCTACTCATTTAGATGTGGGAGGGCATCTTTCCAGGAAGACCATTCGCAAATTGGGGGACCAGGATTCTCTAGGGTAGTTCATTGCAATGACCCGGATTGTTTTGAGGCTGAGATTCGCAATTACACCGGCAACTATGTGAGGAGCACCAAGTATACGCTTGCCACTTTCTTGCCCAAATCCTTGTTTGAGCAATTCAGGAGGGTGGCCAACTTTTACTTCCTGGTCAGCGGAGTCCTTGCCTTCACGCCCCTGTCGCCTTATTCAGCCGTTAGTGCCATCCTTCCTCTTATCCTCGTTGTTGGCGCCACCATGGTTAAGGAAGGTATAGAAGATTGGCGGCGGAAGCAGCAGGTACTAATATTTTGCTCGTTCCACTTAATATTGTCCCTCAAAACCATTGACATCATACTTTTGAATTCTCTATCTTGGTTAGTGTAATCAAGTGAATTTTGTTAGTTCTGGGTCACTCTGGAATTCCCGAAAAACAGATTAAGGTGAACTTCCTCTTGGACTTGGAAAGTCTGGGGTCTGACCCTACATAACGAATTTTTGGAACCTTACTAAGTACACTCGCGTGGAAGTACATTCAGATGTGAAGTAGATTGATCTTCCGGGACCTTATGCTTGCAATTGGCTGTATCACATAGCTTCCGCTCTTGCTTAACTAATGGTGCAGTTCATACTCTAAAGTTCTATGCTGATTTTTTTCCTTTTCTTTAAATCAATCAGAAAATAGAAAAGGCCGTACATTTGTTTACATGTGGTTGTGTGATTTTGAATATATTAGGAATTAAATTTAAAAAAAAAACCGTTACTTGCTGATGTAGATTTCCGCTTCTGCGACATCTTAGTTTCATGGCTGTGATTTCATTAAACTTCCTTCGTTTTCTTATGAAGATACACATGCGATCTATTCATATCACCAATACAGTCTGTATCAGTTCCTTTGGTATTGATTGTATCTGTGGGTACTTTGTTTAACCATTCACGTGTCATCCAGGATATTGAGGTTAACAATAGAAAAGTCAAAGTTCACCGACAAAACGGGGTTTTTGACTACACTGAGTGGAAGAATCTGAGAGTAGGAGACATAGTGAAGGTAGAGAAGGATGAATTCTTTCCAGCTGATCTCCTCTTGCTATCATCTAGTTATGAAGACGCTATCTGCTATGTTGAGACTATGAACCTTGATGGTGAGACGAACTTGAAACTAAAACAAGCATTGGAGGTAACCTCTGGTTTGCATGAGGACACAGACTTTCGGGACTTCAAAGCGATTGTGAAATGTGAAGACCCAAATGCAAATCTATATTCGTTCGTTGGAAGTATGGAACTTGAAGAGCAACAGTACCCCCTTTCTCCTCAACAGCTTCTTCTTAGGGATTCAAAACTGCGAAACACGGATCATATATACGGGGCAGTCATCTTCACAGGGCACGACACAAAGGTCATACAAAACTCTACTGAACCACCTTCAAAGAGAAGCAAAGTCGAGAGAAAGATGGACAAAATCATCTACTTCTTGTTCTTCATTCTATTCTTGATGGCTTTTGTCGGGTCCATATTCTTCGGCATATATACGAAAGATGATCTGCAAAATGGGAAGATGAAGAGATGGTATCTTAGGCCGGACAATTCTACAATTTACTTTGACCCTAAGAGAGCGCCAGCTGCCGCAATCTATCACTTCCTGACTGCACTGTTGTTGTACAGCTACTTCATTCCAATTTCACTGTATGTATCCATAGAAATTGTCAAAGTTCTTCAGTGCATCTTCATTAACCAGGATATTCACATGTACTATGAAGAAGCTGATAAACCAGCGCATGCCCGTACATCGAATCTGAATGAGGAACTTGGGCAGGTTAATACGATACTTTCTGATAAGACGGGAACTCTGACTTGCAACTCAATGGAGTTCATCAAGTGTTCGATAGCTGGGATGGCCTATGGAAGTGGTGTCACTGAGGTTGAGAGGGCTATTGGTAGGAGGAAGGGTTCTCCATTGGCTCAAGAGAAAGCGAATGGCAATGATCAATTTGAGCACTCAGCTGATCCAAAGCCACTGATCAAGGGATTCAATTTTAGTGATGAGCGAATTATGAATGCGAATTGGGTGAATGAGCCCCATGCAGATGTCATTCAGAAGTTCTTTCGTGTGCTGGCACTTTGTCATACTGCTATACCTGAAGTGGATGAAGAGACTGGAAAGGTATCTTATGAAGCTGAATCGCCTGATGAAGCTGCTTTTGTCATCGCCGCCAGGGAAATTGGTTTCGAGTTTTACAAGAGAACACAGACGAGTATTTCAGTACACGAGTTGGATCCGGTAACTGGGCAGAAAGTTGAAAGGTCAGCGTCTTTTGCTTCATCACTATCAAAAAATAAAAGTGTGAAACTGGTCTAGCCCATATTAACCATGCTGCAGTCTACTGGTTGTCACTATTCTTGTGATCTTAGTGGCCTATACCCCTGATATATAAATTAGGAAACGAACTCAGATGCTCTAAAGTAGTTAAATTTTGCATCCCATCTAAACTTGTAATTCAGAGGAAGAGTGATAGATGGATGAGCATTAGTGATGGTTCTCTTTTTTTCCCCCTGGTAGGAGCACCTTTTTTCCTTATCATTTCGTATGCTTGATTTTGAAGTCTACCTTGCTGGTGGATATACAAACTTTTACCTTTACAGTTACTTTAATATACCCACCTTCTCTCCATGCCTCGATCATATGATAATTGTTGGCAGGCTTCACTTTTACCTCTTAGTTATTTTCTTAATAGTATTACTTTCATCCGCAGGGTGTACCAGCTTTTGAATGTTCTAGAATTCAACAGTTCAAGGAAGCGGATGTCTGTGATAGTGAGAAGTGAGGAAGGAAAGCTACTATTATGGTGTAAAGGGGCTGACAGGTTTGTTTTCAACTGCCCAATTCAAGGCTTTGTCCAATTCCTTATTCATGCGCTTCACTGATGTCTGAATTTGCACTATGAAATTCTTTGCAGTGTTATGTTTGAAAGGCTGTCAAAGAGTGGTCGGGAGTTTGAAGAGAACACCGTGGATCATGTGAATGAGTATGCCGATGCAGGCTTGAGGACATTAATACTTGCCTATCGTGAACTTGAAGAAGATGAGTACAAGAAGTTCAATGAGAAATTTAATGAGGCCAAGAATTCAGTTAGTGCAGAGCGTGACTCATTAATTGAAGAAGCGATGGAGACAGTTGAGAAGGATCTGATCCTTCTTGGTGCCACTGCTGTCGAGGACAAGCTGCAGAATGGGGTAAGACAAGAAACATCAAAATTAATGAGTTAATCAGCCATCAAAGAAGTTAAAATGACTTTCCTGTGTCTTTGCTGGAAGGTTCCTGACTGCATTGACAAACTTGCTCAAGCTGGGATCAAAATATGGGTTTTGACGGGAGATAAGATGGAGACAGCCATCAATATTGGGTATAGTTTGCACATATTATATTTATGTCGATATCATTTGTGGAGTCTAACCTTCCTATAATGCTTCGTCATTCTAACTACTGAATACAATATATTGCAGGTTTGCTTGTAGCTTATTGAGACGAGGAATGAAGCAAATCATAATCACTCTGGAGACCCCTGATATTCAAGCATTAGAAAAGGCAGGAGAGAAGACTGCGCTAAGAAAGGTATGCCAGAACATGGAGAGAGAGAGAGGGGGGGGGGGTGTGGTCGCGACAAAAGTGTATAAATCAAGTTTAGACAAGAAATTCTTTTTCTAACATGTGCAACTCTTGGAAAACATTTAGCCCCTCGTTTACTTCATCAAGAAACTGATTAGTATGGGGGACATGAACTCCTTTAATCTGTTTGCCATCTTCCTCTAAGTTAGTTTTACCAACGCTGAAGAAAAAGGGAAATAAATTGTATTTCTTAACCTTGATGAGTTTCTGTGGACTTAATGAACTATTGCTGATTGATCCTTCAGGCATCAAAAGAGAGTGTTCTTCATCAGATAAGTGAAGGGATGGCTCTGCTCAAACAATCAAGTGGAAGCTCTGAAGCATTTGCTTTGATTATTGATGGAAAATCACTTGCCTATGCTTTGGAGGATGATGTTAAGGATATGTTTCTACAGCTTGCAATCAGTTGTGCATCTGTTATATGCTGTCGTTCATCACCAAAGCAAAAGGCACTGGTGGGTCCTTATGTTTAGTATGCCTTTCTTATTCAGAGCATTGCATCCCCTCACACATCTTTGCTTTTATGTCATTCAAGCAAACAATACTTAACCTAAAGAGTCACGTTAAACATTTGTAACTGGTAAATGCAGGTGACAAGATTGGTTAAAGCCGGAACTGGCAAAACAACATTAGCAATTGGTGATGGTGCAAACGATGTGGGAATGCTCCAAGAAGCAGACATTGGTGTCGGAATTAGTGGGGTTGAGGGAATGCAGGTAATCATCAGAGTGTATTGTAATTATATTAATTTCCATTTTTGTCATAACTCATAATTACATAAACTACCTTATATTATTATTTCTTAGATTTGTTATCTTTTCTCTGCTTGTCAAATAACAGGCAGTCATGTCCAGTGATATTGCCATAGCTCAGTTCCGTTACTTAGAGCGCTTGCTTCTTGTGCATGGACATTGGTGTTACAGGAGGATCTCGACAATGGTAATGCTCTTCTAAATGTAGAAACAGGCATTAGTTTGTCTAAATTATGACCAATAAAGGCCTTTACTTTGTCTAATGATGCTGCTATCTTTCTGCTGCAGATATGCTACTTTTTCTACAAGAACATCGTGTTCGGCTTCTCTATCTTCTTGTATGAAGCACATACCTCTTTCTCTGCACAACCTGCCTATAACGATTGGTTTCTGTCACTTTTCAACGTCATCTTCACATCACTCCCTGTAATTGCACTGGGAGTTTTTGATCAGGATGTATCAGCGCGGTTTTGCCTCAAGGTATGTTCGTGTTTTAACCGGATGTAACTACAGTTTACCACAATTGATATCTAACCATATAGAGGATCAAATCATAGAGCACAGCAATGTTAAGGTTTACCAATTTCTTCTGGCAGACACGTTGGATAATTGTCTGGCAGCTCTCTTGTTAGTGATCTTATACATTTAGTCCCCTTCTTTGGCGAAAGTTCTCTCCTCTTGCATTCTAAGTAATCGCAGAGTTGGATAATTGCAGAAAATGCATGGCGCTTTCTACTGGAAACTCAAAACTAAGATCAACTTAGCCTGTGTACTGATCAGAAGTGTCAAAATCTCTTTTTTAGGAAAGTGAAGGAACAAAGATAGTTAATCTTTCCTTACCAAAAAAAAAGATAGTTAATCTGACCCACCCATCGGTGGCCGCGATGGTTTGCGTTAAGTTCCTTTCACAAGAGGTCCTGGGTTCAAAACTCGTAGGTGCCGGTGATTTAAGTGGAGGGTCGTGGCGGTGGGATGCTGCGCTAGCCCCCCGAGGACTAGTTGGGCTTCACCGCTGGTTTGAGCACAAGCTCGCCGGCCGCGCGGACACCTCGGTTATCAAAAAAAAAAATAATAATAATAGTTAATCTGCACGTGTCGCCTCCAGGGTTTACTCCCCGGCTGTCGGCCGTGCGGGGGTTTCCTGGGTTATTAAAAAAAAAAAAGATAGTTAATCTGGATATTGTTGACAAGTGAAGTTGAGCAGAAAATGATGAAAACTTGCTATTTCCAATGCACTACTTTTTTGTTTTGTGTAATCACTGCCTTTCAAATCAAAACATTCCTAATAAAATATTATTAACCAGTACCCCGAGGGCAGTCGTTAACAACACCCGTTTAATTTTAATAGTGGAAAGGACGTTTGTGTTCCTTACAATACTTCACCATATAGTGTAAGGAAGTGGACCAAGTCTGATCGTGGGCATGACCTCCAGAGTCTCTGGATGAATATCACGGTGTAGAAATTAAGTTCCATGATTGCAGCTCTAATGTTAATGGTTAACATATTTAGCCTGTCCTTTTGAAGATCACAATTCCGATTATAAACTTTTCTTGCATTTGTTTTGTTGTTGCAGTTTCCTATACTGTACCAAGAAGGGGTTCAGAATATGCTCTTTAGCTGGCTTCGAATCCTTGGCTGGATGTTCAATGGGTTCATTAGTGCAATTATCGTCTTCTTCTTGTGCACAAATGCCCTAGAGCACCAGGCATTTAACGACGGTGGGAAAATTGTCGGGATCGAAATCTTAGGAGCGGCAATGTACACGTGTGTAGTTTGGGTTGTGAATTTGCAGGTGGCGCTCGCCATCAGCTACTTCACCCTAATACAGCACGTCTTCATCTGGGGATCCATCGCCACATGGTATCTCTTCCTTTTGGTGTATGGAGCCTTACCGCCAAAACTATCCACCACTGCTTACAAAGTCTTTGTTGAAGCGCTTGCCCCTGCACCTTCCTTTTGGCTGGTCACAATCTTTGTGGCGATCTCAACCCTGATCCCTTACTTTTCGTACTCAGCAATTCGGATGCGGTTCTTTCCCATGTACCATGGAATGATACAGTGGATAAGGCACGAAGGTCGAACAGACGATATGGAGTACTGCGACATGCTGCGGCAGAGATCATTACGGCCAACAACAGTTGGTCACACTGCACGTTTAGCTGCAAAATCTAGGCGTGTGCAAGATGGAAATCATAGCAGATGACTAGCCGCTGTTACATAGTCCTGGGTAGATAAACGTTAGGATTTGGCAGATTTCAAATACAAAACTCGCCCACTGTAGATGAGTTTCACAGGAAATATATATCGATTAAATTGGCCTCCTTCAGAGCGGAACTTTGCTCTCCGTATCACAATAAAGATGTATAGAAACACAGTTTGGTTGTTCCATATGCCTGAGTCTGAAATAGGCTGCACATTGTAAATTTTTTTGGTGTGCAGCCTTCTGTATCATCGCCAAAATGCATGTAGCACATAGCATAGAGTATTCATTGTAGTTGTGGATAGTGTACAGAACATCTTATATGATTTTCCACTGGGTAGTCTTTCATTTTTCCTAGATGCTGCACTTGCGCATTCATCCTAGTTGGAAGCTCTAGCTCCATATCAAGATCACGATCAATATCATCACTATCCGCAATACCATCATCACTATCCTCAATATTGATATCATCAATAGGAGAACTTTTAGGCTTGTTATTCAGGAACTTGTTAAGAAATATTGTAATGAAAGGAACATAGGAGTTTGTCTCTAGGTATTTGACCAAACAGGATCGTCTAGTTCCTATAGAACCTATCATTAAGTACCCCTAAAGGGGGACAGGGCTAAGCAAAGCCAAAAAGGGTTTTCCATGAGATGTGAAATGAAAACTATTAGCCCTACATGATGTTTGTGAATAAGTGATTGTCTGATATAGAGCAAGGAATATCCGTCTTTCTGCTAAATAAAATGTATTGAACTTATAATTCATTAGATACTTTTTATGAAAGTCAACTAAGTATTGTAAGTAAATTGCTCCGGTTGTTCAATTATTTGACAACCAGAGTTATTTTTTGATAAATGATCACTATGAGTCAAACTCAATAGAATTTGATCAATCCTTTTTTCTGTTGTTAAGGTGGAAAGCTAAACCAAGTATTCTCTTTCTTTATCATCAATTTGATCACTGTTTGTGACCTAGGGTTCTATTTTATCATCAATTCAATCATGGTGCACATTTTTTCTTTTTCTTATCAATGAATAGATCTTTCTACTTGTATGGCTTAGATGTTTCGTCTTTTTCGAAAAAGCAATTCGATGGATGGGATTCCGTATGATACTTATGAGATTGATGAGATTGATATTCAAATATTTCTTGTTAGAACATATTGATTTGACCCTATAAGCGGGACCACCACCCCATAGCATGTTGCCGCCAGAAGTAGAACCCTATATTTCTTCAGAATCTCTTAATTTTTCCAGAGCAACTAGAAAGAGATTCTTTAACTAAAAAGAATTCAGTTCATATGTAAGATACCTATCCAGAAGTTTTGGCAATTACATCATGTATAATGGAACCATCCAAGATTTGACATTTCCGAACTTTGTTTGTAACTCACTATAGGCTTGGGGAACAAAAATAAGATGTGTGGGTATATATATATATGTAGCAACAAGGAGGAAAAAGATTGAACACAGGAACTCCCGAACATTTGGAGATCTCACATGGGTTGATATCAATGGTGACTCATTATTTCAATGAATCATTTCTTCGAACAGAAGAAGATTATGTAAAAACTTACTTGAAATCTCTTTTATTAGATTCCATTGTGTAAGACAAAATTTTTTCTGAAGAATTTGCCGTGATATATTTGATCCATGCATAATATCATGAAAAATTGATACAAATTTTTTATTGCTACTTAGTATGAGCAATAGGTTTGAAAAAATATCTAAAAATCTCCAATTTAGATATTTGTACCCTATCGAGGTAAGGTACCATGACATATGTGTTTGGAATATATTCCAATTTGAGAGTTGAAAAAGCAATATTTCGTTGAAACGTTCTATACATATGTCCTTTCTCAACGCATTTCTTTAGACAAAGACTCAGTTTTTTACTCTTTTCGAATGGTAAATATTTCTTAGAATATGGGGTGTGAATCAAACCCATGTTTGAATTGAAGTTAAGATACTGACACAAGTTCTTCCCTTTTGAATCAGATAGATTTATATATAAAAGAGGTTGACAATAAGTTCTTTTAAAATTGACTATTTGTCCCTCTGTTAGAGTTGTTCTAGAAATATCTACAATTGAGTAAATAGCTCTATCAACTAATGGATTGGATTGGATCGAATTGCCAAATGGAAAGATTTGTACAAGTTAGGCCTTTTGTGGAAAATCATTAAATATCAATATGTTAGATACCTGTGAAAATGGCTCTTCTACTTATAAACGAAATGTTCCAAATGTTCCTAAAAATTCTTTCTCCCATTTGACCATTTGTATCTATACACATTAGGATCCCGATTCATGGATCTCTCGGTTCAAGAAATAGAAATAAGCTAATTCTATTTCCAATTCAATAAATGTCGGTTGATCGTATATTTCATTATAGTTTTATGATTCAAAGTATCATTTCCTATTTGATCCCTTTGAATTCCATATTTGATGTTGCGATTGGATCTATTCATTAAAAATAATCGATTCCATACATTTCTTATGTACTCACAGGTGCTACATTTTATCTGAATTAGATTTCGGATCCATCTATATTGATTGACTACCTCCATTATGTTGTTGCTAGCAAATACTACTATTTTTTGTTTTGGATCTTCCAAATCATTCTGCAGGAGATTTGGACTCAATTTTTTTTTATCGTACAATAAAAAGATTCATTCTCTTCGTAAATAGGAGGTAGAACTAATAAAGATTTCTTTTTCAATTCATCCCTAGAATTGAATATCTCATTCAAGAATTTTTATTGATCCAATATCTAAGAATTAATAGAAAAGACAAATTCCTTATGATACACCGGATCTGGCTCGCTTATTGATAGAGTGAATAGATTTGCCATTTTTTGAAATCCCTCTTCTGATTCAAAATTGTGGTGTAACGTTTATACCCCTCTCAGTCATATTACAGATGAAATAAATCAAAAAATGTATTTTTGTTCAAGAATGAAATCTCATGAGAATTGTCCATATCTAGTTCATCCTTTGGAACCATATCACATCCTAGATCCGATGAAATAGGACGAATTGAAACGGTATTTTGTACATATGTATTATCTTGAATATATTAACTATTTCTATATTTTCCAAAAGAAACATTATGTTCTTTCTTCAATAAGTGGACAATAGGTAACCTACTTGCAACATAAATCTGTTTGTCATAAAAGAGATTCATTGTTCTTGACCCTGTTCGTTATGCTTAATATCTTTAATTTGATCTGTATCTGTCTTCATTCCACCCTTTATTCAAGTAGTTTTTTCTTAGTCAAATTGCCTGGAGGCCTACGCTTTTTTGAATCCAATTGTAGATTTTATGTTGGTAATACCTCTTCTCTATTTTCTCTTAGCCTCTGTTTGGCAAAGCTGGTGTAAGTTTTCGATGAGATCTTTATTTAATGTCCTAGACATGATTTATTCGGAAAAAAATCGATTTCTGTATTGAGCGATTGATTTCCCGAAAGCGCTCTTGTGGACCGTCACATCATTACATGCATTCATCGATTAATTCTCCGTTTCAGTGAAGTTGAAGCAGAAATTCTGCATAAGCGACTGGAATGCAGAACTGCCCATAATATATATAGGAAATAGTTAAATCATCGCAAGATGCAGAGCAAGGAGCATTATGGTTGACAAACATCCGTGAGGGGTTGCTCCGTTATTCGTGGCAGGGCTAATGAACACATCTTCTGGAAATTAATTGAGATTGCATTTGAATTTGCCGAAATGAAAATGTTGTTTAGAATTTAACACCTTGCAGCATCATACCCGGTTGACCCATTTCAAGTGTTTAAGAATACTCTCTGAGGAATCAAAGCTTGGATTAGGTTTCAGAGAATATGCTTCAAATGATTGTTACTTTGTGTTGACTTTTCGATGATCATATCATGCTTGATTGCAATTCCTCAGTAAATTAATAAGCCGCCAGCACTAAAGTATCTGTCAATTGAGCTGTACAGAGTCAATGCAGAGAAAGTCAAAATCAGAATGGTCCAGGAAGATACAGCCCTTATTGTGTATTGTTTTTCAGCTGAGCCTTCAAAAATGCGTCATTCGCGAACTCATAAGATGTACTGTTTGATAGAGTTTCTGCGCACAAAAGTGACTCCTCAACTAAGAAAACAGAATCATCTTGTTGGTGAAATAACTACTCTGCTTCCGTTGCGTGCTCACAATGTTTCATTTTTCTAAAACCGTGACCGAATTCTCTAGTCTCCTGGAGCTTGCTCGATGCGCTTAAGGAAGAAAACTTGAAAAATAAAACGAAGTGACCGGAAAAGGAAACAAAGAAAAGTAAGATAGGAACGCTTTTTTGTTAGAAGCGGTTGTCCTAGCCTTTTGCTTTTCTTTGATCTATTCTAAAGGCAAAAGGAAGACACCATCTTGACTAGCACATTGTGCCACCTTGGAAGGAAGTTGAATGCCCTTCTCGTTTGGATGAATGGAGTGGGTTTAGAAGGTGCTTTCTGATCTACGGTCCCTCGGAGTGAAGGGTTCAGCAGGTAGTATAGGCCCTCCGACACAATAGAAGGCATCAGAAGCTTTGGATGTCTTCTGGATTGAAAGAAGGTTGAAAATGTCGAAAACAATTTGTTGATTCGTGACTCTTTGGGAAATCACGCATAGAGAATGGATTTACTCCCTCTGATATTTGTAGCTGAAGAACCAACAATTTCATGAAACTGAACAACACTGGAATCAAATCCCTGATGATCACGTCCATATCCTGAGAAGCTCCCTCCACTTTCCCTGCCCCAAAAGCTCCCAAATCCAAACACGTCCTTCTGAGACATCTCTTCCAATGCCTTCTCAACCTCCTCCATGCACCGCCCGCCTCTCCCCGACACGTCTAGGAAAATCCCATCTTCCCCAGCTCCTATAGAACACCCTGGGCCTTCCACGAGCTGACCTTCATTTAAATGCCTTGTCCTTTCGAGGCTTTTCCTTTTTCTCCTGGAATGCCGAAACCTTTTCTTGGCGAATTGCTTTGTCTTCTGGAATAGGCGGCATGGAATTTTTAACAAGATGAAGACGGCAATCTGGAGGACCAGGCATTGGCAACAGCACGACACGACGATGCAATCCGCAGCAAGCGCGTTCCAGTCTTCCATGACTCGTGGATGCAGTTTGGAGGCAAATGATTAGCGGAAGACATCATCATAGGTTTATGAAACAAGGTTCTTTGTCTCTCTGGGGAGGTTATTAGGAAGGGTAAAGCAAGCAAGCAGATATCATGTGGCTAAAGCTAATAAAGGTGGCAATGAGTCATATGGCTTTAAATTGCTTGGCAAATCTTAGGATGCAGCTATTGCTTACAGTTTTGCCTATCAAGGAACGAGAGGAATACCAAATTTCAAGGAAGGAAAAGCCTTTTTTGTTCCCTGTCAAAATCTGGTAATCTTGGAGTCTACTCTTCAGTTTCAGCTGCGGCGGGATGATTCTTGGGTTACCAAGTCTTCGCTTTGATGTGATTCTCACGCCATCTGTTTTCGGAGAAAATATTTTCTAAACAGGGAATAACGTAGCTACTACAGCTTTCAACTTAAAGATCACTGTTGTCATGTCTTCCATCCTAGATCAAGCAATCATCTGTCCCATAACATCAACTTGATTTAATCCTGTCGGACTAAGCAGGATCATTGAGCGCTCTTCTCTTGTCTACTTAAGCAAATTGCAACATTATAGTAAATAAATCTAATTTTATAATACGAGATCTAATGAATTCACAGCTGGTCACTGACAGGATTCTTGCTGTTCAAGTTATTGACTGAGACACAAGTTTTTGGCAGGGGTGATTTCGATAACGCTAATCACATCAATATTTTAATCACGCGTAGATTTATAGGAACAGATGTAACAATATGCGGGAGAGTCATTGTAACAACTTGAAGGAGCA
Source organism: Syzygium syzygioides (assembly GCA_031216285.1). Lineage (NCBI taxonomy): Eukaryota > Viridiplantae > Streptophyta > Magnoliopsida > Myrtales > Myrtaceae > Syzygium > Syzygium syzygioides. The sequence goes on from CM062243.1 coordinate 37,850,961, forward strand.
CCACCTCCTCATCCATTTCATTTTATTTGGCTTATCAATTGATGAATACCGATGTGATTTACAATCTCTTAATCACTTTAAATACTAATCATACGAAAGAACATCAACCGGGGAAACGAGCTTATGGTGATGAATTCCTTATAATACCAGCGGAAGGCATGTATTCGATGCATCATTACTTAGTGCCCATTGATAAAATCACATGTAAGCGAGAAAAAAATTTGTAATCAGAAGAGAGAAGTTCTCAATAAATAACATGCATTTTTAAGAAAAAAACTATAAGTATTTATGATTTTGCAACATTCCATCAACCAACCAGGCGAATTTTCCTGCAAACAAACAAATGCAACTTTCACGTATGTATTTGCATGATTAGGACCCCCCATTATTTTCACTTCTCTCCTTTTGCTGTCTTTACAATGTGTAGCCCAAGATTGGTAGCTTAATTGCATCGTCAACACCAATGGACTTGGTTCTCATTGATTGTTTTGGCTTAACCAAGAAATCTCCTCAGAAACGTTTAGTAGTTCTGAAATAGGTGCAACAATACGGTTCCCCTTACAGGTTTTGTGCACTCCGGAAATACCTTGATACAAGAGTGCGACCTCCTCCAGAACTCCCAGATTATAACCATCATATAAACAGTAATGTTACAGACACAAAACTATCAAGACCGATATTTAGAAGTCTGCAATCATACATTATTCCTCGAAAGCATGACCTCATAAGCTTTTGCATACAAATCTCTAGACAATCTTTTGTATCCAAAACATTACTTGTGCAAAAAAATGAGAAGAGTCTTCCTCTTGCAGACACAGTAATTTTATGGGGTCTTTCAAAATATTCGCTCTTATTCAGAGTCACGAGCTCAATTCTATTGATGCAGATGCTGTTATAGTGGACCGTTTGTTCACCGATGCACAACATATTCTTCTCCCCCAATTTAAAGACAAAGTGAGCACAGGGATGCAGTAAGATATTGCGGAGATTAATTACATGAGTTTGAATTTGAATACAATGAACAAAATTGAATCAATGAGATTTTCACACCACTCTAAACCTCGGTGGCAATAGAAGATATGCAATACTACTGGCTACCCTAAAAAAATTGCGGTAAGGCAGTGCAGCACTCGACTTTATGAAGAAACCTACTTACAGGTCCAAGAGAGTGAGTTTTGCCCTTTACCAGCAGACAAGCTCTTAAGAGCCACAGCTCAGACAAGACAAACTCTCTTGATGCAATCCCCTCACAATATTACCAAAACCATCCTCAACTATTCGAGCTACTCCGGCTAAAGAATTCTGTACTGTAATCTTGGCTGCCAAAAGCCATCCTCTGAAACAATCTGATTTCTGCAGATTGTTGAGCGGAATTAAACAGCTCGCTCTCTCCTAGTCTCATTCCATTGGTTAAGTCGGAAGCAGCCAAACTATCAAATGCTCTCACAATCTGCAAGGTATGACCTGACTCAGGATCTTCACTGACGACAGATAATTCCGACCAGAATGTATATTTAGAACTTACCTGTCCCATACGAGGTCTCTTGGCAGCTGAATGTCGCACACAAGCAGCTGCAGCTTCCATCATCCGGAAAATTTCAGCTTCAACATAATTTCTTTCAAGCTTTGGATCTGCCAAAGCCTCAAATTCTTCATTATCAAGTGCATGGCTTAGTAAAGGTCGAGCCTGGAAGATGGTAGGATATATTGGTTAGTGAAATGAATGTTTCATTTTTTACTACTATTCCATTTGCCATGCTTGTGCATTTTGGATTAATCAGTTCATTGAGTTGGACCTGAAAAACACTCAACATTCTAGAGTAGAGGTGATGGTTGTCCCATCGTTCATGACAGGGTCCAGTCTACCATAAGTTCAAAGACAACTGAGAAACTCTGTTAGACTTGCATATACCATGAAAATATTATTTTTTCTTAATACGATGAGGTGAGACTAAATGCAACTGGCCTGTTGCCAAATAAGAAGTAATCTAATATCCGCTACCTTCTATGGAAAACAATAACTTAAGGGAAAGTAGACGTGCTAGCAGCTCCTAAAGTTACCAGAAGTTAGCACTTAGCAATTAAGCCATGCATACCTAATAATTATAGACAATGCAGCTTTCCTGAGAAAAGGTAAAAATCCTCAAATGCATCTGCATTCTCACTCTTAAGATGATTAAAAAGGGTGGCATTGTTTTCAACCTTTAATGTATATAAGCATTTGTCCTGACTCGGGCCAAACACATTACATTACCAATTACATCATGTAATATTTCCAAAGTTCAATAAATGCTCAGGTCAAATGAAATCTCAGAAAGAGCTCATAAGTAAGATGATATGTTATTTTGGACCTGCATAATACATTTTGCTTTGATGGTCCATAAATTTCCCAAAATCTATTTGCTCTAGTTGTTTCTTCCAATATGGACCTCAATGTCAGAATAGCAGTATAATATATGAGTAAAGACACATCCAACTATCATATCATTATGATAGAAAAGCATCATAGCCAATACTAATAGATAAGCTTTAAAGGGTGCAAATAAATGCACAATTAGATTGATCTGGCTAGGACATTGTCTTATAAAGACTCCCACTGTTAAGGATAGACCCCCGAGACATAAATTCTGTTTAAGTACTTAAGTAACGAACTCCTTCATAATTCAGGGCTATCAATTGGCCAACTCAGAGAATACGAGTATGAACAAAACTACAAACAGATTCGACACGTTGCTTAACATGCTCCACAAAGACAGATGACCAGCATCTATACTAGCTCTGCAAGATCTAACAGCTCTATCCAAGTCAATTTAATATGGCGAATCATGATCAGCAAACTAAAAAAGAAAACAAAGATTTATAACTAACCCATTCAACTAAACTCTCATCTCCCAAGGGTTGTGATGCATCCACAGGCTTCCGTCCCGTTATCAGCTCCAGAAGCACAACTCCGAAAGAGAAAACATCAGATTTCTCGGTCAATTTGCCACTTGATGCATATTCAGGAGCCATGTATCTGAAATGTCACCATGAAGAATTTATGTTAAAGAGAACATGTGGAACATGTGTGGTAAGTGCATGGGCCAAACATGCGACAATTGGTTTTCATAAAACTCAGATAGATGTCATCTCTAATCATCACAACCGAAAATGGACAACACTACATACCCGAAAGTTCCCATCACACGTGTAGTGATATGTGTATCTGCATCAAGAGCTAATTTGGCAAGTCCAAAGTCTGATACCTGTGAAGCAAAGAACTAGGCATCAGTACAACCAAACTTTCAGAAGAACCAATTAAAGCCTGTCCTATAGGGATAGTAGGCACACCCGAGATTCGAAGTTATTATCTAGAAGAATGTTTGACGACTTGATGTCTCTATGGATAATACGAGGATGGCCTGAAAAAGACATCAAAATTAAGAAAAAATTACACATTAGTAAATCATGGGACAGAGAAGATTCCATGACAAAATTTACTAAAAGACATGTACTGCTGAAAAAGTAAATCAAGCTAATTCACTCCAAGAACAAAAACCTCTTAGAATTAAATCATTATACATCCTTTCGTCTCTCAAGTGAACAAAAAATAGGCCAAGAAAAATAAGTGCATCTGTTAAGCTTATCTGCGTACTTTGCTTTAGATTTTAACGGATATCAATTACATGATCCCCAAGTAACGTTCGATCTTTTTTTTCTTTTTCCAAATAACATTGCAACAAAAAGAAAGGGACTTTATTTTGTATTTCTCAGATTAGCTCAAGTTAATGTGCATTAAGTGGCCATCAACAATCAGTAGTTGGAGAACTGATGCTTACAGTCTTCATGAAGGTAAGCTAATCCACGAGCAGCACCAGCAGCAATCTTAACACGTGTTGCCCAGTCCAGCACTGGGCTACCTTCTCCTACATGTCAGAAGGGAAAAACTTCAAATCAGAAGGGGCGGAACACAATCTGCACAAAGAATACTCTGGGCATCGAAGCATTGAGAACTTTACTTTACCATGAAGATGAAAGTAGAGGGTATTATTAGGCACATAGTCATACACAAGCAACCTTCTGGTGTCAGCAATGCAGTACCCGACTAACGACACCAGATGGCGATGGTGTATGTGACTGATGATTTCAACTTCAGCTTTAAATTCTCGATCGCCTTGCCCACCACCAACTTTTAGCTGCTTTACAGCTATCTCTCTCCCATCTGGAAGGAATCCTTTATAGACAGCACCAAAGCCACCCTCACCCAATAGATTTTGAGATGAAAAACAATCGGTAGCCTTAACCAGCTCTTCATACGTAAACCATGCCCTGGAATTTCCAATCCCCCCCTGCTCCTTCAGCGAGTAAGCATCACTCCCCGAACTACTTCCAAGGAGGGGTGCAGCAGAATGTGTCTTGATAACAGATGAATCTGGAGACAATTCATAATGTAAACTCATTCAAGTTAACAACCACCACATATAGATCCCCTCTTAATTCCACATATGCTCAAGAACAAGGATTAAAAGAAGTGAATCTCTTATGCCTCTCTACACCAATCCTGAACCATGCTTGGTTTTTCTTCAGAACACAGTTAAAAGTTTAATGAATTTGAAGATTCCAATGTGCTAAATTCCCTATTAGGTCAAACGAGACATCTGATATCATTTGATATCTTCATGTTGCATTGCTTATATATCTTGCGGCGCATGAATGCTGTATACTTCCACATTAACCACCCCAATAGAGAAGTGCTTGTACTAACCATCAAGCCAATTTGGAGAGTGGGCTTTTGAAAGATTACTCAGGCACCAAAACAGAGAGCACATTTTATGAATGAGACCATAGCGCACCCTCACAAATGGTACACAACAGAGTACAAAAGATTTTCCAGAGAGGGGATAGCATCTTTAGAGTACCTGTTCCAGGGGAAGAGGCCCCGGGCGATGGCACGATGTAGACTCCAGTAAGTCTAGTCACCTTTTTCCTTCGTTTTCTCATGCACCAGACAGCAAATCCAATGAGGCTGATGAGGATGAATCCCACTACCGTAACAATAGCCACTGTGCCAACTGTTCCTATTCCAGAACCAGAATTCCCTTTGTGATTGGAACCGGAAATTGAATTAGTGTTGTCGCTTGCAGTTGGACCAGTTGAAGAAGGGGTTGAAGGGACAGGAGTGGAATGTGGAGAAAGACCCCACGGAGAAGGTGGAGATGCTGAGATTGGAGGAGAATTAGAAGGCGGAGTTGGTGGAGAACTGAGAGGTGGGGAACTAACCCTAGGAGGTGGAGGTGATTTAGCTGGAGGAACTGGTGCCAGAGAGGAAGGTGAGCTTTTTGGCGGATTTGAGGTTGGTCGTGGAGGTGAACTTTTGGGTGAGGGTGACACAGGTGCTGGGGGTGGAGGCGAACTTAGAGGTGGACTTGACGGTGGTGATGGTGGCGGCAGCGGGGAATTTTCAGGGGGATTGGGTGATTGCGGTGGTGGCGGCGGCGGCGAAGGTGGACTTTCAGGGGGTTTTGGAGAAGGCGGCAGAGATGAACTAGGAGGTTCTGTTGGTGGTGAAGGCGAACTAGGTGGTTCTGGAGCCAGTGGTGGTGGAGGTGAAATCTCAGGTCGCGGAGTTGATGGTGGAGGTGGTGAACGCGGTGGCGGCACTGATGATGGAGGTGGTGGCTGATGCGATCTCGTAGGAGGAGTAGCGACAGGTGGCGAAGGAATGACCGGTGGACTAGGTGACGGTGGGAAAGTTGGAGGAGGAGGAGGAGGAGGAGGAGGAGGAGGCGAAGGCTGGGCCGGACTTGCTGGAGGATCTGATGATGATGGGGAAGGAGGTGAGGGGGGTGGAGCTTGGGAAGGTGGAGGTGGAGATGAAGTACTACTAGTATTAGGAGGCGGTGCCGACGGCGGAAGGGATGGCGTCACTGGAGGAGTCTGAGGCGGTGGTGATAAGGTTGAAGGGGTGGTGGAGTCGGGTGGATTCGCATCAGGTGTAGCGGGGGAGTAAGTTGGAGGTGGTGGAGGAGAGGAAGGCTGTGGCGGTGGAGAGATGGTAGTTGCTGGTGGGGGCACCGTGGAGGGGGATTCATCCGGAGATGGCGAAGAACTTGCCATCTCTGAGACCAGCACAACTCAGGCAACAGATCAATCAATCTCCAGTTTCACAAATCATGTCAAATCTTGAGGATTCCATTAACACATTGGACACCTCCACATTTCCCTTACCAGCTAAGAAGATCAAATTTTGAGGACAACCCAAGCGCCTAAATCAATTCTTGAGCCACCAAAACCACCAACAGAATCACCAGACTCTTGCCGCTCAGACTCACAGGAAGACCATCAGTATCAGCCAATGAAGAGTAGTAGAGCACAGTTCTGGGGAGCGACGGAGCTTACTAACCCAGATGAACCAAGAAGGGCAACGTTATGAGAGAACCCAGATCAGCTCCCAAAAAAAAAAAAAAAGGAATGACAGATCACAATCTCCAAAAGAAACAATGATTCACGAGTTCCAGCCCACATAGACTGAGCCCAGCAAAATCCAAACTTTTCTCATTCGATTCAGGACTCGAAAGAAAAAAAGTATAGCCCGAATCTCCAGTTACAGAAATGTACCAACACCGACACTAAACAAGCGAGCGGAGGCGAACCCAGAAATGCTTCAGAAGCGCTAGAGCCGAACCTTTCGCGCTCCAAACAAATCTCTTACTCATTCAGCCATTCGAAGTCATCACAGCTCGTTCTTGAATTGGAACGATGAATGAGTCCGTTGGAAGCTTCTCCGTGCCTCTCTCTGCTCCCTCTCTCCGTCCCTCCCTCTCTCTCACAACTGCGAGGAGGCACACGGAATGTGGGGTCACCGACCCAGAGCCAAGGCGATGATGGGGACGTCAAGAGAGAATACTTTTCGAGGGATTGTCCGAACTCAAACGAATGATGACAGCAGTGAAGATCTATGAATATCATTATCAAGTAATTACCAGATAATTCAAGGTTCATAATTAACGCGGCCTTTCTGTGTATGGTTGCTTCACTTCATTGCAACGTCAAATCAAACTCGCCAAGGTGATTATCTTATCATTTCCTGATGAGGTGTTTTGCTGAGTAACGGCATGCCCTGCTCATCCTCATTGCCAAGCCAAGACCTTTGCAAAATTACATATTTATTTTTTTTTAGGGGTTAATGCTATCAAAAATCTTAAACTGATACATCTATAATAAATTTATCAAATTGCTAAGTTTAATGATATGTGGTAGTTGACAGGTATACCAGTTTGAGATTTTATCCATTTGTTTGTCACAAGTTTATGAATTTGTGATATTAATCCAATTTAACGGAATGTAAATTTGTCACAAATCTATCAAATTGGGATTTTTTGTGGTAAAAAAATTAGTTCGAAATAAAATTGTCACAAGTGTACTAATTTGGAGTTTTTTGTGGTTAGTTCGGGATAAAATTATCACAACTACACAAATTTGGGATTTTTTGTGATATTAACCATTTTTTTAAAGGTTGTGTCTTTTTAAAGGTAGTCTATATAAGCTCTTGTTTATAGGCAAGGGGTTGATATTTTTTTTTTTCACTTTCGGATTCAATTGGATCATCACTGAATATGATAATGTACATAGTTATATCGAGTTTGAATCATTTTGAGTTAATTACTTTCTAGTCGGGCTAATGTTAAACTCTACTCATTTGGGGTTCACTTATTCTTCATTCGGTTGAGATGTGAAACAAAAAAAAAAGTCCCAACATTCCTCGAATGATGATTTTTTTAGATTGCCGTAACAACTTTCAATTATGGGTGACATGTTTATCATACAAAAAAAATGAAAATTGTAAAAACCCGAAAAGTACCCCCTACTTTTGTCTCCAATGTGCTGAAGGAATTTTTTCACATGTTACTCCAGGTGATCCACAAGCAAAAATAGTATGATCTCCGTCACAATATGAAGAAGCCACTAGCTTTTATAAATGGTCAATACAATCATCAAAGTCACGTATATCCATCATAACAATATCTATGAATTGACGGTGTATGTGCATCAACAAAGCTCATTTATCATTCCACCCGATGTCATATCCTATATATATGCTAATTTTATCAATCCGACCTGCCCCAGTGTATTCAAATGTTTGATTTTGTCTTTCCGCAGCGTCTGATGCTTTTGAATCAGATGAAAGGGTCGTATTTTTAATATCTGTACGTGTTTGGACTTTCCTTCCGGAGCCCGTGTTTGACAGCATTAACGAAGTGGGGACAAGCACAGCTTGGTCTGCATGGATTTCTTGTCCTAATCATACGAGTATTCTTTAGTCAGACAGACAAACGCAACCACGTATTTAACAGAACCAACCCGTCCTCGTCCAGAACAGAGGACCCGATCAGTGAGTGATCCACACGGTGGTGCATGGAACTTACAGATTTAAAAAGGCGAATTGGATGACAGAGAATATAAGAATAGCAACTGCATATTAAATAGGGGTTCCCCCCATCTTTTTTTCATTTTTAAACTTAAACGGGAGATTCTCTATGGTATGGTCCACGCACGGACAAGTGACTAGGTTATGTGCAGAGCGGGTCCCAAATGAAGCTACGAAGTATGAATTGGTCTTATATTAAAAGGATGCAATTAAGGAGCTTTTCACGGTGTTAAAGCGAGAGAGGGAGCATTAAGATCTGGTGGGTCTCCCCAATTTTTCGGACGATGGACCCGAAAACGAAAACGACAGAAGTTTCGGGAGTGGTGGTGGGTCAAGATGCAGCAGTCCCTGCAGCACATTATTTTCGACCCGTGAAGTTCCAATCTACATGCTGCTCCACGTTCGGAGACTGTAATGGCTTTGCGACCTTCAACAATGCAATGATATATGCCTTGGCCACCGTGAACTTTAGTGGCCGTGAGCTTCTCACACGCTGCAGCACAGCAATCCCAGCGCTAAGGGTGGGACCCTTTTCTGCCCGTTTGCCCTTTATCTGTCTCCTCCTATTTTGTTGACTTTCTTTTCGCTTTTTGTCCCATTCGTTCTCTTTCCCGAATTTCTCTTGCTCTTTAGAGAAAAAGGAAAAGCCAACAGGCTGCGGCTTGCTGATAAATGAACTGGGAGGCGAGAATGATAGTATCATAAATGCGGAGCTCGGCTTTCACTCTCTTCGAGATGCAGAACAAAAAAACTGATAGAGAAAAAAGAGAATTTGAGATAACATGGACAAAAAGGACAGGAAGAAAAAAAAGCTCTTTTTACTGTAGTTGTGGACTGTTAAAATTGGAGAATGTGAACTGAGAAGGACAAACATAGAATTTGGACATATTGGCGATTGCTGACAAAGGGGGTGTCGGTGGGTACGTGAGACAAGGGGGACCGTAGATTTGGGGGGCGCACGCGTCTCTACGATTTTCACCATCGCTAACATGGGCAGAGACAACCTTTTAACACATGCATCATCATCATCATTAGGCTTTTTTTTTTTAAAGTTTGGTAACCATAGACTAAATGACAGGTCCATCTCTCCGACTACACGGTCTGGTAACCTCTTCCCAGATTGCGGACTGCGGCTATGTCTGAAAATTCAATGGTGGAGCGGAACAAGTTTCGTTTTTCCTAGATGGGCTACGAAGTGGGAGGTGCGGCTACAAAATTTGGTGCTACACTGTTTTTCCCGGATTAGAATGATCCGCTTTACAGCAACACCAATCACCATCCAGGTGCTCAAGTCAACAAGAATGTGAAAGCAAAACCCCTGCGCGAAGAACCCGAGCCGCCAGAGAGTTTGGTCAATGAGAAGGGAAGGACAATGAATAATAGTGCTAGATATTCATGCACGAGTATTCCTAGGATAAATCAAGATTATTTCACAAAAGCTATGAGAGAATTTTGTGAACCAATTCTCGAGTGTACGTATGTATAACCTTCAAGCCAGCGAAGCACGCTCAAACTGAATCGCTGCGCACTTATATGCTTGAGGTTTAACCAAAACCAGTTGCAAATGACCCGTTCAACATCTACCGATAATTCGGAATGATCCAGCACGTGACTCTTCCACGAAAGAGAAGGCTTTGGGAAGGGATGGCGGGTTGGGAAATTTAAGATTTGGTTTGGGCCAATGAGGAGTCATGGGAATCTTTCTACTTTAAGTCTGAAAGATTGTGTCCCCCTGCATAGCTTTAACACGATGAAACTTTTCTGGCTTTCGAAGTTTTGGAATTCTCTTGATTGGCTGTCGACATATGACCTCAAAACTCCGGCAGTACAAGCCTCCAGCTTTTTCTAATGAAGGAAAAAGGGGGAAATCAGGAAAACGACATCGGGAGGAGTTACTCTACGCGGTTCCTTACTCTTGCAATAAAGACTGCACGCTTGATGCAGATGCCGTTTGAGTGCACGTGTCTAGAACACTAAGGCTCCGTTCGTTTGGCAAAAAATATTCTCTTTTTAAAAAATATTTTTTCGAAAGTCATTTTCCTGAAAAACTCAAACACAATTTTCTGGTATTCGGCGAAAGTCTGAAAAAGTTTCGAAAAATATTTTCTAGTTTCGGCGACCGCCGATGAGGCGGCGTCCGGCAACCGGCGGCAGTGATCGGCAACCGGCGATGGGCGGCGACAGGCAGCGGGCGACGATCGGCAATCGGCAACGGTTGGCAACGGCGGGCAGCGACGGGCGGCGATCGGCGGTGACCGACGACCGGCGGCGGCGACCAGTGGCCGACAGCGGTTACTGACACTCAACTTCCTCTCCCACGGAAAACATTTTCCCTTTTTCCCCCAAAGTGAAGGCAAAATTGTCCATGAAAGGGAAAATATTTTCCGTGGGAAGTTATTTTCCGCCTCTCGAACATTGAAAATTGCGGAAAATATTTTCCTAAAAAACATTTTCCGTCAAATGAATGGAGCCTAAATGGCAAATAGGGTGCTTGATCAATGATCATCTAGCTTAATTTATTGGACCAAACCTTCATCTTTACCAGGACGGTTGCTTTGCATTGGGACATGGGACATGGCGGATAGAAAATATGCAAGCCCTCTTCCATTTTCCCTCCCTTCCACTCCCGTAAGAGAGGGGGGGGGGGTGTTATGCGGAAATGAAGATGAGCGGAGCTACGTAGCGTATAAGAATGCCAAAGAAATCGCAGTTGCAATCAAGAGTTGCTGGATGGCAACTACAGGAACGAACACTAAATTACCATCGGAGCAAGCAGATTTCCAGCATGCATATGACCCAAAAAGGAATCAGCACGAATTTTTCTAACCGGAATTCAATCATCAAATCAATGAAAATATCGAGTGTGCTTTTTTGAATCTCTCTTACCGATGTAAAAGCTGCAGCAAAAGTAGCCATTGTTACCTCTGGCTTGCTCGAAGTATAGCAGTGTAAGCATATCAGGTCCAGAGACAAGTACCACAAGCAGGGGCAATGGGAAATGAGTACTCCGCATTCTCTCAAAAAGGAAAAGGCAAAGAGCATCGGCTGACATAGAAAAGATCCAAGAAAAAGAATACTATTGATGAATTCTGTTTTCCATTGCTAAGGCAGGTTGAGCACCAAGTCAGCAACATTCATAAGGCTGCTTATTGGGTTGAAAAGCTCAACATCAAAGGAAACCTTCATATCTCTCTATTCTATTTTCATTTGCTATATCCATTTCTCACACAAACTAACTTGTGAGAACACAAAAGAGAAAGAAACATGAGAACGGTTTTTTTCCTACGGTTCAAACAACCACTTCAGGAATTCAGTACCTGTAGCTGTAATGGTGAATTTCTTGAGTTAACACTCACGCTGTTTGGTGTTAGTGGATCAAATTCAGTACTTTGCTTCTAGGAGAAAAGCTATCAGTTTATTCCTCCAGTGCTGTGGGAGTAGCAAGAAGGACGTAAGTACTCGAGATGATTGTCCATAAGAAATCTTAATCCAGAAAGTTGGCCCCGACTTGATTAAATAGGACGGGATTCATTAATGAAGCGGTTAGTTCAGCCCATTCGATAGCCTTGAATTCCTCCTAGAAAGTATCTCGGCTGCCCAGCTCTTTCCTATTTCAGTTTGAAACTTACCTACATGAAAGAACATAAAGAAAGAAAGACAACGTTAAATCCAAATCCCAACATAAAGTGAGAAAAGAATCAGAAGAAATATCTACCTGCTGTTGAAAGGAAAAACTCATCCAGCACCATCCCATGTTCTGCATGTACATAGCATAACCTCAAATGAGATGGGTTTTAGGAAAGTGCATAAGTAGAAACTAAATCAAAACCAGAAATAGATAGCACATTTTTGCAGTTCCCAAATCTAATTGTATGACTGGAAATGAGCGTGAGTAGAAACTCCCAAAAGTTGGGTGCCATTGAGTAAGTAGTGTCATTCAAGAAACAAAATCTCAATCAGCATAATCAAATATGAAAGAGATAAAGAGGGAGGGCAAGGAGGGGGAGAGAGAGACAGAGACAGAGACAGATAGAGAGACACAGATCATGACAAAAGAAACAAGAAAAATTTGACATATCACATGATTTTACCATATTTTCTGTATACCTGCTGTCATCGATTTTCAGTAGCATCAATGAAATCAAATCAGCGAAAGCAAAAGGCAGAGTCATAAGAGCAGAGAATCCATCAAATTCTCATGAGTGTTCATTATGAATTTTAAGCAAATCTGATGATAATGTTAGCTCATGAAATCCCAAAGTAACACTTTTTGCTTCTCTACCTCCACCTACTAACAGTTCTATCCTATGCCATTAAAGTAATGGAATCCTGGTCAGCACAATCATGAGCATGCTTTAACCACTGCATTCAGCAGATAGGATAAAAGTTGAAAAGTATATCACAGCCAAACAGTTAAAACTTTCTCTCACAACCTGGATTCTCCCATCATGTGCAAATTAACTTGTCATCTTAAGGCTTCCCTGTTTGCTAATAAGCAGCATGTTGGTAGAAGGCATAGCCACCTAGATTGGTAAATAAGGAGCCAAAAAAATATGGAAATGTGGTCTTCAAGCTGTGGAGAGACGAAAATATTAATTGGAAAGATCATTCATGATCAAAGCGATTAAAACTAATTGCTCCTAAGCTCCAATCAGCTCACTTGGAATCAGAACTTTTGAATCACCCCATGGAGGTTCTCCAGAAATGTTCATGTCAGCAATTTGAACTTTGATTTTGAAGCGGTCACAAACTCTTCTGTACTGTTGATGATAGCAGCTCATTTTCTTCCAAGTTTACCAAAGCATGTAAAGTACAAAATCTTCTTCATGGTTAACTCAGGTAATTTGATTGGTTGAGTAACATGAAACAACAACAGGCAATAGGTAACTACAAACACAGCAAATGTCTGAGGAGTCTGCACACACATGGAGAGACAGTAGGTGGGTGCATTACCGATCTCATATTCCAGGGCTTGCAGAATCAACTCGACCTGGAAAATGGCATAAGTTAGTTACTTGAATTAAGGAAACCATGCCATCGAGAACAGGATATGATTTCAAAAAGAAGCCCAATAAATTGAGAAGTGCTGAAAAATCGGCCACCAAATGGTTTCTATCCATAAATAAATAAGAAACTCTTACTGTTATATGTGAGTACTATGATAGACTTAGAAGCATTGTTCGTTTATCCAGCAATCTTGTGTCGTTGAAGGGAAACTATCTTGCTTTAAATTATGTGCAACGAAAATATCAACATCAAAGCATAGCTATGAAATGATGATCAACCGGCAAAGAGCAAACGAGACTACAATAGCAATTTTAAAGAAACGATGTGTGCCCTGCCTAAAAACAGTAGCTCATAAAGTATTGCATGCCAGCAAACACATACTTTGTCAAAATCTTTGACCAAATTAGCCTCTCGAGAAGAATTGTTCTCATACTCAGCCCAAAGTTCCTTGATCTCTTCAGCTACAGAAAGAGAATTTAAATTGGAGTCAAACTCAGGAGCAAAAAGGTAATCCAAGATCTAAAAGATGAGAAGATTATTACCCCTCATCCCTCCACCAAGAACTTGACACATTTCATCTAAAGCTGCTTGTTCTCTCCTACTCTTTTCCTCTTTAGGCACGCCATCTGCTGGTGTTATATCTCCAACAATAGCTACAGAATTCAAGATGCAACTTCATTCAAATTGATGACACAAAATGAAGCCTGCGATGGTCTTGGGAGAATGAAAACTACATGAAAAATCCAAACTAAACTATAAACGAGTCACTTCAAATCCTTTCTCTTCTTTTCTCTAGTAAATATCTAAATCTATTCTTTCCTTTCTAATATACCTCTTCCAAATACGAAGATATTTCCAAAAAGTGGGCTAGAAAAGACAGGAAAATTGAAAAATCTTTAAAGGTACTAGTCCATTACAGAATAAAATCAACAGTAGCTCCCCGAATAAAATACTCATCCAATTAGAATGGTCTATGGAGATCCAACAGTAAGAATAGAAACAAGAATAAATGCAAGATCATTCCATGTGAGCCATTTGCATTTACAGTTATACTAGAAAAATTTGCACGAACCAACAACAGCAACAGCAATAGCAAATCAGAAAAGCACAGAATGGGCCAACACAATCACAAAGTCAAAGAAAATGAGTATGAAAATCAGACGGATAACTATACCTTCAGCAATATCATGCACAATCGCTATCTTGATGCACGTGTGGAAGGGGAAAAGAAGTGACATGAGAACACGAGAAAAGCATAAAAGTGACATAGAACATCAACTGAAAAGTTGGTATGGATGCATGTGCGATTCGGTCAAGAGCATTATGGCAAACAAAATCTCAACTTTACAAGAAAAAAAAAAGAACATGCATAGTTCTTTCCTGCCAATTAGCTTAAACAGCCACAAACACATTTTTAGCAAGAGCTTCATTGGGATACAAGGTTGAAAACAAGTCATTCAAATTGTAGCTACTTTTGTTTCGACAGTAAACTCTATACCTACTTTCAATCAAATTGGAGTAATTCCAAAGTTCTGCTCATGTAACTTCTAAAACGGTTCAAAGTGAAATTACTCCATCACTCACCTGTCAGAAAACTTAGAGACTGCATGGGCTAACAGGGAATAACGTGAAACTTTATTCAGGTCACACCACATACCACATCAACTTTTTCCTTAGATTTCTGACAGATGGTACGGTAGTAATTGACCAAATGGACATTCAGTTCAGAAGTAAAATAACATAATTGGGAATTAGAATGGATTATACCACAAAAGATGATGAAAGATGAACAACTTTGAATAAATGTCACTCTGAATTTGACAAGTACAGAGCTCTAAGAGCATGATAAGGGTTTCCAACCTTTCCCTATCCAGTCCAGGAAGATCATCGGCAATTAAAGCCATCAATGCCATGCGGTACATATGATCAGCAATTGACTCAGGACCATCGATCCCTTGATTGATCCACCCTTTCCTTTTGGTGGTCTGTGAAAGAAAGCCAAAAATAATTTCTACTGAGCATACTTTGTCAAACATGTCGCAAATTTCTACTTAAAGCATTTCCTCCTTGCTTTTGCTGTCATCTATTTTTTAATTGGAAATGATGAGATCTGATAGAACCTAGATACACAAACACAGAAATCTCTCTCGGTGTAAACTCACCATTATTGGTCAGATAGAACCTAGTACAAGCGCAATGTCGTGGCAAATGCTTTTCCCAAGGTCAACGCACGATCAATGTAAAGAGCAGAAATACGTGCGATCAAGGGACATGAATGCAAGTTATCAGGACAACTACCTCAAAGCTAGATGTTACGCGCCAGCAGATCAATCTCAAGTATCAGGACCGCAAAAGACTTACGTGCAGAAAATTCTCACTCAAAGTTCGAACAATGGAACATACTGAACAAGCTTCAACAAGGTAAAGTACCAAACAACGTGGAGCACAGCAAACCACTCAGCAAAGTCCTGTCAAAACCCAGAATAAAAAAAAACAAGGCAATCTAATGCTAAAAAAAACCAAAACTGCGGAAAAACAGAAACGAGTGTATCAAGCTCAGGCTTCAAGAGTTCCGACACTCACGTCATTTCATAACGAAATCATAGATCATGAGAGATAAAGGTGCTTCCTAAAGCACGCCTAGAGCTTCATTCGTCAAGTTTTTTGAGCAACCAAAGTCAGCTGAACCAGAACCTCAATGCAATCCAATAGTACATGAAAAAGAATCAAAGCTATCGATAATCCGAGACAAGAAGTAGTTGGCACAGAATAGAGCGCATTTCTGCAATCAGCTCACGCTCCAAGAGCTGCGGACACTGATCAATCGCGACAAAATGAGAGAGGGAACCTAATTGCTTCACACTTAGATTTTTACTCGTCGCAAGAGCAAACGAAATCAAAGGCGAAACCGCGCGAGTCCCTTGCAATACCTTGAGCCGGTGACACAGCGTGAGGAAGTCGATGGCCGAAGCCGAAGAACGATGAGCAGGCGATCCGATCGGCGCGCCGGAACGATCCTTCCGGCGCGAAGGTTCGAAGCCTTCCGAGGAGGAAGCAGCGGAGGAATGTCCGCGGGAGCGCCGCGAGAGAACGATCCTCGGAGCAGCCTCGGGGCGGGGGCGGCGGCGGCCGCCGCGGTCCGGCCCGAGGGAGGCGCGATCGCGGAACGGCAGAGGAGCGAGGGAGCGGTGGAGGCGGAGCGGATGGAACGTCGCAGGATGGACCGCCATTTCCTCCCTCCCTCCCGCGTCGGCGAGGGGAAGTTGAGCGGGGAGAGGAGGATTCGCTGGGAGTCACTGTTCGTTTCCTACGATGTCGTGGTGGTGGTGGTGGTTGGGTTTGGCTTGGGCGACAGAACTGTTTTTTGAGGTTGTTGTCTTCGTCGGCCGTTCGCTATTTATACATCTGACCGACCAGAAAAGCGCAACTCGCCACCTGCCTCGTGTCCGATGCTTAACTCAGTCAGTCAGTAAACTCTCTCAGTTTTTTTTTTCAGTACAATTTTTTTATTTATGTGACCCTATCTCTCAATTCGCTTTCATATTTTTGCCCTGCCTCTTACATGACGTGAGAGTCGAAACTCCACATCTGAAACCTCCAATGATTTTTTAGTGCATTCGAAAGTACTAAAATTTATCATTAAAGTGTAATAAAGTCTTAAAACTCTTAAAATGTGCGATTAAGTCTTAAAAACTTATCGTGAATTTTTTTTTTCAAATTAGTCCAATCAAGTCTTTTCGCTGATTGCCACCTACGTTGTGCCTAAGGCTTAACTCGGTAGTCAGTAGACTTTTTTTTTTCTTTTGAGATAAGCGCATTATTTGAAATAACTAAAACTTATCACAAAAATATAATTGAGATTTAAAACTTCAAAAAAGTACAATTAAGTCTTAAAACTTGTCACGAAAGTGCAATCAAATCATAAAACTTGTCAAACTGGTCGAATCAAGTCTTTCGTTAATTACAGTTTTTAAAAGTTTTAGAACTTAATTACACTTCCGTGACAAAATTTTAGGACTTCCAGTGCACTTATCGCTTTTTTCCTATTGGAGAAATATTTCCTAATCAGGTTTTTTATTATAATTTTCCGTAATTAAGTCCATATTATGTGCCGAAATAAGTTCACCCTTCCGATTTATATTGTGTGGCATTATTTCTCAGCGTTATTTTAGGTTAATCGTTTATTTAAAGGGTGAACTTGATTAGAGGATTCCGATAATAGCAAACTTTTTTTTTTATGTCGGAGAAGGAAAACACCTAATAATGCCCATATTATTTTAAACCTCCTATGCCGCCGCTTAGATACTCGCATGCACACATATCACTCTAATGTGGGGACTGGAGGGCCACTTTCTTTTTCCCCTTTTTCAAAAGAGGTTTTTTTTTTTTTTGTAAACAGATATATCTCCACAGCACTGATAAACATACATATAAGAAAGGCCTGTCATTTTCAAAACAGTGGTTTTTTTTTTCTTGGAATGCGAAAGAAAACGTTTTTTTTATTATTAGCGTGGACACCTTATTTTGACCAAAGGGTTTTATAAAGATTTGAAACGTGTTGACTGGGAAATAAAACTTAATTACTAAAAAATTTGATGAAAGGGTATAATGGGGTCAATGCCCGATTTGAGCTAATGATGTCCGATTGTGTCCTCAAGATATCGCGATTTTTAATTGCGGCCATTCAATATCGAGACGTCAATTCTCCAAAGTACCCCCGTCCCCTCAATTTCCTCCATCTTTCTCTCTCTAGGTTTGCAATTTATAATAATTTCTTGTTCATTATTCCACCTCAGAAATTTGCCGAGAAAGCGTGTCGATGTGGCGACAACGTGGATGGCCACGTCATCATTTCAATCCAATTGTATATCGAAAGGACCGACCTGAATGAAGAAGAATAACAATTCAAGACTCCGATTGCACGGATAAAAAGTTCAACACTGCAAGGGCAAGGAAAAGTTGAAGTATTTCTTAGGGAAAAAGCTACCGGAAACTCCAAACTGTACTTTATTTTGTGACATCAACGATCTCAAACTATACTCTTCGTGACTCATTTACTCTAAACTTTTTCTTGTGACATGAAAAACTCCAAACTTGTACTTGTATGATATTTACTCTCCGTTAATGCTCCATCAGACGATTCTTTCTTAAGCCAGATGTGCGCCATGTGTCAACACCGTTTGCATTCCGAAGTCTATACAGATAGATTTTTAACCGTTCTTATTGACGGAACTTTGACTGGAGTAAATATGTCACGTAAATATAAATTTTAGATGAATATATCACAACCATCGAAATAATTTAGATATTTTTTTGGTGGCTTTTGCCCCAATTCTTGTACCAATATGCCTGGCCGGCAGGTCGTGACTCACGAATGGTAGAGGATCTCGCTTTTCATGAATTTAAATTCCCTCGTGGTGCAACTCCATGAAACACGCCTTTGTCCCTGTCAGCTTTCAATTCGATTCCCCGGAGCTCACGCAAAGGAGGAAACCTCCGCCACGAAGCAAAGATGAAGAAGACGAGCGGTGACCCCATGCTCATCCCGGACGACCTGCAGATCGAGATTCTCAAGAGACTGCCCGTCAAGTCCCTGTGCAGATTCAGGTGCGTCTCCACCGCCTGGCGCTCCCTCGTCTCCAACCCGCGGTTCGTCGACGCGCATTTGGCTCACTCCGTGAACCGCCCCAGGCTACTCGTCACTCTGCCGGTCCGGCAAATTCCCTGCCCACAAGGGCGGTGGCTCTTGTCGGCCGACCACCCTGAACCTGGAAGGGACCGACCCCAGATCGCCATTCCCCACTTGCTCGTCTCCGGCTCGCCCGAACGCTACGTTTCGCAGTCTCTCAACGGCCTGGTCTGCCTCGAAGTCGGGGGTCTGATCAGTGTCTGCAATCCCAGCACTAGAAAAGTTGTTACTTTGGGACAGGCTGGGGCAAAGAGTGGCGGGGTCTGTTCTTATCGGAGGCATTCGTTCGGGTTCGATCCTGTCGGGAAGGAGCACAAGGTCTTCAAGACATGGGTGACTAATTCAGGCAAGCCCGACCGCGGGTTGATCATGGAGCAATTTGTGCTCACTCTGGGATCGAACGGGTGGAGGAGGATCGAGGGTGGTCCCCCTCATGTCAAGCATGACCCGGAAATTTGTTTCAATGGGGTCATATATTACATGGCCTGGAAGAGCTTGGGTGCCTTCCCTAGGGTGGAGTACTTGGTGGCACTTGACGTCAGGACAGAGTGCTTTCGAATGATCGCGAGTCCTAGTGGCGGCCATGTAGATATGGGCAAGAGGCGCCTCATAGAATTTGAGGGGTACGTCGCATTGGTCGATTGCAATAATCTTAGATCCGATGATGAGGTCGCTATATGGATCTTGGAGGACTTCAACAAGGAGATCTGGAAGAAGAAAGTTGTCGTCTTGCCACCGTGTTGGAAGGAAATTGTTGCAGACCATGAAATGTTCCCAGCTGGTATCGTTCGCAGTACAGGCGAACTGCTGTTCGAACCCTGGTTCTTGTCGAAGCCTGTGTGCTTGTTTTACTACAATCTGAAGACCAACAGTTTTAGGATTAGCAAAATTGGCGGATTCCCCGAATATGAATCAGGGATGCCTCCTGAAATGTATGGTTTAACGTTTACTGATCACGTGGAGAGTTTGTTGCCGCTGATGAGTCCGTTCCAGTAAAAACATAGCCAACCATTTTCCTTCAGGCCGAGCTCTGATTTGTCACTTGTTCATCCATTGGTTCTGCAATTTCTCCCTCTATACTGTCTACATCACTAGATTCAGTAAATGGAAGATGAACTCTGTAGTTTGATGTTGACTCTCTGTTTTGATAAACCTGCAACTGGATGTACATTGAGACACCAGGTGACTGAAACTTGAATTGTTTTCCATCTATGAACCAGGCTGATAACTCGCGTAATCTCATTGTTTTTTGCTTCACTGAGTGGCATATGTAAGAGCATAGATTTTGCTCTCTGAATTGGGAGCTTTCATGTGAAATGTACCTATCAGCCTTGAATAACATGTCTAAGAGCTTCCATCTTGCTCCCTGAATTTGCAGCTTTCTTGTGTAAAATACCCATCAGCCTTGCTTGTAGTTGAGAAGTGTTGCCCTCCATCCCGGTGTGTCTTTTTTTGTGTGTGTGTTTGAGAAGCAGGCAGTTTAACTCTCTTACAGTACGCATTGTCTGTTTCAAGGGAAAAGCAACTCATGCACGCATAATACATTGGCAATTTCTCAATCTTTTGTCTTTCAAGTGATCTACCCATTAAAGTTTTGAGGAATCTAAATTGAAGTTTTCTTAAAAGATCGGATTTTATGTTCGTACGTCCTCCTATTGGGTTTTTCCCCAAAAAGTGGCCCCAACTTTCATCCAGGAGGACGATTTGGCCCCAAGTGCATCTCATAAAGAACCCTCAACGTTCATCAGAAGGACAAATTTGGCTACTGTTAGAGTTGTCGTTAGACTTTGCATGCGACGTCTGATTTGTCCAAAGGTGGATCAGTTGCCAACGACAGCCGCTCCGTCAGCCAAAACGATCAACCAAGCCCAAGCAAAACGACACTGTGTCCTCCCCTCCCTTCATCAAAACAACGTCGTCCGGCAATTCAGCACCTGGTGCCTCTGTATTCCAGGTTAGAGCTCTAGGGCCTTAAAACAAAATCAAATGGAGAGAGAGGGGGAGACGATTGGATGATTTAGCGTGCGCCTCCACTTGTTTCATTGCTTGAAGAAATCACACATCTTCCATCTCTCACTGCTTCAACATATGATCTGTGACGCATCGCATTTTTTTATATCTATTTCCTTCTTTCGTATTGTTTGCTTCCAGATAGAGGGCAATTTCACTGTACATTTTAACTCGGTTGGAATAATAGAGTTTGGTGAGGATGCCAAGTACACTGGTAACATCGAACAGCGATTAAACAACTTGGACGTCCTATGGATATATAGTGCGGATAGAATGTCTCACCGGATTCCTGGATTGAGCTTAAAGGAAGGATCTGTTTGGATAAGATCAGCAGATTGGGCGTTGGACTTGCAGGGTCTAGTAGCAGCAGGAAGCTTTTATTGGTGTGTTTGTTGAAGGGCAAATTCATGCCAAATGTTATCGAAAAAACATCGTCGATGATGAGGATAGTGACAATAAGAGTGTTCCTAATACGAATGGTTAGGGAAATGATTGGGATAGTGACAATGAGAGTGATGATCCAAATTATGAATGGACGGATGAAAGTGACGATTCATTATCCTTATCAGGTGACGACTCAATCGTGTCGGGGGATGAAGAATTTGTGCACTACACATGGCTAAGGCAGCAGCGCCGAGAAGCTAATGCTGGAGATGCAGCTGATGGTAATGAGTTTCCGAGGGATGTTCATGTTGCTGCTGTTGCAAATGGCAAGGGCATTGGACGGTCTGATGCAGGTAATGTAGGGGATAATGAGGAGGGATCTAATGACAGTCTGAGTTGGTACTAGCACTGATGAAGGGGAGGGACTCATACACAACCCAAATGGTGACCACGAAGACCTATTGTTGCAGGTCGGAACGAGATTCACTGGTGCTGCTGAATTTCAGGCAGCATGCAATCTTAAACGGTCTCGAGGGAGAAGGATGACTGGCAGGTACATGGAGGGAGGCGATTGAAAGCTTTTACGCTCATCGGGTGCGGACGGAGAAGAGATTCGTCTTGAAGAGAGTCCAGGGACGAACGCACTAGAAGCCTCGGCAAGCGACTGCAACATGGCTTTGCAGGAAGATGAGTACCTCAGTACTTGTTCAAGTTAAGAACCAATCCATCATTGTTCAGCTTCAGACAAGTAGGCCGATGCTAGGAGAATGAGGCTGGCGCTTCTTATTACAGAGAAGAAATGTTAAACTGAGCAATTTCGATGGCGTTGGAGAAGATTAGAGGCCCAATCAAAGAGCATTTATCGGTTGTTTAGATCATACAGGGCTGAGTTAAACATATTACTAGTTTTGTAGTTATTCTTTGATTGATATTATTACGTCCTAATATTGTTTTTCTAATTATTTCTCCTTCCGTTTTATGTTTATCATGTGGAATTTAATTTGTTTTAGGGTTAATACCACGAAAAACCCTGAACTGGTATACTTGTGACAGATTTACCCCAAACTATTTTTTTGGCCATAAAAAACCCCAAACTGGTACATCTGTGACAATTTTACCCCGAACTATTTTTTTGACCACAAAAAACCCCAAACTGTTACACTTATGACAATTTTACCCCGAACTATTTTTTTGACCATAAAAAACCCCAAACTGGTACACCTATGACAATTTTACCCCGAACTAATTTTTTAATATTATTATTTTTTATTTTTCGAATTTTTTTAGTTTTTCTTTTCTTTTATTTTTCCTTTCCTTTTCTTTTTTTTCCTTCATCTTCATTGGACCAACAATGGATTGTTATATTGTAATTGATACCACAATAACGTGACACATAACATAAATGCTACATTTTGACCCAAAAAAAACATAAACGCTAAATGAAAGACTTTCTTTTATATGCATGAATTTTCATGCCAACCACTTTTTTTTACATTTAAATGTCTCGTGAAAAAGGCGTTATATTGTTGTCGTGTCTTTCTTATTTTTGGGTGCAAGTGAATAGGCAAACTGATGGGGTCCAACGCAAGCTTGCTACCTAAGCTTGGAGTGCAGCTGATCAACAATTTCTATACATCTTGCTTGCCAATTTAATTTAAAAGATTAATTTACAAAAATAATATATTTTACATATAAGATGAGAGATATTATATGTGCATGACGATTCATAAATCAATATGATCACTTGAAATATATAATAAATAAAACACAAGAAGAATTTTTTGAACTATTTCTAATTGATATAGTAAGAAATTATAAAGAAAAAAAATTATAGATACAAACTTACGAATTTAATTTCAATTTAATATGCCTTACAAAATTCACACTTCCTGAATTTTTTTTTTGTTTGAGGTTAAAGATGAAGGGAAAAAAAAGAAAAGGAAAGGAAAAAGAAAAGATAAAAAAACTAAAAAAATCCGAAAAATAAGAAAATAATATTAAAAAATTAGTTAGGGATAAAATTGTCATAAATATATCAGTTTGGGGTTTTTGGTGATCAAAAAAATAGTTTGGGGTAAAATTGTCACAGATGTACCAGTTTGGGGATTGTTATGGTAAAAAAATAGTTTGGGGTAAATCTGTCATAAGTATACCAGTTTAGGATTTTTCGTGGTATTAATCCTTTGTTTTATCGTATTCGGAGGCAAAAAGAGGCGATTTGACTCAAAAATCAAGAAAATCTAAAGCTTTCGCCACGTTTTAGGCTGATGCAAACGGAATAACACATTGGGGGCTCGAACGGTCTAACGGTAACGGTCAAAAGTTCGAGAGCAAACATGGATCACCTGAAAGTTTATGGGGATTTTTGTAATTTTTCCCGGCAAATATTTTAGAGTTTAAAAGATTACCAACAACGATCATAAGGCATTAAATGACTCGATATCAGATATTGATAACAACATCGGAGATGGACCACGAGACAAAGAAATTTACTTATGATCCAAATTAAAATTCTTCTTCTTTCTGACAAAAATAAATTACAACTCTTCTTGCACGACCATCTATAACGAAGATAATGTATATACTAATTGGCTTGTGAATTTTTCAACAGGTGACATCATTCCTTTGTCTGATCAAGTAGGTTTTTCTAATCACAAATTTTCACAAATTTCTTTTTATCATTACCTGTTTATATGAGATTGTAAGTATATAAATTTCAAGTGAAAGTTACAAAAAAAGTCATAAACCTTTTGTAATTGTGCCAATTCAGTCTGTTCGGCCATTTTTGGCTGGCCGATACTGACATGGACGCCGATCAGCTGACGTGGCAATATTTTAATAATATTTTCAATTATTTTTCGAATTTTTTTAAATTTTTTTCTCTTTCTTTTTTTTTCTCCTATCTTCTTCCTTGATTGTTGGTTCGGCGACCTGCGACCGGCGAGAGGCTGAGGCTGACCAGTTCGACCTTGCCGACCATGGGTGAGGTTGGCCCTCATCTACATCGAGCAAGGCCTTGCCCGGCCATGGCGAGGCTCGACCTTGCCGTCACTAGGCGAGCTTGACCTCGCTCGGCCATGGCGAGCTCGACCTTGCTCGGTGACGGTGAGGCTCGCCTTCGCTAGTGCCAGCGAGGTGGAACTCGCCTGCCTCAGCCTCTCGCCGGTCGTTGGTTGCAAACCGGCGACCGAGGAAGGAGATAGGGAAAAAAAAGAAAGAAAAAAAATAATAAAATTCAAAAAATAATAAAATTTTATTAAAATACTGCTACGTCAGCGCCGGCCGGCCAAAAGTGGTTGATTAGACTGAATTAGCATAATTAAAAAAAGGTTTGGGATTGAATTGGCAAAAAAAAAAGGTTTATGATTGAATTGGTATAATTGCAAAAAGTTTAAGACTTTTTTGATAATTTTCCCTAAATTTCAAGGAGAAAGGATACAAATATGCCTCGAACTTTGGCCTAATGTTCAATGTAGTCCCTGAACTTTTAATTTATTCAATGTAGTTTTCAATAATGTGCAATATGATCCCTCAATTTTTAATTTGTTTAATGTGGCATTTGGACTTTTGATGCATATTCAATTTAGTCCATGGACTATATAAAAATGTTCAATATTGTTCTTGATCTTGAATTAATAAAAGGACAATGCCGAATATACGAAAATTCATGGATCATATTGAACAAATTAAAAATTCATGGACCACATTTAATATTAGAACAAAGTTTAGATACCATTTCTGTCGATTTTCCTATATTTTAAGAGGGGGAGATAGATTGGAGGAAATCTGTATAACCCTAAAACCATCAGCCAAATGGCGGAACTCAGAAGATGAGGAAACGCTCCGACCGGAGGAAATCCTCCGGGACGAGGGACGACAGCGATGATTCGACGATCGTACCCGAAGAACTGTCGATCGAGATCCTGAAGAGACTCCCCGTGAAATCCCTCTGCCATTTCAGTTGCGTCTGCACTCGTTGGCGCTCCCTCATCTCCGACCCTGGCTTCATCGACTCCCATTTGGCTCACTCCGCAACTCGCCCGAAGCTCCTCGTCAGTTTCCCCGACCCACATGCCGACCACCGAGAAGGAGGCCTATGGCTCTTCTCCGCCGACCAATCTGAGCCTCGGAACGGTGAACCCCAGATCGCTACGCGTCACTTCTTGCTCCGCGCCTGGACTGGCCCTTACGTTTCGCAGTCTCACGACGGCCTAATCTGCCTGGAAGTCGGCGGTCATGTCAACATCTGCAATCCCAGCACTGGGAAGCATGCGGCTTTCAGAATTCCCGGAACAACGGCGCGGTCTGCTCCTTGGTCGTATTTTGAGCAGACGCACTCTTTCGGGTACGATCCTGTCGAGAGGAAGCACAAGGTTTTGAGCACACGGGTGATTAGCAAGGGAAGGCTCGATCGCAGGGACATCCTGGAGCCACGGGTGCTCACCTTGGGGACGAAGAGGTGGAGGCGGGTCGAGGGCTGTGCGCCCCATTATAAGAAGGATCACGAGTTCTGCTTCGGTGGGGTGGTCTATTACACCGCTTGGAGTAGCTCGCGTGACTGCAGCGGGGACATGTACCTGGTGGCGTTCGACGTTAGGACGGAGAGCTTTCGCATGATCACGGTTCCCGCCAGAGCCCGCGAATTCAGACACAAAGGGCTCCTCATCGAATTCGAGGGGTGCCTCGCGATAGTGGATTGCTACAGTGCACTCTCTTGTGCCGAGTTTTATATGTGGATCCTGGAGGACTTCGACCGGGAGATCTGGAAGAAGAGAGTTTTCGTCTTGCCCGCGTGTTGGAAGGAGATTGTTGGGGACCGTCGAGTTTTTCCGGCGGGTATGGTACGTTCCGGCGAACTACTGTTCGCACCTCAAACCTTATCGAGGCCTGTGTGTGTGTTTTACTACAATCTGAAGACCGACGGCTTTAGGCGGAGTGAAATTTGCGGGTTGCCTGAGCATGATTTGTCTCTGTCTCCTGGATATTGTCTTTTGACTTTTTCTGATTATGTGGAGAGTTTACTGCCGCTGGGAGGTCTTCCGGGTAGAAACTAGCCAGCCGACTATACTATTTCCTTATGGCCTGAAGTTCAAATGGTTGATGGATTGGTTCTGGAGTCTGCGCTCAAACTGTGTAATGGCAAATTGTTTTGGAGTTGGAAGATGAACTGTTTTAAGAATCCGGCTTGTTGAAATGTTGGCTGCTGCATTTTGCAATTGATTTCATGTTACGCGTCAAGAAATCTTTGCTTCGACATGGAACATGGAGGGGTTTAATTTTCGTGTGTGAGCGCATTTGTGTGACATGTTGCTGTTGCCCCATATCTGTGTGTCACGTCTCCGCTGTGGCACTCTCCGAGAAAATATTAAGTGGTCCGAGACCTCCTAGTTAGCGTGGTCCCGGATCACTTATGAAAGCATCACGTGGCGGTTGTGGGGTCGGACTTCTTCTTTGTTCTTTCCTTGAAGAAGAAAACCCACTGCATTTTTCCTCTCTCGCTTTCAAATTATTTTGAATCCGTGCGATTTCACTCTCAAATTTAACATGAAGTCCATCAAACAATCTGCTTTTATAGGATCGGAACGTCTTCTTCACCCGTATTCTTGGAGTTTTATGAGGTTGTCTTCATGTCTGAAATGGTAACCAAAAGAAACGTGCTGTATCTGCAGAATGGAAGGACATTAAAATCGGATTATTAAAAGAAAAATCGAGAGTTGAGGTTGCTTCACTGCCATTGTCATCGAGGAGTGTGTGTATCTCTTTTGTCATTAATCTTTGTGACGTTGAAGGAGGCACTAGCAACGAATAAACTTTCGACTTTCGTCTAAATACGAAATTTCATCGGACACCTTAGATAATTCTTTCGTAGGATAAAAATTTCTCTGAATAGGCCTATATAAAGCACTCCTGCCGTGTGGCCCAACCAACTCGCCAGCCGGCCGAAGAGGATAAAAGTCAAGAAGAAAGAAGCTTCGGACCAAGAACGATGGGCATCATCCCCGAGGACCTGCTGGTCGAGATCCTCAAGCGGGTGCCCGTGAAATCGCTGTGCAGGTTCAGGTGCGTCTCCACCCACTGGCGCTCCCTCATCTCCGACCCTCGCTTCGTCGACGCCCACTCGGCCCATTCCGCCGCCATCCCAAGCTCGTCATCTCTCTGCCCAGCCAACCGGACCCCGGCCCGCCCGGCCGCTCCTTCTTCTTCGCGGCCACCCTTTCCGAACCCGGAAATGACCCACCCCAGATCGTCGCTTCGCCTTACTTCTTCGTGCCCGGCACGGCGTACAGTTACGTCTCGCAGTCCCTCAACGGCCTGATCTGCTTCCAAGTCGATGGTCATGTCGGGGTTTGCAATCCCAGCACTGGGAAGCATATCGCACTGAGAACGGTCCGGGCGAATGTCGCTGGGGAGTGCGCTTATCTGCACTACCCGTTCGGGTTCGATCCGGTCCGTAAGAGGCACAAGGTCTTGAGCACGTTGGCCACCTGCAGGAGGCCGATGCCTGCCGATCTTCGTCAGGTGATCATGGAGCACCGCGTGCTCGACTTGGGATCCGAGGAGTGGCGCAGGATCGAGGATGGTCCTCCTCATATCAAGAAAGAGAGTGAAATTTGTTTCAACGGGTTGATTTATTATAGGGCTTGGAATGGCAACGTTACCAATCCTAGGCAGGACTACTTGGTCGTGTTCAATGTCGGGACGGAGAGGTTTCGAATGGTTAAGTTTCCCGGCGATAATGGTCCCCGCGGAGGTCATCGGAAAGTATGCCTCATTGAATTCGAGGGTCGCGTTGCCGTGGCCGATTTGCGTAACCTTAAGCGTGATGGCAGCGACGATATTGTTTTGTTGATCTCGGAGGGCTTTGAGAGGGAGATCTGGAGGAAGAAAGTCATTGCATTGCCACCTCGTTGGAAGGAGATTCTTGCGGCCGAAGAGGTTTTTCTGGCCGGTACAGTTGGTACTGGTGAATTGTTGTTGCCATCACAGATAATGATGAAGCCGCAGCGTGTGTTCTACTACAATCCGAAGACTAAGAGTTTTCGTTGGATCAAAATTAGCGGGTTACCTGAATATAAGAAACTACTGCCTCCCGCAGTTTGGCAAACGTTTACTCATCATGTGGAAAGTTTACTGCCACTGGAAAGTCTTCATGACAGGCAACTACATCACACATGATCTGAAGATCAGCTTATACATCAGTAGGTGTTGAAGACTGAGTTACTAACTTTGTCATCCACACAATTTTGTACTATTTTCCGAGATGTGAAATTAGTAATCCTCTCTGGCTTCGGCTTAAACGTGAGTTTATCATTTTACTCTCAGAATTTGTGGCTTTATGTGACATACCTAAACGCCATGATTGTAGGAAAGAGGTGTTGCCCCCTCTCTTATTGCGTAGTTGTTATTTGAAGAACCAACCAGGTATATTAGCTAATGAAGCCTTTTCATTTCGTTGTTGGCAAGCAGGGATATATATGCTTCACTGTGATATTTCTTGGAATAAAACTTTCAAGACAAGCCGATGCCTTTAAAATGCACAAACTAATTTCTAATCTCAGTTTGTATTTTCTCAGTTTTATTACCATTCTTTTATGCTATGGTTAAAGATGTGTGATATCTAATCAAAATTTGTGTTTCATGAACTGATGTTGTTTTCATGTTGATCATTTAGCTCCTGCTTTAGTATGATTTTATCACTTCCCTATCTGAAGTGGTGGATTTTTATTTCACCAATCTACTTACCCTGGTTAAAGGAGAATGATATTGCCTCGTTGTCGCATTCCGAAAGCTTATGGTAATTCTGAAACTGTTCATTGTATATAAGCAGGAAGAAAATCTTGCTTACTTCGGCAAGTTCTAAAGAAATAGAAACAAGTTGAAGGATTTAGAATGCATGAATGAGATCAAGGGCATATTGCTCTGGCTGATTGCTGTAATCCTGTGTATGATAATGATAATTATGTTGTCATATGGGTGTTAGAGGACTTAATGGGGAGACTTGGAGGAAGAAATTTTCATTTTGCTGCCATGTTGGAAGGAGTTCATTGCAGACGGAAGTGTTTCCGGCCACTGTCGTTGATACTAGTGAACTGTTGTTCTCGCCTTTTATCTTACCGGAGTCTATTTGTGTGTTTTACTATAATCTGAAGGCTTACTAGTTTAGGAGGAGTGGAATTAGTAAATTCCCCAACTGCGAAGCTTCAGTGTCTCCTGAGTCATGTGGTTTAACGTCGACCACTCATATTGAGAGTTTATTGCCACTGAAAGGTCTTTCCTTGTATAAACTGTCAGGTGTTTCTTAGTCTGATCTTCTTATTCATCAGCGATTCTGAAGTTTCTTCTGAAACTGTCTATATGGCACTTGTTGGCAGCTTAACTCCAGTTATTTGCTTTAGCTAAGTAGAAGTGCTAGCTCCTGCATATACACATTTACGCCCTATGCTCCATGCCAATTAATTATGTAATCATACAAGTTTTTGCTTCAACATGACATATCTACAGGTTATACATTTTCCTACCCGAATTTTGCTTCTTCAATGTGACATGTACATGTCATGAGTAATTGTGAGCGTGTTGTCATGGTTTTCTTTTCTTTTCTTTTTCTTTTTTGTGTAGGAGTACATGGTAATTTGAGATATCAGGTGCATTGAGTCAGTTTGCTCTTTTTGTTGTTTGAGAAAGCCCGGGATTGATCTTGCATACTTGGGAGAACCATTTAACATAAGCAGTAGCCTTTAGATTGCACAAATTAGCTTCCTTATCTAAACTTTGTTATCGCTATTCATAATGCTAAAAAGTTGTTTGTGTCGTGACAGTTTGGAAGCCACGTTAGAGGGAGGGAGGGAGGGAGGGAGGGAGGGCATTGATTTCGATTGCACAAATTAGCTTCCTTATCTGAACTTTGTTATCGCTATTCATAGTGCTAAAAAGTTGTTTGTGTCGTGACAGTTTGGAAGCCACGTTAGAGGGAGGGAGGGAGGGAGGGCATTGATGCTTCTGGAAATTCATGGTAATTCGGAATAGAAAGGTGCTGCATATGCTAAGAGATCTGTTGATACCGGAAAGATGAGTTTCCGAGCATGATTGGAGTCTTGTTTTGGTGTTATGGCAAATGGCAATGGCACAATAACAGAATTTGCGAGAGGGCTTCCCTATGCCTAAAAATCCCAAAGGGTCATTTGCATTTATGTTAGTTTAAGATGCCTGCAAGTCATTCTTCATGCATACGACTAGAACTCCATCAACGTTCCTTGTTGGTTGGTACCCTCCTCTCCGTGGATGTATCAAACTCAACTCTGACGAGTCCTCCAAGGGGCAATCCGAGTTCAGCTGGTGCAGGTGGTCTTTTTTTGTGTTAGCGATGGGAGTTGGTGACGTGTTATCATTGTGTGATTCAGTGAAATGAACTGGTGTTGATTTAAAAAATTATATCAGCAGCCATTTGACTCTCTATTGGCTTCGTCCTTGTGTTATAACTGATGAGAATTGGAATTCTGGCTTCAACATCATGGGAAAAAAAAAAAACAGTTGGAAGTTGAACTTTCCCCCCTCATTCTTGGGCAGATGGTATCATTCCTTAAAAAAGGGACATCGTTTTTACAAAAGACAAAAACTTCGACTTTACAACCTCAACTGTCAAAAATTTCCACTCAGGTTAGTCAAAGAATGCTCAATACCAACCGCTAGAAAGCTTAACTAGGAAAGACAGGAACAATGTAGAATTTCTCTGAAACAGAAACTTCTCAGCGACCAAGTACTGCTTGAATAGCAGTGCGTTGAGACTGCGTTAGATTCTGCGAATTCAAACAATGATCACACATGGAAATCTATGCGTTAAAGCAGAGAATGGATATCAAAACACATATACAGGTAAAGAGTTTGATAGTCGTACCAGGCAGAGATGATCGAACAGATTTCTGTTGCTCGCGCAGAACTTCAAGAGAAAGTCCACCAGGTAGTTGACCAGATTAACCTGTATTTCACGACAAGACATTTTAGAACATTGGTCATAATATGCATAAACCAGGTAACGAATCTAGGATGTAAGATCCATCAAATACCTCGTTTATAGGGTCATCAATACTTGAAAGGTCGTCGTCATCACCATCTTCCTGTTGAAGCTCGTAAGACAGGCAAGAGTATGACCAAGCGAGTTATGATAGTCCATTATTTTCCTCTTTATTTAGCTTATCAATACTTTTCAGGGGAATGATCGGTATTCGATCCCATATATTTGAAGTAAAGGGAAAATCAAAAAGAAGATACAATCGCACCTCGTCTAATACTCTAGCCATCGCCTCAAACTGTGCATACCCTGGTCTGTCGGATGATACAGCAGCAGCTGTGCGTAAAATATCTTTGTCACCAACCGCTGGTTCCAATTCTTCCCACTCCGAATCATCCTACAAATACGAGTTTAAGGTGAAAATTCCTCAACCCTTCATGATACTGCAAATCCAACTAACTCAGAGAGATGTATCCTACCTCTTCATCACCAACCGGAGCTTGTTCTTGAATTTCAATCAAAGCATCAGCAAGCAAAGCCAGTATCTACAGTGCGGAGGTAGTAAAGCGGATTTGTGAGATTGTTGAACACTATAATTTCTAGCTGGATCATGAAGGATATACCGTAGAACAGTAATAGCCACGAGTCATAAGTGACAATTTAATGACATTATTTGACCAAGAACAGGCAAGAGGTAACAAATCGATGTATGGCAGCAGAAATGTCAATTCCAAAGATTTGGCAAACATGATTAGAGATTAAGGTAAATAATAGCAAAATTGCTTTCAAGACCATGTTCCACATTCCCCTCGACAATGAATAAATCTTATAAACTGAGGAAATGGTCAAAACAATTACTTTCGCAGGGAGTGGCATCAAAGTCCACTGGTCTGGAGCTGACTTAGCCTTTGAGCGAGTGGTTATCCCTGTGGCAGACTTCACATGAAGTTCGATAAGCTAAGGAGCCAAGATGCTTCCAAATCAAAGTAGGCAGCAGAAATGGGAACCTGAATTAAGTGACCTTGGACATTAATTTTCCCCAATTCACCATGCATTGTGGAAAGTAAAAGAGCCAAAGCAGTGGTCGTTACTTTGATTTGGTATGATCCCTGAATCTCCCCTGCATTTTAAATTGCAGATTTGGGTAATATATCTAACATCCTTAAAAGCAAGAAGCATCCACATAAAAGGTTCGAGAAGATCCAGCTCATGGTCTAAAAGTATCACAAAAGTACAAGTCCATGGAACAATCCCACAGATTGCATAGGAGCAGCAGAGTCACTCTGGCGATGAACAGGACGTGCAGTTCAACTCCTACCTGGATCTCCAGTGCATTTTATTCCTAATAGTACCTCGTGTACTGTATAGGAATCCAAGAATCAGACCGAAAGAAAAAGTAGACAACTATCTCATACTCCTTACACAGGAGTGCAGCACTGCCACTTTAACCATGCTTGGACATCAGAATCTAGCAAGAAGCAGTTACCTTGCAGCTTTGTCCATTCAGACATCACATATGTGAAGGCATTATCATAACCTTCGGCAGGCACTCCCGTCAGCATGTCAATAAATTGTTGCACATTGGGAACACTGATGTGAACCTGCAATATTTTGAAGAATGACAACCAAGGCACTGCCTAAGATATTCAGAGATGAAAAGGCTAAAGATATTTTAAAGAAGCAAAGTGGCTTGTTTGAGACGACCCTAATTAATGTAAAAGTTGGACTCAAAATATTGTTCTTGAATGGCATATTAGAATTTGCATTGCTTTAAATAGAGGCTTTGGGTCGACAGGTGCTGCTGGCGCACACAAATCACTCACTAGTTAACAAACCACCACTGTTACTGATTAATCAATGCTTTCTTGAAATGAATAATATCATACCAGATCAAAAAAATTTTAAACAAGGTGGAGGTGGAACCATATAGCACTATCATAGAGTTTTAAAGGATGAAATACCTTACCAATCTAGCAAATATCAGTATCAAGGAAGTTCTCAACCCAGCTATTTCAGTAGACTGCATGCGTCTGACCAGAGCAGCTGCCATGTCCCAGATATGTGGTGCCATTTGCTGTGGCAAGTGCAAAATAAGTGGCAGAATATAGTTCCCAACAAAAAGAGACCCAGAGCTTTCCAACGCAGGATCCAGAAGCCTGCATCATGTTACCAATAATAGATTTGAGACCCACAGTAAATACAAATGCACATGCAAAATCCAATAATCACTGAAACTGTGAAATGAGGTATTGCGACCAGGACATGACTTTCAAGTAATAGCCACTCATTCCATTATGTAAGTTCAAGATCAAAGCATTTCATTTCAAATTGCAATTTACAGGACAAGTACTGAAGTAGTTAACGGGAGAAAAACCATTGAAGCTTGACCCCCATAGAGTTGGCGCAAATAACTTAAACTTTCATGTAGCTGCCGTAAAATGAGTGCACATTGCAGAGTAAAGACATGTCACTGCAGTAGCGTTGTCACAGCCACATGCTGCTGTTTCACTCTACATTAAAAAAGTGAATAAAATTGATTCTTACAGTCAGCATTGTATCGCTAAATCTCTGAAAACCAGGATAATTGACACTCAACGATAAATTTTTATGAATTAAAGAACTAAACCAAAATACTTCAAAGCTGCATCTAACACGTATGCCATTGGTTTTCTTCTATTTCTTTCTTTCTTTTTGGGTTGGCGATTTAAACCAAAACAACAAATACAAAAATTAAACATCAAAAAACTTCAACAACTCCAAAGAATTATCTCCACAATGCTCATCAATATAAAGCCAGAAAATTATAAGGGTACAAGAGAAAGGAAGTCTCCACAACCTCGAAGCTACATCTAGCAAAGATCTCATTGTGAACCCAGAATCACCACCCCAAGCAAGCACATCCTGTCTTCCCCCCGAGACAAAAGCAGCCAGGCAGTCCGTTGCATTCTAATAAATGGCATTTGAATGCGGAAAGTTACTTAGATATAAAGAGAATGCAATCAGGGTCCTAGCAGACAAAGGACACAACCCATGAAACACTTGAGCACCTGCATTTCACCATGGTCTTCACTTTGAAGTGTTATACAAATGACAGCATCAAAGCATGTGTCATATATCAATTTCACTGCATCAATGGGAGAATTCTGTACATTGCAGCACCAACAGTAGCCAGAATATATAACAATTAATAAGAATTATCAGCAGAAAATTAAAGTTAACATATCAGTGAGATAGAGAGGAATGAAAAATTAAACCTTAGAAATACCTTTAGTAGCATGGTCAACAGATCCAAGGATCCAGCAACTAAACCATCAGGTTGTTGTTGGGGCTAGTCGTTGCCATCAGGATATATCAGAACCAACAAATAATTCAACCACTGAGATCAAGGCATGCTAAGATGCATCATAATAAAATGAAACCTATTAAAGTCCTACCTTATTTAGGACTGGACCTACAAAAGGTAGAACCCGGGAAATCAGTGGGTGGACACAACCGGGAGAATTTTTTATTGCCTGGTCAAACATTTTATAGAAGAGAAAGAACAAGGGAAGTTCCAATCAGCAGAGATATAGACCAATATTAAAAGTATTATTTTTCCTATAAAGTCATCAAGCTTATTGTTTCAGCATAATGACTTGCTATAGAAAAGCACCAGGACTAATAAAAGTCGGATTAAAACCTTTTGACATTTTCAGAAAATTTTCTTTCTCAGCAGTCACTGTAGGAAGTAAAAGCATCTTGGCAAAAAAATATAGACTTTACCTTGGATATTCAAGTTTTTCAACATCACAAGCACCGATCAGTGATTCTGTATCAATAATTTTAGTATGAAGTGATTGGAAACAGCTAAGTTTGGCAAGGACCACATCCATCAATTTTACAAATTTTTATTTAGATTCAAACCATCATATTGACTACCAATTAATGTACTTCATTAGTTACCAGCACCAATGCCACAGAAGCCACTAACCAAGCCTTACGTGCAGTGCCTAAATGCAGAGAAACTAGAATTTACAAGCATTTTATATGATTTCCTGACATTATCGTCATATTGCAATAGTAATCAAGAATGTAGGGAAAAAGAATCCCACAAGGCCACGACCCTCACAGTTCATCTCAGATGTCTGAAATAAAATCATATATTCTTGAGTATGGAGAAGTTGGAAATTTCAATGATTCAAAGCAGGTATTGGCAAATTTTCAGATGGAAAAAGTTGTGGATAAAAGCAACACTCCACATTGATCAGCAGAAAACAAATTAGGTACAGCAGACGATTAATATACAAGGATATTGGAGTAGAATCAACAAGCCATTTTTTATGTAAGGGTTCACTTAATTAATACTCTGTTCCTTATGTAGCAACTAACATAATAAACATTATACTCAATAACTGAAGATGATTGAGTGACATAATAAACGAAATAATTATGAAATAAAGAACAAAAAACTTATCCAGACCAAATATCTAAAGACGACATTTCA
Organism: Syzygium syzygioides; assembly: GCA_031216285.1. Classification (NCBI taxonomy): domain Eukaryota; kingdom Viridiplantae; phylum Streptophyta; class Magnoliopsida; order Myrtales; family Myrtaceae; genus Syzygium; species Syzygium syzygioides. Next base: position 37,886,947 of record CM062243.1, read on the forward strand.
AAATGTAGCTACCTCCAAAACCTCAAGTGCCTCGCCACTGACAAATGGATCTGAGATGTGAGATGCCCAAGTGTTCAACAGGATGGGAGAAACATTAGGCTCCACTGCCGCTATAGCTTCGCAGCCTAAAGTAAAGGGAGGAAGCTAGTTTAATGACATCCAACATGAAAGTGTAGATTGGAAGCAAAAAACTAAATAACCAATACCTGCCATAATTGCTGCTCTGATTGTTTCAAGAACCAAGTGCAATGTCTCATCAGATGCCTGTGAAGAAAAAACAAGCAATGTTTGAGCTTGAACATCAGAATAAAATTTATGGAAAGCATACTAGCTAGTCTTACTTGACTAAGGAGATTTGTAAGTGATGAAAGCAATCCTATTATGTGAGGGAGAACATTTCCTTCATTTGCCTTGGTAAGTAGTAGAGAAAGGGCATGGCATGCACCTACTTTGACAGGTGGGGGCCTGTTAAGAGAGTAATATTACCATTAGACAACTCAAAATTTCTTTCCCAAATCAAATTGTTGAATAAAATCACTTACACATCCATGCTAACTGTCGTAATAGCTGCATACAGAAAATTATCAAGAACTCCACGACTGATCTGAATGGTACGAAAAGTAAGTAAGAAAATACTCATAGCTGACATGACCTAGTAATTTACAAAGGAATTAGAATAATTACCACAGAGGAGAACTTAGCAACTGACACAAAAATACGTGCATATAGAAATGGATAGTCATGTACCCCTGTTATCAAAAAAAGAAAAGCTCTGTCTATTCCCTGAATAACAGAAAAGTAGGAAGAGGAGCTAAGGACAGAATGTTCACCAGCCCCGATGTCCTCAGAGATCATCTGCTCAATCAAGCTTCCTATGTTGCCACTTGCCGATCCAGAAACCTGTCACAACACATCAGCCGAAAAGACAAAATAACACTGAAAATGAATTACTTTATCATGCACAACAAAGCGATCACTGTGTTCACTGGAATGTAATTAAATGAAAAAGATGGTGCCCACACACACGCATGAGAGAGAGAGAGAGAGAGGAAAAAACCTCAGCTTCAAGCAATTGGTCAGACAGTGACGCCAAGGCAAAAAGAATGGCCTCCCTCATCTGAAAAGAAAAATGAATTACTACAGGAATTAAAGGGTGAATGAAGAAAGCAAAATAGAGATAGTATGTAAGTGAAAGGACATGGACCCTAATTAGAGTTGAGAATATAAGAAAGGTCCTTTCCAAGAAAATACTGTGCAAAGAAAGGATGACCACATGACCAATTAGGAAAAGAACATCACTATAGTATAGCATTGCTCATCTCTTCATGTCACAAATTTCTATGATTTTCCTCTCAACGTTCAGAAAGATAATTTTCCTATCCTATTGGGTTGTATCTATTTTGCTTTTAACTACTATAAAGCAGGTTAAGGAAGATATTTGTAAAAGCTCACATCGTTGTTTGCTGTAAAATGCAATTTGTTACCTACTAACAAAGAGGGTGCAAAGTTGTGATGTAAAACAAAGAGGACGTAAAATGGATTCAGGTACTTATAATGGTTTTTTGAATTTTCCAGACTATAAATTCAGAAAAGAGACAACATACTCTTATCACTCACAAACAATTAAGACCCACCACATTAACAAAGTAAATTACTTCTTTAACAAGAAACAAAGAATAGAAAGAAAAGAGCTTTAATATTACTCTCCACCAATCAGTAGAACCAGCACTTTTGTCATGTACAGATTCAGCAAATCGTCTTTTTGCAGCCTCAATAATGGCATCAACACCTTCTCTGCCACAGGAACCAACCACCTCTTCTAGCAAAAGTGCACCTGCAGACAACAGATCAGGGGATCCATCTGTCAAGTTTATCTAACTACGGTAACAATAACATCATATTCAAGTATCCTGCAGTATCAAAAATTTAGTGGAGGCATGAAAGAAACGGCTAGGTCTTTCTTGCAACTGAAAGTAGCTGACACTGTGTAGATGATACAATCTATAACCAAAAGGCCAACATTATCCCCACTCATTTAACCACACAATACTAACAATGGCAAATGTAACAGTACTCGAGGGAGAAATATTATATATATAGGCTTCATTATACATCAATTCCATTATTATTATGTTACACGATATATTTTAAACAGAAGTTTAGCATGGAACACAGCCTTGTTTGTCACTTTTTACATTTGTCAAATAGGGGATTCTACAGCGTGTATGCTATGTGCATATAACTACATAAATCATACTTGTTCCAAATAAATAATTTACAGGACTTCACCCTTTCTTTGTCACTTTTTATAATGGTAACTTTTTCATGAAGTGATCCATGCTCTAGGGAACTTTGGTTTGACCCATTGATGCAAGAGACACAGATGAGTGTCTACTGTTTCCCCTTTAATTTCTCATATTATATCCGAATATAGTTTCTTATGACGAACTGAGCTTATGCAGAATCAACGGAAAAGGTAGGAAGATCTTTTTACTCCACTGGGTGGACACTCATGCAATCAACTTTTTCAAGTTCTGTAAACACTGAACGGCACAAATAGAGTGAAAAGATGGATATATGACATTGCTTTCAGTTTGCATAGTTGACAAAAATCTTAACACAACAGCACTTAAGTGACAAAAGTTATGCCAGACCGAAGACCCAGCATGGACAGCCACTTATCCTATAGCTCTAAATCATTGTAGATGACATGATCCTTGTAATATAGAGGAACATTTGCTCAAGCTCAAGTACCATAATATGGTATAAGAGTCAATTTACCAGCGTTCTACAATTTTACATTATAAGGTTGGAAAAATATGAACAGCTTACCAGAAACACGACAGCTATAAGTAAGATCGTCCTCATTAGCCACGAATTCATTGGCATCCTCAGACCAAGTATGGACCTAGAGAAACGCAACACAAAGACAAGTACTTAATTTAATCTGTACTAATAGAGATCATATAATTGGTACTACTGAGGTATCATGAAGGTATCATGAAGCTGAAGGATCTCTAGAGATTGAAGTTTTCTTTTGAAATCACACCCAAATAGATGATTATATGGAAAAAGTGTATGGCATCTGCCTAGGTTTAAGCAGGAAATGCACAAATTGTATGATACCTGTTGTTCTGTCATTTGCAGGAAAGCCAGAGTGTAATATACCAACTCGTTGATATTATTCATCATAACCTACAGGGACAAATTCTCAAATATACAAAATGGAAAAAATAACAGCAAAAGAAATATCTAACAGCCACGGGGTGTTTGGGTTGGCAAACCTTAACAAACTTCCTGCTGCCCACAATAGTCAATAGAAATTCAAACAACTGTAAAATCAAATGATGAAAATGAGATTTGAAGTCAAATGATAAATATGTACGCAAGACACAAGAGAAAAACACATGAAAATAGAAAATTGGCTCTTGCACAACACGGGCTTTGATTGACCTACTACATTTTGAATAATTAGGATGTTCGTTGATATTTCTCCATGTGAAGTCAAAGACGAGACACTCCACCAACTTTTTCTCCATTATTCATGTCTCTCATGAGACAGCAAGTTTGGGAATGAGGAAGTCAGGACATTGAAATGTCTAGACATGTAAAAGTTAACAATAACATAGAAAAGATCCATGCATTGCTTGTACTAGGAGAATTCTTACAATAAACACGAATGTTGTGCTAATACTATAATCCAGAAACTATTCCATACACAAAGACAGTAACCTGAATGATAAAGGAATCAAGGCTCTTTTCTGCACCATCCGAGTCATATCTTCCCTCATAAGGATCTTCTTGGCCTTCAATTGATAATTGCGAATACACCATAAGAGTGGATACAAATGTTTGCCACAACGGTCCCATGATAACTGCATGAGAAAAGAACATGTGAGTCAGTCAACAGAGAATCAGAAGAGCTGACAAAGCTAAAAGATACAATCGCAAGATAACTTTAAGTAACATACCCACAAATTCACCTACACCAATGCTGGAAAAATTCTGAATTAGCTGATTTAAGCACTTAAGAACCTGGGTGGAGAGATGCAGAATATACACAACAGTTAATTGCTCCTTCAACTCAAGAAGACACACATCCGATCCAACATATGTCATGCCATTTCCAAACTGACCTCTATTCTAATGCTCCAATCATCAGGATCTTCTGGTGGCACTGGCTCTCTTAAGATAATATTAAATTCATCCATCCATGGTTTGAGAAAAGAATTTACCATCTCATTGGTCTCACTCTGGAAAAAAGAATAAACACTCCCCAGATCAGATAACCAACAATAGAGTTAAAACTAGTTCTAGCATATTCCAAGTGATGAGAAAACAAATGAGAGGTCCATTATTACCTTATAAACACCACTCATAGCCCCCAGCACAGAGACACAAGAATAAACTATGGAAAGGGCCTTTGCACGCAAATGTTTGTCATAAATCTGTAACAAATCCACAGGAAGCAAAAGACATTATAGAGACAGAAGATGTTTCTTATTTAATCATCTTCTGAGAGAAACATGCCTTTTAATTCCCAAGGAATTAATGAAAGCCCTAAATGAAGTGACGGAAGTCAGAGAACTTTAATCACCTTAAACATAGGAGGGAAGTTCAAAAATCTTTTTGATTTTTGTAAATTACAAGTCCCAGCATTAAATTTAGAGAGAAGATCAAATGCTTGCTCATAAGCACTCTTTGGCTTCTTAATATTCGTAAAACACAAGATTCAAAGGTTTATAAGTTATATATTTCGCACAAAGAATTAATACTTGCCTGCAACTAACCATATGCAAATGGAGTCATCAAAAAGTTGACAAGCAAAAGTCGCCCAATGACACTATCACATTTGAACAAGAAAAAACATCATACAGGCATACGCTAACAGTAAAGGCAAGCAACACAACAACAAAAGCTACTGTAATCCATAACCAATTCTAGAAACACTGGTATTTGCTGATCAAATTGAAGATCTACAAGCTATGAAAATGAGTTAAATTAAGGTAAACTCTGAAATGCATGCATCCACAATTGCAACAGGAATTTTGAAAGCTAAGCTCAACGGACAGTGCATCCCACTGGTCCCTATTTCAAACTCCAAAAAGTCCCTACTAATTAACAACCAAAAACGGCAAATGTTTGAGAACAACTTGAAGCAGAACATACAACAAAACAAACCTGAGCTGAAGATACAATCTTATGCAAAGTAGGGAACAAGATAGGAACTAATGTGGGCACCATTGTATCATCAAGATCTCCAGACAGAAGCGACAGGCATTTGAGAGCCCCTTGCACTACAACATTCAGCAAACTCCTTTATGTCGATCAAAAGTTCATAAGACTAGGAGTAACAAAATTTACAAAAAGAAAGAACAGCAAATTAGAAACTTTATAGAACTTCCAAAGTAACTATAATTCTTTGTCTAAAGTTGCTATGAGATTGCAATTGGATCAACGTATAACTTCAAAAGTATTATCCAGTAGAAGCTTTTAAAATTCAAAAACATTCACGAAATATGTCTCCTAGTTTGATGGATAATTAACAACTCAGAAGCCCACAGCATACAGGTAAGCGAAAAGGATTCACGTAAAAAAGATGATGGCGAGAAAATGGAACACCCTACCTCGTTTCATGTTAGTTTGATCATTAATCAGCTTCAGAAGGTTAGGCAATAATTCAGGCCAATCCTCTGGCCAATCATAAACTGCAATGGATGCAACTGCCATACTAACTGCCGTGCAAATTTTTCTGTGAGAGTCATCCAGCGTCATCAGAAGATATTTGCGTATAACTACCTGATAATTGATCAATAATGTTATTAGCTTAGACATTCAAAACATGGTGTCTATCGGTTAAATATCATCATCGAACTAACAATTGGTTCATCATCTTAGATCTTCCAAAAACACATGCTGAAACAAGTATTTCATCCATGTCCAACATGCATATCACAGTTATTAGAGACATAGAGGCACCCCACCTCGACCAAGAGGGGGAACAGAGACCATTGTTTGATTAAGTGAGAACTTTGTTCACCTAAAGAAGTGAATAGAGGAGACAGAAGCAATCAATGTGATTGGTAAACCTGAACTTTTATCAAGGACGGCATTGTTCACGCATCCACTCTAAATCTACAACCAACTAAAGACATCATCTCCCAAAAACAGCCCCATCTGCATCCAATCATCTCACCACTTGCAAAGCAACATTGACAATTGAAGAACCCTAACTCATGACTCAACCTATGACATCTACAAGAAATGGATTAACACAGTTTTGCACTATTGCACCAATGACCATGGCATTTCTGTCCCAATCTCTTTGTTACCACCACAGGTATTGCAAGCAAAAAACTTCTGCTCTATTGTTCCTTAAATCTTTGCTCATTGGGTCAGGTGGAAGATTCACCAGACAAGCCAAAAAGATCGAAGTAGACTCACCTGTCCTTGGGCCTAAAACTCAAGAAATCTAGTAACAATACTCTAGCACCTTCTTTAAACAATAATGCCTCTTCAACTCACGCTAGTAGGTTGGTAAAACTAATAAAAATTCTAGACATGAATGGTTTGGTGGACCTACTCACAGAAAAGAAAATGTTGCACAATCTGGGGAACCTTCTAAATGAGAAGCTAAAAGGACAAAATATGAGTTTATTAAGAAGGGCTATCTAGAAAAGAACAAGAAATAAGTCTACACCATTGGATCGACTAAAGATTACCTTTTCGTCACTTGAAACCACAGGATGCTCAAAAGAATCCTCACCTTCTTGCCAGTGTTTCTTGATGAACTGCTTCAGCAGGACAGCAGCTAGGTAGAGGTATGTTAATTGTTCACAACATAACTGCCCAAATAGAAGTTACAATACGTACTGGATAACTAGAAGCAGAGAAGACAAACTATGCTGGAACAGGATGCAAGGTTTAAGGTCTCGTGTTCTTCATACAGAATCACTCTCCTTATGAATAAGTTAAAAGGTAATTTTGTGTTCCTGTCAAAATCTATAATAATATTCAAAATTTCAAATGATCATGAAAAATTCACATGCGAATGTACGTGTCAATGATTGCATGTTATGAAAGTATCAGGTATTTCAGATTCAAAAGAATTCACAATGTGTGAGCCACAAGATACAAAAAGAAGGCAAAAAAAAAATTACAAGACATTCCAAACACACCCGAACTAATTAGCTAATTAACTAAAATGACATGTATTTAGCTAATTCCGAAGTACAGACAAAATGGTGATGATAAAATAAACTAGCATGTGATGCAAGTACTAATATAAGGATATCTGGCGCAATCCAAATGGGAGCTCCCGGTTGGCCGCGACTTTTGACAATGCACTTCCAAAACCTGTAAAGTTCAAAAGATAAATGCTACCAATACAGAACCTCAAATGATGAAAGCTACATAAATTACTTAAAAGCTAGAGTGAGGAAATAAACACAGCATGGAAGTTATTTGCTCCTTCTATTAGATGATAGTAAAACCTTAGGCAGGTCAATCATCTGCGAGATTAAGAAAGATAAAACTACGACATCACCAAAAAGGAATCTTATTTATTTAGCAAAGTAGCTAGCATTCTTTTTCTAAAGATGTTTGGCTGCATGAATCCTTTCAGTTGTAAGATCCATAAACCGAATGCTTCATTTGCCTTCTTATGTTATGGCTGCGCCTCTGACATGAGCCACTTACACTTGTGTCTCTTGACTTACATCTAGGTATACTTGTTACCCACTAAAATTCTATAACTTCCCTAGCAGAAGGATTACCAGAATCATTTGCCTTTTCAAGCAATACCTTCCCCATTTGACATAAGCTGCTTACAAGTATGTCTCTTGACCTTTAATGAGGTATACATATTTCCGCAAAAATACTATCACTTCCCTAGCAGTGACCTACTTACTAGAATTCCTAGCTCTCCACGCCGACGGTGCAGAAGAACACGTGTGTTGAGCAGTGGACCTACAAAGCAAACAAAATCTGCTGTACTTATAACCATGGACACGGCAATGCTGATATCGCTTCCCATATTTCTCCTAGGAGTTTTCACCCCCCTCCCATGATGCCCAGCACAACATCTCGACAATTTGACACATGCTCCATACAAAATTACACGGATTCTCGACGTCTTCTTGTCACACGACAATTTTAATATCTCTTCCCATGTTTCTCCTAGGAGTTACTAATTCATAACCGCCCCCACACACGATGCCCAGCACAATAACATCTCGACAATTTGATCCCATCCTCCATTAAAAGATGCACAGATTCTCGACGTCTTCTTGCCACGGCTAGTTCGCACTTCTATGGCATATTAAAACGCTAAACTAACGCGGTAAATCATCCCCCGGCAGACTACATCGACACCCACAGACAACCGATGCTCGAACTCATCCACGCGACCATTCTCGAATGGTGTCAATTCAACGAACACCAGGCAGGCGAAACCCAGCAACGGGGCGAACAACTTCCGTACGACAACAGACGACAAGTAATGAGAGGCAAAAGGAGAGTAGCGATCATTCACCAGACTGCAAGGACGCTTGCTGAAGCGAGGCCTCGGCGAAGGCGCGGACGTCGTGGTTGGGGTCGAGTGTGGAGGACAAGCAGCTCAGCAGCCACTGCTGATCCTGATCGACCGCCGATGACGCCATCAACCGGAAGAAAAGGAGGAAGAAAATTCGTACAGGACGGATCGAACTTCAGCTGCTCTTTCCGATTTCGCCTCCTCTTCCGTCGAACGAGGTTGGGGGGGTCTTGTCGCTTCTCCGGCGAAGGAATCGCCGCGGAGGAGGCCGGCAGCGGTTTTGTCGGGGGGATCGTTTTGGCGGGCGTTTTGGAAATGGCGAAGTGGGGTGGGAGCGATGTTTTTACTTAGGGTTCGGATTCAAAAAAAAAAAATTTGAATTTTTTTATTTTTTATGAGTACAAATTGTAGTTTATGAATTTATGTTGTCGGAGTGGGGCCCTCGCTTTTGTTGTGCGGTCGGACCGGGGCCGGGACCGGGATCATGATGATGTCCCGCGTCCCGGTTTTTGCGGATTTTCATTTAGTTTTTCGCAAAAATTAGGAAAACGGTATGTGTGATTTATGCACGTAATTATGAGTGAGCGTGGAGATACCGCAAAATAAGCATGGAACTAAAAAAGTAGGATTAATATTTGGGTTCGCTGCTGTTATAATAAATAAAAAAAACTACTCAACCTCATATCCAAGTCCCTTGCAAACTTATACAAACTTATGTTAGGAAAACTACCAAAAAATTCATAAACTTTTTAATTTGATCAATTTAGTCATAAACCTTTTTGTATTAGTGTCAACTGAGTCGATCCGGTCAATTTTGTCAAGTAATCACTGACATATATACACAAATCATTCTATATGGCACAACCGATGTTGATATTAATAATTTTTAATAATTTTTTTCTTTCATTGGGTTGGCAAGTTGCCGACTGCTGGTGAGGGTCGTGGCCCTTGCCAAATTTGGGCAAGGGCCACCTCGCCCACGGACCCACGAAGGTCCTAGGCGAGACAGCCCTCGCCAACACCCGACGAGGGCTTGTTAGGCCTCATTTAGTGGTTGGAGAGGATCACCGACTAAATTGAAAGGAAGAAAAAAGAACGAAGAAAACAAAAAATAAAAAACCAAAATATTATTAAATTTTCAAAAAAATTATTAAAAATGTCTAGGCTAGTGTCAATAGACGGTTGCGCAATGTAAGAGGGTTAGCGTTTACATTAGCGATTTTCAGTTAAATTTAGCTAGATTGACTCAATTTATACAAATGCAAAAGATTTAGAACTAAATTAGTCTAATTAAGTGTATAATTGAATTGGTATCAATATAATAAGTTCAGAACTTTTTGGTACTTTCCCGAACTTATGTTTTTTAATGATCTCACACAGTACAATTTCATTCACGAGTAGGGTAGGTCATTGCTTGCCTTTTGGCTTACTTGTTCGCTCTCCTAGGGTGCACACCCACTCAAATGTTTGGCCATTGCACCCTCGAAGCTACAGGTCTTCGGTTCAATGCATGGATGGAGAGCATATACAATAACCCTAAGGTTGGCGACGATTGTTCGGGGCTTCAACGAAAAATTTAGAGGTCCTCCTTCCGAATCTTATTAATTTTGTGCAAATTCTTCTAGGTTGGAGCTACTTGCATAGATCAAAAATCTTGACTTAATTAGTTCATGGAGCTTGTGGAGTATTTCATGGGAAGCCAAATTTTTATGCACATACCCCCAAACTATTTAGAAAAGAGTACGCGCAACAATTTCAAGTAAATTGTATATGCGCTTCACATGTAGAAGTAGCCGGACCTTTGGTCTTTAAGAAAGCATACTTCAAATTCAACTAAAGTGTTATCTCGTCTCACCTTAACCTAAAATTCTTATTCTCCACCACTCGCTTGGGTGGCGCTGCTGGAACGCGCACTCTTCCTCTCGCAAAAGGTTGAGTGTTCGAATCCCGGGCGCCGCAGGGTGACTTAACCTGGTGGCACGTGTGTGGTGGCTAGCACATGTCGCCCCCAGAGTTTACTTCCCGACTGTCGGCCGTGCGGGGTTCCCTGGGTTACCAAAAAAAAAAATTCTTATTCTCCTTCATATCTACATGTCTCCATTGACTATTCTTCATGGATGGACATGGACAACATCGAAAACTCATAGCCAATATAAAAATTCTCCCTTCTTGCTTTATATCAGTAGGAATAGTTACAACAACATATATTTAAGCAAAGATGAAGGAAAATGGACATTAAAAGTGCCATAAATTTTGTATTGCTCTCATTTATAGAGTCAAACTTTTCGCCGAATCATTTAAATGTTAAATCCGAAAAAAAATGATAACTTAAATGCCTCCAGCAACAAATTCATGCCAAAAGTCCTATGTGATATCTATAATAAAATGCTTATTTGTACATAACTTTTTTACTATAAAAGTAGGTCCAACGGGGACTCTCTCACTCTAAACCGCCGCGCGGTTCTTCCCTCTCAAATGTTGATTTGATTCCTCTTTCTTCATTCCGATGACTTAGACATTCTCCCTCTGAAATTTCGATCGCTCGCTCACAAGCCGTCTCCGTATCTCTCACTCCGTCGACATTGTCATCATCTCTCACTCGCACGGTCAGTTGGTACGGGAAAAAACTTGGGCTTGGTGATTGGAGGAAAAATTAGGACTCGATGATTTTGGGGGAAAGGTAGGGCTCAGTTCTGGAAGGAACAAATTAAGGCTCAATGCCATAGGGAGGAATCTTGCAAAAGAAAATGTGAATATTTTATTGTGGTTTGCACTTCAAGCATTCTTTATACTTGGCACATCTATGAAATTTTCTTGGACTTCTCAGCCTACAATAACAATGATATTCACCTTTGTCTTCGCTTTGTTGAAAGGAATTTGAGTTGTTTGTCCTCATTCTGCTCTTCATTGCAAGATTTGGGTGCTTAATTTTGTGGGAAACCGAATCAAATTAGGTTTTGAGGAGTGTTGTGTTCGAATTAGGGTTTGAGATGCCCCTAGCCTGAATTAGGGTTTTATTTGGGGAAAAATATATAGACAATGTCGTTTGGCCTATTAATGCTGGCTGGGCACACCAGCGAGTCATGTCAGTTAGGGAAATTGATTAAATATTGCCACGTCAAATTTTTGACATTCTCAATTGGAGTCGATACTTACGTGATCGTTTGTTTTTAAAAAGTAACATTTAAGTGATTCAATGAAAAATTTTGATACGAAAATAAGTATCGTATAAAAAAGTATTTTTTTTCTCCGTAGACAATAAACAACACTAATGAACAAGTACAAACGCAACATGTCTAGCATAAGAACTTAGATGGGGTTTTAATGGACACCAGTTAGATACAGCAAAGATTAAACCCACAAAAAAACAGAACACACGTGAGAAAATTTGTCACTCCCATTTGGTCCTTACTTGGTGAGTGTGCTTGAAGTCATAAGCCAACACCAAAGTCCCATCCATTCTCTTCAGCACAAAACTCTCCACCAACGCATGAAAAACAAATCTCTTCCAACCCTGGCTCAACCCGCTCTGGATGAACTCCACTCTCTTCACCCTCACTCTCTTCTCTACCTCCTTCACCCAACCCACTCTCTCTTCCTCCCTTCTCATCCTTCCCACAATGGCCATGCTCAGTCCTATCACTGCTGTCCTACTGCTAAACCACATCACTCCATCATTCACATTGCCCTTCCCAGCTTCCTCACCAAACACCGTAACGGCCTCCTTCTGAATCAGCACATCCACTTCCACATCATTGCCTTCATTGGCATAATTGTCACACGCATGGACCTGTTCCACCTCTGTTGCAGTGTCATCTCGCAGAACGCTGACGCCTTGATCTGGTCCCCGGCGTTCCCATCCTTGACAAACATGAACGGGCAGCACCACTTCCCCACCACCACTGGGTCCAAGCTCTTCCAGTCGATTGGGACGTCGAGGCTTGGGAGCTTTGACCTCTACGAGTCATTGACTCCCGGCGCATCGTTGTCCAAGGAGAAGTTTTTGGGTGTTTTGCCATGAAGGGCCCAGCCTTTCCTCTTCAAGAATCTCTTAGGGTACCAATGGACCTTGCGTTGAAGCCGCTGGACCTGTTCATAGTCTCGTCCCGGTAGATCACAAACTGCTGGTATATGTCGTCAAGATTCAACGGGCTAGGTTTCTTGTCTCGAATGTGGCGGAAGCACAAACAGTTGCCTTCGTCTTTTTCCTTCGAATTAGCGTGCGCTTCCCTACATGGCCATTCAAGATAGAATTTAGACTTTTTGAGGAATGAATGATTTAGGCTTTTTGAGGAATGCCATTGAACTAAATCATGCAATAAGCAGCTAAACTTTTACTAAACCCTATTTGCTAAGTGGCGTGGTAAGCTCTGTAACTTCAACTATTGCAACAAAATCTACTTCTTGCATTGTTTATTTCACATCCCCACATTATCCATCAATAATATCCCCTTATCCTATTAGCAGATATCGACATATTCATCACCTAACTCAAGAATAGACAGAGGAAGTGAAACTATTTAAAGTACTTAGAAAGACCATACCCTTTATGCTTCCCGCGACGCTGAATCACGTAGTACTGATTGCAGGACAAGGGCAGATCAACGACTGGGATCAGGAACACCTCATCTTTGTTGACTTTTGTGCTTGGGCCTGTGTACCGGACGGTGAGGTCCTTGTTCTGAGGGAAGGGGAATTTGTCGAGCTGCCTGTCCTTGTACAGCCCGAAGCAGCAGCAGCGGGCTTCCTCATCCTCGATCACCAGATATCCAGAGCCCGGCCCCGCTGGTGGAAATTCTGCAAGGGCCTCGGGGTGATTCCGGTACATGGACAGAGGCCGCGTCACATACATTTGCGAAAAAACAAACTTCAGTATTTTAGCATGCAGTCTTAAAATGTTGAAGATTGGTTCAATTGTGTGAGAAACATTAGTTTCTTGAATTCATGCTACTATAAGTGAGAAGGTGGTCTGCGACGCGAAGGATCAAAATTTCTCTCTCGGTTACGTGGACAATCGTGATCAGCTCGGTTGACCCCACGAAAATGATTGGATGTTTTAGCCAGCACGCAAGCAATCACAAGCTAGAGCAGATATTTTTATTAGGATGAAATATCATAGCGTCCTGTACTGGGCTCGTCTTCCTTCCACTTGGCTACTTTTCTTATTCTCGATGTTCCTTGAAAATTCCAAAGTACTTGGTCTTTAGGGTTTCTCATTTTCGATTAGTTTTGTTCATGGCCTTTTTGTATTTGCATGTGAAAGAACGAATAGGATGATGGCGACAGGGATATCTAGGTTTTCTGGTGAATTTCACCGGTCCAGAGTCTTGGACAAGCAGTTCAGCAACCATTACTGATCCTGATCGACTGTTGATAAAGCCATTCATTAAAAAAAAAAGTTGCACAAGAAGGATGGAATTCAACTGTACTTTCAATGTCGCTTTCTTTGTTGAGGAGGTTGTGGTTATGCCGCTCTCAGGGGAAGGAATCGTTGAGGAGGCCTTCCTTGGGAGAACATTAGATAGTCTAGGTGTGCCATGTCAATGTGGTTCAGGACCATTAGAATTGTGACACCCAGACAAAAAAAATTGAAAGAAATAATTTAATAAAGAGTCTAGGCTTTATAATGGGTCCCCAGTTTTTAGTTTTTTCTTCATCCTCCTCACGTGGACCTCACGGTCATTGGAGTGGAGAAAATATTGTAACTGTGATGTCACGTCGCATTTACACTAACTAATTTAGTAAGCGACACGTGTCGTTTTTGAGCCCACCTGTTAAAAAATTTGAAAGTCTCTCTCTCTCTTTCCCTGTAATCTCACGCTTTGATGCTTGGAAAATTTCAATTAAGGACCCCAAGTGGGATCAAATTCTAAAAAAAAGGCCAAAAGTGAATATGTATCAAATAAGAGCCTGAAGTGTTTAATTAGTCTCAAATAAGGACCTGAAATGCCCAAAAAGTTTCAAATAAGGACCTGGGTCCCTCGCCAGCCAATATACCTGTCGGCCGGCGAGAAAGTTACTCTTCTAGCACCGAAACAGTAACTTTTTAATTTTTTTAATTTTTTTTTGCTTTCCTTTTCCTTTTCCTTTTCTTTTTTTTTTTCTTTTCTTCCTCCGTCGGTCATAGCCAGGGCCGGCGAAGGTCGTCGGCCTCAGGCGAGGCGGCCCTCGCCTGGGCTGGGCGAGGTCGCCCTCGCCGGCCTCGGGCGAGGCCGCCCTCGCCAGCGTCGAGCGAGGGCCGCCCTCGCTTGGGCTGGGCGAGGCCAGCCTCGCCCAACACCGGCGAGGTCAAGCCTCACCAGATCTGGCGAGGGCTCGACCTCGCCGACGTCGAGCGAGGCCGGCCTCGCCAATTGCAGGCGAGGTCGAGCCTCGCCAGACAACGGGTGAGGCCGGCCTCCCCTAGCCCAGGCGAGGGCGTCCCTCACCCAAGGTGAGCGAGGCCAGCGAGGTTGAGTCCTCGCCATATCTGGCGAGGCTCGACCTCACTGGCGTCGAGCGAGGGCGGCCTCGCCCGAGGCCGGCGAGGGCCGCCCTCGCCGGCGTCCGGCGAGGGCAACCTCGCCCAGCCCAGGCAAGGGCGGCCTCGCCCGAGGCCGATGAAGGCGAGGCCTCGCTCGACAAGGGTAGCCTCGCTCGACAAGGGCAGCCTCGCCCGAGGCCGGCGACCTCCGCCGGCCCCGACTATGGTCGACGGAGGAAGAAAAGAAAAAAAAAGAAAAGGAAAAACAAAAAAAAACAAAAAAGGAAAAACAAAAAACAATAATAAAAAAATAAAAAAGTTACTGTTCCGGTGCCGGAACAGTAACTTTCTCGTCGGCTGGCAGGTATTTTGGTCAGCCGGGGACCTATGTCCTTATTTGAGATTTTTTGGGCACTTCGGGGCCTTATTTGAGACTGATTGAGCACTTGGGTCCTTATTTGACACAATGTTCACTTTGGGCTTTTTTTTGAGAATTTGACCCTACTTGGGGTCCTTAATTGGAATTTCCCCTTGATGCTTTAATCTCTTTCCCTCCTAGCTCTGCTCTCTATCATCCAATGAACCACGCCGCTGCCTCCGCCTCGTCCTAGGGACCCAACAGCTCCCCTCCAATCGAGGACGACTCCCAGCAATCCCCCCCTGACCGCCCCAATCCCCATGTCTCTCTTCCATCACATCCTTGCTGCGAGACCTCGTCCACTAGCAATCAACAACGGCCATTATAACATCCTCAATTTCAGTCCTCGGAAAATAACTATGGATCGGTTTGCCAAGGGATCAAGGATCGGTCTTGAATGCAACACGTGCCCTGCTCGTATCTGTGAGTAAGGAGATAAGATTCATTTCTAAGCCTTCAAATCTTCTTATACCCTTGATTTTGCTAGAATTGAGTTTTGTTGAATCAAATCTGGTGGTTTTCTCATTTGGACTCAATTTTTGTTCTTGTTCTGGAAAATTTAGATTCGGGTCCTTTGCACCTCTTCGTATTGTTATTTTTGTGGAGATTTTTGTTAACCGAATTTTAAGAGACTTCTTCATCAAAGTTATTCCCAACATCTTGAAATATAATATACTTTAAATTCATATTTTTTTGAGATGATTTGGTCTGTATGAAAGACCATTTTCTAAACAGGTTTGATCCGTTCAGTGTTGCTGTTTCTGTAATGTTTACACCTTCTTGATTTTCCACGAGTTTTCTAGAACGATTCTAAACAAATTTCCTTCATAAAAGTTGTTGAGAACTTATTTCTATACAACATATATAAATTTGAGAATTTTTGGAGATGATTTAGATTCTGAAAAGAGCTTATTTTGAGAAGCAAGGATTCTATTCTAGTGAATTGTTTTTAGTCTGTTTTTGAGCTACTAAAAGTTATGTTTAAAGATAGATCCAGATTTCATGTTCTTCATAGTAAATATTTGTTAAGGTCTTGTTTATGACATATTCAAATTTTAGAATTTTCGAAGTCCATTTACTATTTTGTTAAGTCTAATTTCTAGAATAGTGGAAAAACTGTCTCGTTTTGCCAAATTGCAAGGATTCATCATTTTCTATATGAGAACGTTGGAATTTCGATTTGATGTCTTCTGAAGACAAAATCTATATATTTTGAAATTTCTAACGAGGGTAATGATTTCCTTGGCTTAGGCGTCCCTAAACTACTTAAGACATAATTACTTATTTTTGTGACTTGAGGAACAAGCTGTCTTGAAGACCACCAATAATAATTTGGTAGGAGACTTTAATAATTGAGTCTTGAGGACCAAGACTACCTCTCACGTTCGCTTGAGAGGTTCATGGCCAAAGAGAGAGAGAGGTCATCATGAATTATTTAGATCTTAAATGAATTAGTATGGTACAATTACCCTAAGTCAACAACTTGCAAACCAACTTAGTATTATGTGGTCCTCCAGAGAAGCTTGGAGAGGATGCCTAATAATGGCCATAGACTTTAAGATCAACTTTGTTATTAACTTGGACTTTTAGGGCCTAATAAACCTTAGGTAGAAATTTGGAGATCAAGTTGAGAAATATGTGACCTTAATTAAATGCTTGCATAAAAAGCTTCATAATGGTCAAAGACTTTCTAGGCCTTGTTGTAATGGAGCTTAGACTTTAGGGCCCTTCATTAATGGATTTTGGTTTTAATTCATCAAGACTATGAGTAAACCATACTATAAATAGGCTTAATCCCCCCTTAGTTTCCACACATCACCTCCTCTTCCTCTCTCATCTCTCACTCTCATACCTCCCTCTCTCTCCCTTACCCTCACACTAAGTACCTCTCTCTCTCTCTTGTCCGTTCACCATCGCCGACTGCCGTTTCCCTGTTCAACCCTCGTAGACGTTTTCTTGTGCTTGCAGGTAAGTCAATTTCCTAACACTTAGATAGGGCAGTATGTTACGTGGTTGGAACGCAGCTTGGGAGGTTGTTATTGCTTGAAATGGTTTTGTTCTTGTGCATGGTTGCATGACACTTACATGTGGTAGTTTGGGTGATATGTTGATGTTCTTAACCATGCTTATTAATTTATGAGCTTATGAGCTTTTCATGTGTACATAGCAACTAGGACCTTATGTGCATGGGTTAAGATATAGGATAATAAACCAACTTGTGCGACCCATAATGTGTGATCACTAAATGAAAGAAAAAGACTGTTGTCACATAACATTGGTGGCAATGCCTCGGTTAAATCGGGATGCCTTGATTGAGCCAAGATGCTTGGGTTGAGCCCAGATGTCTCGGTAAGCTAGCCTCGGGATGCCTTGATTGAGCCGGGATGTCTTGGTTGACCTAGGATGCCTAGCATGAAGATGGATACCTCAGTTGAGCCGAGATGAAGATAAATGAATTTTATATGTGTGCTAGTTTTGTGTGTTTATTGATAAGTTGAAGGTTTTCGAATGCTTGAAGGATCACAGAGGACTCATCACCAACGTATTGAAAAGGAGATGCCTCGATGGATTTCAATTGTAAAATAAATAAATTCACGTGTGAATATTTTTGGGTATTTTTGCATGCCGATTGGTTGTGAGGCTTCACGCGTAAATTTTCTTGTATATTTTTATGTGATCAGATAAAGATGAGCTTTCATGTAAATATAGCAAGGGCAAGATCAAAATCTTTGCTATTGATTTGCTATTGACTTAAGGCGGGGAAAATAATTATATGTGTTAGAACGATGACGAGATATCATCCTGCACGAGTATTAGTGAATTTACTCATTAAGTTTTCAACTCATTCACGTTGTTTTTCATATTTTTAGGATGAGCTCCATACCTCTGGTTAGTTTTGGTGTATCCGCCGAGATGAAGGTTGACATAGAGGAGCTAAGATTAATCCCGACCTTCGCTTGTGATGTAACCAGATATAGTTTGTACGCGGAACGGCCCATAGAAAAAGGTATGTGAAATATGTTTATGTAATAAAACAAAAGTGTGTTTTGTCTGTTGTGCTTTCCCTAATTTTCAGCTATTATTTTATTTGGGAGTTTGTTTGTACACGTTTCTGTGTGTGCTTATTAATCAGATAAAAGAAATGGGATGACGACGAGGCTGGAACATTGTGTTAATAACCTCGAGGTAAGGACGTCACAGCCATTGACCTAAAAAATCCAATTGTGGCAGCCACCGACCCTGGTCAACGTCGAATCAACCCAAATTCGAGGTCTAGCTGAGCTCTAGATCCTGAATCTAGGGCTCACCCGAGATTAGATCCAAAATCTGAGGCTCAAGTTCACTGGTTGAGCTCGAGCTTGACGAAAGCGAGGACGAGCGTAGTTGAGCTAGTGGAGATCGGAGGCGAGCGGCTGAGAGCAGAGGCTTTACTGGTAGAGATATGTGGGGAGGTGTTGGGGAAAACAGGGATCTCATTGGTGGTTGAGGGTGGAAGTGAGGATGGTGCTGTGGTGGTGGAAGGCCATGAGGTGGTAATGGATGGAGGACTGAGATGGCGGTGAGGCGTTGGTGGAAGGCGATTCACAAGGTCGAGTTGACTGCAAGTTTGAGTTGACGTTTGTTTGTTGTTGTTCCTGGCGGAGTGAAAGGAAGAGGAAGAAAAAAAAAGGAGAAAAAAGGAAAAAAATAAAATTGACATGCCTCACTTGTTGAATGGGCTAGTGTAAATGTGACGTGGCATTACAGTTGTATACAATATTTCCTCATTGGAGAGGGGCTCAATGGAGAAAATATTGGGTGCTCAGGAGTGACACGTAGGCCTCCAATCAATTGGTCAATTGCCATGTATGTAAGTGGAGCTCACTTTTCAAATAATGTCTTTTCTTTTCTGTTTTTTTCTCTCCTATGCTACTCTCTTCTTCGTTACTGTCTCTCTCTCTCTTCTTTGACTCTGTTTTGCTTTCATCGGTAGGAATCAACCCTTTACTTCGGATCCTTCATACCAAGAAGTTCAACAAAATTGAGAAGAGATACAGTGAGTTCCTGCTGCATTGTAAGAAGTTACATGACTTCTCCAAACTTTGGAATCTTTTAGTCTAGATCTAGATATGGGAGGATGTTCAGCCTATTTTTGGCATTTTCGTAAAATGATGGTGTTGAGGACACTGAACTAGGCATGCATAGCCCATTGGGCAAGCCGTTGCTATTGGAGAATGATATAGGCATGCATAGCCTATTGGGCAAGCCATTCCTATTGGAGGAGATAATGATGTGTGTCATCATTGATGACGATGCGAGATTGGTAATTGGCTGTTGCCATTTGTTTTATTTTGATGTGGAGACATATCCATTTTTGTAAGATGAAAGTATGCTTACCCAAAAAAAAAAAGTATGCTTATCACAACAGTTTATTGATCCCGTTTGGTTCAGCATTGCAAATGAACATTTGGGCTCTAAAGTCCCTTAGTCAAACGCAAATGGCGTTTGACAATTTTTTTTACTCACTTTGGAGAGATGCAATTGCATTTCCAATGCTCCCCAAGGGACCTTTGGCCAATGCTCATCCGGAGATCTTTTGAGAAGTTGTATTTTCTGAATGCAATTTGCACTGTTCATGAACAGTGACCCGAGGCTCCAGCAGCCAGCAACCGCCACCTTTCGGGCTAGCACGACCCCGGCGACCACCGCCTGGGGGTTGCGCGGCCCCAGCGACTGTCGCCTGGGGTCGCCGAACACCGGGGGTCGTCGGCGTCGCGCGACCCAGGCCAAGCGTCTCCTGGGTCGCGCGACCCAGGCGACGCCCGGGGTCCGGCGACCCTAGGCGACGCCCAGGGTCCGGCAACCCCGGGCGGTGGTCGCTAGGGTCGCGAGATCCCAAGCGGTGGTCGCCGGTGACCAGATTTGGCCGTCGGCGGTTGGCCGGCGACTAGATTTGGCCAGCGACGGTAGCCGGCGACTCCAGCTCCATCGGAGCCCTTTTTTAAAAAAAAAATTGCAAAAGTACTTTGGCCCAAGTTAATTTTAAAAAAGACTTACCAAACACCAACTGCATTTTGGAAAACCCCTTTAGTCCAAAGGTATTTGCATTTCCCCAAATGCATTCCCCCAAAGCCGAACCAAATGGGCCCATATGTTTTGTTGTTCTATTTTACCGTTTGGCATTTGCTTTGTTTTGAACTTCTAGTGTATCATCTTGAAATGTGAATGAAATATTTACTTTTGACCAAAAAAATTAGATTACAAAGAAATAATCAATAATAAGGAAGATTGAACAACAACGTATTTTACAATTATATCCGTAGGAATAGTTACAACAACGTATTTTACAGCACAGACGAATGAACAACACTAAGGAACAAGTACAAATCAAACACGACTAGCATAAGAACTTAGCTGGGCTTTAATGGACACCAGTCAGAATAGAAAGATTAAACCCACAAAAAACAGAACATAGATGAGAAAATCTGTCACTCCCATTTGCTCCTCACTTGGTGAGTGTGCTTGAAGTCATAAGCCAACACCAATGTCCCATCCATCCTCTTCAGCACAAAACTCTCCACCAACACATAACAACCAAACCTCTTCCAACCCTCTCTTGACTCGCTCTTGATGAACTCCTCCACTCTCTTCACCCTTACTCTCTTCTCTCCCTCCTTCACCCAACCCACTCTCTCTTCCTCCCACCTCATCCTCTCCACAATCAACATGCTCAGTCCTATCGCTCCAGTCCTACTCCTAAACCACATCACTCCATCACTCACGTTGCCCTCCCCAGCTTCCTCACCAAACACTGCGATGGCCTCCTTCTGAACAGGCGCATCCACTTCCACAGCATTGCCTTCACTGGCATAATTCCCACAGGCATGGACCTGATCCCACCTCTGTTGCAGCGTCATCTCGTAGAACGCCGACGTCTTAATCTGGTCCCCGACCTCTCCATCCTTGATGAACATGAACGGGCAGTACCACTTCCCCACCACCACCGGGTCTGAGTTCTTCCTGTCGATCGAGAAGTCAAGGCTCGGGAGCTTTGACCTCTGAGAATCGTTGACTCCTGGCGCATCGTCATCCAGGAAGAAATTCCTGGGCGTTTTGCCATGGAGGGTCCAGCCTTTCCTCTTCAGGAATTTCGGAGGATACCCATCTGCGGCAACGGATTTCGCGTGGAAGCCACCAAACCCGCACATAGTCTCACGCCGGTGGATCACAAACTGCTGGTATATGTTGTCAGGATCCAAAGGGCTCGGTTTCTTGTCTCGAACGTATCGGAAGCACAAGCAGGTGCCTTTGTCTTCGTCGGTCGAATTAGCATGCGCTTCCCTACACGGCCATTCAAGATAGAATGATTTAGACTTTCTGAGAAATGCCATGAATATAAATCAGGCAATAAGCAGCTAAACTTTTACAAAAACCTATTTGCTAAGTGACGTGATAAGACGTAACTTCAACTATTGCAACAAAAGCGAGTTCTTGCATAGAGTTTTCACACCCCCTCATCATCCATCCAATGTTCCACTGTCCTATTTATAAATATCAACATATTCATTACCTAATTCAAGAACAGACAGGAAGTGAAACCATTCAAAGTACTTAGGATGATCGTACCCTTTATGCTTCCCGCGACGCCGGATCGCATAGTACTGATTGGTGGACAAGGGCCGGCCGATGACTGGGATCATGAACACCTCATCGTTGTAGGACACCGCGCTACTGCCGCTCTGGCCATCGCTTCCGGGAGTGAAGTGGGTCTCTGTGTATGTGATGGTGAGGTCCTTGTTCTGTGGGAAGGGGAAGTCGCAGAGCTGGCTGTCCTTGCACAGCCCAAAGCAGCAGAAGTTCTGGGCTTCCTCGTCCTGGATCACCAGGTATCCAGAGCCCGCCCCTGCCGGTGGAGCCTCCGAGAGGGCCTCGGGATGCTTCCGGTACATGGACAGAGGCCGCGTCACGTACATCTTCCCTAAAAGAGAGAGAAAGGACTTCAGTAGTTCAATACGTAGTCTTGAAATATCGAAGATTTGTTCATTTGCGTTAGAAACATTAGTTTCTTGAAGTAATGCCCCCCATTTATAAGAAGGTGGGGTTGCAATGTCAATGATCAAAGCGGTTGTCTTTTATCACGACGGAAAGTGGGCAGAAATTTCTTTCTCGGTTACGTGGACTGTCGGCTGGCCCCCCCAAATTGACTGGATGTTTAGGTCAGCAAGCAAGCAAACCATGAGACAAGGGTAGATATTTTTATTAGGATATAATATCATATCGTCTTCTTCGACTTGGCTTCTGTTCTTATCCCTTGGTGGTCTTTGAAACTTCCGCGGTACGTTTGCGTGGTTTCTCATTTTCTATGGATTTGCTTATGGCCTTTTTTGTCTTTGCATGTGAAGGAACGGAATGCCGCGATAGCCCGCAGGAAAAATCTCAGGTTCTCTACTGAATTTCACCGGTCCAAGGTCTTGGACAAGCAGTTCAGTAACAATTGCTGATCCTGATCGACAGTTGAAGACGCCATTAATTTAAAAACAAAAAGCAAATTCGCACAAGAAGAAGTAAAATTCAACTATTCTATCAATTTCGATTTCTTCCAATATTGTTCGTCGAAATATTAACAAATATGGGCCTACCGATTCTGTGCTATATTCCTTGAGAATGCTCATTTTTTGAGAAAATACTGACAATGAGGATTATAAGTTTTCATTTGAGTAGCCAAATTAGTGTTACTAAGTATATTAATGATGAAATAACGTAATCACATAAATAATGCAAGTTAATATATTCAATTGCGTAAATTCCATGTTTGAGATTTAATTACACATCTGACATAACATTAAGGCAAAACTTGAAATGATTCCCTTTCATTCAATTTTCGGAGATGCTGAGATCCTCGTAACCAAAAAAAAAGATGTTTCTTCAGATTTTTGCTTAAGAATGATTTTTTTTTGGGCCAAAAAAAATTGTATACTCTTATGCTTTTCTTTTTAATGATCTAACAGGAATAGAATTTCATCCACCAGTAACGTAGGCCATTGCTTGCTTTTTGGCTTACTTAGCGATGCTTCTTCGGTACACACTCACTCAATTGTTTGGCCAATACGCCCTAGAAACTATAGGTCTTTGTTTCGAGGCATCAATAAAGACCGTGTACAACAATTCCAAAGCTGGCGCAATTGATTTGGGTGTTA
The DNA here is from genome assembly GCA_031216285.1 of Syzygium syzygioides. Lineage (NCBI taxonomy): Eukaryota > Viridiplantae > Streptophyta > Magnoliopsida > Myrtales > Myrtaceae > Syzygium > Syzygium syzygioides. Next base: position 37,910,538 of record CM062243.1, read on the forward strand.
GCTTCTTACTCAGAAAAGGAAGGTTTTACTTTCGAACCCATCAATTTCTTACAAACTACTGTCAATTAAAATGATTTGCATATGCTAAATGTTTAAAATTAATCGATTCATGAAACTTATTAAAATATATTTCGAATTTGATCTCGCATCTTCATTAAATCTTTCGGCGTAGCGAAAGCCGATCGAGCCGAAGGACTCGTTTCTTTCTCTTGATGCATTGAAAAATGCATGTGATGGCCATCTTCACGGATGAGCAAAGGAAAGCGGACGGCGGCCCACTTTGATTAAATGGGTCCCCTTCTTGCCTTTTGTCTTCTTCTACAAAGGCCATGTGAACGTGAAGAAGAAGGAAGAAAATGAGCAGCTTCTTTGACCTTGTTCTCTGAAGAGAGGAGAAGCCATCATTGTTGACTTTGACCGAGAAGATGGAGAAATGAAGAGCATGTAGCTCTTCTTCGGCCATCATGAACCAGACAAAAGAAAGAATGATGGTGGTTCATCATGCCTCTTATTCTTGTCTTCTTTTGTCATCTCTCTCCACGTTAGCTTCTCTTTTAATAAAGAAGAGGAAGCTACTCATGGCCACCAGCAGATTTTGACCCGAAATCGGTCCAGTCAAACCCGAGCCTGTGGTTTGGAATCAGAATTAGCCCGTGACCTATGAGCCCAGTTTCGTTTCCAAATTATTATTTTTAAATAATAATAATATTTAAAAAAATCATTATTTAATTTTTTTATAAAATAATTTGAACTCTAATTGCTATGCATTGTAAGTATATTAATCTCTAATTACATGCTTAGCTTGGGTGTATTAAACTCTAATTACAAGGCTTGGTTTGGATTTTATACATAATAATTCTAATGCCTCTTCATTCCCATTTGATATGGGACTCTCGGCTTGCCTTGAACATCTTCAATGTGAGACTCTTGGCTTGTCTTCATGCAAATGCCAAGAGTCCCACATTGAATGGGAATGAAGAGACCATCAAAGGAGTTGTGTATAAAACCTAAATCAAGCCATGAGCATGTGAAGTTATATGCCTTTTGTGGCTACGATCTTTTGCTAGTTAAGAGCAAATGGTTTCATTTGACCGCCTAGAATCGAACCAGGCCAATGGTCCGGTTCTCGATTCTATGATTTGCCAGTTCTGATGATGTTCATAGTAAATCTTGTTTCAGTATGATTTGCCACTTCTGATGATGTTCATAGTAAATCTTGTTTCAGTACACAACCACCAGCTTGTCAGCTATTCTAATGAAGAGCTTACAACCAAGCATTATTTATCTACACCTACATATTCTCTAAGGCAATCGATTTCTTGCGCAATGGACCCCATAGCTAATTGCAAAGTCCCTTCTATGGAGATGCCAATTGTACTATTCAATGAACTTCCACTCCTCCCGTCAAGTTGCATGTGCTTAAGGAACTTGTTCCTTTTACATCTGATCAAAGATATCACTTTCTGAACAAATATGGAAGACCCTCCGTGGTTCTCGATTCTATGATTTGCCGGTCCGGTTTCTAGTTCTAAAATTAAGAGATTGGTCTTACTGGTTCGGTTCTCGATTCCGAGCGGAACCAGATTGAATCGGGAACCAATCACCCCTACGATTTATATTGAATAATTCATTATTTCATAATTTTTATATCTCATAATTTATTTTTATAATTTTTAAATTATGAACCGGAATCGGAACCACTAGAGGTGGCTTCGGTTCTAGTTCACACATGGCCATAAACTGGAACCGGCCGGTTCTGAACCGTGACCATGACTAGAGGAAGCTAGTGAGCAAGGTGGAGAGAGGCCACAATGAGAGGCCAAAGGTGGCGACAGAAAGAAGCCCTCATCGGAAGGAGGTGAGAGCTGTAGCTCGCGTGGCAAGAGAGAGCAAGAAGGTGCTCTCTTGAAGATCCCTATGTGCATATATTTACATCCATTCTGAGTGTCCACGTGAGGTTAAACATCACGAGTTTTGGATATAATTATAGCGATGAAAAACACTTGATCGTGAATGATTGTGAACTCTATAATACTCCTTCGATTTGATAGTGAACTATTTGTTAGCTCTCCCTATGGACGTAGATTTCGAGACTCAGACCGAACCATGTAAATTTCTCGTGTTGATTCTCTTCTTCCACTTTGTTCCGCGTCCTGATTTTGTCGCCTTCCACGCTTCTGCGCACAACAGAGTTTGTAGGGTGTCGCATGCGCTTCCAGATGGCAGCAGCTCTATGCCTGTGTCCTTGGAATATTAAAAAAAACAAGAAAAAACAGGAATGCTCAACAACTTCAAATGGTATATGATCTCCGTCAGAAATTCTTGTAATTCAAGTAAATGTAATTTCGTATAGCCTTAAAATCAGAAATTCTTACCTTGCTTCTTAGTTCTTACTTACATTTCTCCATCGACTTTTCTTCATGGATGCATGGATAACAATAAAAGCTGTAAGCCAATACAAAAATTCTCACTCCATGCTTTATATCGGTGGGAATAATTACGATAATATATATTACAGCATAGACGGAGGAACAAAACTTGAAGGAACAAGCACAAACCTAGCATGTCTAGCATAAGAACTTAGCTGGGCTTTAATGGACACCGTCCGAAAGCAAGATGAAACCCACAAAAAACAGTACATTGATGAGAAAATCTGTCACTCCCGTTTGCTTGACAAAAAACAGTACATTCATTCACTAGTTACGCAAGACATTGCTTGCTTTTTGGCTTACTTAATGATGCTTCTAGCGTACGCACTCACTCAAATGTTTGGCCATTGCGCCCTAGAACTATAGGTCTCTGTTTCAAGGCATGGATGAAGAGTGTGTAGAACAATTCCAGAGTTGGCGCGATTAGTTGTGATGTTAACTTCTAACTCAAAAATGAAAGGTTCTTCCTTCGAATCCCACCAATTATTTGCAAACTGCTCTGAGTGAGGGCGAGCTGCATGAGTCAAATATCCAAATTTAAGAGGTTCATGGTACTTGCAAAGTGTTGCATAGGCTTCCAGATAGATGTGCTCCTAAAATATCAAAGAAAAAATGCACAACATAATTGAAATACAGCTACATGTAATCTCGTATCACCTTAAAACCTGAAATTCTTACCCCTACTTCTTACTTACATTTCTCCATCCACTATTCTTCCGGACGGACCTAGATAACAAGAAAAGCTGAAAGCCAATACAAAAATTCTCACTCCTTGCTTTATATCGGTGGGAATAATTGCAATAATATATTTTACAGCATAGACGGATGAACAACACTTAAAAGGAACAAGCACAAACCCAACAATGTCTAGCATAAGAACTTACCTAGGCTTTAATGGACACTAGTCAGAAACAGCAAGATTAAACCCACAAAATATACACTGATGAGAAAATCTTTCACTCCCATTTGCACCTAACTTGGTGAGTGTGCTTGATGTCGTAAGCAAACACCATAGTCCCATTCATTCTCTTCAGCACAAAACTCTCCACCAACACATAACAGCCAAACCAATTCCAACCCTGGCTCAACCCGCTCTTGATGAACTCCTCCGCTCTCTTCACCCTCACCCTCTTCTCTCCCTCCTTCACCCAACCCCACTCTCTTCCTCCCACCTCGTCCTCTCCACAATCGCTATGCTCTGTCCTATCACTCCTGTCCTACTCCTAAACCACATCGCTCACGTTGCCCTCCCCAGCTTCCTCACCAAACACTGCGATGGCCTCCTTCTGAACAAGCGCATCCACTTCCACAGCATTGCCTTCGCTGGCATAATTCTCACAGGCATGGACCTGTTCCCACCTCTGTTGCAGCGTCATCTTGTAGAACGCCAACGTCTTGATCTGGTCCCTGACCTCCCTGTCCTTGACGAACATGAATGGGCAGTACTACTTCCCCACCGCCACCGGGTTTGAGCTCTTCCTACCGATCGGAAAGTCAAGGCTCGGGAGCTTTGACCTCTTCGCGTCGTCGAGTCCCAGCACGTCATCGTCCAAGAAGAAGTTCCTTTCGCCATGGAGGCCCCAGCCTTTCCTCCTCAGGAAACTCGGAGGGAACTAGTCCAGGGCAATGGAATTTGCCTGGAAGCGGCCAAACCCCTGCCGGTAGATCACGAACTGCTGGTGCATGTCGTCGGGATCCAACGGGCTCGGTTTCTTGTCATTAACGTAGTGGAAGCACAAACAGGTGTCTTCGTCTTCTTTTGTCGAATTAGCGTGCGCTTCCCTATATAGCCATTCACGATAGAATGATTTAGACTTTTTGACAGGAAAAGTAACAGAAAAGTCATAAACATTTTGCATCGATGTCTATTTAGTCCTAACCTTTTTTTTTGTATCAATTCAGCTCTAAACCTTTGATTTTTGTGCCAATTTAGTCCTTTCGATTAATTTTAATTGGATTTTGTTGACGTGGACGCATGCTGATCTGCATGGCACCACCGGCGATGACGTTGACAACTTTTAATTATATTTTAATATTTTTCAATTTTCAATTTTTCTCTTTTTTTTTTCCTTTTTTCTTCCTGTAGCTGGTCGCCGGTCCAGAGACCGGTTGAAGGCCAGGGGGCCTCAGGCGAGCCCCGCCTACCACTAGCAAGGGCCCCACCAACCATTGGCAAGGGTCAAGCCTCGTTGGCCAACGCAAGGCTCGAGCCCTCGCAATGGCCAACGAGACTCGATCCTTGCCAGATCCGGCGAGGGGCTCGCCTTCATGTAGGTGGGGGTCAGTCTCGCCCAAGCCAGATTTGGTGAGGCCAACCCTCGCCCGGGCTCACCCAACTTAGCCGGGGCTCGCCCAGGCCATGCCGGCGCGTAGTCGGGTGACGGCAACTCTCACCTAGGCAAGGGCAGCTCGCCCGGCGATGGCCGGTGGCCGGTCCCCGGCAAAGGGAGGAAGGGAGGAAGAAAGAAAAAAAGAATAAATGATTAATAAAATAAAAATATTATTAAAAATTATCTACATCAGTGTCGGCGGTGCCCCGTATGCCGAACGGCATCCACATCAGCAAAATCTAGCCAAAATTGACCGGAAGGGCTGAATTGACACTTATTCAAAAGATTTAAGACTAAATGGCCGCAAAAAAATGTTTAGGATTAAATTGGCATCAATGCAATAAGCTAAACTTTACTAATTCTTATTTGCGAAGCAATGTGATAAGGTGTTACTTGAATTATCGCAACAAAAGCGAGCTCTTACATAGATTTTTTCAACCCCCTCCAATTATCCACCCAACAATATTCCCTGGCCGAATTGCATATTACTGATTAGAGGACAATATATTCATCACCTAATTGAAGAACAGACAAAGGAAGTGAAAAATATTCAATGTACTTAGAAAGATCATACCCTATATGTTTCCCAAGACGCCGAATTGCACAATACTGATTAGAGGACAACGGCTTGCCGATGACTGGGATCATATAAACGTCATCGTGGTAGGTTATGCCCTGGCCGCGTGGGTGGATCTCCATGTATGTGATGGTGAGGTCCTTGTTCTGTGGGAAGGGGAAGTCGTAGAGTTTGCTGTCTTCGCACAGCCCGAAGCAGCAGAAGTTCTGGGCTTCCTCGTCCTGGATCACCAGGTATCCGGAGCCCGGCCCCGCCGGCGGAGCCTCCCAGAGGGCCTTGGGGTGCTTCGGGTACATGGAAAGAGGCCGCATCACATACATCTTCAAAACAAGAAAAAAAGAACTTCAATACATCAGTACGTAGTCCTGAAATGTCAAAGATTTGCTCGTTTGTGTGAGAACATGAGTTTCTTGAAGTAATGCCCCGATTCACAAGAAGGTGAGGTTGCAATGTCAGAAATTGATTGGAAGTTCATGAACTAAAGAGTAGATATTTTCGATGGGATGTATACCATATCTGGGTCCTTTTCTTGTCCTCGCTTGTCCTCGAATTGTCCAAGCACATTTTCGATTAGTTTAGTTCTTTTCCTTTTTGTCTTTGCATGTGAAGGAACGAATTTCACCGGCCTTTTTGTCTTGGATGAGATAGCCCATAGTTTTCACCGATTCCAAGTACATTTTCGATTAGATATTTTCTATTTTCTCTAGGGAATGTCACCGGTCCAAAATCTCCTGGACAAGCAGTTCAGCAACCATTGCGGATCGTGATCGACTGTCGATGACGCCATTCATTGAAAAAGAAAACGAAAATTCATACAAGAAGAAGAAAAATTCAACTATTCTAATAAATTTCACTTTCTTCTAATATATTTCTTACAAATTTACCATTTGTTACAAATATGGACCTACCAATTCTGTGTTATATTCTTTAAGACCGGTCATTTTTCGAGAAAACACTGACGATGGGGATTATAAGCTTTCACGTGAGTAGCCAGATTAGTGCAATCAAGTATATTAATGATGAAATAACAAAATCACATAAATCATGCAAGTTAATATACTCAATTGCATAAATCAAAAGTTTGAGATTTTAATTACACATCTGTCATAAGATTAAGACAAAGTTTGAAATGATTCTCTTTCTTTCATTTTACAGAGAAGCTGGGATCCTCGTAACAACAATAAAAGATGTTTTCTTTTTATTTGTCCTTGAGAATGATATTTTTCGGCTGATAAAAAACCGATATGTTTTTTGCTCAATTTTAGGGAATTGTTAGAAAGCTATTTGAGGGTACAACTACTCAACCTCCACGTCCAAGTCCCTTGCAACCTTGCACTAGCTTATGCTTCTCTCTTTAATGATCTAACACGAGTAGAATTTCATTCATTAGTATCATAGGTCATTGCTTGCCTTCTGGTTTACTTATCGATGCTTCTAGCATACGCACTCACTCAAATGTTTGGTCATTGTGCCCCGGAAACTGTAGGCCTTTGGTTCAAGGCATGGACGAAGAGTGTGTACAATAGTTCCAGACTTGGCGGGATTGGTTGGGGTGTTAGCTTCAAACTCAAAAATTGGAGGTTCTCCTTTTGAATCTTACCAACTATATGCAAACTACTCCAGGTTAGGGTGACCTACATATGCCAAGTGTTCGAACTTAATTGGTTCATGGTGCTCATAGTGTTGCGGAAGCCAAGCGATCGAACAATAAATTTGACAGAATAAGAAAATAAATCGGACACCAGATTTACGTGGTTCGGTCGTAGTGACCTACGTCCACGGGGAGAGCAGCACGGAATTCCACTATAGATCAAGCGATACAACGGAGATTACAACCACACTCGAATCACTCAAACACTCTCGGTGTTTCCCAAGCCCCAATTACACCCAATAACTCACGCAGTGTTTAGCCCCACAATTCCTCACGAAATAATATCTCAATCTCGCAAAGGAATTGTACACAAATCTTAACACAAGATTTACGCTTGAACACTAATTTTTCTTGGATATAATTCACGAACGAGAATCCACGGAAACACTCATCGCCAAGCACTCACGAACGTCTTCACGTCAACCGCGGCGCTTCAAGACTTCTTTATCAACAATAGCTCTTCAAGACTTGTTCTTCTTGCGGCCAAGTTCAAGAATAAATATGTATGCCCAAGAAGTAAACGTAGAGTGGCCGACTCCAACTTGGAAAGGGAAACCATGCGGTCAACAAGTCCAAGTTTGGACTTTCCTATTTCTTCTTTCCTTTTTTTTCGTTGCTTTCTTTCTTTGTCTGACACATTGACCGAGTCAAAGTTCAACATAAAATCCATGTGAACTTTCCAGTTTGAGAACAAAGACTCCAACGTGCATTAGGAAAGTGAATTTCAAATATTTCCCTTTTGCTTGGTTTCGGAGATCCACAAAATATTCAATTCAAAATATTTAGATTTCGCTTCGGGCTTAAACTCGAGACATATTTTAACAATCTCCACCTTGGCTCGACGTTTGAGCCAAATTACAATCACTTTGATAAAATCCGAATTTCGCTACTACTCTCCCACAGCCCCAATGGGCTCAACCGCCACAGACGTCTTTCAAGTCCAAGCCTTGCTTGAACTTTGTCATAGCCGTGGACCTCATCATAACACCAACTCCACATGCACCTTTAACTGCTCCATAAGGATTTTCCGACATAATCTCCTCAATCGCAGATAAAGCAAAACCATCATTACATCCATATCTATTCGGAGGTCGAATACGCACCTTGTCAAGTTCAGCAGTTACAGCAACCGTTGGCTTAATAGGCTCCACCTCGCTACAAGCACCATCCGTGTCGATTATTTCACTAGTGCCCGCTACCTCAGGAGTTTCTGGTTGCAACTCCACCTCAAGCTGAACACCGTTCAGATCCGTATGAACACTGCTATTAACACTCCTAGTCAGAAGTACTAGAGACTCGTCACATATAACTTCTCTGCTGATAATATGTGAATTTAATTCCGGGCACCACAACTTATAGCCCTGTTCACCTTGTGCATAACCTAGGAACATGCACTTTCTTGTCCTTCCATCGAGCTTACCATCACTAACTCGAACATAACATGGACAACCAAATATTCTAAGAACAGAATAATCAGCAATGTTACCTGACCACACTTCTTCGGGAGTCCGACATTCAATCGCAGTCGATGGGGATCTATTCTTCAGGTAGCTCGCCGTACTAAGCGCATCCGCTAGAAACCTTCTAGCCATACCAGCACTAGAGAGCATTTTATGGGCCGTCTCTAGTAATATTTTGCTCATCAACTCTGCAACCTGCTGTGGTTCATTGACACTAGTGCGGTGTCTCACTATGCCTTCCTTCATGCAGAATTTGTTTAACAGCTCCGAGCAAAAATCCATACTATTGTCAGTCTGCACCTACTTGATCGTTTTACCAGTCTCCTTTTCGATCAAAGCTTTTAACTGCATGATCCTGACAACAGCATCAAACTTGTGCCTAAGCACAAACACCCACGTCTTCCTCGAGTAGTCATCAACAACTGTTAGCATAAATCTGGCACTCTTTCTAGAAGGAAATCGCGACAACCTGCGAATATCCAAGTGAATTAATTCTGCAATATCCGTGGTTTCTCTGACAACCGTACTAAACTGCACTTTTCGCCGTTGATCTAAATCACAGCACCTGCATACATTCAGTTCGTTAGCCACATAACCACATAGAAAATTTTTTTCACTTAGAACCTTCAGCCTTCTCTCACTAATGTGTCCCAAACGCATATGCCACAATTCAGACTCTCGAACCGATGCATTCGACGTCTCCGCAGCAAATTCCGTCACTGTCTCTCCTTGAAGCTCATACAGGCCACTATGCTTGATTCCTTTCATTATCACCAAGGCACCTCGAACAACTTTCAGAACTCCACATTCTGAAGAATACCGATATCCAGCTGAATCCAAGGCACTCAAGGAAATTAGATTTTTCTTTAACTCAGGAACATGCTTCACTCCAGTCAATGTCCACACAATACCATCATGCATTCTGATTCTGACATTACCAACACCAATAACATCGCATTCATAATTGTTCCCCAACTTCACTTTACTACTATCTGTGTATTGATAAGTAATAAACCAGTTTCTATTTGGTGTAGCATGAAAAGAACAACCAGAATCCATAATCCATCCATCAAACGACGAATTATTAGTGACAGACAAGACATAATTAGCATCATCCGAATTACCATCAGCTATAGCTGCAATATCATCCGCAGGATCAACTCTAATTCCCTTACCTTTGTCGTTCTTCAGCTTAAGGCAATCCCTTCTAAGATGCCCCCTCTTGCCACAGCTCCAAGAGACAGTACCACCAGTTCTAGACTGACTTCGTCTATTCGAGTTCATACTACTTCTGCTAACACGTATACCAGTTCTTCCTCTATTTTCACCTACTAAAGCAGTAGATACATGTTCGCCAGATTCTCTTCTACGGATGTCTTCGCTTAGAATTAAATCTCGAACACCATCAAACGTCAAGCTTGTTGACCCAGAGGAATTACTAACAGCAGTAACAGTAGTATTCCAACTATCAGGCAATGAGGATAATAGAATCAAAGCACGTACCTCATCTTCAAAGTCAATATCAACTGAACTCAATTGACTAACGATCACATTGAATTCATTAATATGATCAGCAACCGACGCACCTTCGCTCATCTTTAAATTAAACAGACGTCGCATCAAGTAGACTTTGTTGATCGCAGAGGGCTTCTCGTACATGTCCGACAGGGCTTTCATCAAACCCGCAGTGGTCTTCTCATTCACGATGTTAAACGCAACGTTACGAGCCAACGTCAGCCGAATAACACCCAAAGCTCGTCTATCCAGCAATTCCCAATCAGCTTGCTTCATCGTCTCTGGTTTCTCCCCAGACAGGGGCACGTGCAGTTTCATCTGATATAGTTGATCCTCAATCTGCATCTTCTAGAAACCAAAATCCTTCCCATCAAATCTGTCGATTCTCACTTTTCCTTCTTCTATCGCCATCGATTCGCTTTAACTTAGTCAAGCCAAGCTCTGATACCAATTGTTGCGGAAGCCAAGCGATCGAACAATAAATTTGACAGAATAAGAAAATAAATCGGACACCAGATTTACGTGGTTCGGTCGTAGTGACCTACGTCCACGGGGAGAGCAGCACGGAATTCCACTATAGATCAAGCGATACAACGGAGATTACAACCACACTCGAATCACTCAAACACTCTCGGTGTTTCCCAAGCCCCAATTACACCCAATAACTCACGCAGTGTTTAGCCCCACAATTCCTCACGAAATAATATCTCAATCTCGCAAAGGAATTGTACACAAATCTTAACACAAGATTTACGCTTGAACACTAATTTTTCTTGAATATAATTCACGAACGAGAATCCACGGAAACACTCATCGCCAAGCACTCACGAACGTCTTCACGTCAACCGCGGCGCTTCAAGACTTCTTTATCAACAATAGCTCTTCAAGACTTGTTCTTCTTGCGGCCAAGTTCAAGAATAAATATGTATGCCCAAGAAGTAAACGTAGAGTGGCCGACTCCAACTTGGAAAGGGAAACCATGCGGTCAACAAGTCCAAGTTTGGACTTTCCTATTTCTTCTTTCCTTTTTTTTCGTTGCTTTCTTTCTTTGTCTGACACATTGACCGAGTCAAAGTTCAACATAAAATCCATGTGAACTTTCCAGTTTGAGAACAAAGACTCCAACGTGCATTAGGAAAGTGAATTTCAAATATTTCCCTTTTGCTTTGTTTCGGAGATCCACAAAATATTCAATTCAAAATATTTAGATTTCGCTTCGGGCTTAAACTCGAGACATATTTTAACACATAGGGTGTTGCTTGAGCCTAAAAAATAGCCTCATCTCCACTCGTATGTCCTTGAAATATCAAAAAATAAAAAATAAAAAATAAAAAGAATGCATTACAATTTCAAGTTGATTGTATATGGTCTACAGTGGCCGAACCTTCAGGTTTTTAAGAAAGCATTCTTGAAATTCAACTAAATGTAATCTCTTATCACTTTAAAACCTGAAATTCTTACCCATTCTTCTTACTTACATTTCTCCATTGAATATGGACATGGATAATGTTATGACCAATGTGAAAGTTACAACCAAATAAAAACTGAGAAGAATAAAGAATGCAAAAATTTACATGAAAAACCTTTGCAGGAAAAACCATAGGGAGAGGAAAAGCAAAATCCACTTTACAAATTCAAGGATTACAATAGGTGACTAAAAAACCTTAAGACTCTTTCTATATCTACTTCTTAAACTTAATAACTTAAAAAAAATACTATACCCAAGTCTAACATCCCAAGCCCTATGCTAACAACACTAAACCTCTAATTATTTTTCTCAAGTCAGGTCGCCACAAAATTTTTAGTACAGGTATTGAAACTCAATTTGGGTCGAGTAGCCGAAATAGAATTTAAGACATACTCAATAGATAACAATAAAAGCTATACAAAAATTCTCACTTCTTGCTTTTTATTGATCGAAATAATTACGATAATATATTTTACAGCATAGACGAATGAACAACACTTGAAGGAACAAGTACAAACCTTAACGTCTTAGGTGGGCTTACATGCACACCTGTAAGAAATAGCAAAGATTAAACTCACAAAAAACAAAACATTAATAAGGAAATTTTGTCACTCCCATTTGCTCCTCATATGTGCATGATTTAGGGGTCTCAATGGATCGGATCGAATTGGGTTTTCATGACACTCGAACCGACTTGAAATACTAGATATGTGTGCTCAGCCTGACCTGAGATAAGATCCGAAGAGGATATAGCCACATGATCGGGTCGGGCCGGGCCGGGCCGAGCTGGGTTTGGTGTTTCGAATAATGAATTCTAGAAAGTCACAACAATGGTTCGTCCCCAAATCGCTGCCACACTCTCGAGCTCCCTCCACAGCCCGCTGGCTTCGGATCGATGGGAGGATGTCCCGAAATCAGCAAAGCTCCAGACATGTCCCCGAAATCATCGCAGGTGGAAAGAAATTCATTTATAGTTTACGTATTTAGCTATATATGTCCAAATATAGTCACCATTTAGTGCTGCTTGAGAGTTTCGCTGAAAATTCTCTCACGAGAGTTCTCTTACTAGATGCGAACAACCACCTCTGTTTGGGAAAACTGCAGGAGAAAGATTGACTTTCAATTGGAGGACGTAGGCAAAGTTGCCAAAGGAGGACGAAGTTGATGACGGCGGACAATTTCACATTCCAGAGGAGGACGAAGTTGATGACGGCCGACAATTTCACGTTCCGGAGGAGGACGAAGTTGAACCACAGTGCTACAAAGCGAAATGTATTTTGGTCTTAAAATTAAAAATATATGTGTTTCGGTTCGGTTCGTGTTTATGAACAAGAGCCGAATATAAACACGAACCGAACCGAAATCATCGAGATATCCATTTGCTTAGCTAATATCCAAACATGAAGTTGACCCAGCCCGAAAAAACCCAAAACTTCTGGTCGGATCGGGTTGGTTCGTGTTCAAGTTCAGGTATATTGTTTAGTTTTGACGCCCGACACCCCTATGCATGAAGTCATAAGCCAACACCAAAGTCCCATCCATTCTCTTCAGCACAGACCTCACCATCAACACAAAATAACCAAAGCTCTTCCAGTCCTCGCTCAACCCGTTCTTGATGAACTCCTCCACTCTCAACACCATCACCCTCTTCTCTCCCTCCTTCACCCAACCCACTATCTCTTCCTCCCACCTCATACTCTCCAGTCTCCACAATGGCCATGCTCAATCCTATCGCTCCTCTCTTACTCCTAAACCACATCCTTCCATCACTCACGTTGCCCTCCCCAGCTTCCTCACCAAACACTGTGATGCCTCCTTCTGAACAAGCACATTCGCTTCCACAACATTGCCTTCACTGGCATAATTTTCACACGAAAGGACCCGTTCCCATCTTTGTTGCAGCGTCATTTCGTAGAATGCCGATGTCTTTTCTTTTCCGTTATTCTCTGTCCTCCACTCCTCTCTACTCTGTTACTTTCCCTCTCTCTCTTCTCTCACTCTATTCCGCTTCCATCGATAGTAATCAACCCGCTGCTTCAGATCATTCAGACCAAGAAGTCCAACAAAATTGAGGAGAAATACAGTGAGTTCTTGTTGCAGTGGAAGCAATTATACAACTTCTTGAACTTTGGAATCTCCTGATCTAGATCCGAGAGTTCCTTAGAGGTATTTATTAGCTCGTCCAATCTCCCTCGACCCTAATTTAGATTTGGGAGCATGTTCTGTTGGGATTTTGGAATCCAAAACCCATAGAATTGAATAAAAAGTGTGTGGATGAAAGTGTTCCACATTGAATAGAAGAGAGATGGGGGATGGGTTCAAATAGTTGAGCCTCACAAATAGGTTTGGGCCTCAAGGTGTACTCCACTTTTGTGGAAAAGAGAGGATCTACGCCAAGCTAGGTCAGTTCCCCGCTGCCACCATCCAACTCGATTCGGTTCTAAGTCCACTCTCTATCAATTTTTATTTTTTCCGAACAGACACGATGTTTAGAATTTATTTATTTATTTATTTATTTTGACAAACAAACATGTTCGTGAGGTTCAGTTCGCCTGTACGAAAACCGAAGCCCTTCGTGACTGTTCACAAACCGAACCGGTTCAAGTGAACCTTCGCTGCTGTGCACGAACCCTTGTAACTCTTCATTTTCGCCACTAAAATATGGCCGAACAGTTAGTTTGGAAAAGTGACACTTCGTGACATCGGCATTCCCGCGAGACATTTTCCCGATGCACTCTACGCATATTCACTTAATCATTGTCATTTTGTGCGATTATTTTGCAAAATTGTGTTCGAAGGAGTCCTCCGAATATGTACCGCTTCGGAGAAACGAGATCCATTCTATCCTGGGAGACGATTGTCCAATATCCTCGGGTACTGATTGAGGGGCCAAATTCGTCTTAAAGACACGACGTTATTTTGTTGGGCTCGGATCAACATTCTGCTTATTTGGTTGTACTGCTTTCAGGTTAGTTTTCTTAACGTTTGATTTCAATTCTAGCATACGAACTTACCTGACAACATGTTCAACCTATTTTTGATGTCTCCGTACAGTGATAGTATTGAGGACGCTGAACTAGGCATACATAGCCTATTGGGCAAGCCGTTACTATTGGAGAAGGAGATATTAGGCAAGCATAGCCCATTGAGCAAGCCATTTCTATTGGAGAAGGAGATAACGATGTGTGCAAGATATGAGATTCAGTGATTGACCTCTGCCATTCGTTATGTTTTGATGTTGAGACAAATTCATTCCATTCTTATAAGATGAAAAGGTGCTTATCATAGCAGGCTATGTTTTGTTGTTCTACTTTGTTGTTTGGGATTTGCTTTGTTTTGAGCTTCTAATGTTTCAACTTGAGATATGAATGCAATATTTACTTTCGAACAAAAAAAGTAGGTTACAGAGAAATAATCAATTAAAAGGAAGATTGAACAAATTGATTCAACAAAAAAAAACCCTTTTCCCCCTCAATTATGAATTCCAACTTACCGTGTTATGATTTTGCACAAATTAAACAACGAATACAGAAATAAGACGAGGAGGACCACCACCCTATCAAGGGTCACTATCTGTTGGAGTTGGCGAATACTTTGGAGACCCTTGTTTCTCATACTGGGTATGCCCACGTGAGCTTAGAGAAACTGAAATGTTGTCCCAAGACATGTGACCCATGTGTGCGGAATGCGGGGATTCGGGGGCAGCGCCTCCGACACGGGTGCCCCGCTGCTCGGTCAGCGGATGGGGGTTCGAGGGCAGCGCCCCCCGATGGGGGTTGATTTTGCACGTATTAAACAACGAACACAGAAAAAAGACAAGGACAACCACCACCCTATCAAGGGTCACTATTTGTTGGAGTTGGCGAATACTTCGAAAACCCTTGTTTCTCACACCGGGTACGCCCACGTGAGTTTAGGGAAACTGAAGTGTTGTCCGACGATATGTGACCCATGCGTGCGGAATGCGGGGGTTCGGGGGCAGCGCCCCCGACACAGGTGCCCCATTGCTCTGTCAGCGGACGGGGGTTCAGGGGCAGCGCCCCCCGACGGGGGTTCTGCTACCCAGTCAGCAAACGGCTGCCCCGCTTGCTGGTGAGCGGACGGGGGCTCGGGGGCAACGCCCCCGAATCCTCAACAGGTTTGGACTGGCCCGTATGGTGCGAGATTAAGAGATTTCATATAGGTTTAAGTTTTGGGCCAGTTTGGGGCATATATATATTTTGCTCGTTTTTCTAATCATTGTAACGAATCGAGTGGCTGTAAATCAAAAATATAGTGAAATCTCTTTGCAGGACGTAGCCCTATTCGAGAGTGAACCTGGGTAAATTCGTACATCATCTATTTTTTTTTTTTTCTGATTTCTGCGTGATTGTTCTGTTTCGGTTCTCGATACGTCCCTTCACTATCTAGGCTACACCATGGAGTCAGGTCTTCCCCGTCGATCTCACGAGGCATTTCACGTTGGCAGCCTCGAGCTCAAGCAGCGCCTTGACCATCTCCCAGCTGAAATTCTCCATGTCGTAGTGAAGGGCTAGCTCGTTGTCGAAGTTGAGCTCCTCCACCATGACCATGAACTTCACTAGCAAGAGGAAGAAGAAGATTTGAAAGTGAAAAAAGAGGAAGTAAGGCAGCATAGGTAAGAGAAGAAAAGGAAAAGCGCGGAACCCACTTTAAATCCTGACTTTCTTTTCTATTACATTTTTTTTTGTTTTTCCTATTTAGGTGTCACAATTTTAATGATGGAGTATTGACATAGCACTCCTAAAGTACCTAATATTTTCTCGGCTAACATTTGTTTTGCGATAGGACCAGGAGAGTGATGTACGATTGTCCATCTACGTAGAATTTCATTTAGCTTATGCAAAAATTGTGAAAATGTTATGTAGAATTATGCATATCAATATGCGAAAGCTATAAAATTTTCAAGTACTTTTTGTACAACAAAAGATAAAGTTGAATAGCCACAACTTAAGTAACTAAAACTAGTTTTAATGTTGGGTCCACTGCTAATGTAACAAAAGATTGTTCTAAACAGGCCTGTCCTTTTTGCATACTCGCTTGAAACTTGTTATTGGTTTTTTTCAAGATAATTATGCCAATTTTAATTTTAATGTCAATGCAATCACACTTGACACATGCGTCGGTTGCTTGCAATTTCTTGAATGTTTCAGATGTATTACATCCAAATATAACCATTGGCACTAATATGTTCCCACCGGTTCTATGTTATATTCTTTAAGAGTGGTCATATTCGAAAAAGCACTAATAATGAGGATTAAAAGTTTTTACTCAAGTAGCCATATCATTAGTGTGGTTGAGTATATTAGCGATGAAAATTAGGTAATCACACAAATCATGCAAATCAAAGTATTCAATCGCATAAAATAAAAGTTTGAAGATTTAATTACGCGGCTAACATAAGATTAAGACAAAGCTTGAAACAATTCTCTTTCTTTCATTTTACGGTGATGCTAAGATACTCATAACAACCAAAAAAGGTGTTTCTTTGCTTAATTTCAGGGAAGGGTTTTGTGTTTTCTCGGTAAAGGATTTTATAATGTGCCCCAAGCGCTAAGTTGCACACATGGTAGCTTAAATTCGACATTTCAAAAATTTATTAATAACATTAAACGATCTTAATAACGCTACTAGATTTTTATTGCAACACCAAACAAATTGATAATTTTCATATCTCATTCTACGATTTTGAGCTGCACCTGTGACCCCGGTATTTTGCGGGCACCGAAATATGACCTCGTGTACGCGGCCCTCTTGTCCTCTATCCTCTCCTCGTACAACGCACCATCGCCCGACATCTGGGTCGTTCAAGCAATTAGAGCAAACTCGTTTCCTACGAGCAAGAGCAAACCTCGATCTGTGGAAGGTTCTTTGAGCCCTAAATGGAAGACGAACTAGCGAGATTGTTCCTTCAACCGTTCCAGGTCATTCGAGTGAGAGAATGTGCCGATCAAAGGAAGCACAGGTCCTTCTCTCTCAATCTCTAACTACGAGCAAGTGCGATGTGGATGCCAGCAGTCCTACATAGCATGATCGGTGCTAACATAAATAATTTTTTGCATTTTTTTGAAATTGTCCGAAAGGTTGGCCTCGCCAAATCTGGCGATTATCGAGCCTCGTCGGCCTCGGGCCTCGCCAATCCTCGCCTTTGGCTTGTCATCGGTCATCGCCGAGGCCCACCGACCAGCCAAAGTAAGAAGGAATGAAAAAGACAATTCATTTAAAAAAAATTATAAAAGAATTCGGAAAAATGTAAAAAAAAATTGTCTATGTTAGTACCGTCCGGCACTAACTAGACCACTATGTCAGTGAGTTCCAGTCAAAATTGGCTGAATTGACTAAATTGACACAATTGTAGGGTTTATGGCTAAATTGACAAATTGTCAAATGGTGTAGGATTAAATATGTACAATTGAAAGGTTTAAGATTAAATTGGCCACCATACAATAGGTTTTTGGTTTTTTGGATAATTTTCCCCAAACTTGCACTAGCTTATGCTTTTCTTTTTTATGATCTAACACGAGCACAATTTCATTCACAAGTAACGTAGGTCGTTGTTTGCTTTTTGGCTTTCTTATTCATGCTTCTGGCGTGCGCACTCACTCAAAGTTTGGCTATCCAGCCCTAGAAACTATAGGTCATTGGTTCAAGGCATGGATGAAGAGTACATGCAATAATTTCAGGGTTGGCGCACTTGGTTTTGAGAGTTGAAGGATTTTTACCATGTAAACTAGAGGTCTCCCTTTGAATTCTCTCAACTTTGTGCAAACCGCTCTACGTTAGGATAATTAGCATAGGACAAGTATCCAAACTTAATCGGTTCAAGGTGGTTGCACAATGTTGCAAGGGCCTCCAGATAGATGGGTCTCCATGCCTGTGCTCTTAGAATATAATAAAAAAACAAGAAAAGAAGTATGTGCAACACTTTCTAGTGATTATCTTGTCTCGCTATGTGTAACAATTTCTAGTGGTTATCTCTTGTCTCGCTTTAACCTAAAATTCTTACCATAACTTCTTCTTACTTTCATTTCTCCATAGACTATTCTTCACGAATGGACATGAATAACAACAGAAGCCGAATGCCAATACAAAAATTCTCACACCTTGCTTTAATATCCACGGGAAATAATGACGATAATATATGGTACTGAACACACGAATGGACAACATTTGAAGGACAATTACAAACCCAGTATGTCTTGCAGAAGAACTTAGCTGGACTTTAATGGACCGCAGTCAGAAAGAGCAAGGATAAAGCGCTAACAAATCAGACATAACGTCAGACCATGTAAGAGGACGAGGATCCCATTTGCTCCTCACTTGGTGCGTGTGCATGAAGTCATAAGCCAGCACCAAAGTACCATCCATTCTCTTCAGCACAAACCTCTCCACCAACACATAACAACCAAACCTCTTCCAACCCTCGCTTGACTCGCTCTTGATGAACTCCTCCACTCTCTTCACCCTCACTTTCTTCTCTCCCTCCTTCACCCAACCCACTCTCTCTTCCTCCCACCTCATCCTCTCCACAATCACCATGCTCAGTCCTATCGCTCCTCTCTTACTCCTAAACCACATCACTCCGTCACTCACATTGCCCTCTGCAGCTTCCTCACCAAAGACAGTGATGGCCTCCTTCCGAACAAGCACATCCACTACCACGCCATGGCCTTCATCAGTGTAATTGTCACACTCATGGACCTGTTCCCATCTCTGTTGCAGCGTCACCTCGTAAAATGCCGACGTCTTGATCTGGTCCCCAACCTCCCCGTCCTTGACAAACATGAATGGGCAGTACCATTTTCCCACCACCATCGGGTCCGATCTCTTCCTATGGATCGGGAAGTCAAGGCTCGGGAGCTTTGACCTCTTCACATCGTTGACTCCCCGCGCGTCATCTTCCAAGGAGAAATTCTTGGGCGTTTTGTCATGGAGGGTCCAGCCTTTCCTCTTCAGGAATCTCGGAGCGTACCCATCTGGGGCAACGGACTTTGCGTGGAAGCCGCCGAACCCGCACATAATCTCACGCCGGTAGATCACGAACTGCTGGGGTATGCCGTCGGGATCCAAAGGGCTCGGTTTCTTGTCTCGAACGTATCGGAAGCACGAGTAGGTGCCTTTGTCTTCTTCTGTTGAATTAGCGTGCGCTTCCCTACGCGGCCATTCAAGAAAGAATGATTTAGACTTCCAGAGAAATGCCATAAATATAAATCATGCAATAAGCAGCTAAACTTCTAGTGGAACCAATTTGCTAAGTGACGTGATAAGACGTAACTTCAACTATTGCAACAAAAGCGAGTTCCAGCATAGATTTTTTCTCACCCCCATCATCCATCCAATGATATTCTCCCGTCCTATTTATAAATATCAACATAATCATCACTTAATTCAAGAACAGACAGGATGTGAAACTATTCAAAGTAGCCAGAAAGATCGTACCCTTTATACTTCCCGCGACGCCGAATCACATAGTACTGATTGGAGGATAAGGGCTGGCCGACGACTGGGATCATGAACACCTCATCACTGGAGAGTACCGTGCTCATGCCGCCCTCGCTGTCACTTTGGAAATCCGTGCACCGGACAGTGAGGTACTTGTTCTGAGGGAAAGGGAAGTCGTAGAGCTCACGGTCCTTGCAGTGCCCGAAGCAAGAGAAGTTCTGGGCTTCCTCGTCCTGGATCACCAGGTATCCAGAGCCCGGCCCCGCCGGTGGAGCCTTGGAGAGGGCCTCGGGGCGCTTCCGGTACATGGATAGAGGGCGCGTCACATACATCTTCAAAAAAAGAAAAATAAGAACTTTAGTATTTCGTTACGTAGTCTTGAGATGTTGAAGATTTGTTTATTTGTGTGAGAAACAAGAGTTTCTTAAAGTAATGCCCCCATTTATAAGAAGGTGGGGTCGCAATTCAGATATCATATTTGTATTAGGATGTATATCATATCGTCACCTGCTGACTCGTCTTCTTCGACTCGGCTCCTTTTCTTATCCTCGCTGGTCCTCGAAAATTCCAAACACATTTTCGATTAGTTTTGCTCATGACCTTTTTGTCTTTGCATGTGTGCAGGAACGAATACGACGATAGCCCATAGTTTTCACGCACTACAAGTGCATTTTGGATTAGATATTATCTATGTTCTCTAGTGAATTTCACCGGTCCAAAGTCTTGGACAAGCAGTTCAGCAACCATTGCTGATCGTGATCGAAATGTCGATGACGCCATTCATTGAAAAAGCTAGACAATGGATCCCGTGTCTTTGAGTTGCAATAGGAGAGCTTGCTCATAATGAGCAATCGCCTACTCAATTAAGTTTCGCCTTAATTGATAACATCTGTGATCGTGCTTTTTCTCCGAAGCAAGTGGATGAAATTGTTGAGATAGAAGAGCCTATACTTTTGCCGCTCCCGCTTCTATTCGTAGAACCACTTGAATTTTGCAGTCATCTACTAGACTTTGTGACTTCACCCCTTATCATTCTGCTCGATTTTCTATACTTGATTATATTTACTATGATAAAGTTTCGCTTGCCCTCCATACTTTTTTATTAGTTGTCAATACTCAGAAAGAACCTGCTACCTTTCTTGAAGCCCGAAGTTCTCAGGTGTGGCAAGATGCTATGAAAAAAGAGCTATAAGCACTCGATAAAAATCAAACTTGGGATATCGTTACCTTATCTAAAGGAAAGCATGCTGTTGGCTGCAGATGGGTGTATAAAATTAAATACAAAAGTGATGGTTCCATTCAGTGTCACAAGGCAAGACCTGTTGTCAAGGGCTATACTCAAACATATGGTGAAGACTACAATGAAACGTTTGCTCCCATAGCAAACATGAATTTGGTGAGACTACTAATGTTTATAGTAGTAAATTGTGATTCGTCACTCTTTCAAATGGATATTAAAAACACGTTCGTACAAGGTGAACTTGAAGAAGAATTTCATATGAACATTCCTCTTGGACATCCTTCAGAAATCAATCAAATGCAATTTGCAAGCTTAATAAAACCATCTACGATCTCAAACACTCACCACACGCTTGGTATGGGAAATTAAGTTCCACTCTTGAAAGTGTGGGTTTCAAAAAGTGTGATTCGAATTCCTCCTTGTTTGTGAAGTGGAGTGCCAAAGGAACGATGGTTGTCCTTATCTACATGGATGATATAATTATTACTGGTGATAATTTTCATGAAATCGAGGCTCTCAAGCGACACTTGAATGTGAAATTTGACATCACGGATTTAGGAAATCTGCGATATTTTCTTGTTAGAGAGGTGGCTTACTCTAGTAAGGAATTATTCATCTCTCAAAGGAAATATATTCTTAACTTGTTAAAAGAAACTGGGAAAATTGGAGTTGCTCCTGCAGACTCTCCCATTAAGTATAACAGTAAGTTTGTGGACAATGTTGCCCCATTACCTGATAATGGTCGGTTTCAAAGGTTGGTTGGACGGCTGATCTACTTAACTATTACCTGTCCAAATATTACTTACGTTGTCGGTTATGTAAGCTAATTCATGCATGCTCCTAGTGAAGGGCATATGGCGCTTGTGGATCACATACTTCGGTACCTAAAGTCTAGTCCAGGTCGAGGTATTTTGATGAAGAAACATGGTCATACTAGTATCATAGGGTACACTGATGTGGATTCAGCTGGGAGTCCTACGGACAGAAAATTAACTACAAGCTTTTGCACCTTTGTAGGTGGCAACTTAGTGACTTGAAAAAGTAAAAAATAGATTGTGGTGGCAAGGTCCGGTACAAAGGCTACATACAGAACCATGGCCTCAACTACAAGTGAAATGGTTTTGCTTCGATTGCTTGTTCAAGAATTGGGGTTTAGAACTCCTAAGTCTCCCATGCAGTTATTTTGTGATAATCAAGCCGCAATCCATGTTGCTTCAAATCCAATTTTCCATGAACGGACGAAACATATAGGAGTCGACTATCACTTTGTTTGTGAGAAGGTTCAAGACAAGACAATTTGAAACTCTCTATGTCCTTAGTGATGAGCAACTTGCAAACGTATTCACCAAGGCTCTCTCTAAAGATGTTTTCTTGAATATGATATCCAACCTAATCGCTGAGGACGTCTTCGCTCCAAATATGGAGGGGCAGTGTTGGAATGATAAGGATGCCATATCATCCTAACCTCAATATAGTAGGAGATCATGCTGAGTTGTGCGATGGCTATAGTTACCCATTTAATGATTGTAACCCATTGTATTACTCTCTATCAAAGGATAATGAATCCTCCCCCAAACAAATAAGATGACTTAGGGATTTAACACCGTGGATGGAAGCCTTTAAGCGATTATACTCTTGGTCGTCTGAACCACGTTAATGATTGAGTCTCCCTCTTCTCTTCATTTATCTCTCTTCTATACATAATTATCTTTTAAACATTGCTAAACTTTTACCAAAACCTATTTGCTAAGTGACGTGATAAGCTGAAATTTCAACTATTGCAACCAAAGCTAGTTCTTGCAAAAGGTTTTTCACATCCCCACATTATCCATCCAATAATATCTCCTTGTCCTATTTGCGGATATCAACATATTCATCACCCAACTCAAGAATAGACACAGGATGTGAAACTATTTAAAGTACTTAGAAAGATCATACCCTTTATGCTTCCCGCGACACCGAATCACGTAGTACTGATTGGAGGAAAAGGGTTGGCTAACGACTGGGATCATGAATACCCCATCGTTGTAGAACCTCGTGTGCTCGCCGTGGTTCTCAGTGCACCGGACGTTGAGTTCCTTGGTTCTCAGGGAAGGGGAATTGGTAGAGCTGCCTGTCCTTGCACAGCCCGAAGCAGCAGCAGTGGGCTTCCTCGTCCTGGATAACGAGGTATCCAGAGCCCGGCCCCGCTGGCGGAAACTTCGCAAGGGCCTTGTGGGTGCTTCCGATTCATGGACAGAGGCCGCGTCAGGTACATTTTCTAAAAAATAAACTTCAGTATTTTAGTACGTATTAGTCTTAAAGTTTTGACGATTGGTTAATTTGTGTGAGAAACATTAGTTTCTTGAATTAATGCTTCTACTAATAAGAAGGTGGGTATGCAACATGAAGGATCAAAATTTCTCTCTTGGTTACGTGGACAGTCGTGATTGGCTCAGTTGACCCCGCGAAAATAATTAGATGTTTAGTCAGCACGGAAGCAATCACAAGCTAGAGTGGATATTTTTATTAGGATGAATATCATATCGTCGCGATGAGAATAATTACAATAATATATTTTACAGCGTAAAAGGATGAACAACACTTGAAGAAACAAGCACAAACCCAGTATGTCTAGCATAAGAACTTAGCTGGGCTTTAATGTACACCAATCAGAAATAGCACGATCAAACCGACAAAAAACAGAACACTGATAGAGAAAATCTGTCACTCCCATTTGCTCCTCACTCGGTGACTGTGCTTGAAGTCATAAGCCAACACCAAAGTCCCATCCATTCTCTTCAGCACAAAACTCTCCAACAACACATAACAACCAAACCTCTTCCAACCCTGGCTCAACCCGCTCTGGATGAACTCCTCCACTCTCTTCACCCTCACTCTCTTCTCTCCCTCCTTCACCCAACCCACCCTCTCTTCCTCCCATCTCATCCTCTCCACAATCGCCATGCTTACTCCTATCACTCCTGTCCTACTCCTAAAGCACATCACTCCATCGCTCACATTGCCCTCCCCAGCTTCCTCACCAAACACAGTGATGGCCTCCTTCTGACCAAGTACATCCACTTCCACGGCATTGCCTTCATTGGCATAATTGTCACAGGCATGGACCTGTTCCCACCTCTGTTGCATCGTCATCTCGTAGAACGCAGATGTCTTGATCTGGTCCCCGACCTTTCCGTCCTTGATGAACATGAACGGGCAGTACCACTTCCCCACCACCACCGGGTCTGAGCTCTTCCTGTCAATCGATAAGTCAAGGCTCGGGAGCTTTGACCTCCGAAAGTCGTTGACTCCTGGCGCGTCGTCATCCAAGAAGAAGTTCCTGGGCGTTTTCCCATGGAGGGTCCAGCCTTTCCTCCTCAGGAAACTCGGAGGGTGCCCATCCGGAGCAACGGATTTCGCGTAGAAGCCACCAAACCCGCATATAATCTCGCGAGGGTAGATCACAAACTGCTGGTACATGTCGTCAGGATCCAGCGGCCTAGGTTTCTTGTCTTTAACGTAGTGGAAGCACAAGCAGGTGCCTTTGTCTTCTTCTGTCGAATTAGCGTGCGCTTCCCTACATGGCCATTCAAGATAGAATGATTTAGACTTCTTGAGATACACTTAAATAAATCATGCAAGAAGCAGCTAAACTTCAATAAACTTATTTGTCAAGCGACGTGATAAGGTGCAACTTCAACTATTGGAACAAAAGCGAGTTCTTGCATAGATTTTTTTCAAACCATCCCAATATCCATCCAATAATATTAACTTGTCCTATGTGCAGTTATCAACATATTCATCACCTAATTAAAGAACAAACAGAGGAAGTGAAAGTATTCAAAGTACTTAAAAAAAGATCATACCCTTTATGCTTCCCACGATGCTGAATTGCATAGTACTGATTGGAGGACAAGGACAGGCCGACGACTGGGATCATGAATACCCCATCGTTGTAGACCCTTCTGTGCTTGCCGTGGTTCTCCGTGTACCTGACTGTGAGGTCCTTGTTCTGAGGGAAGGGGAAGTCGTAGAGCTGGCTGTCCTTGCACAGCCTGAAGCAGCAGAAGTTATGGGCTTCCTCATCCTTAATCACCAGGTATCCAGAGCCCGGCCCGGCCGGCGGAGCCTCCGAGAGGGCCTCGGGGTGCTTCCAGTACATGGACAGAGGCCGTGTCACATACGTCTTCCAGAAAAAAAAAAACTTTAGTATTTCTATACGCAGCCTTGAAATGTTGAAGATATTTTCATTTATGTCAGAAACATTAGTTTCTTGAATTAATGCCCCTGTTTATCAGGAGGTCAGGTTGCAATGTCCAGGATCAAACCGGTTGACTTTTATTAAGAGGATATATGCGCAGATATTTCTCTCTCAGTCCCGTGCATGGTCGAGATGAGCTCGGCTGACCCCGCCAAATTGATTGGATGTTGTGGCGAGTAAGCAAGAACTCGAGTAGATAATATTAATTAGAGAGAGCGACTCAGTCTTCTTCCACCTGGCTCCTCTTCATATTCCTCGCTGCTCCTTGAAAACCTCATGGTATGTTTGCTTTGGTCAATAAGGTTTTTCATTTTCTATTAGTTCTGTTCATTGACTTTTTGCCTTTACATGTGAAGGAACGAATACGACGATAGCCCACAAAGAATTTTATGTTTTCTAATGAATTATCACCGGCCCAAGGTCCTGGACAAGCAGTTCAGCCTACATTGCTGATCCTGACCGTCGATGACTCCATTCATTAAAAAAACAAGAAGAAGAAAATTTGCACTAGAAGAATGAAATTCAACTGTTCTTTCCATTTGACTTTCTTTGTTGACGAGGTTGTGGTTTTGTTGCTCTCGGCGGAAGGAATCGCTGTGGTGGCTGACAACGGTTATGGAGATTTTTGTGGCGGGTGGTTATGGAATTGGCAAAGGAAGGGGAGCGATGTTTTTCTTAGAATTCAGAACTGAAAAAAATGATTTTTTTTCCTTTTCTAAGTACAGAATTTTATGAATTATTGTCCGAGGGGGCCGTTACTTTGTTTTGCGGTCGGACCGGGACGGTTATGTCCGTTTGCGCAGATTCTCGTTTAGTTTTTGCAAAAATTTCGCTGATCTGCTCGCTTTCCACTAACTTGGCCATCCTTTGGTTCGATGTAACTGTTGATTTTTTCCTGGGAGCAGCCGCTGTTGGAGAACCTTGAGCGTAGTTGAGATGCTAGTCCTTGTGATATGATATAGCATGTCAGATGGTGATTATGGAAGGTAATTCGTGCTCTTAATTGTTATTAGAGTTCTTACAAGAGTCACTTTTGTTGAATTGGAATTTTAATGTGTCTTGTCTTTTGTCATGCCTAGAATAGAAACCTGAAAAAGAGCTAGCACATGAAGAAACCAGAACTGCAGAGTAGAGCACATAGAATTTTGCTACTTGACTGATACAATGTGTACAAAGCTTTGACAAATCAATCAATCCTTCTCATCATTCCCATTTATTCCTCAGTTGATGAGTGTGCTTGAAATCATAAGTGAGCACTAGACTCCCATCCATTCTCCTCAACACAAACCTCTCCACCAACACATAACACCCGAACCTCTTCCATTCACCAACACCACCAAATTCCTCCACTCTGTTCACCTTCACGTGTTTCTCATCTCCATCAACCCAACCCACCCTTTTCTCTTCCCACTTCATCCTCTCAACAATTGCCAAGCTCAGCCTAACTCTGTTCTCTCCTCTCATATCACCAACACTCCGACACCACAATACCCCGTCAGCCACATTCGCATCCACGGCTTCCTTCCCGGCCACCGAGATGACCTCGTTTTGCATAACCACATCCAGAGTCACCCTATCGCCTTCTTTACCATTGTTTTCGCGAGTGTATATCCGTTCCCATCTTTGCTCAAGTGACATCCCATAGTACATGGACTTCTTTACTTGGTCTCCTACCGTCCCATCCATGACAAACATGAATGGACAGTACCACTTCCCCACGACCACCACGTCGGATCTCACTCGTGCGATTGGGAAGTCAAAGCTTGGAAGGAGTTCGCGCCGCGGGCCGTCGATCCCTGGTGCATCGTCCAAGTAGAAGCTCTTTGGGGTTTTCCAATAAATCTTCCAGCCCTTTCTCTCCAAGAATCTTGGAGGGTATCCATCTTGCGCGGCAGATCTGGCGCGGCAGATCTGGCGTAGAACCGGCCTGAGTCGAACATAGTTTCATAGGGATAAATAACAAATTGTTGATATGGGTCGTAGGGATGAAGCGGCGCCGGATCTGCATCTCTAGCCAAGTGGAAACATAAGAAGGAGTGCATGTCCTCTTGCTTTGAATTTGCATATGCTTCCCTACAGAAGGCAATTTGCAATACAGGTCAATGGAAATAGCTTCACCATACACTGCACTGAAAATTATACCCTTGTTTTCCTTTTCATATGGTAAATTTTATCTTTGCTTCATTACATCATGACATGATCCACCAGATATTAGATCAAAACTACGTAATGAAATGAAGAAGAGGACGACTATTTCTTTCTCTTCCCAGTAAGTTGAGGAAAATTCTTTCTTTTGAAGTCAGTGTTGGAACATTTCTATCATTATATGCTGTCCATAACAAAACGTGAACAGCACTGGACAGAGGAAATGTTTTCAGGTAGTGATTTTGATTCGTACCCTTTATGCCTCCCATGTGGCTGAATTGCGTAATAACGGTTGGATGACAGAGGCTGATTCAGAACCGGAATCAAGACTACATCGTCCCTGTAAGTCGTCGAGCTCGAGTGGTTGTGGCCAGCTCCTCCGCTGGTCCTGTATACTATAGTGAGGTGCTTGTCTTGAGGGAAGGGAAGTTCATAGGTCCAGGTATCTTCGCAACGCCCAAAGCAGCAAGTATTCACAGCTTCTTCGTCTAGGATCACCAAATAGCCCAAGTTCGGGCCCTCCGGAGGAGACAACAGGGCATTCGGGAATTTCCTGAGCAGAGAGAGAGGCCGTGTGACGTACATCTTCGCTTAATCCCAAGTAGTTATCAAATGTAAACATTATTACTTTAGTGCGCAAACGCCCAGTATTTATATTGCAGAAGATGATTGAATTCAAATGCCGTAGACATCATATACAAGCTAACCATATCCATTGTTGACCAGTCACCCCTTTGACCATCTCTTCTCTTGCTGTTGACATACTATTCCTATGCAGAAACAGATAGACAGATGGCTCTTCTGAATCCACCCTGACATTTGGAAAAGTCTTTCAACTCCTATCAGGAGAAGTAATCATTCATTCCGCTTCCTCGTTTCCTTTTTACTTTTCTTTTGATGCTTTTTATTTATCATTTGAGCGACAAGGCTGGTTACAAACAAATGACTAATAAGCGTATGCCTCCAATCAAATTCCAGCACCTGGATGAACGTTGAATTGTACTAGTTAGTCTAATTCAAAACCAACCCTTATCAGCATTCAGACTGTACGTACCAATAATTTTAAGACAAATGTGATAGATTGTGGACAGCTAAGGAAAGTGGAATCGTTTTTTCTTTGGAGGGTAACAAAATGAGGAACCCTTCTCCCTGCAAAAAATGATATATACAAATGAAATAGCATGATCAAACAAACTATGTCAGATTGAGATAACTTTCATAAAATTTAAAAAAGTAAAGTCCTAGAAAATCTTATAAAAACTGTTCATTGTGAAATCAGTCGATCCTTGTCCTTCCCATTTAGTCCTTGGTTGACGAGGGAGGATTGAAATCATAAGTAAGCATCACAGTACCATCCATCCTCGTCAACACAAGCCTCCACCAATACATTACATGCAATCCTCTTCCATTCACCCACAACACCATACTCTTCCACTCTCTTCACTCTCACTTGCTTCTCATCTCCACTAGCCCAAACCACCCTCTTCTCCTTCCACTTCATCCTCCCAACAATGGCCAAGCTCAACCTTCCTTTGTTTTCTCTTCCCCTATCACCAACACTCCAAAACCATATCACACCATCGACCACGCTAGCATCGTCCACAGCTTCCTTCCCAGCCACCAAAATGACCTTGTTTTGCACGACAAGTTCTGCAGCCACTCTTCCATTTGCTACCAGCGTTCTCGCAAGCGTAAATCTATTCCCGTCTTCGCTTGAGTGCCATCTTGTAGTACAATGACCTACTCACCTGATCTCCTAATGATCCATACTTTCACCAACATGAATGGACGGTACCATTTCCTTACGACCACTGCCTCAGAGCTCACGGCTCCGTGGTTGGGAAGCTAAAGTTTGGAAGGCGCCCGCTCCACTGACAATTGCCACGCTTTTTCCAACTAAAATTTCATAGGGGGTTTTTCTTTAACTGACCAGCCTTTTCAATCCAAGAAAATTGGCGGACGCCCATATCACTGGATAGATTGCGCACTAAACCTAACAGGGCTGGAGCCAATGTCATAAGGATAGATCATGAATTGTTGATATGGGTTGTTGGGACAAAGGGGTAATGGATCTACATCTACGCGGTATTGGAACCATAAGAAGGAGGCCACATCCTCATTCCTCGAATTGGCATGCACTTTCCTATGGAAAGAAACCTCAAAATGCAAGTGAATTGGAATGCATACCAGCAAATCTTTATGTTCCTTCCAGCAGTTGAAGACCATGGTTTTTAATGTCAAACGGCTGAATAGTCGTCTTCCTCATTTCCTTGACTTCAAAATGAGAATATTATAGTCATTCTAATTACTACTTCCAAATGCAATTAATAGTAAGTTTTCATGAGTCCATTTGATGGGCACAGTTCAACAGATTTAAATCATGCACCATTTGTGTCTTAAATTTAATTCCTGAACCACAAAACCCTGAAACCTGAGCTCTACAACCATAACAATTCATTCAAAACCATGCACAAGAAGAGTACTCCGCATCTCCCGTTTATCCTAATTTCAAAGACAAATGGCTCCGCACTGATAAAGTTGACTAGGTACTCGTTATTCCCGAACAGAGGCTATAAGTTACTAAGGGTGCGCATGGAATGCATTCCGGAATAAAAATTTTGTTTCCGGAACAGAATGGCGTTTGTTAAAAAATTTTCGGAATGCATTCTGGAGCGATTTTTGCATTCTGGAATAAAAGTGCGTTTGTTAAAAATACTTGATTCCAGAATGCATTCTTGATTCCAGAATGTGTTTTTGATTCCAGAATGAGTTTTTGGCAAGAAAAAGAGAAGCTACTTTTTGTAGCTTCTTGATTCCGGAATGCATTCTCCCTATTTTCTCACAATTTTTTTTTTCAGAAAATGCATAAAAATTGAAAAATTCTAGAAAAATTTATAAAAATTTCCAGAAAAAAAAAAGTCAGATTTCAGGAAAATATGAAATTTGGTGATTTTTTATAAAAAAATAATAAAAAAAGCAAAAATTCCAAAACTTCACAGAATAGCTTAAAATACATGTGGCCATCAACTTTGAGTGAAATTTAAATTTTTTGAAGTGCCCAAAAAAAATAAAAAATTTCAAAATTTCACAAAATGGCTTTAAATACCCGTGGCCACCTACTTTAAGTGAATTTAAATTTTTTGAGGTGCCCAAAAAAAAGAAAATTAATAATAAAATAAAAATTTTGAAAAATTCACAAAATAACTTAAAATACCCGTGGCCATCTACTTTGAGTGAAATTTAAATTTTTTGAGATGCAAAAAAAATAAAAATAATAAAAAATTAAAAATTTTCAAAACTTCACAAAATGGCTTAAAATACATGTGGCCACCCACTTTGAGTGAAATTAAAATATTTTGAGGTGCCCAAAAAATAAAAAATAATAAAAAATTTCAAAACTTCACAGAATGACTTAGAATACTTGTAGCCACCCATTTTGAGTAAAATTTAAATTTTTTGAGGTGCCCAAAAAAATTTAAAAAATATAAAAATATAAAAAAAACAAAAAACTTCACAAAATGGCTTAAAATACATGTGGCCACCCACTTTAAGTGAAATTTAATTTTTTTAGGTGTCAAAAAAATTTTAAAAATAAAAAATTTCAAAACTTTACAGAATGGCTTATAATGCCTGTGGCCACCCACTTTGAGTAAAATTTAAATTTTTTTAGGTGCAAAAAAAATAAAAAAATCAAAACAGATTTCTATTCCAGAAATCAATTTCTGGAGCAGAATTAATCATGTTTTACCAAACAGATTTCTCTTCCAGAAATCAATTTCTGGCAAGAATTTGATTTCTGGAATAAAATAGTTACCATTCGCACCCTAAACAACCATAAGATAATGCATTATCGGGCATCCAAATTTACAGACAAAATGAAGAAGATGTCGAGTTTTATTCTTTAAGCGAGTTAAAGCAAGGAAATTACTTTCCACACAACCAGGTGCCTGTCATTTACAGATCATATGAACTGACCAAATTAATGAGTGAACAGAAACAATTGCAATGCAACAACATATACTTTTTCTTTTGGCAAACGGATTCAATTCATTGTGCCCAATATACGCGGCATACCAAGCATATTCATCCTTTCATATTTAGTAAAATTGATTCAGTAAAGATTATTAAAACTTATTCAATACTTAGATTTTCAGTACTCGGTTTTCAGCTTTGCCAAACAGGCCATTTATCAATAAGCTATTATTAATTCACATTATAATCTATTTTATTTATATAATTTGATTCAACTCATCGAAAAATTAAAGTTAATGAATGAATGCATTAAATTTAATATTTCAAAAACATGATAAAGGAAAAAGCTCAAAAAGTTTAAGTCTTGTAACAGGACTTGTCTTTCTTATCTACAATTCAATAAGATTGATTCTAAACTTGAAAAAATAGATAAAGGAATATCTTCAACATATTTTAAAATGATATGACACATTTATAAATATATTTCAATAGTAAATCCAATAAGATATATTTAATCTTAAATATTATGCCCTTTTATAAATATCCATAAATGGGACCACACCTTTGTTATATAGCTCCACAATCCCTGGAGCCAAGGGAAGAGGGTGGTGGCCGAGACTCTTGTTGCAACGACTGTCAGTTGTTTATGCAAGCAGTTGGAGAGTCTTCAGGGTCATGGATCGAAGCTAAGTTGGGTATGCATGACCAGCCAACAAGTACTTAGACAGAGCCCATTCTAGCATGGGTGTGCCAAAGCATTTGGGACCCGTCATCGACCCATCGTCCTTTGGAAGCTGGTATCTGCTCTGTGAGGGAGCGAGCTGCAGATAAATCTTTACACAGATGAAACAATTAGCAATGCCCCACATGCAATCAAGCAAAGTAAGGGTCCTACAACAGAAGCAGCACATCATTCTCTAAACTTCTTAAGAAACAAGTGAAATAAGAGTTTGCACCTTTCGAGTAGGATGTCAGGAAATAGCATCACGAGCAAACAGAACGTCACATATTCTTTCCTCTGTGGAGACACTATCTTCTGCATGAACATCATTTAACCAACTCTTCCTTTCCTTCTTGAATAACTCCACTTCGAAATCTCTTCCACTTTTTCTTAGACCAGCTAACAGTAAATCATAAGTTCCTGATGTTGGACGGATTCCTTTCTTTCTCATGCTTTTGTACACTTTAAGTGCTTTATCAGCAGCCCCAGCACAGAAGTATACACCCACCAGAGCAGTATAAGAAGCAACGGTTTTAAGATCGTGTGGCAATAGATTGAAGACCTTCACAGCATACGTAGGTCTTCTAGCACGGCCTAGTCGATAGATTAGAAGTGAAGCTAGATAGGAACCTGGAGAATGTCCAGCTCTTATCATTTCCTCAATGGCATCTACTAATGCCATCCTCCCCCACTCATTCGATCTAATTAAGCAACCTACAAGTGAAAGAAATGCACCTTTCTCAATACCAATCCCCAGCTTCTTACTGTATTGAAATGCCAACAAAGCACCATCTACTCTACATCGTCTACAGTTTTCTTCAATTATGGTGGAGGTAATTGCCGCATCCAAGTGCATATTCTTACCCTCCATCAAAGCAAGTAGATAATCAATAGCAATGAGACTTTGCTTCTTCAACAAAAGCAGCAGAATCCCATTTTCAGAAGAAACAGGAGCATCTACCAAGGATTCAGCTGGCACTTCTTTAATCACATATTCATCAGAGAAATGACGATTGACTTGCCATAGAAGTTCATCACTCTCACCAGCACTATTCAAGAATTCCACTGCTTCCTGAAAAACAGGACGACGAAGGACGAGACAGTTTTCTTTCATGAAGAGAAGAATTTTCATAATCATAGTTACTTCCCCTGCTCTGCAACACCTCTCGATCAATATATTGCACATCGCTTTATCGGGTGAAACACCAGCTTCTTGCATGTTGTTAAATATCTCAAGAGCTTCTTCATGTTTTCCTGAAATGATCAAAATGAGATGATTTATTTCTTATAAAGCCATAAATCCCAGCAAACAAAGCTCAAACCTTCACAAGAATGCACAGGGAGAAGCTCCCAAGGGAGAAGTTAGACAGAAACTGAAAATGTGCCATAGCACAGCAATAATGATAGCAGAAGCAGTCAAAATTAATTACATGGTATTTCCTAGGCATTGAACTCCAATATGACACTCTTAACTAATGACAGGAAAAATTCAAAGAAGTTTTCACCTGTAAGACCATAGGATACCAGAATTTAGTGAATCAGAAAATAGGAAATTGTACGCAACAACGCAACATCATTGGGTCAAGCTACCAAAAGTATGGTTGTTGATGAGATTTCTGCGAGGAAATCCTAGACAAGTCAGCTCACGATGCACATACGTTCTCCGTCGCCACAAACATGAATGACTGATTTAAAAGAATGCACAGAGGCAATGAAGCAAACACGACGAGGGCATCATAAACACAGTCCAATCGCACGTACCACAACCCACAAGATGCTCCATCAAAACAGTGTAAGTGTGACAAGTCGGAGAACAACCGCATTCGACCATCTCCTTATAAACATCAGTAGCCTCCTTCACCCTATCGTTATCGAACAAAATCTTCATATAAGCAGTGTACGACACAACAGTAGGACGACACCCCTTCTCCTTCATCTCCCCCCAAATCTCCATCGCCCTACCGACGTCCCCGGCCCTCGAATGCCAATGCATCCGCGACGTGTGCGTAACCGCATCGACCTTGATCCCCTTGCCCACCATCTGCTCGAACACGTGCTCCATCGACGCCACCCTCCCCGCCTCCCCGAAGATGTCGAGCATCGTCGTGTAGGTGTACTGGTCGTGCTTGAAGCCCCTCAACTGGGATGCCCAGTTGAAGAATAGCCAGGCCTTCTCCATGGGCGGGTGGGCCTTCAGCACCCGGTTGACCGTGTACGAGTCCCACTTCATGGGCAGCCTCCGAAGCTGGTCCCGTGCAGAGTCCCAGGTGGAGTACTTGAGGATCCTGTAGATGCGGCCGATTTTGTCCCTCATGTACGCCTCCGGGTCCACATTCCGGCGGGCGGCGATGGGCTCGGCGGCTGGCTCCTCCGCCGCCACGCGGGGACGCCTGGCGCGACCCGGTCTTGCGGGTCGATGCGAGGAGTGGAGGCATTTGGCTGATGCTGTGGAGCGAAGGAGGGAGCGACCGGCGCCGGGGATCGGACGAGGAAGAGCTGTTCTTGAGACGTTGGCAAGAGATTTCAAGAAACTGCGCATCGCAGTGAACGCGGAACCCAAACCCAACGATTAAGCTGGCAAAAAAGCGTTAAGCGGGCGAGCGAGGACGATGATGGGACACGGACACGAACATGAGCGACAGGGATTTTGAAGGAAATCATAAAACCCACAAGGAACATGGCATCGACCAACTTTGATTCAATATATAACGTGATTTTTAAAATTTTTAATTTATTTAATATAATTTTTAATATTTAATTTAATATTTAATGTGATTTTTAAATTTTTAATTTATTTAATGCCGTCTCTTAATTTTTGGTACATATTTAATATAGTCCATAAACTATATGAAAATATTCAATATAATTTTTCTATAAATTCAAGTTCGGGGACTACATTCAACACTTTCAATATGATTCGGGGATTATATCGAACGTATATTGAAAATCCATTGATCACATTAAATAAATTAAAAGTTCAGAGATCACATTACTTATTATGTCATAGTTTATAGATCATTTGTGCCATTATTTCTATTTATTATAACATTTTTATGTGATCGTGGAATATTATGTATATTTGTTACGGTTATCATAGATATTTTGGGTGTGCATACGTTAGTGATAAGTTAGTTAATCGACAGAATTAAATATAAACGCAAAGTTGGTCTGCGTAATCATGAAGTTGGCTTACATATAAACTATTTTGTTCTTGATATATATATATATATATATATATATATATATATATACTTCTACATGCCCATCCGATATTTTCGAGATGATGTCACGGATGGTGTACTTATCCTTTCTCAAAAAAAAATTTCCTTTTTTCCACAATAACCGTTCCCCCAACTTTTTTTTTTTGGCCGGCCAATATTTGCTGATATGGATTATCGGATTATCGGATCATACAATATCGAAGTACATGCAAGATGTTGTTATGACTAGTTCAAAGTTATAATGTGAAGCCAAAGAGGTGCAACATCAGCCAACATAAAAACTTGAGAAACGGTTAACCGTGAGGGAGGCCCCATGAAGAAGCCATTTTGTAGCACTCGACACAAGATTAGTGCCCGCGGAGAATTGTCGATGATGGGTGGGGTGAAATTATTAAGTTATAAATGCTTTCATCGCGGCTGCCACGGTTGCTCGAGCTCGAGCTCACGGCCACCTCCATAACTGCTCAAGCTCAAGCGCAAGCTCAAATCTTGTGGGCATGGCCCATTGAACGCGAAGCTTGCAATTACTATGGTTAGATTTGACTCCGAAATCAAGCTCAAAGCTCACAATCCTAACCGGTCAAGCTCGAGACTTAGGCTCGCAACCATGAAAGAGCTCATGTGGTCACAACTGGCACAAGCTCAAGATCCATGGGGGGGCTTTAACTCGCGGCCATGGCCGCTTGGGCTTATGAGTTGCGGCCATGGCTGGCCGCGAAGGGTGGTTACGAGCAGGGCATATTTATGAATTACGTTTATTCGGGCTTCTTCTTGGGTTTTGTAGGGTTGGAGTACAAATTCATTTTAAATGGTAAGTGTGTAAATCAGTTTCCATTTTTACATTGGATTTTTAATGGTGCATTTCAACGTTATCTGTCTATTACTCTGTCTCGATACTTCCTAATTCACATCGTACTTTTAAACCAAAGGGTTAATACTACAAAAAAAACTTTAAATTAGTACACTTACGATAATTTTACTAAAAACTATTTTTTTATCACAATAAAGCCAAAACCGATATACCTGTGATAAATTTACTCAAAACTAATATTTTGATCATAAAAAATCTCAAATCGGTACATTTATGATAAATTTACCCTCCATTAATTTCTCTTAAATTGAATTAATATCACAAAAAATCACAAACTGATATACTTGTGATAAATGGAGGATAAAATATAAAACCGGTATATCAGTTAACCGCCACGTGTTATTTAACAAAATAATTTGACAATAAAATTTAACACAAATAAAATGAGGGTAAATTTATCGTAAATACATCGATCTGAGATTTTTTGTGGTCAAAATATTAATTTGAAATAAAATTATCGTAAATAAATTAATTCGGGGACTACATTCAACACTTTCAATATGATTCGAGGATTATATCCAACGTATATCGAAAATCCATTGATCACATTGAATAAATTAAAATTCAGAGATCACATTACTTATTATGTCATAGTTTATAGATCATTTGTGTCATTTTTTCTATTTATTATAGCATTTTTATGTGATCGTGGAATATTATGTATATTTGTTACGGTCATCATAGATATTTTGGGTGTGCATACGTTAGTGATAAGTTAGTTAATCGACAGAATTAAATATAAACGCAAAGTTGGTCTGCGTAATCATGAAGTTGGCTTACATATAAACTATTTTGTTCTTGATATATATATATTCTACGTGGCCATCCGATATTTTCGAGATGATGTCACGGATGGTGTACTTATCCTTTCTCAAAAAAAACTTTTCCTTTTTTCCACAATAACCGTTCCCCCAACTTTTTTTTTTTTGCCGGTCAATATTTTCAGATATGGATTATCGGATTATCGGATCATACGATATAGAAGCACATGCAAGATGTTGTTATGACTAGTTCAAAGTTATAATGTGAAGCCAAAGAGGTGCAACATCAGCCAACATCAAAACTTGAGGAACGGTTAACCGTGAGAGAGGCCCCATGAAGAAGCCATTTTGTAGCACTCGACACAAGATTAGTGGCCGCGGAGAATTGTCGATGATGGGTGGGGTGAAATTATTAAGTTATAAATGCTTTCATCGCGGCTGCCACGGCTGCTCGAGCTCGAGCTCACGGCCAACTCCATAACTGCTCAAGCTCAAGCGCAAGCTCAAATCTTGTGGGCATGGCCCATTGAACGCGAAGCTTGCAATTACTATGGTTAGATTTGACTCCGAAATTCACGGTCGCCATGACTTCTCAAGCTCAAAGCTCACGATCCTAACTGCTCAAGCTCGAGACTTAGGCTCGCAACCATGAAAGAGCTCGTGTGGTCACGACTGGCGCGAGCTCAAGATCCATGGGGGGGCTTTAGCTCGCGGCCATGGCCGCTTGGGCTTATGAGTTGCGGCCATGGCTGGGCGCGAAGGGTGGCTACGAGCAGGGCATATTTATGAATTACATTGATTTGGGCTTCTTCTTGGGTTTTGTATGGTTGGAGTACAAATTCATTTTAAATGGTAAGTGTGTAAATCAGTTTCCATTTTTACATTGGATTTTTAATGGTGCATTTCAACGTTATCTGTCTATTACTCTGTCTCGATGCTTCCTAATTCACATCGTACTTTTAAACCAAAGGGTTAATACCACAAGAAAAACTTTAAATTGGTACACCTACGATAATTTTACTAAAAACTATTTTTTTATCACAAAAAAGCCAAAACTGATATACCTGTGATAAATTTACTCAAAACTAATATTTTGATCATAAAAAATCTCAAACCGGTACATTTATGATAAATTTACCCTCCGTTAATTTCTCTTAAATTGAATTAATATCACAAAAAATCACAAACTGATATATTTGTGATAAATGGAGGATAAAATATAAAACCGGTATATCAGTTAACCGCCGCGTGTCATTTAACAAATTAATCTGACAATAAAATTTAATACAAATAAAATGAGGGTAAATTTATCATAAATACATCGATTTGAGATTTTTTGTGGTCAAAATATTAATTTGAAATAAAATTATCGTAAATAAATTAATTTAGAATTTTTCGT
Source organism: Syzygium syzygioides (assembly GCA_031216285.1). Lineage (NCBI taxonomy): Eukaryota > Viridiplantae > Streptophyta > Magnoliopsida > Myrtales > Myrtaceae > Syzygium > Syzygium syzygioides. The sequence continues at coordinate 37,949,001 of CM062243.1, forward strand.
CATTTTTAACCGAAAAGGGGACCAGAGATCAAGAATTTCTCCGACCGGGGAAGCCTTTGAAGGCGACAGGGGCGGCGGACCACCCATCCTCGTCACTCCCACGTAAACGATCTCATCCTAGGAAACTATAAAGAAAAAGAAAACAAAGAAACGCATCCTTCGACCCAACGCGACCAACCTCCTCGCCTCTTCCCACACACAACCCCAGAATCAGATTCGGCCATCTGTCCCTACCCTTCGTCGCCCGCCCGGTCGCTAGCTCTTGCTCGCCGCCGCCCAGAACTTCCAATCCGTGCGTCTTCCTCTCTCCTGCGTCGATCTGTCGTGGTGGGTCGCGTTAAACCCAGCGTCCTCACGTTTGTGACGTTTCTTGCTCTGTGGAATTCGCGCTCTTCGCGGTTCTTGGGTTTGCAGGGGGAAGTCCTGCTTGATCGATCGCTACTGGGGTTTCGATTTGGTGCGTGTTCTTTCGGTTGCTTTGGTGGATTCAAGATCCGATCTCGCCCCGTGATGCTGGGCGATCGTCGATGTTCGTTCTGTTTTACTTTTGTTTTGTTTGTTGGCTTTGTTGTTATGTCGTCTGGGGGAGTCGCTATGTGTTTTGAGCTTCGTTTCTCTGCCCTTGCGTTGTTTGAGATCTATGATGACGTGGGTGTATGTGGGAGGCTCTGGGGAAATCTTTATGCGTGTCCAGTGGCTTTGGGGATTTGTCCGGGCTTGGAAAGGATTGGCCTTGAAGAGCGTCGTTGGTTCTTTGTTGGTTGGTACCGAAAATTCGAAATCTTCTGTTGTAATTATATGCATTTGCTTCCAACTAATCCAACCTCAACTCAGCGGGGATTAGTTTACGAGATGTTGATCGAATCTGCAGTTATTAAGTGTTCCGTTCTTCGTGGTAATCAGGGCGATTTCATACAAATGTACCCTTTCTTTTCTTTTTCCATGTTATGTTTCCTTGGGAGTGGGGTTCCAATATTTCATTCTACTGCCTGCTCTTTTCGTGTGCTTTCATTTCCATAACGTCTTCCACTCAGCTGGTATCTTGTCTTGCGCATACTTTATCCTTGCTTTGTTTATTTGACTGCCGTGCGGTCTCTGAAGCTATTTAGACAGAGTTTGAGAATGATTATTCGAAAATACTTTCTTCTGTGTGTCGTGGGTAAATATCTTGTATGCATATAGGCTCTGTCATGGCTTGTCTGTTGAAACCGAAAACTTCACTAGATTTGTTGATTTTCGTTTCACGCTGTTTTTGCTTGAATTAAGAAAACTTGGAGATACTTTACGGGAATTATTTGAGGTCTTTCTTTTTTGGCAACTGAAAATTAATTGAGGTCGATTGATAAGATTTCGAGGGTTTTAATATCTTGCCCTTGTAGTAAAAAATTAGCTGTGGCTGAAATTAAGAACTGTATTCTGTTTTTAAGTTCTCTGCGTTCTTGAAAGTTTGAAGTTCCCATGATCCATTCTTTTGATTGTGCCTTTATAACTACAGTGTCCAATACTTGAATAATGCTTCATTTCTTTGATCAGAAAAGACTCGATGATCTAATGGAGTCGAAAGGTGGCAAGAAGATGTCTAGTAGTAAATCTTCATTCTATGAAGCTCCTCTTGGTTACAGCATTGAAGACGTCAGACCCAATGGCGGCATCAGGAAGTTCCGATCAGCTGCTTACTCCAACGTATGTTCTAATTCAATTGCAAATACATTGGTCAGAAGTATTTACAATTGTGGAGAGCCTTACATTAATTTCAACATTTGCTGGGGCTTTGTTCATCATTAATATTTTGTTAATTGATACTGAACGTTGACAGACACGTCATTTTCTTCTCCATGCAGTGCGTGCGCAAACCATCCTGACATCCCCCATTTGGCATCTCGACCACTTGAGGTGGTCAATTTTCTGATCTCAAAATAATTTAAATTTTTCTTCTCCTCCAAGAAAAAGTCTTTCTGCTGCTCTCTTCCTCCTCTCTGCAACTTCAATCTCTCTGCAAGCTGGGGCGTCCTTGTTACAGCAATGGATCTGGAAGTTTCCGCAATTGGCTTTGAAGGTTATGAAAAGAGGCTAGAAATATCTTTCTACAAGCCTGGACTTTTTGTTGATCCAGATGGGAGAGGGCTCCGGTCGCTCTCTAGGGCTCAGTTGGACGAGATTCTAAAACCAGCCGAATGTACCATAGTCTCGTCACTCTCTAGTGACTATGTCGATTCCTACGTGCTTTCAGAGTCTAGCCTCTTCGTCTTCCCCTATAAGATTATCATTAAAACCTGTGGGACGACAAAGCTACTTCAGTCCATTCCACCCATCTTGAATTTGGCGAGCTCTCTTTCCCTCACTGTAAGATCTGCAAAGTACACTCGCGGTTGTTTTCTATGCCCTGGAGCTCAGCCATATCCTCACCGTAACTTCAGCGAAGAAGTTTATGTCCTTGACTGTTATTTTGGAAAGCTTGGCTCAGGAAGCAAGGCCTATCTGTTGGGCGGATTTGACAAAACCAAAAGATGGCACGTGTATTCTGCTTCGGCAGATGAAGTCGAGTCTGTTTCCCCTGTTTACACCATGGAGATGTGCATGACCAGGTTGAACAAGGAGTCGTCTTCTGTGTTCTTCAAATTCCAAACGGGCAGTGCAGCTGCTATGACCATCGAATCTGGAATCAGAAAGATTTTTCCCAATTCCAAGATTTGTGCTTTCGAATTCGAACCTTGTGGTTATTCCATGAATGCTGTTGAAGGCTCTGCAACGTCCACCATGCATGTCACCCCGGAAGACGGGTTTAGCTATGCCAGCTTTGAGGCAGTGGGCTATGACCCAAACGATATCGATTTCAATCAGTTGATTGGGAGGGTACTGGCTTGTTTCCGACCAAAGGAGTTCTCCGTGGCGGTGCATGCTGATGTTGCGGCTAAGTCACTCGAGCAAAACTGTTCTCTGAATGTTAAGGGGTACTGCAGTGGAGAGCGGTGCCTCGAAGAGCTGGGAGCAGGCGGTTCCATCATGTACCAGCGGTTTGCGATGACCGGTCGCTTCGCACGGCCTATTACATTGATGTCTAAAATCTGAACACTGCTGGAGGGAGGAACGGGGATGGTTCCTGTTCTACTTTATGTTTGCATTTCTTAGTCAAACAAAGTCACTTCATACTTGTTAAGCCTACTGGATATTTTGGCGTTACTGTGTTGCTCATCATGCTTCTCTTTCATTGTTGGAATATTATGGACAATTTACCAATTAGGTATATGTTGGTGTGGCAGGAAACTGAGACGCTATCTGTCCTGTTGTCTCTGGTCTGACTTTTGAAACGTGCATTACTCTGGGCAGCTCATTGACATGACCTTCTCGATAGTGTACAGGAGTTCGTTGTGCTGAAGTTGGTGCTTCGCCTATTGGTGTTTTTCTTTTCTCCCAACCAAAAAGGTCATATCCATAACCGAGCAAAGATGAGTGTATGCAGTAAATAGCCACAGGACAGAGCGCTTAACCACACTAGCCTAGTTAAGCCGAAGCTAAGCCTGTATGTCTTGAGCGTCAAACCAAAGGCCAAAGGACCCAAAAATGTCCTGATGATGCCTTTTCGTTCTGTCACGCCTACCGCAGTAGAGAGAGTGTTTCAGAAAAAGTTCCAATTTTCTTTATTGAGGTGATGCATACATGCTGAATGATGATGGCTCTACAACATAGGAACATACCATGAGGATATTGTGGTTTCTGACAATTGATTCTGTGAAATCGGAGTCTGTAGCTAGGTCCGATGACATTTTTATTGCTAGTCTCGGGGGATTGACCTTGGGTCTCACCCCTTCTCTCGATCTCTTTAGCCTTTACCATCGATCCTGCCCAAATGCCAATGTCATCGACGCCCAACATCATGAAAGAATCGTGTGACCGTCTCAGAACATTATCATTTCCTACATAACTTCAATTTTCGCGGCCTGGCATGGCATCATCACAAGCTAATGAATATATGCGGGAAAGCAAACTTTCTGCTGAGGGACAACGTTACATCCCGTATTTCAACAAATAAAATCTTTTCAGGGCCCTAACGTTAACTTGTGGCTGTAGTTTAGTGGTAAGAATTCTACGTTGTGGCCGTAGAGACCTGGGCTCGAATCCCAGCAGCCACAAACAAAATGTATTTTTTCCTCTTTTCCCGCTTTTAACGTTTTTAACTGCCCTCTCCTTGTTTATTTTTTTCCTTAACTTGTGCTGAACACACAAATCGCTGGAAGAAGACACAGCATGGTCAACACGCAAGCGGCGCAAAAGTAGTGATGCAAGTAGAGAGGGCTTTGGTCAACCCCAATTCGACCCACTTCTACTTTTGACCTGACTTTTTGGGTGCTCCAACACTGATTGGCAATCAGAGCACAATCTAAAAGTTGCAATGGGAAGGAAGGGTTGGGACATGCTGTAATGGAATCGAACCAGAAATGGTTGGTTATCGACAAGTGTGATGGGCTGAAAAGAGGGGCATCGCCCCACCCCACATCCCCCTTTGCTTGATTTCTAAGGGGAATAAAGAATCCACCTTATTGATGATGATGATCCTGATCTTATCGGCTTTGGCCGTCGAAGAAATATATTCTGTGTCTCTTCATTTATATAGTAATTTCGATCACTATCTACGTTTAATAAACTACTTGCATGGCCCCAATTGCAGCACTAGTGAGTGCTTCTGAGCTAAGGGAAAAGAAGTTTGCCCTCCACTTCCCCATCTCTTTGTTACTTCTTTTCACTATAATAATGTTGGGCACTAACAAAAGAGACTCTGACTTATGAGATCGACCCGATTCATTTGTTAGTTTAATCGCAAAAGAGACGTGTGTTGTTCACATTGACAAACAGTAATTCGCCTCCTATTATGCATATGGACTACATTTCGTCGAAATTCAGCACCTAAAAAGAAGAAATTCTCTAGACCTTCTTTGGTCCACAAGCATGCCCTGATTGAAGTCCATCGCCATGAGCGGACAAGATCCACTCGAGTGGCTTGATTAAAAGGGATGACTTTATGCACAATAAGAAATGCTTCTTGAGCACAATCACATACTTCCAATATAGAATCTCAGGTTAAAACAAAAAGTTAGGGCCACTAGAAGTTCTTTCTAGAACGATGATTCTCTTTGGGTCTACTCACAAATGATAATCCTTTGTACGTATCGGACCACTTCAATTTGACCTAATGATGATTATCTATGTGGTCCAAGGAAGGGCATTACCCTGTGGCGTCAACGGGGGCATAGAGTGCACGATGATGATGATGGTGGTGGTGGCGATGCATGGGATCTGCATTGCACTTGCATGCACTTACACTAAGCCCGTCAAGATTGTTGCCCCTTTGAAGGGAGAGGGTCCCTTGCGATTGCTTCCATGATGATATATCGTTGTCCCATTGAACCCATTGCAAGGTTTAGCACAGTGATTAAGCCACTTGACCATTCTCCGGTAGTGAGAGGATTCAACTTTGACCCCCACCGTCGCCGATTCCTTTAGAGCCATCCTTGTAGAGAGTCATGGACCCATACGATTCCATAGACACACCATTTCCTTTAAAACCATGGTTTCAAGCTAGATTGCCACCGCCATTTTAATCGGTTATCAAAATGGTGCCCCGATACTTATCCATATACACGCGCACATAATGCAAGTATCCCTAGAATGTGTTCATTTGTTTTCTTCGAGGGAAATCTACCTATGCCTCATCAAACATTGTTAACATGGAATCTTGTAGGAACCATTTTTTTCATGATGTGCGGTTCCTTCCAATGTAATGACACGATGAAGTCAGTCAATTACAGACTTTTTCGGTTTCTCAACTTTTGTCAGCACACTATAATTCAAAATCAAAACTAACGAGCTTGTTCAATCACGCCATCAACAACTACGGCGGTCAACGCAATTGTTCCGTTATGTACTTGTTCCCGTGGGGCGTCACCAACCTGAAGAATTGACCAACTTTTTAAGGATACTATATTGCACGAGAGAAGCTTTAAGAAAGCTCTCTTGATTTTTTGAAATTTCCGCCTCCTTTGCTTTTGAATAAGTTAATGCATTGTTGGTTGGACAATCTCACAGTCGGATCGTCTGAGGGGACGTTGGATATGTGTTAGGATAGAATCCATAATGCCGTCCAACTAAGATTAATCTCAGTGGGTGGGGAGGGCGAGAGAAAGAGGAAAGCTTTGAAATAATTGAGGAGGCAAAGATATCACGAGAGGCCGTTGCTTCACCAATCTCGAGCTCCCATGTCTCGGGATTCTCACCCTTTTCACCTAATGATTTTTGCACTATAGTTTCATGACCCGAGAATTTTGGATTCCTATTAGTCACAGTACAAGTCTTTTATCATTTGACCGTACAATCGCCGGGTTACGTGGATGCTCTCGATCCATATGAACTCTAGATCATGTTAGTTCCACATGTAGTTCACACGATGCGATGGCTGAGATCGGTCTAAACTGTTTGTAATATGAATCATTCGCTTTAAGCCTCTAACTTTTACTTCGGTTAATCATTCAATTGGCCCTCTCAATGGCTATGTTAAGATTAGTCTTCACTAAAGAGTCCTCATAAAGACAAGTAGAGCAAAGAAAGCAACACGACAGAGATAGGAAAATTCTGGGGGTTTCCTCTTGAGGTATTCGGATCGATCATTTGTTGGCTCTCCATTTCACTAAACCTTGTTGAAAGGTTGGGGAATAAGATTTTATTGTTTGTGTTGAATTAGTGGGTTTGTCCCCACCTGGAGTGCTTTCATTAACTGGTTGATGTCATTGAACATTTTGAAGTGGCTCGGGAATCTAATTTAATTAATTGAAAGCTTTATGGATGACATTATATGTAGGACAAAAGTTCGGAAATCAAATTAAATCAATTGAAAGCACATGCAAGACATCGCACATCAAAAGTTTGGGGACTAACAATATTATTATGACCAATAAAAACCTTTTTTGTTCTCTCGGGAAAAAAATCAAAGCGACTTAAAATAGCTTGATACTTTCATGTAGACCTGTTAAAATGGGTCAAAAGCCAATTTTTTAACCCATATTCGATAGGTTGAATTACTAAGTGAGTTATAAATGAATTTAAAATAGTAAAACCCAAAATAATATAGGTATTAAATTGATTCACAACTTACTTAGACTCAGCACATATCTATGATTCTCTCTTCAGTCTCTCATTTTGTGCTCTCACCTCAATTTGGGTGTGAGTCTTCTTAGATTTGGGTTATATATGGAATGTTTTGACAATATGAGTCGGGTCGGGTACGAGTGATTATATTTACATTACATTTAAAAAGGTCAAAACGGGTTAAATTGATCAATTTGGATCGAACCATTTTCAATCTGACCCGACCTACTCGTTTGAAGGGTCTACTTTAGCTTTCCACCTGCTTTATTATACTGTATGGTCTGATGGAACAACGCCTTTTCTAAACATATGCATGATTGAAGGAATTTTTTCCTGTATCCATCTTTTGAGAGATTATCTAGATTTTGTTTAATTGTAGTGTAGCTTTGCTTTATTAATATTCTCTCTTTTGCTTTTTTGAACTAGTGGCAGGCACGGTGGTGCCCTTCAAGTCATTCACTGCCAAACACATCTGATTCTTTCTTGGCTCTTGCGTCCCAACAAGAGCTGAACAAGTGGATTCATTTTTTTGCTTTCCTGATGATATGATCACATAAGCAAGAGGAGCAGAGGCAAGAATTGTTTGTCCTAAGGAGACCTCTCCCATTTTCCTAAGTAGTACCAGATCAAGACAATAACCTGAAGCTGTGTTTCTAGCTTCTTGGCGTCTGTTATTTCCTTTGGACTCTGCACGGATGGGAGTGAAGAGAGCGAATTCCTCTCTGTGCTGCGCAGTTTTGCTCGGCTTGTGGGCTAGTGTGCATGGGTTGATCTCTCCTAAAGGTGTCAATAATGAAGGTAAATCAGGACACATGCTCCAATAAGTCCTGCATCACGTTCGTCTTTTCTTAACCTGTGGCTCTAGAAATGATCTCTTCCTGTTGCCGCGTAGTTCAAGCTTTGATGGACATAAAGCGTTCGCTAGTGGATCCTCATGACCTTCTGAACAATTGGGACGAGAACGCGGTCGATGCTTGTACCTGGAATATGATTGTATGTGATGCTAATTTCGTCACTTCTCTGTAAGTAGCGCTATCTAAAGAGCCAAACTTATTTACCAAAAAAAAAAAAAAGAACCGAACTGGTCCAAGTTCGTGACATCAGATATTTGCACTAGGAAAAATGTTTCTAGTTTTGCTGAAGAAAAAGAATGGTCTTATGATGCAGAGAAATTCCGAGCCAGAACTTATCTGGAACGCTTTCGCCTAGCATTGGGAACTTGATTAATCTTAAGAATTTGTGAGTTATCAACCGTTGCTCGGGACGAGAATCTCATTTGCAAGCTTCCTGTTCGAAATATAATGTTCTGTTAAGGGTGTTGGTGCAATTCTTTTTTCTGCAGGCGCCTTCAGAGCAACGACATTTCAGGATATATTCCTTCCGAGCTTGGGAAGCTCCAGAAACTCGAAATGCTCGACGTTTCCAACAACTCCTTCTCTGGTGAAATTCCTAGCGAGCTGTCCCAACTCAAGAACCTCCTACAACTGTGAGTAGATTTCAGATCAAACCGCAAAAAAACAATGAAAGAGATGGAGAAGAGAGAGATTAGAGAGACTAGCACTGTTATGGAGTCATTAAGACATGTTTTCTGAATTGTGTCTGAACTTTCTGTTGTTGACCAGGAGAATGAACCATAATAACCTGTCGGGGGCAATTCCAGCATCCTTCACTAACATGACCCAGCTTGCTCTTTTGTAAGTTTCCGAAACACCGATCAGTCCTTCTAATTTAGAATCCGGATCTTTCATTCTGCTAGAATTACGAAAAAAGAAGCAGCTTATGGTAATTTAATCTCTGGAATTCTAGGGATCTATCTTACAACAATTTGAGCGGTCCGATGCCTAAATTGCACGCGAAAACATTCAAGTAAGCCACTTACGTCTTCGACTGTGTAAAGAGCTCATTAGAGACATGTTTGCATTACTAATACACCTTTTCTTTTACTGGAAAAAGTCTTCTGGGGAATCCAATGTGCGGCGGCAGACGTGAGGAGTGTTTCCGGACTCCACCGACACCAATTATGTTTAGTGGGAACAATTCGCTAAGTAAGGATTTTATACCCTGTTTTAGCAAGATTATTTAGCTTTTTATATCTGCCGTTAAGATTTTATTTCATCTTCCATGATAACCTTCTCCTGTTGAACTATGCTTGCTTCAACTGTCTTTAGATTACATCCGTTTGTCATAAAACTCAGAATATTATTGACCATTAGATTTCGCATAGTACTAACATATATTTTTCTTCTTTCACATGTTAAGATTCTCAGCCTTCTGGGAGACCCAAAAGCCACAAAGTAGCCTTGGCCGTTGGTTCAACCCTTAGTTGCATGTCCCTACTCATCTTCGGATTCGGCTTCCTTTTCTGGTGGAGGCGAAGGCACAACCAGCAGATCTTCTTCGACGTAAATGGTTCGTAATGCATCTAATGATTAGGAACAACAACTTGCCAATGTCATCGACCAACTGATGTCAACATGATCACCAATCCTGAACTTTCGTTCTCTCTGAATTACAGATCAACATCACGAAGAAATCAACTTGGGAAACTTGAAGAAGTTTCACTTCAGGGAACTTGCGAACGCGACAAACAATTTCAGCAGCAGGAACTTGATTGGAAAGGGTGGTTCAGGGAACGTGTACAAAGGGTGCCTCAGGGATGGGATGGTGGTTGCGATCAAGAGACTGAGAAATGTCGATGCCATCGGAGGCGAGATCCAGTTCCAGACAGAACTCAAGATGATCAGCCTAGCGGTGCACCGCAACCTTCTCCGGCTCTACGGGTTTTGTATGGCCACAACAGAGAGGCTTCTCGTATACCCTTACATGTCCAACGGCAGCGTTGCTTCTCGTCTCAAAGGTATCACACTAGCACTCATTAGCCTGTTAAATATTCTTCGATGAATGTATGTGAAAAAATAAATTGTGGAGATCAACCAAACCCTTGAATCTCGCATGTATGATACTTTTGTTGTCTTGCAGCCAAACCAACCTTGGATTGGAGCACAAGGAAAAGAATTGCACTTGGTGCAGCAAGGGGGCTTTTGTACCTGCATGAGCAATGTGACCCCAAAATTATACATAGGGATGTTAAGGCCGCGAATATATTGCTAGATGAGTACTGCGAAGCCGTGGTAGGAGACTTTGGATTGGCAAAGATCTTGGATCATCGGGATTCCCACGTGACCACTGCCGTGAGGGGCACCGCAGGGCACATTGCTCCAGAGTACCTGTTAAGCGGGCAGTCCTCTGAGAAAACTGATGTTTTCGGGTTTGGAATCCTTCTGCTCGAACTGATTACTGGCCTGAGAGCTCTTGAGTTTGGTAAAGCAGCGAACCAGAGAGGGGCCATGCTTGATTGGGTGAGTAAAATTTTAAAGCACCCTGGTAACTGTATGCTCTATACTGTTAGATCTCCTCGTGATTTCGGAAGGTAAGAAATGCTGACAAGCAAGTCTGACAATTGCACGAGCTTGGCGTTATGATGGTTAGGCTCAAAAGGACGTCTTTGGCTCTTAATCTGGTCGCGTGGCCAATGAATTTCTGTCTCACCTCTTTCCTATGCTAATCCAGAGGCTCCAACTGCAGGTTAGGAAGATTCACCAGGAAAAGAAGATAGAGATGCTAGTACACAAGGACCTCAAGGACAATTATGATCGGATCGAGCTTGAAGAAATGGTCCAAGTAACTCTTTTGTGTACCCAATACCTTCCAACTCATCGGCCCAAGATGTCCGAAGTCGTCAGGATGTTGGAAGGAGATGGTCTCGTGGAGAAGTGGGAAGCTTCTCAGAGAGCTGATTCAACGAGGTGCAGAGCAGCAAACGAGTTCTCCTCCTCCGAGCGTTACTCCGATCTCACCGATGACTCCTCTTTGCTCATACAGGCGATGGAGCTTTCAGGACCAAGGTGAAGAAGTAACTCAAGATGGCGAAGAGCTATGGAAGAATGGAGGGAACATGAATAACATGATCATAACTAAGTCATGTATAGCGACATTAAAATCAATGCTAAGAGTGTAATAATGTTTCGCTGTATAGATTCTGATCCGTGGACTGCATGATCAGATTAAGCATCACAGATCGATTCTCAATTGTTTCTAGCAAAGGGAAAAAATTTCTCCAGCCCGTGCCACCTCGACTCCCCGACCCCCAAAACAGAAGGGCTATAGAGGCGAAAGACATCATAACCTGTGTATAGATTTTGACTTAGGATGCAACATATCAGAAGAAACTCTCTGAAAAGAATAAAAAAATTGATTCCAAGTCATGTAATTAGAAAGTTTGAAGTGCTTATTCACTTTATACAAGGAATGCTAAGAATATCTAATGATCAGACAAGAATGGATCCGAGCAGAAACCCAATCTTCTCAGAGAAAAAACAAACCAATATTAAGTAACTGTATCAAATGTACAAGACATAGTTTAAAGCTCATTCTTGAATAAATATGATTTCCGCTTGAGACGAAGCCCGGCGAAACCTCAACAGCTGAATAAGCATATCCATTCTATCACGCTTAAAATATGTAGAAGGGCTTATAGTCATCGTCTTGAGCGCTGTAGAGTTGCAAAGCAAGAATTTTATGAGGTCCATCTCATGTGGTACGCCATTTACATCAGTCATCTTTACTACTTTCAATTGTTTGAATGTCCAATCCGCAGGGCATTCCCTCTCCCAAATATCTGAAGAATCAGGCGCTTCTGCAGGTGATGTGCTCGCAACTACCTAAAAAGAACAAAAAAGGAGATAGGATACACAGGTGCTGCATGCTGTGCAAAGAGTAGCAACTAGAAAGAACTCGATCACTCACCGAAATGAGAAATTCTTCTAAATTAGGAGAACCCGTTATCAACCGCAGAAGCACAAGAACCTCTGTCATGTCTTCGAAGCTCACCTCAAACAACTCAATGATTTTTAGATGATCAAATGTGATGGGGAGTGATCCAGGATCACCACCTATACTCAAATACTTTGAGACATGCGAAAAACAAATACAAGTAAGAATGCAAAGTCACTTACAGAGAAAAACAAGAAAGTGATCATTCCCGTGTATACATAAAAAAACTCGCTTCAATCTGCAAGCTAGAGCTCGAATAGACATGACACAAAAACAAAATTAGTAGAGTAGGTAGTACCTTTGCAAAATAAGCACATCCTGTGAGACTTTCAAGACGAGGTGCATGACCAAGACACTTCACAAAGTTGCAATTCAAACTTTGCTCAAGCTCAAACTGCTCAGCTACGTCGTCAGCCATGTACATAACTACTGACAGGCTAAGGAGGAGAGGAGTATTTTCAAGGAAGATGTCTGTAAAATCGCCCTCCAGATACAAGTACTTAAGATTTGGGGCACGGATTGTAATAGCAAGACCGTCATCAAAGTATGATAATGCCAAATTTTCAAGAAGAGGACAATTCCAAATGAGGTTCTCAATAGCATCGGCAGCAACCATGACCCGATGAAGACTGAGGCTCCTCAAATACAAGAATCCCTTAAAATGAGGGGGTGGATCCAACTCACAACAAGATAGCTCCAAATGAGTCAACTTCTTACAACAAAAAAGACACGAGGGTATCCGTACCCATTCATCCTCCCCTAACTTAAGAATCAATTCTCTGACATCACTAATGCGGGAAAGGAAAAGTATCCATTGATCGATATCGGGGCAGCTCTGCAAGTAGCGCGTGGAGACCTGAAACTTATGGATCGGCCCTTGATGGAGAAACAAAGCCCGTGTAATGAATTTCACAAGACTCCCCTCAAATACGTTCTCGTCATGTGACGAGCTCACGCATTCGTCGTCAAATACAAGTTCAGTAATCGAAGCCCATTTGTACCTCCATTTCCTAGACAAAATGCTAGTCTTCACAGCATCCCTAATCGGCAGTCGAGTGAGGATGCTTTCCAGAATACTCTGCGGCAGATCGCTTATGAGATCATCCATGTGCAAGATTTCAACAAGAACCCTATACCCAAAAATTTCAAACAAAAGAAAAACATCAACTAAAGACCTGAAAAGATATACTTCCACATCAAAGACAGATCCTCTCAGCTTCATTTAACAACATCAAAGGAAACTTAAGCAACATAATCAGCAGAAAAGTTTCACCAGAACGAACATCAACACTGTAAATCCTATGACTCCACATTCCAAGTAGATCGACCAGACTCCCTACTTTCACGAGAGCATCCAAGAAAACCATAAAAGAAAGGAGGATCAGGAAACCCCATTCATACTTCTCCCGAAAACCGTGCACCCAGAATCCAAATGTTCAAACTTTCGGTGCCCGGAAAGCATTGGAAAAACAAACACTACCCGGCCAAAGAAGAAGACCAATGATCAGCGATTACGGCGGGCAATCCATTTCTCGGAACTCGCAGGGACCCATGGAAGGGCAACGATCACTCGCGAGGTGCACGAAAATTCCCGCGATCTCCGCCGTGATCAGAGCCGAAACGACACACGCCCACCCGCAACATCCACCACGGACCGGCCGAGAAAACCGAGCGAGGAAAAAGAAACAGAAATCGAAAAGACGGAGGACCAAATCGAGCGGAAATGCAGAGCACGAAAGGAATACCGAAAGCGGTACGGTACCTGACTGACTCTACCCACGTCGGTCTCCGGTAACGGAACGTCGCTCTCGGAAGTCCGTCGCCGAAAGGAACAGAGCGGAGCTTCCTCGCCTGACACGTTTTCAGTTTTGGGTTTCGTCATGTTATTATGTTAATACCTCGGGCGAGAAGGTCCCCATCAGGTGCAGACCAGACCGGACTTCGTTTCTGTTCGGACAGAAACTGATGGCCATGATGTCCAAGCCCAGCACAGCAAAGGTAAGTTCTCCGGTGTGACAAGCCTGGCCCACAAAACCTCTTAATTAACTTGAGGATTAACTTAAAAGAGAAAATGATACAAACGATTTCTGAACTTCCATTAACTTTTGATTTATTCAATGTGATCCTTGAACTGTAGCTTAATGTGCACTGTCATTCATGAATTTTTAATTTGTTCGAAATGAACTATGAATTTTTGGTACATAATCAATTTAGTCTTTGGACTTTTATGAAAATGTTCAGCATTGTCCATGAACTTGAATTAATAGAAGGACAATATTGAATATTTACATATAGTTCAGGAACTAAATTAAAGATGTATAAAAAATTCATGAACTACATTAAATAAATTAAAAATTCAAGAATCATATTACACATTGGGTTAAAGTTCAGTGCCATATTACATATTAGATCAAAGTTTAAGAATTATTTGTGTCGATATCCCTTAAGTTGATCCCCGAATCGAGGCCTTCTTTTACAAAGCATAATGCGATTAACTTTCCTTTTGATCCTCAAAGTTTCTTTGGCGTGGCGCTTACTTGGCACACTCTCGACACGGCCAAATTGCTAGGTGGAGCTGACGTGGCATGCCCATAAGAGAGAGAGAGAGGGACAAATAGTAGAGACAAGTAGACGAAGAGGACGGGGCCAACGCTCCACCAATGACATGGGTCACCAAACCAACCCTTGGACTTGGAGGTTATGCTTATCCGGTTCAGGTGAGTTTCTTATTTGCTGCTAATGTTGTTGGAAGCGTGCAGTAGAAATTTATTGTCTTTACTCAAAAATTAAACCGATAAATTATGGGACAACTAAAATATTTATTAACTACTCCACAGCACACCGGTTCTTGAATTGACTTTTGCAACACAACTCGTGCATGTGTCTCACCAATCTTTTCATCATGTGTGAACTCCGTGTTAGGTCTACCTCCCCCCTCCCCCCTCCCAATTAATTTAGATATTCTTATGAGACATCAAACTTGATCTTCTTTCCATAAGTCTCCTTCACTAGATTGAACTGCTCGAAAATTGGTCATGAGACTCCTTAAATATTCATGCCAATCAACTATTAGCATTAGTTGAGAGCGTGTTGTAGAAGTCCAATAACAAAAGCGAGCCCAAATTTAAACTCTTTAACATATCCAATTGAACTCACCTTCATGTAAAATTAAAATACCGAGTTATGAGACAACTATAATAATTTAGTTGTTCTACACCATCATACCAATTCTTTGACGTCGGACTTCTTGAATGTAACTCACACGTGCACCATAACCGATATAATATGACACCTCTCATACCAATAACCCCTTAAGTGTTTTCCCACATTGGCAAGATCATGTCCAAAGTTAATAAATGTTGAAAGTAGGGAAAGGTTTTTGATCAATAGTCATACAAGAGGGGTTGCCAGGAGGAGAAGCGGTTATATAAGCTGTTCCTAAAACACTCTATTTCATAAATCAAGTAAATTAGAAATGTTGATTGTAGAGAAAAGGTTGGAAGATTCACTTGCAATTTTGTCATAAGTTATGAGACCAAAAGAGTGCTTAACTCGTTATTATTTTGAAAACGAAGAAAAGAAAAGAGAAGAGAAGAGAAGAGAGAGATGTTTTTCCCGTCTGTCTCATTTTTTTGTTGAATTTCATCTTGATATTCTATGTTTTCTTAGCTTTTAGTCAAGATTATCACTTTTGTTTGCCTTTAGTAATTGGATATTATCAACCAACTGTATTACAATTTCACGACTTTGATCAATTATATTGTTACAATTTCACGACTTCGATATTGTTAACACGTTGAATGCACACCTCAAATTACGCGTGAAAAAAATATGGATACAATAATTTGTTGAATATGAGAATAACGGCTAAGTAGTTATATATTTCATTATTTTAATTAGGAATAAGTGCACTTAAAGTTCTAAAACTTGTTATGAAAGTATAATTGAGTTCTAAAACTTTAAAAAAGTATAATCAAGTCTTAAAATTTGTCATAAAAGTGCAATCAAGTCCTAAAATTTTCAAAAAGTGTAATCAAATCCTATAACTTGTCACAAAAAGTGCAATCGAGTTCTAAAACATTCAAAAAATGTAATCAACAGAATGATTTGATTGAATCAATTTAATAAATTTTAGGACTTGATTGTATTTTTTAAAAGATTTAGAATTTAATTACGCTTTTCATAATGAGTTTTACGACTTCCAATGCACTTATTCCTTTTAACTATTGATGGAGGAGCTTGATGAAGAAACCAGTCCCTAAAAACAAACTAAAGTCCAAAATCATAATTATTAGAATTGATCGATTTTCGATTCATACGATCGATTTGAGGTCTAAACAATACGTGCTTGTTAAGTGAATCACTAATCTCTAACATTTTTAGGGGAGTATAACGATCCATTAACAAATCTGCCATTTGATATGTATTGATCGACTTAATCTTTTTTTTAATATATATTTATCTATCAAATGACGCATTTTGGAGTTCTTTGAATAGATACGCCATATTTTGATAGTTTCAAAATGATCGAAAGTACAGTGCAATAATATATGAAATGGCATATGAAGATTTACGGCTTACATTTGAACGTGATTCTTATCTCTATAAAACAATGGAAAATTATAGTTTCTTATATCACGTGCGATCCTCATGCCCACTCCTTGCCTTCTTTCAGCTTTATAACATGAAGGCAAAAAAGATCTAAAAGTCACCATGAATGAAAAGCTTTAATTGTTTAGAAATTCACTCTTGAACTAACAGCAATTCACGATAGCAAAATTGGAACCTTCACATTATGTAAGATGATATAGCTCAATCGTTCAGGCATGAGATTGCACAATGGACTCCCTGTATATTCCAGCTATCATCTCATAGAACAATTCAAGGAATTTATGGACTATCACTTGTTGTATTGATCGCTTTCAGAATGTCAACTTAAATAGCAAGTAGACTATCGCTACTTCTCCTGAAAGGGGGAAGAAGAAAGAGAATGAAAAACTCCCGCCACATGGACACAAAAATTTGCTAGACCAACCTTCTCTTTTTGCAACAAGGAACTTCAAGATCAGGACACCCTCCGTTCCCGGAGCGACTGCTTTCCAGGACAGAACAGAAGGACGGGCGGCATGGCCACTTGAAATCTACGTTAGAACAGGACTTTGAAATTTTCTATAGGAAAGAATCAATTAGAGAAGCAAAAATGAAGATCAAATTCTATTTGAAAGACCCTTGAACACGAGGATTCCTAAACCGCCGAAAGCCAGGGTGCAAATAAGAGGAATTTTCACCCGGTCTGTGTCAAGCACACTTTTCCTGCTCGTGGTTAGATGGCGGGATCTCTCCCCTAAGGTCTCACGGAGAAGTTTACTGAGGTTGTCGAGCTGATGCATGATTTGTCTCTGCCCACGTGCAACTGTTGATATCTAATCAAGGCATAACAGGGGCATAATCAGAAAACATGATGAAGAAGAAGAAGATTAACTAACTCTCCATCTCAAATTCTAGGATATAGTGGATGGCAGAAAACTCGCACATGTATGTTCATTCAGTAATATAGTAACGGTCAAAATACCTACAAAGAAAGAGACAGTAAACTATAGCAGAAGACACATAGACAAGATAAAGTCTACCTCTTCCATCAAAGGAGACTCCTTAGCAAGTTGGGAGGATGACGAGGAATTGGGCATTATGGATCCAGTCAAAGAACCATTTCCCAAACCAGAAAGAAAATAAGAAGTTGGAGCTGATCCATTGCAAGCCTCAGGATTGAGGGCCATATTTTGTTGGCTCAAGGAATTCTTCTTCATTGTCAACTTGGAATTCAATTCTTCAATACGGGTGGTAAAATCATCCATTCTGTCATTCAGGCAGGAAATTTGATCTGAAAGCTGAGTAATGATACCCTGTAAGGAGAAAAGGCAAATCAACGAGATCAGTATAAATTAAGGCTTTACAACAATCAAAAGAGAACAACATTTCCAGACAAGTCACCTGGTTAGGAAGTGTTGTGGATGCACCCGAGATTCTATCATCATATCTTGGATTGCTGATAGCAAAGCCAGCAAGCTTCGACAAATTCTTGTCCCTTTGGGTTGAATATGAGTGTGACATACCACTGCCCATAGAATTTTATGTCATTCCAATATTTACAAAGGATAACGGAAGGGCAATTTTGTGAATGTCTACTTTATCCATGCCACATAAATTCAACCATGTTTCTCCTCCTTGAAAACAGATCTCAGCTGATCTAACCAATTTGTGCAGAATGATTGGGAATGTCATGTAAATCATTGCATCTGATTCCAGAGTACTTCATGTAAATATGATGTCCAAAAAGATAATTAGGCAAAAACTGTCACACAACGCTATTACTTAAGTCTCTTCCTTTGGAAAAGAAAGCTTAAAGATGTTACTTAATTTAAATACAGCAGCAACACCCACTTAACATGGAATATATGCACAAATTTACAAATCTAAGATGGACGATCAGTGAAATTAGTCAATGAAAGAAACTACATCTATTGCGCACATCCTATCGTATCACATTGCAATCTGCAATCTTTCCCTCTTTCTCTGTTACACGTTTCCTGATAATCAATCCAAAAATTTGGGAAACGTTATACTGTCCTATCAAACTGGGGCCCTGAGCATGCACATGAAATCATTCCATAACTCCTAAACTTGTAATACACATTAGACAACAATCAGAAAAGCATCGATTCAGCTATCAATCAGATAGATATGTGATATTTGGATAAAGAGTTTACTATCAACGGGGTTATCCAGGATGCCTCCTTGCGAAGCACTACCCAGATCTTTAATCATGTGGAAATGCATACAAGGAGAATTTGTCAAGCACGAGTTTACTCAGAAGATTATATGACATTAAAACGCAACCATTTCTGAGGACACAAGGAGCTTATACTGGAGAAGATTAAAAGATTAAAAATTAAAAAATTAAAGGATCAGACTATTGCACCTCTTCAGATGCTTACTTCTCATAGCTACCCTATCAGCAGAAGCTCGAGAAAGGGCTTCTTTTGGACTTGCAACAAGATCCTCATCTAGGCTAAGTTTTGTCTTTAAGTCTTCTGGCAGTGCCTATAAATGCCTAGGTTAGCAGACATTCACACGAAACAATATTGTGAACTTGGGAAGCTGCTATACCATGACCTCATTAACAAGCTTTTCCAGTTGTATTTGTTCAATATACGTGCGGGCAACATATGAGCCTTCCAACCCAAGCTGCTCGGCAACACTTTGAACAACTTTGCGATCTCCTCCTTGCACCTTTTACAAATGCCTACAGTATCAGTCCGAATATCAAAAGGAAAAAAAATTTCTACAGATGCAGACAATCTAATGAATATGAACACTCCACATGACCCCATCTCTTAAATTCGCCAGATCCGCATAGAGCCCTAGAACATTCTGCTTGTCTTGAAAATTTCACTAGAAGATATCTAAGTTCTTGGCGGGTATAGTGATCTAGAGATACTGTTAAATCAGATTGAATACTTCAGTTTCATTCCAAGGAAAATCTCAATGAACTTTTTTGTACAACTGTTCAATTTTAATGGGTTCGTCTGTGAGGACTCATAATTACAATTCTGGAAAAGAATACACGATCGCATCAAACAAACTGCCGCAAGTGGACATTTAAACCAAGGACTCTCCAAAAAAGATACCATAACTCAGTCGGAAAAAAGAAGATATTGAAACTCTCATCCAAAAATCAACATTGTGAGAAAGGACAAAGGACAAGACAAACAATTAGAGCAGATACAAGCTTGCACAATGTTGCACGTGCGAAAGCACTCAAAGAGAACAATGGCTCGTGTCAGAATATACAAAGTTACCTGAATATACTGACGGTTCAATTGTTCTAGCCAATCAATCTTCACAGTCACCCTGTCATCAGAGAACACATGGCTGCTTCTCTTGAGAATTGTTGCTATTGTGTATCCCAAGGCCATCAACCCACCTAGGAGGCGGACACTCACTTCAAACGTTATTCTAGGTGATATCACAAAAGGGTTGTCAGTCACCCATTCCTG
This sequence comes from Syzygium syzygioides, assembly GCA_031216285.1. Taxonomy (NCBI): domain Eukaryota; kingdom Viridiplantae; phylum Streptophyta; class Magnoliopsida; order Myrtales; family Myrtaceae; genus Syzygium; species Syzygium syzygioides. The sequence goes on from CM062243.1 coordinate 37,969,028, forward strand.
AAAAAAAAATTATCAGATAAAGTACCATGTCAATATAGCTCCCAATGAGGAGTGAACTTTTAATTAGTACATATCTCAAAGAAAAATTAATATCAAAGAGATAAAAGCCGTCATGTTTTGAAAGCACAATGCCTGAAATTCACAAGCCCCAGAGCTCAAAGCAGATGCCCCAAATTACACTGGAGTCATCCAATGACTCAACTGGAACTTTCTATTTCATATTAAGTAAACAAACAGTCACGAAACATATTCTCTTGCTGATGGTACCAGTAGCTGAAGCTCAATAATATAATCATGAAAGTAGAGCTCTCAACCTTAAATACAAACCTCAAACATGAGACTGTACTTTCCATCTTTATTCCGCATCCTCAAATATGATTGGCAAGATTCTGGATCTTCACCTGGGGGTAGAAGATAGATATCGTACGTCTGCTCGGAAGTTTCAGCATGTTCTTCAGACATCACAGCCTTGATTTGATCGACCGCTACATTCCTCGATGACTATAACAGCAGCATATACATGATATGGTATGTCAAATTTGAAAATTACCAGTAGTGACCATCACCAGAACAAGGTGAAGCAAAGAAGTAGCCAACAAACCTGTCGTCAAATAACAAACAAATAAGAAAGATGCCTACCTTCAATATGTAAGTAGGATTCTGGAATCCCGTGAATGGGTTGAACTTGTTGATTATTTTAATATGTGCTGTTTGAAGGTCAGGCTCAATGAAGGCTTTGTACATTGGATATACCTGTCAATCACAAATATCATCAAGAAGTGTTGCAGACGTGCATGTGGTTAAATACCCAAGTCTATAATGACATGGAAAAAGCAAACCGTTTCAGATATTTGGTGGATTATCTCTTCTGGTTCTTGACCAGCCCGCTGTATATCCCTCAAAACCCGCTTGACAAGGTCAAAATGAACTCCACCAGTGACTGATATACGAAGATCCAGTAAAGGTCTCAATTTTTCATTCAGTGCATAGGTTCCCTCAATAATAACAATTCTGGAACTCGGAACTTCAAGAGTCCTGTCAAAATTACTCCATATGAGAATGACTTATAAAGTAGGTGTAGGTTGTGTTCGAGAAGGTTTGCATAGAAGAGGAAGAAATGATTAAGGGAAACGCAAACAATAAAAAGTTATGAAATAAAGCGCTACAACAAGACGCCACAGCTGAAAGAAAGCAGAACTACAGAAACGACATTTTATCATGATCAGACCATGACAACAGCAAGGGATATCGATTTTTTCACCTGGAAGGCAATGAATCAAGAGAGAAAATGCACTGTGGACTACAGGTGAAAGCATTAATATGAAGACATAACTATGTCATGCACCAAAAATTCAGAGCTCCGTCAGTCATTGGCTATGTTAAGCACTTGCACAAAACATGAATGCTTAGAAGAACTGATTCCCCAAAGTTTCGTCTATGGAATGGCATATATAAACTCAGAAGCCATCTTAATTAGTATTGAGGATCTCTCCACCTGTATCCCGTGCGGGAGCTACTCTTGAAGTCATAAATAGGTACTTGGATTGGTTTCCCTGCTTTTAACTCCTGGACATTCCTCAGCAGAGTCTCGTAGTCTGTTATGCGTGGATCTGTACAAAAAGAATGCAGTATTCATCTTTAGAAAGGGAGCTATAATGAATGGACTAGTGTGTTACAATTTCAAGTCACAATAGAGATGTTGGGTTGTTCACAGCTTTGAGAAAACTAAAAAACTCCAATAACAATTGACAGCCTATACAAGCAAGCAGCACCCCCTTTGATCAGCCTTACCACTACCCTTCTTCGTAGTCTCCTTATTATAGTAAAATGTCCTGTACATCAAAAGCTAGTAATCACTCAATTCAAATCATGAGTTTATTGAGGTCAATGATCAAAGAAATTTGTGCACGTAGATTTCTTTCTTCTTTTGATTTTTTTTTTTTTGGGGGGGGGGGGGGGGGTGGTGGTGTTGCTTAAGTGATAGGTCATAATAGATGACCCTCCCCCAGCCCTCACAAAGCAAGAAGCCCCATGCGCTGGGGATTCCCCTTTTTATCTCTAAGAATGCTCAAACAAAGTGCTTCAAAGTGATTGCTATCAGTTTTCCCAAACCATATTGCCCAGTCGTCGGTTTGAAAACATACTAGGAATAACTAAACAATCCTGGGTAAACTAATGTGCTTCTTCAAAACTATTGTCTTTTAAATACTTGGTTTATTCTCAGATTTTCTCCACTAAGGACAGATATTGTAAAAATAATCTCCTCAACTGCATAAATAAACCAATTCACCAAAACTCTTCAAGCATAATGTATGGTGACTGTAATTTCCTTTCGCACAAATCTCAAGATTATGAGCAATATGAAGCAACATAAAGCATGATGCTGAGGTACATTTACTAGTCAACAATTTCAAAAACTGTGCGTGACTCCCATCTTCTATATCAATTTGAGGAATTACTTAAAAACCATTAATGTAAGCCAATAGGGAGTAGAATTTCACACACTGTAGTATAAGTGTCAAAGATGTTGTAGTGACTGAGATCACTGGTCATAATATTGGCCATGCCCAGAGTGAAAACATGCCCTACTCAAAAGCTGCAGAAGAAGGAAAAAAGAAGGGAAAATTTTTATTTACCATCGAAGTTGCCATCAACAATTCGACTAGAGTCATTGTAGTTGTCCAATGATATAACAGATATGCTAGGCATAAAGTTCAGAATCTTTTCTGTAAATACGGTCTTTCCAGCACCAGAGGGACCAGCCAAGCCCACCAATATAATTCCTTCATTCTTCTGAGCTAGTAATTGGCATGCACGAATTACTATGAAGAAACCTTTCTCAAATGACAAAGGATCTTGGATTGGAACTATCCCGTGGCGATCACAGTCCTTCCTCTTAACTAATCTGACCTGATCTTTCAATAGTCCTTGCTTTCGTTGGTGTGATTCAACACTAGAACCATCTTGAGTCATTTTGCAATTATCCCAACTCCACAACTGCAAAAAAGCCATTAATAAGTACAGTGAAAATATTTATAGTCGTGGAATGGCACAAAAATTATGCTTCTCAACAAGAATCTACAAGAGAATGCTTATCAAACGCCATATGCTCAATCGAAGAAAAAGCTGATGGAATGAAAGTTATGACGAGAGGGAAAACAAATCATCTGAAAGGCAGGTCAGAGCAACATAAATTTCCTACAAAATTTCTGCCAAGGTTGCAGTTGCGTAGCACAAATTTTAAAGTACAACAGATGAAAATGGAGGAAAGAATATCGGTTGCAGAGACCACTACATACGGTACAAAGATGTGATCACCAAGCACTTCATTAACTAAAAAAAAAAAAAGAAAATCGGCAGACTACCACAAAAATCTTGATTTATGTCAGATTCCGTTAAATTAGATTGAGTTGTACTAAAAAAAAGTCATCTTGCAAGCACCAACCGCAAAAGACGCCTATGTTTCACCTTTAGCAGTGGTAGTCCGCAGACCAAACAAGTCAATGGAGACATTGGTGACATAAGCGAACACAGATATAAGGAAAAGAGAGGTTCAGAGACTTGACGAGACGGCACAAACACTTAATGCAACTTGTCCAAAGCGTTAATTTTCAACTTTCTCAAGAGAATCAAACAACAAAAGAGGTCTAGGAAAACAGAGCACAATCCGAACATCTAACACGGTCTAACAAGAAAAAAAAAACACGATCAGCTCCTCCGAGACTCCGAGTGGCTAAAAGCGGTCGACACCAGCTGACGATCAGCGCCGCGAGAACCACTCCAAACCGAAAGAAACCTCAGCAGGGCAACATTCATACACGCACGCACGGAATCCACCGAAACCGAGGCCGCAACCTCCGACGCAACCACTCGGTCCGATCCGCCGCCCAACGAGACGCGGGCAACCGACTCGGCAGATATCGAATCGGATCGCCACAACACGCGAAGAAAGAGCTCGCTCCAACATCGATCACCGAACGGAAACAAAACCGATCGCAAAACCGACCCCAATGCGCCGCGCGATTCCGGATAAACCAGGGGGGCAGCCCGGTTACCGAGTCGCCGGGGGGGAAGCTCGCGGGTACGCCGGCCACTCACCGAGCGAGCCGAGCCAAGCCGGGGAGGACGAGGAACGAGTCGATGGCAATTCCCGGCGAACCGACCTCCGACTCGGACCACAATGGCGGCGGCGGCGGCGGCGGCTGTGATGATTTCCGCCCTCGCTTTGGGAAGGAGAAGGGAGATTTTTTTGTGGGGGATTTGATTTCGCAAGCTCACGCGGACACACTCTCACTCTCTCTCTCTCTCTCTCTCTCTAGAGAGAGCCTGTGGAGAGAGAGAGGAGAGAAGGCAAGAGGAGGTCGGTTTTTAAAGACAAACAAATTCCGCATAACCATATATATATATATATATATATATATATATTATTTTATTTATTTGAAGCTCATTTGTTTTTATTTAGCGAGTGCCTCAGAGCGGTGGGTCGCGGGAATAATCCTCTCATTGGGGAATTAAAATTAAAGTTCGTGTGATAAATTATCAAGAAGGTAAAGGGTCAATTCCACCCCAAAAATCTCAAATCGATATGTACGTGATAAATTTCTTAAATTAAATTTTCAATAGCAAAAAACCCCCGAATCGGTATATCTGTAACAAATTTATCAATTTAATGAAAACTAACGAAGGGTAAATTTATCATAAATATACTAATTTGAAAGTTTTTGATATTTGTTATAGGCGTATCGATTTGAGATATTTAGTAATAAAAAAATTAATTAATGATAAATTTATTATAAATATATCAAATTTGAAATTTTTCATAATATTAACTCAAAATTAAACGCGAGATGTTCTTGATAAATGTGAAGCGGTAACACTTAGTGCGATTTTTTCAAAAAAAAAATTTCTTGGGATATTCAAGTGGGACTATCATTAAGAGGTCGCACAAGTCCACGGCGTACTTGTCCCGCACGGCTCGCAGGTACCAAAATAATTATTAAAAAATCGTTGTTAATGTCATTCCTAGAAGGAGCACGGCTCAGGACGAGGATTTGGCCCAGGTAAATCTTTTGTGTCCCCGCCGCATCGTGCCTGAGTTCGAATCCCGCTGCCATTAATTACTTTTAGCAGGCAATCTGTAAATCCACTATAAGATCTTTGAAACCCGTGGTATTCACTGACTTTGGTACGGGGGAAATTTTTTTTTCTTTTAATGTGTCCCGATATTTGTCCCATTCTCTATCACAAAGCATCCTCCCTCAGCCGTACTTTCTTCTTCTGATCTAGCGTTTTGAATACTGAACTAGTGTTCGGATCGATCTTTTCCGGAGGGATATATATGGCATCGTTTTGATAGCAAAACATGTCCCGTGATTTGACCTTGCCACATACCCCGGGATCGACATGCACGGTGACATGAAATGATGATCAAATTTGTTGTTCGAATTTCGATATGAAAGATCACACGTGATCCGAGAGCGTTCGTGTGCATCTCATGTGGCGTGGCCCATGCACATGGATATGCAGTTTCAATCACGCGATGCGTGTATATATATGTGTGTGTATAAAGGAGCCGATCCTGTAGCATCGCATGGATAGCAAAGCATTCCCAATGAATGCATAAGACGTCTACTTATGCTAGATAGTCACTTTAGAGCCGTTTCATCGCATTAAACGCATGTATCGAATAACTCCATGTGTGAGCCACTCATCTCGAGAGTTTTGAATCGCCTCTTAATATGCTTCGTAAAATTATCAGGATATCTCGTGCAACCAGAATGATTCTACCTATCCGTAAAACTTCTTGATTAGCAAATAAATCCCATGAATGAGGTATAGAGAGATTTGCCTTGAAAAGTATCACAAGTTGGATCCACTTGGTTAATGCAATTTGAAAGATCTACATGTGCATTAAATTATCTTAAAGGTTTATTGCACTTGAACGCTACCAGATGTCCTCAATGCTCGTATCCACGACGCTATGTCGGAAAAGAGCCCGTCAAAAGAGTCGGACATTAATTCATGCGCTTTTCCTCAAATTTAGTATCAACGACAGTCATTTGTATATTTTTGGTCAGACCCACAATAAAGGCCATTGCCCGGACAAGGAGAACACCGCCAATTAATGGTGATTGGTTATAAAGTTGATAGATTCTAGACCTTGAACTTATAACCTATCCTAATAGGATCGATTTTCAGTTTTTGGAACAATGGAACCTACCTTGTTAGTCCTAAAACCGACCATGTCGATTCGGTCTAGTTCCAATTTTTTGAAGTTCCATGTTTTTTTACAACCGAGACAAATAGCGGTCACAGCTAAATAGCATAAACAATAAAATTGTTCAAATTAAAAACTGAACAACAGAAATCCCTTTACATTAAAAGCAACAATTAATAAAAGATGAACATGCACAATTAAAAAAAAACAATAAAAATTTCAAAACACGTAATATAAAACATGAATTATAAAATTTCATGCCTCATTCATCCATAAAAAAAATTGCTCTAAATTCTAGCCACTTGAAAGCAAAACAAATAACACAGTTAATCATTTGACGATAGTTTAGATAAAAATTTAAGGGTAATCTTCCTACAATGGAGTATTTCAAAAAATGATGCCAAATGTTACTTCATATATTTTTTGAAAGAATGATGTGCTATATATCTGCTCTATTTGATGTTAGAGAGTAGAGTGCGAGGGTGAGAAATGAGAAAAGAGAGGCTCGGATCTGACAAATAAGAAAGTAATAGGGTTTGGTTTTTAAACAGGTTCTAAACTGCCGGTTCTCGGATGGGTGAGTAGCTTCAACACCCATAATCGAAAACCCACTTGCACAGTACCAATTCCATTGGAACAAGGGACCGATGGAATTGGATCAGAACCTACCGGGACGGTTTAGTTCTGTTCCCAAGTAGACCCTGAACCGGTGCTCATCCATAATCTTTGAGAGACAAAGTTACGCACCAAGTGGGAAGCCAAAAGCAAATGAGAAGTTTGCAACCGCTAGTCATGAGGATGCTGCTGCTATCTGAAAGGGTGATTCGTACCAAAAAAGCTACTCATCTAATGTAAAGATCAGCATCTAAGCGACGTACATAATTCATTGTCGTATTCTATTTCCTCGTGGGCAATTCGCTTTAAAGCCAATGCCAATTAACCTTCGTTTACAAGATCGGCTTCGATGTTAAATGTTCTCCACTCAAATCAATTATGGCGAGATCCACTTGCATTGACCAAAAACGAAAAGGACACAATTAAAGCAGCAATAAATCAGTGATTGGTGAAGATGATTAAAATCAATATAGGTGCATTATTAATGAAGAGATTCGTTTGTTGGAGCAAGAAGATAGCACTTATAGTGAGGAGTGAGACAAAGGGCATGTTTGGTTCAACTTTAGGGGAATGTATTTAGGGGAATGCAAATACCTTTGAGCTAAAGGGGTTTTTCGAAATGGAAGTAGTGTTTGGTAAGTGTTTTTTAAAATCAACTTGGGCTAAAGGACTTTTGTTAATTTTTTTTAAAACGGCTCCGGTGGAGCTAAACCACTGGCCACTGCCGTCGGCCAGATCTAGTCGCCGGCCACCATTGCCTAGGGTCACCTGGGTCGCAAGGGCTAACACGACCACGGTGATCGCTGCCTGAGGGCTAGCCCAACCCCAGGCGACGGTTGCCGGGGTCAGGCTAGCCCTTAAGCAGCGCTCACCGTGGTCAGGCTAGCCCTCAGGCGGCGGTCGCCGGTTGCTGGACCTCAGTCTGGGGAAGATGAACAGTGTCAATGAATAGTGCAAGTTGTATTCCGAAAATGCAACTTCCCAAAACATCTCTGGTGGAGCATTGGCCAAGGGTCTCTTGGGAAGCATTCTAATGCAATTGTATCTCTCCAAAGTGAGTAAAAAATTGCCAAACACCAATTGCATTTGGCTAAGGGACTTTAGAGCCTAAATGAGTATTCCAAATGTTGAACCAAACAGGGCCAAAGAGGAAGCAGAAATTTATGCATTATTTAAGAAATTTAACGTTGAAAGTAATAAATTGCGGATGAAGTGTGCTTCGTGTGTTGTGTGGCATCATGAGTGGCGCAATATATGAACAAAGTATCAAAATTCAATTGATGGATACCTTTTGATTCGGCCACTTAAGGGTTAATACCATGAAAAATCCTGAACTGGTACATTTGTGACAGATTTACCCCAAATTATTTTTTTGATCATAAAAAACCTCAAACTGGTACACCTGTCATAATTTTACCCCGAACTAATTTTTTAATATTATATATTTTTTTATTTTTCAAATTTTTTTTAGTTTTTCTTTTCTTTTCTTTTTCCTTTCCTTTTCTTTTTTTTTCCTTCATCTTCATTGGACTAACAATGGATTGTTATATTATAATTGATACCACAATAATGTGACATGTAATATAAATGCTAAATGAAAGACTTTCTTTTATATGCATGAATTTTCATGCTAACCACTTTTTTCTACATTTAAATGTCTCACGAAAAAGGCATTATATTGTTGTCGTGTCTTTCTTATTTTTGGGTGCAAGTGGATAGGCAAACTAATGGGGTCTAACGCAGGCTTGTTACCTAAACTTGGAGTACAATTAATCAACAATTTCTATACGTCTTGCTTGTCAATTTAATTTAACAGATTAATTTACAAAATTAGTATATTTTATATATAAGATGAGAGATATTATATGTGCATGGCGATTTGTAAATCAATATGATCACTTGAAATATATAATAAATAAAACGCAAGAAGAATTTTTGTACTATTTCTAATTGATATAGTAAGAAATTATAAAGAAAAAAAATTACGGATACAAACTTACGAATTTAATTTCAATTTAATATGCCTTACCAAATTCACACTTCCTGAATTTTTTGTTGTTTGGGGTTAAAGATGAAGAAAAAAAAAAGATAAGGAAAGGAAAAAGATAAGAAAAGAAAAACTAAAAAAAATTCGAAAAAATAAAAAAATAATAGTAAAAAATTAGTTTGGGGTAAAATTGTCACAGATGTACCAGTTTAGGATTTCTGGTGGTTAAAAAAATAGTTTGGGGTAAAATTGTTACAGACGTACCAGTTTAGGATTTTTTATGGTCAAAAAAATAGTTTGGGGTAAATCTGTCACAAGTGTACCAGTTTAGGGTTTTTCGTGGTATTGACCCGCCACTTAATTGGCATACGACAAAAGCCATGAGACGATAATAGCAAATCCATCCCTTTAGTAGAGCTATAGAATAGAATATCATGAATGAAACTCTATAGATTTTAGCTTTAGTTGATGGTTGGCATTAAAAACAATTACAAATTATTTATAGAGGCTCACATTAGCCAGTTCCCACTTTTCGGGACCGAGAACCAGACCGTTTCTCAAGGAAACTAGGCCCCACATTGCCGGTCTAGGGTCGGTCTAGGATTTACCACCAACCAGATATTGAGAGCATTATATTTTCATTAGGAAAATTATCAAGAACCATTCAATATGCACGGAATTTGTTAACAATTGCTTAAAGACACTTGATAAGTAGCTAATTAAAAAAGTATATCTAATAACTGTCCTATTTAATATGGTTAATGAGAAAATATTCGATTTTCAAAGTGATAATAGTCCATAGCATAAGGGCAGTCAATACATCGGGAAATTGCAATATTTCCTTCTTTAATTGCTTAACAAGTGTTCCGACAGCATTTTTTGAAGAAATCCTTTTCATAATTTTGTAAACCTCAATAGCTTTTTTCTTTTTACTATGATGAAAAAGTGAAAACTAGTTTCTTGATTTTAAAACAGACATACCAGATAGGCTATGAGTATATGAATAAGTGTGATCCATATGTACAAATACATCTGCTTAGATGTCTCTTATCTCGTTGCCTTATAAATAGGTTTCAATAATAAAGTGAAATGTTAAAAAAAAATGCCCCTTGGATATTTGTTAATCAATTGATTAAGGAAAGTTTGTAGTTTCTAATGCAATATGATTATGTTATGTGTAATCAAGGATCGATTTTTGTTGCTTATATATTTGAAATACATACTATGAAATCAAATATTACTTATTAATCCAAAAAGTCCTAAACCTATTTACTTTTGTCAATTCAGTTTTAAACTTTTCAATTTTGTCAATTGAGTCTTAAACATCTTCATATTTTGTCAATTGAATTTATCCGGCTAATTTTGGTCGGAAATTGCTGATGGGGACATCAACCGTGCCACGTAGGACGGTCAGCACTAATGTGGACAATTTTTAATAATATTATAATATTTTTGAATTTATTATTATTATTTCCCTTTTTTCTTTTTCTTTTCTCTCTCTTTTTTTGTTTCTTTCATCTTCCTCCTCTAGCTGGTTGCCAACCGTTGTTGATGGTTGACGATCGACCAGAAACGAAGGCTAGTGAGGTTGCCTTCGCCCATCGCTGGTAGGAGTGAGCTTCACCAAAGGCCAGTGACTTTGTCGGCCCTCGCCTCTGGTTGGTCACCGAGTAATTGGATAGAGGAGGAAGAAGGAATGAAAAGAAAGAGAAAGAGAAAAACTCAGAAAAAATGTTTTAAAATATTATTAAAAATTATCAACGTAAGCGTTGGCGGTGCCACGTAAGACGATCGGCGTCTACATCAGCGATTTCTGACTAAAATTGACCGGATGAATTCAATTGATAAAAGGTGAAAATATTTATGACTTAATTAAAAAAAATTAAAAAATTTAGAATTGAGTTGACAAAAATATAATAAATTTAATACATTTTAGATAAGTTTCTCGATTTAACAATTATCCAGAAAAAGCAACAGTAAACTGACAATCGATCTGTCAACGAAATTTCCCAGGAAACTGTTCTGCCCTTTCCGGTGAAGTTATCATGTTTGGACAACCCTATCATCACCAACCAATGACCGACCGAGCAATGACATTCCTCCACGAAATCATCCGTGAAGAATCTTAGTCAACACATTCACGACCTTTTCCCAGCAACCCCACATGCAAAAAAAAAAATTGTTCTTGTCATGGACCCTTTTCTATAATTGATGTCGAAAGGTCAAGCCACAATTGACAACTTTCCAAAGCATCAAGTCGGCAAATCCAAAAGAAGATAGGAAAGAAATCCAAAAAGTGCGATTCCCATGATTTCCCACATTGACACATGGCCTCCCATTTGCCTTTCCTTTTCATTATTTGCATGACCATTGTTGTGATTGATTGGAATAGAATAGAGGGAGGATTCCTCAAATCTCCGGTGCCCATGTATTGATGAATCTACAGTTCTTCCTCACTTCCCCATTGGCGAAGCTCTTCGGGTTTGTGATGTTCGCCATCCTCACCATCGACTCCGAGAACTGCACAAAGAAGGCGATTGGGTCGGCCGCGTACTTCCTCATGATTTCCCTCGTTTGCACTGCCAGGATGCTCGAGTAAATCTCCTGGTCCGAGTTGAGCAGGCCCTCCCCCTGCAGGAGCAAGTGGTAGATGGAATTGTCGAACAGGTTGGGGATGACGTAATCTAGGGGCGCGACGGTGTTATCCCCTCTCCCTACCGGGGGGCAAATTGACTTCAAGTGGCCGAGCTACGCCTCCAAGGCCAGACTCTTCTCAAACGTGGCTTCAAAGTCCCCGTAGATCCGCGCTTGGAAATTCTCGCATTGTGCTATCCCGACCATGTGAGCCCCTATCGATTATACACATCCATCAATTTGGGAAAGTGGCTGAAATTTTTCATTTGTACGTGATTGGTGTGGTGTGTTAAATTAGGTTAGAGCGTGTCAAAGAAGTTGCGCGATAATTCATCTTTCTTTTCGTCTATCCAAAAACATGAACAGGAGAAATAACCTCACATCGCCTTTTAGCTTCCCCTTTTGGATAATGATACAATTTTAGATAATAAAATGAAAATTTAATTTTGAATAGATCCACACACTACCTAAGGCAAGCTTATTATGGGTGTGCAAAACGAATCGCCCAAACTCAAATTTGCCCGGACCAGACCGAACTTGCCGATTTGGTCCGGTTCCTAAAAAGTGAAACCGGTGTCCGGGTGGTCCGGTTCCTAGATTTGTACCAAACTTGACTGACTACATATTTTTTTCTTTAAAAAAATTAGTAAAATATGAACTAAATCCTAAGTGAATTTCATTGACAATAAATTCATTAACAAAAATTAATAAGATGTGAACTAAATTCTACGTGAACTTCATTAACAAAAATTAATAAAATGTAAATTAAATCCTAAATGATCGGTTCCATTGGACCGGATTGGAATTGGACCGGATCGGTAATCCGGCCCTAGGACCAACCAACCGGGGACTGATCACCATTAAAGCTTATCCTCAAGTTTCCACTTGTTGTGATTCTTTTTAATATTTTATTACCCGGAGGAAGCTGGAATTCAATTAGGACCAAACAAATTCAACAGTTTATGTACAATTGATATTTCTGTTCTTTCGCGGGCGTGGCTAAATGAAAATGTTAAAATTACATCATAATTATAAGGGGACATTATTCTTTTTCAGAATTTGATTTTGACAAGAGAATACGACGTTCTAGGCAATTTTAGCTTGCACGATTGTCGCATTCAATAACAACATCGCTCTGCAGTTTGGAGGTGGAATCTATTATTTAGGTGTCAGCATATTCATCCAAAACATGAGAAGTTACCAATATCATGGTACATTAAAATTGTTAAAAGAGCACGTAATTTAATGGAAACTAACGTAGGGTAATTTTGTCATAATAAATTTACCCTACGTTAGTGCAATTTGAAAGATCTACACGTGCATTAAATCCCTTGAACGAGGTATAGAGAGATTTTCTTTGAAAAGTATCACGAGTTGGGTCCACTTGGTTAGTGCAATTTGAAAGATCTACATGTGCATTAAATCCCATGAACGAGGTATAGAGAGATTTTCCTTGAAAAGTATCACAAGTTGGGTCCACTTGGTTAGTGCAATTTGAAAGATCTACATGTGCATTTGCAATTTGAAAGATCTACATGTGCATTAAATCCCATGAACGAGATATAGAGAGATTTTCCTTGAAAAGTATCACGAGTTGGGTCCACTTGGTTAGTGCAATTTGAAAGATCTACATGTGCATTAAATTATCTTGAAGGTTTAATGCACTTGAACGCTACCATATATCCATGACACTATATCGGAAAAGAGCCATTCAAAAGAGTCAGACATTAATTCATGCACTTTTCCTCAAATTCAGTATCGACAATAGTCATTTGTATATTTTTGGTCAGACCCACAATAAAGGCCATTGCCCGGACAAGGAGGACACCGCCAACTAAGGGTGATCAATTCTAAAGTTGATAGATTCTGGACCTTGAACTTATAACGTATTCTATAAGGATTGATTCTTAGTTTTTGGAACAATGGAACCTACCTTGTTAGTCCTAAAACCGACCATGTCGGTTCGGTCCAGTTCCAACTTTTTTAAGTTCCATTTTTTTTGCAATCGAGACAAATAGCAGTCACAGCTAAATAATATAAGTAATAAGACTATTCAAATTAAAAAAATGAACAACAAAAATCCCTATGCATTAAAAGCAACAATCCATAAAAAGATGAACATGCACAATTAAAAAAAACAATAAAAATTTCAAAACACATAATATAAAACATGAATTATAAAACTTCATTCCTCATCCATCCATAAAAAAATTGCTCTAAATTCTAGCCACTTGAAAGCAAAACAAATAACATAGTTAATCACTTGACGATAGTTTAAATAAAAATTTAAGGGTAATCTTCCTACAATGGAGTATTTCAAAAAAAAAAATGATGCCAAATGTTACTTCATATATTTTTTAAAAGAATGATGTGCCATATCTTCTCTATTTGATGTTAGAGAGTAGAGTGCGAGGGTGATAAATGAGAAAAGAGAGGCTCGGACATGACAAATAAGAAAGTAATAGGGTTTGGTTTCTAAACAGGTTCTAAACTGTCGATTCTCGAATGGGTGAGTGGCTTCAACACCCATAATCGAAAACCCAACCGCACAGTACCAATTCCATTGGAACATGGGACCCATGGAATTGGACCAGAACCTACCAGGACGGTTCAGTTCCGTTCTCGAGTAGACGCTGAACCGGTGCTCATCCGTAATCTTTGAGAGACAAAGTTACACACCAAGTGCAGTGGGAAGCCAAAAGCAAATGAGAAATTTGCAATCGCGAGTCATGGGATGCTGCTGCTATCTGGAAGGGTGATTCGTGCCAAAAAAGCTACTCGTGTAATGTAAAGATAAGCATCTAAGCGACGTACATAATTCATTGTCATATTCTATTTCCTCGTAAGCAATTCACTTTAAAGCTGATGCCAATTAACCTTTGTCGACAAGATGGGCTTCGATGTTAAAAGTTCTCCACTCAAATCAATTATGGCGAGATCCCCTTGCATTGACCAAAAACGACGAGAACACAATTAAAGAAGCAATAAATTAGTGATTGGTGCAGATGATTAAAATCAATATAGGTGCATTATTAATGAAGAGATTCGTTTGTTGGAGCAAGAAGATAGCACTTATAGAGAGGAGTGAGACAAAGAGGAAGCAGAAATTTATACATTTTCTAAGAAATTTAACGTTGAAAGTAATAAATTGAGGATGAAGTGTCCTTCGTGTGTTGTGTGGCATCATGAACGGCACAATATATGAACAAAGTATCAAAATTCAATTGATGGATACCTTTTGATTCGGCCACTTAATTGGCATGTGACAAAAGCCATGAGATGATAATAGCAAATCCGTCCCTTTAGTAGAGCTATAGAATAGAATATCATGAATGAAACTCTATAGTTTTTAGCTTTAGTTGATGATAGGAATTAGAACAAATTACAAATTATTTATAGAGTTTCACATTAGCCGGTTCCCACTTTTTAGGACCAAGGACCAGACCGTTTCTCACGGGAACTAGGCCCCACATTGCTGGTCTAGGGTCGGTCTAGGATCTACCACCAACCAGATATTGAGAACATTGTCTTTTCATTAGGAAAATTATCAAGAACCATTCGGTATGCACGGAATTTGTTAACAATTGCTTAAAGACACTTGATAAGTAGCTAATTAAAAAAGTATATCTAATAACTGTCCTATTTAATATGGTTAATGAGAAAAATATTCGATTTTCAAAGTAATAATAGTCCATAGCATGAGGGCAGTCAATACATCGGGAAGTTGCAATATTTCCTTCTTTAATTGCTTAACAAGTGTTCCGACAGCATTTTTTGAAGAAATCCTTTTCATAATTTTGTAAACCTCAATAACTTTTTTCCTTTTTACTATGATGAAAAAGCGAAAACTAGTTTCTTGATTTTAAAACAGACATACCGGATAGGCTCTGAGTATATAAATAAGTGTGATCCATATGTACAATTATATCTGCTTAGATGCCTCTTATCTTGTTGCCCTATAAATAGGTTTCAATAATAAAGCGAAATGTTAAAAAAAAATGCCCCTTGGATATTTGTTAATCAATTGATTAAGGAAAGTTTGCAGTTTCTAATGCAATATGATCATGTTATGTGTAATCAAGGATTGATTTTTGTTGCTTATATATTTGAAACACATAGTATGAAATCAAAATATTACTTATTAATCCAAAAAGTCATAAACCTATTCACTTTTGCCAATTCAGTGTTAAACCTTTTAATTTTGCCAATTAAGTCTTAAACATCTTCACATTTTGCCAATTGAATTTATCCGGCTAATTTTGATCGGAAATTACTGATGGGAACATTGACCGTGCCACGTAGAACGGTCGGTAATGACGTAGATAATTTTTTTATAATATTTAAATATTTTTGAATTTATTATTATTATTTCCCTTTTTTTCTTTTTCTTTTCTCTCTTTTTTTTGTTTTGTTCATCTTCCTCCTCTAGCCGGTTGCCAACCGTTGTTGATGGCCGATGATCAGCCAGAGGCGAAGGCCCATGAGGTTGCCCTCGCCCATCGCTGGCAGGGGAGAACTTCGCCAAAGGTTAACGACTTTGCCGGCTCTCGCCTCTGGTTGGTCATCGATTAATCGGATAGAGGAGGAAAAAGGAAAGAAAAGAAAGAGAAAGAGAAAGAGAAAGAGAAAAACTCAAAAAAAAATATTTTAAAATATTATTAAAAATTATCCACGTCAGTCCCGGCCGTGCCACGTAGGACGGTCGGCGTCCACATCAGCGATTTCTGACTAAAATTGATCGGATGGATTCAATTGATAAAAGGTGAAAATGTTTATGGCTCAATTGAAAAAATTAAAAAATTTAGAACTGAATTAATAAAAATATAATAAATTTAAGACCTTTTAGATAATTTTCTCGATTTAACAAATATCCAGAAAAAGCAACAGTTAACTGACAATCAATCTGTCAACGAAATTTCCCAGGAAACTCTTTTGCCCCTTTCCGGTGAAGTTATCATGTTTGGACAACCTTATCATCACCAACCGATCACCGACCGAGCCTCCACGAAATAATTCACGAAGAATCTTAGTCAACACATTCATGACCCTTTTTCCAAGCAGCCCCACATCCAAAAAAACATGTTCTTCGCATGGACCCTTTTGTCTAATTGATGTGGAAACGTCAAAGCCACAATTGACGACTTTTCAAGCATCAATTCGATATATCCAAAGGAACAAAGGGAAGGAAATCCAAAAAGGTGTGATTCCCATGATTTCCCACATTGACACGAGGCCTCCCATTTGCCTTGCCTTTTCATTATTTGCATGACCATTGTTGTGATTGATTGGAATAGAATAGAGGGAGAACAAGTAACAATCGATTCCTCAAATCTCCGGAGCCCATGTATTGACGAATCTACAGTTCTTCCTCACTTCCCCATTGGCGAAGCTCTCTGGGTTCGTGATGTTCCCCAGCCTCACCATCGACTCCGAGAACTGCACAAAGAAGGCAATCGGGTCGACCGCATACTTCCTCACGATTTCCCTTGTCTGCACCGCCAGGATGCTCGAGTACATCTCCTGGTCCGAGTTGAGCAGCCCCTCCCCTTGCAGGAGCAAGTGGTAGATGGAATTGTCGAACAGGTTGGGGGTAATGTAATCCAGGGGCGCGACGGTGTTATTCCCTCCCTCTACAGGGGGGCAGATCGACTTCAATTGGCCGAGGTACGCCTCCGAGGCCGGACTCTTCTTGGATGTGGCTTCGAAGTCCCCGTAGATCCGCGCCCGGAAATTCTCGCACCGCGCCATCCCGACCGTGTGAGCCCCTATTGATTTTACACATCCATCAATTTGGGAAAGTGGCTGAAATTTATCATTTGTACATGATTGGTGTGGTGTGTTAAATTAGGTTAGAGCATGTCAAAGGAGTTGCGTGATAATTCATCTTTCTTTTCGTCTATCCAAAAACATGTACAGGAGAAATAACCTCATATCGCCTTTTAGCTTCCCCTTATGTATGATGATACAGTTTTAGATAATAAAATGAAAATTTAATTTTGAATAGATCCACACACTACCTAAGGCGAGCTTATTATGGATGTACAAAATAAACCGCTTAGATTGGACCGGACCAAACTTGCAGGTTGGGTCCGGTATCCTAGAATCGTATTAAACCGGACCGACTACATATATTTTTTTTTCAAAAAAATTAGTAAAATGTGAACTAAACCTTAAGTAAACTTCATTGACAATAAATTCATTAACAAGAATTAATAAAATATGAACTAAACTCTACATGAACTTCATTAACAAAAACTAATAAAATGTAAACTAAATCCTAAATGATCGGTTCCATTGGACCGGACTGGAACTGGACCGGATCGGTAATCCGGCCGTAGGACCAACCAACCGGGGACCGATCACCACTAAAGCTTATCCTCAAGCTTCCACTTGTCGTGATTCTTTTTAATATTTTATTACCCAGAGGAAGCTAGAATTCAATTAGGACCAAACAAATTCAATAGTTTATGTACAATTGATATTTCTGTTCTTTCGTGGGCGTGGCTAAATGAAAATGTTAAAATTACATCATAATTATAAGGGGACATTATTCTTTTTCAGAATTTGATTTTGACAAGAGAATAAGACGTTCTAGGCAATTTTAGCTTGCACGATTGTCGCATTCAATAAAACCATCGCTCTGCAGTTTAGAGGTGGAATCTATTATTTAGGTGTCAGCATATTCATCCGAAACATGAGAAGTTACCAATATCATGGTACATTAAAATTGTTAAAAGAGCACGTAATTTAATCGTATGATAAGGACATTAATCAGCTTAGTTAATTTACCGGCGAGAGCGACCATGTCAGTGACGGAGAGGCCTTGGTAGAGGAACTTGGTGACGATGGACGGAAGGCTCTCATCGGCTGTTGGGAGGTTGGTGGTGGCGAGGTCGTAGCTCGCCGTCCTCGAGTCCTTTCTTCCCAAGGGAACGTCCCAATAAGGTCCACCGACCTGGGTGGAATTCGAAAGTTTACCACGTTACTTAATGTGTTAGAACTTAGTCTCCTCACATGAGATAATTATTCAAAAAGTCATAAACCTATTATACGACAGTTAATTCAATTTTAAACCTTTCAATTATGCTAATTGAGTCATAAACCTTTTGATGATTTGCTAATTGTGTCAACTGATTTAAACCTTTTGAAAATTTATCAATTTAGTCATAAACCTATTATTTGAATATTTGGCCGGATGACTACATTGTTAAATCGTCAAAAGGTTTAGAATTAAATTGACACAATTGATAAGTTTAAAATCAAATTAATTTACATATAATAGGTTCAGGACTTTTTGGAGAATTTTCCTGTCTATATGGCTGGTTACGTCATAGATCGAATCAATGGTATTTGGAAGGCCATGATAGATCCAAGCCAGCAGAAAATGTGCATGTAAGTACTGTGGTCTCTGTCGTCAGTTTTAACACCACGACCAGGGATAGCACAAGGACATGAAAGAAGAAAACGAGTAGTCCATGCTTTTATGCTTGAAAAGAGACGAAGTTCGTGGACATACCAGAAGCGTCGCATCTCTCGTGGCAACAGTGAGTATGTCGGCGCAGGAGACAACTCCGGGGCACTCGGATTCGAGCATGTTCTTGATGCGGTCGATGATCCTGAACCCTCCTAGAGAGTGTACGTTGGTGGGAGCTTTCTTCTCTCCTTGGAGTGTGATAGTGTCGTCCAGCAAAACCGACCCGTCGCATCCCTACGCTCATCATCTTAATCGTTAGGGAAAAAGAAGGATCGATTGCGAGTTTACAGGTTCTAATCCACTAGTTTAACTTTTGTTTAGCTTCGTGTTATTCTAATTGTGGTTCCAAGCTTGAGTTCTAGACTAATTGATCGTGTGTCACCGATTCAAATCTTTCTTCTCGGTGCACAATTAGTACTAACAAATTTTTGCATGTGCATGGTGAATTTGATTTGTGAAAATGAAATTAGTAGCAGCCCTTCTTGAAAATTAACCATTCATGGGGCAGAATCAGAGATATATTTACGAAGATATATAGACACATCGGTCCCCACGAAATCTGAGGTCTTCAAAATTCAGATCTTAGCAAGCTTGCAAAGATGGCTACTGGCTAGTACAGCATACGTGAAGGTACCATACAAAATGAAAATGAACCTGAACGAAGCAGTCATGGAAATGCAACAGAATGATGAACGCGGCGTTGCGAGGATTGGAGAGCACGGCGCATTCCATCTCCTTCCTCACGATCTCAAGCACCGACGGACATGACGACTTGTAGTAGTCCAGCGTCAATGGAGGGTCACCGGCGCAAGATGTTTTGCTGAAGCCAAGTAAGAGAAAGAGGGCCACGAGCTGGGGAAATCGGGGTATCGAACGAGGCGATGAAGTTGCCATCGTCTGTAATGGTCTGGTACTTCGCGGTGGGGACTTTTAATAGAGAGGGTGGAGGACGATGGGTGTGGCTATGAGAGATATATAAGCGAAAAGCATGTTGGACTCCGCGTTTGTGCGTTGAGAAACCATTCGAGAAAATGTTTCGAGTCAAGAGAGGATGCAACTAATATTTGGCCCGGTTGGTTGTGACCCAAAAACCATGCAGAGAGAGAGAGAGAGAAAGAGAGAGTGGTCTCTGCATACATGTTACTTGAAAAGATAAATGTAGGCAAGCCACCAAAGAACATAAGCAAATGCTTGTAAGAATCTGCTCGTAGCACCGAGCTTTACACACGTTCATCGAACACCATTCGATTTGGAGCACATTGGATTTAGGGTTATTTCCATAATTCGACCAATAGGTATCGAGATAATTCAATGTGATCGTCAATATAAAACATATAAGAGATGAATAGCAATATGTAAATAATTTGTGTTTGATGGATTCAAGTGCGCAATGGTGGTTGTTCTTTTCGACTCTGCCTATTAAAATAAATCAACATGATAACTTATCAAACTAATGCAGGCCGGAGGGACGAGGACAACCAACGAATCCATCCCTCTAAATGCTAACCAAAAGGACACTCACATCCGACGTTCCATCTGATGTTGGCCAGCCCACCCCTACAGCCCCATCTGCACGATGCTAAATACATGCACCACACCCGCAAGCTGTTTCGACTTCATGATTCGAAGTATCCATTTGAAAAAAAGAGAGTAGATTATTGTCTTAACCGCTTCTAGTTGTTTTCAAGCGCGAAAGTCATTGCTGAGGGGAAAATGGGAATCAGATGGTCTCAAAAGCGTACCAAGTTACGATGCCCTAAGAAGTAATATCACCTGTCAACATTTTCCGCGACACATAGCAGGATTCAGGTGTGCAGTTGAGAAACTTGAAGCTGGTAGAATTCACATATGTTTGTGTTCTCCAAGCAATATCAACAGGGGATATTGTTTGACCGACTGATTAAACAATGGTGGATGCAACACTCTTGTTCATTTTGGCTTGACATAAAGCAAGGCCATCACACAAATGTGGAAGAAACAAGAAACCAAGTAGGAATGACTCATATCCAGGTGAACGACCATTTTGACCATGAAGATTAACATTAACACAACAACAGTACACAAAATTCACGAGATGAGGGTAAAACATGGGGGCTAAGTAACACAAGAGGTAGAGATGATCAGACCCCAACCCATCCTCCGCATAGTCAAAGGGTTTTAAGTCTTCTATATCTTTTATCGCAGAAAACTGGAGTGAATGGGCATCAAAGCGATGCTTAAGAATCTCACAAAATAAAGTTCAATCATCTAATTTCCACCCTTTCCTTTGAGAGCAAAGTTCTTCTTCTCCTTTTTTTTTGGACATGAACCAATACTCACATTGACATGAACCTAAAGCAGGTAAAAAAAAAATCCAAATGCTTTGGTTGAAATAAAAAAGAGAAGTACACTCCACAGCACCCTCAAATCTAATTTACAGTCGCCTCCCGCAAAGCCTAGCTTTACATTTCAAAGGTCATGTGCAAGACAAGTAGATATAATCTAACCCATTCTAATGAACTAATAGCAATTTTAAGAAACATGAAGCCTAAACACTGCATTGGGCTGCACTTGAAAAGACATGGACTTTGCATATTTTTGTATTGGGGTTGATTCTGTCTACCATGTCAGTAATAGAATGAATATGAACCCACACGATATGTTCCCAAGAAATGAAAATTATGAACTCCAAATGATCGAGAATAGATTACATGAGACAGCTATCCTTTACCAAGCGATATCGCATCAGAAACCTCATCCTTCTGAAATAAAAAAACCAAAACCAATTCCAACAGATGCAAAAGTTAACAGATTCAACTTTGATATATCTGTTGAAGGAAAGAGAACACATTCAAGTTATAAAAGTGTAGGAAGAGTTTCCTGCTAAGAGGCATCCTCTAGCATAAAGTCTAACCCCGTAGTATTACCCCTTCTAACTTCTGTAGGCCATACAACAAAGAAACACAACTTGACACATCGGTCAAATATTAAAGCACTTGACACAACAGTCCAATGCCAAAGACAATTAACATTACAACTGTACTTTTTTGGAAGTAAAGAGAGAGGAACCATCCTACCATAGTAGCCTTTTTTGTAGTTTTCATTGCTCGTGTTTGGCTGTCGCTTGGATTTTCCTTTCCTCCTTTTTTGATCTCTACTTCAATTTTATAGTGAGAAGGTGTCAGGTATACAATTCAGGATCACATGGCTGGTTTTTGTAAAGAGTAGACCTTGATAACTGCTCCACTCCATCACAATTTAAGCGGAATCTAAAGTGAGGCAACACACTCCTGTGCAGGATAGATTTTACCATGGCCACAACAGAGCCATCAAATTCAGGCCATGACACACAGAGCGCCCCTCTGATATTCATCATCTCACATCGTCCCAACAGAGCAGCAGCCAAGCCATCTATCATACTTCCTGATGGAAAGTAGTCTAAGCCCTTTAGCAAAGATGAATCTCCAGAACCAGGATCTGCACTACTTCTTTCAGGTGATGTCTCCAGCTTGAATGCAAAGGTTTCATCCGGTGAGAGCTTCCCTCTGAAGTTCTGGCTTTGAATTGAAGCAAAAATTAGAACTCTCTCAGCAATAATAGATTGACCGATCAACATCTTTGCAACGAGGTGACATCTTTCTGCAGCTACAGGACACTGAACAGTGACCAGTAGTATTGAATTATCAGCATCATCACTGATAGCATAGATGTTGCAGGACTTATCTCCACGAGAAGGTTCAACTGAGATTCCAGACAAGGCAATCTCGGGGATGATAAGAGTTCCAATTAGATTTTTCGAAGGTATTTGGTCAAAGATGAAGAGAGATGGAGAAGATAAGGCAACAATCAGGAGAGATGGGCGAAGAGGTCCATCAAGTTTAGGATTTGAGAACACGAAGAAAGGAGTAGGAAGGGGTGGCGATGGAGATATAAAGTTGCTGAGGTCTTCCTGGAAAAACCTTGATGGTGGAGGTATCTCAGTAAGGACATCTTCCATGGTTATACCTGCCCAAGTTGCACAACCTGAACAATTACCACATAATCACATTCTCAAGTCTTACCCCAATTTGTGGGTTCTCTATAGTAAAGAGAAGAAGACCACAACAAAATGTCAGGCCATAGTCACCATACCAAACACCAAATTTACCAAATTAGAGTTCCTACACCTATAGCCTGAGTCTATATGTTTGATTATGCTTGACTTAAACATTCTTCTTAACCTGGGGACCATATAATGTCAATGTCATCAATCAATCAATTCAATGCTCACCAATGCCCTTGATTGCAGTGTCATAAACCACAAAAAATCACAAACTTCAAATAACATCACCTATTATTGTGCGCGAATCATGCAATATCCATCCATGGTCGCAACTCGCAAGTCATTTAGGCAACAAAAGGAAGTACTTATCCCAACATAACAGAGTAGGAGACAGCAGCACCTATTCCTACATGAAAGAGAGCAAAATACGAGGGACTTCTAAAGCAATTCAAGTTTTACGGCACTTGCTAGAATTGTCGGCGAGCAACATCACTCTCGGGCAAAGAATGAATCATACCGTGGGAGCAAAACCGTGCGGTGCATCATGCATACAAGAAAAGCTATAACCTCTCTTCTTCTTCTTTTTCTCATTTTCGCCTACTTAACTATGGGCAAAAGAAAGAAATACACATTATAAATGACATCAGCTCTTGAACAGATAATAACCGCAGAAGACGAATTACAGAGAATGAGAGGAACATCCAAGAGACCGATTAATTCGGAGATTCCTCGTTCATTCACACATCCATAACAACATCAAGGCAGACCAGAAGAACTAGACCCATTAACGAAAGCCGCCACAGTCAACAGCTTCAGCGAAAGCCGGCAGCAAATGCAGGGTCGACCCAAATGAAATTACAGTATGGGGAGACAAATTTGCGATGCTCGAGCTAAACCAAACCAAATTCGTACAAACCCGCCACCAGCCGCAACTAGTTCTACCATGGAAGCACCGCCCAAGCTAAGCGATTTCGCAGGAAACGAAGAACAACCCAGAACAGAAGTCGAACACGAGAGAGGGGTTGAACGTACCTCCGACCGTTGAAGAAAGCGAGCAAAGTCAGTGAGCGAGAGAGGAATTTGCTTAAGTTTGGAGTGTCGTCCCCAGAAGCTCTCAGATGGCGACTGGGATGCAAATCGCAAAAGTTAAAGTTGTCTTCTTGGTCACGAAAAACTCAACTTTCTTTTCGGTCTAATTCAATAAAAAAAACCAAAATTTTAGATTAAGTCCCAAATCTATTTTAAGTTTTTTTATTTAAAAAAAATCTCAAATTTTAAATCTAGTATCAAATTTACCCGAACTTTTTTTTGTCTAAAAAAAATCCCAAACTTTAAATTTAGTCTCAAATATGTCCCAAAATTTGTTTTGTGTAAAAAAAATCACTAAATTTCAATTTATTTTCAAAATTATATCCTCGTAATCCAGTTCCAATTTGACGTGGTACTTCCATGTCAATAACAAATCTACATCAATAAAGTAATGGGGCTTTTTCTTAAACAATAAAAAGTTCGGGGCAAATTTGGATTGAACCTAAAAATTGGGTTTTTCTTTAAATTGAAAAAAATTTGGGATGGATTTGTTATCTTCTCTAACTTTCATATCCTAAAATGGTTTTATCAATTTTTATTGTGTTTGATTTATTATTGAAGTGGAAATGGGACGTTGGTATGTATCTATCGTCCTATTACTTTGCTGATATGGATTTGTTATCGACGTGAAAGTACCACGGCAAGTTGGGATTGGATCAATGGGATATATTTTTGAAAATAAATTGAAATTTGTTGATTTTTTTTTACATAAAACAAAATTCGAGGTAGATTTAGGATTGAACTTAAAGTTTGGGATTTTTTCTGAGACAAAAAAAATGTTACGTCAAGTTGGGATTGGATCAATGGGATATATTTTTGAAAATAAATTGAAATTTGTTGATTTTTTTTATACAAAACAAAATTCGAGGTAGATTTGGGATTGAACTTAAAGTTTGGGATTTTTTCTGAAACAAAAAAAATGTTCATGATAGATTTGGGACTGAATCTAAAGTTTGGGATATTTTTTTAGATAAAAAAAATTCATAGTAGATTTGGGACTTGACATAAAGTTTGAGGTTTTTTAGGGAATTCACCGCCTTTCTTTTCTCTACCGTTATCGTGCAATCATGGGCTGGGTTAAAGCCCAGTCCATAGTTGAAAGTAAAAAGCCCACAATTTGGTACTCGATCGACCTGGACCCAACCCGATCCGACTTGCCCCCAATTTAACAGTTCTTGCTCTACTCTAGTCCCGATATACATTGATCTTCTAGCTAATTCATGTCTCCGTGTCGTGTCATAGTCGTGTCATCTCATAATCAAGTCTTCTCAGGCTTAGGCTTGGCACGGACATGACACCTTCGTTAATGGTGTCAACACAACAGGTTTATCGCTAACGTGAGAAAATGTATTTGCGGAGCATCGACACAAATGGCATATTATTCTATATAAAAATTCATTTTAATGTGTCGTGAACGAATCAAAAGCGTGGATCCGCGCACGATGTATCTATTACTCGTTTATGAAGGCATATAATTAGGCTTGACAAGAACATGCTTAAATCGCGTGCGATGTGTCGGATATATAATCATGCGGATAGGTCATGCTAAAAAATTGCCAGTTCTAATTGGAGAGGGCTAGAGCGCGACATAAGTTGGGGGAAATAACAGAGTTCGGATTCATTGAGTGAAAGGTTTCACATGGATGGTTTTGGAGAAATTTGCTACCCTCCTTTTGCATACTTAACCGGGGTCATGCGCGGTCGCAAATGCACATTCATTTCAGTCCCAAGGGAATTACAGTCAACAAAAACTGTCAATGGAAAAAAGCGCGCTGCATGATCGTGCTGCTCCAGGCTCGACCCGAGTCGAGTCATACAGGCGCAAGGGCTTTTTGAGCGGGCATGTACAGGGGCATTTTAGTGAAAACTCATGATCCGAAGATCCGAATGTAGAAATTTTTACGAGCAGCCTTGCGCAAATATTTAGATCTATCCCGAGACCGTCCAATGATCATCTCTAAAAGAGACTACTCAATAAGTTCAAAACCAAAAGCTCAGAGAGAGAGATTCTTCAGGGAACATCTCAGCCTAGATTCCATACAAGGTTTCAAAGCAATGAACAGCTAGACAAATTGTATCAACAAGTAATTCTTCCTTTTTCTATTGCTGGAATTGCATCAACAAGAATTCAGTTCCTCAAGAATCCACTTTATTCAATGATACAGATGAGAGAGTTTTATCCAAGTCAAGAATCAAGTTTTGGTTAAAAGAGAGAAATGGCCAAGAATCAAGCTCTCTGGTGGACAATTCAAATAGATTCTCTGAAAAAATGCTTCTGTGTCAGGCCTAAATGAATTCATGCATCCCTTCGGGTTGCAAAAATCAACTTTACGCAGAGGCGCTTGGTATCAGCAAATGAACATATCAAGTACCTAAACTAGGCTGCTGTTTCCCATCTGTGAAACAAGAAAATCATTAGCCACCATTCCTGAATGACTGGTAAACACAATGCCCTGAAACAATTCACATTCTAGAAACAGACCGAGCCATTATCGTACAAGGGCTTACCCCAGAAAGAAAACTATACATTTCAAGAACAAATTGTCCCATTTGATGTTACATAGAATTTCAAAAGGAAATCCTATGAGCTCATTATGTGCCTGTATTTAGCAGCAACTTAACATGTAGAGACACTCTCATAAATCTGAAATCTGAGACTAATATGTTCTGCTGAATATTTCTTTGGGGACTTTTTTTTTTACAAGTTATATTATGTCAATTTCTTTTATTTTAAACTCAGTCATATCTAACCAACCAAACATAACATAGGATAGTAAACACTGATATCCTGTCTCTTATCCAAGATTTCTCAATCAGTGCACGTGACATAAGAAACATGGAGATTTCTTCACCTATTTTATCCTATTCTCCAGTCGTCATATCCTATAACCACATGCAGCTAATGTCTATAGCATTCAGTGGCCAAAATAAGAAAAGGGGGTCTACAGCATTCCCACTCACATTAGAGCTTAATGCTTCTAGAAAGAAAATCCAGTCGTCCCAAACGTCAAACCAAGTTGTTGTAGTCCACAAATTTGACATTTATGACCATTCCAATTCATATACAAGTTCATAATTTTTATGTGATTTTAACTTGCACACTAAGCATACAAATGGTTTTTGCAGTGATCTTTGGATGCTGCGGCAGCTTACCATTACTTAATCAATCTTCATGTCCATCTTCATCTTCAGAATCTGCAAAGAATGAAAACTTTTGAGAGAGGCAGCATAAGCACCTAAGCCTTTTGCAAGAGCCACAAAAATAAGAAGCATAGGCTTTGCAAATAATGGTTCCTTAAACTTCATATCATACTAAAACACTCTGCAGTGAAATTAAGGAAGATGACCCCCCGTTGCGTCTACAGCATTTCCACAACTTGTAATGGTGTCAAGTTACAAGTTCCAAATCAGCTAACAGTAACCAAAGACAAGGAGAAAGAAAAGGAAATCTAATGAAAGTTCTGTTTGATTGCATCAAGAAGGGAGTGGCAATGTGTCGTGATACCACCTAAGTAGATCTCTGTAAAAGTTTTCCTGATAAACAAGACCCTTACAGTGTATAAATCAATTATGACAACTGGTGAAAAGATGGAAATCCACTCAGTGTGCCATAAGGATGTTATGGGTCTGTAGCTGCCCCAAAATTTTGCTTGGACTAATGAATATTCAATTAATGCAATCTTTTGAGAAGATAATACTTTTCCCATGGAATAAGTAATTTTGGCTTGAGAATTTTCTAGATATGCTTTATGTGCCTTTTACCCTGAGAAAACTTAGATTTACTTTTCGCCAAAAGAAAATTTTTAGTGTAGAAAACACAAAATTATGATGTTTTTTGAAGATCAAAACTGACATAGAAAAGCCCATCGTTTTTTTGTCCTCCAATTCCCCAATGCGCTCTTATCATTTCATGCACTCTAATATCTTAATTATGAATCTCATGCATTGAATTATGACAATGTTTTCCATAAAATTGCCTTTGAAGATCATGGCTTCCATTTCAAACTCTATCAATACATACTGATTATTAGTTTTCCATCAGATTGGTAAATTTGTCATAATGAAACAGAAAATGAAACAAGGGGTAGTGTGGAGATATTTCTCCAGAGAGAGACTTTGGGATAATATTCTTGAAAGTTCATGGAGGAGATGATACGGTAAAGCAGGTTATTCTCTTTCTTCCATCAGTGGCATTTTTAATATTAGACCAAGGAAGACTAAAAGTTGTGAAAGTTGTGAAACAGAAGGCAAAAATCAGGAGTTCCACTGAGGAAATGATTATAAAGCATATTCACTATTGAAATCGTTAAAAAGGCCCACACTTTGACTCACCAGATCTGACATCATCAGTGACCTGCCCTCTGGCTTGAATTTGCTTCACAAGCATCCGGAATATCAATACCCACCAATAGACATGAAGAACAAGCAAGCAAATTAGAAGACTATTGAACACATAATAATAAATTGGGCCATCCACCGGGTGTTTCTCTTTATCCAATGTCAAGAGAACCTCGTAGCTGTCATTCACAAAAGAAAACAAAAAGTCAGATATTAACTCATGTACAGGAGGTAGCAGCATATCAAAAGGCAGTCTCGTGAATGGCTAAAAGCTTATAATTGATTATACCTAGGAAAGCTAAATTCTACGCTAAGAAGTGATGGTTTTCCACTACGATGTATGTCGGTCACCATCTAAGAATGTCAAAGATTCACTGAGATTAGCACGATTACCATGAAGCAGCCTTCATTTTCTTCTACATTAGACAGAAAAAAGGACATCAGAACCATTGTTCCGCTTTGATAAGATGCACACAGATTTTGAAGTTTGGACCATGCAGCATTGGAGTGTAGCCATCTTCTAAAGAAAGATGGCAAATATATGGTGGGAGTCAAGACCATGAGAATTTTCAAGAAGGAAGACACTGAAAGCTCTGCACTTTAAGAATATAAAAAGTTGGTACCTTTTAGAAGAAACTAGGAATAGCATAACAAACAACATCAGCGGGGATCAAAGTTGGGTAGTTGAGTAATCATGTGCAATAAGTTTCATTGTCAGCACGTCCCATTGTGTGCCTTCCCCCTTATCCTGTAGTCTCTGAAAGATTTTGAACTATGAAATATTCTTGCGATAGAATAGCTCATTGCCCCAAGTAATTGGACATAGCTCTTAGCTTGTCATTCTAGTAGTACAAGTTAGGAATTTAGTCAGTGAATTAGAGTTGCTGAGTATTCTATTGAGTCAAATGACCAGCGTGTGTTTCTCTCTAGCAAGTGTGAGTGCAACTTTACAACAGGACTTACATCCGCACTCACTAATTATTTCTATTTGGCTTATAAAATTTTCACAACAGCGAAGGATATGTATCAATCAATCTACAGAACTTCAAAATCAAACCTGAAAACAATCAACCATACATATAAACATGATCACTCTATAGGTGAATAATCCAATTTGTTACTTATACCTCAGATTCAAAAGACTCATGAATTGTGGATATGGAAAATGATGGAACACGCTAAGATCTTGCAAAAGATAAAGCAAACCACGAGCACGCTAGGTGATAAATGTTTACCTTGTACTCCAAATGATCCAAAATGGGTAATAAATAAGACGCAAAATGATCCAAGACAAAACAAAGAGTATAAATGCGCCACTGGCAATCATCTCTGCCCCACTGTACTTGGACATCTTCCCTACTTCCAGAAGAATATCACTGGTATCGTGAAGAGCTAATACAACCGAACCCACTCGGGCAAACCTGCATGGGATAAATATGGAGAAAAAGAGAGAACAGTCACATGAGAGCTTAATTTCAATAAAGCGTATAAATAGCTTTCTTATAGAATGAACCAAGAAGCATGCTCACTGTAATAGGTGCCTAATGCATCTAAAGAACTAAGAAAGAAAAATTTTAGAAAAAAACTATGAAGTGTTCTCCTGAAGCAAGAACCTCGCCTTGCTATCCACGGGTACCCAATGCATCTAAATTACCAAATAAGACAAGCCTTCTACTACTCTCTTTCTGCCAATTTACACAAAATAAAGAGTGAACTCTGCAGCAAATCTTAAAACATACCTAAATATGTAAGATAGCACAATTAGAATCACAGTAGCGACATGATGACTCATTGACACTCCAAAGTCGGATCTTCGTGTTTCCCAGAAAACCAAAGCAAATATGGAGTATGTGTAAAATCCAGCAGCATACATGTACACCCCCTTCAATTTCAATCTGAAATTTCAAAAAGAAAGGTCATTAAACCAATAAGCGTACTTTCTGGAGGAAGACAAGATTAAACCCATTAGCATTTCAGTATGACACACATGGAACTCACTTAATCTTCTGGTCAGGCCAAACCTGATCTCCTGGTCCTACCCAAAAGTATCTAGTATTAGTGAACCAAGGTTCATCATAGGTTACGTATAGAGCCAGAATCTCGGCTGAAAGAAAGTAAACACATTTCCATGCCGACTCCTTGAATTTTCGTATCTTCTTTCTGCCATCCGACTCTACATCCTTCATTTGCTGCCCCTTCAACAAAATCAACCGTCTACCAACTGTCTGCAACATCATCAATTTTTCAGATGAAGCACAGAGATTTAGAAAGCAGGCTAACTTATCAAAGCGCAGAAAAGAAGGCTATAATACCATTGAGAGCATCAGTTAATAGCATTTTCAGCATGTAAAATGCTAAAAAAACCCAATTTAGTAGAGAGACTGATATACTCATTATTCATTTAACCAACTAATGCTGGATTCCTCCAACCCCCAAACCCCTCTCTACAGACCACAAAAAAAAAAAAAAAGAGCAAACTCGAGTCAAATGGCGTCCAAAGAATGGTTCAGTTTGCACAACCAAAGCGATTATCAGCAATCACATAAATCCAATTCCCACCCCAGAGCCACAAAACAGCAATGCCGGAGCAAGTGTACGTCAGTTGCAAGAGGAAAACAACACAGCAGCCTCCGAGAACTGCTACAAACTTTCAGGTACAACCCAGCATCCCAACAAAAAGTCGACTCATGAAATCCAGCCTCTTGAGCGAGTCAACGCCCAAGTCGGAACACAGCAAGGACAACAAGCAGCAGCAGCAATCAAACATTACAAGCAGCCATCTCTGCCCCCGCACAAGTGCACGCGACACATCCGTTGATGTTATC
Organism: Syzygium syzygioides; assembly: GCA_031216285.1. Taxonomy (NCBI): domain Eukaryota; kingdom Viridiplantae; phylum Streptophyta; class Magnoliopsida; order Myrtales; family Myrtaceae; genus Syzygium; species Syzygium syzygioides. The sequence continues at coordinate 38,000,228 of CM062243.1, forward strand.
TAGCGCTCTTCCGGTCGAGGCCTTAGTCGAGGCATGATTAACGGATCGCACAGAGGAGCTCGACCCCCCCCGTGATGCCCCCCCATGCCCCCCCACCACACGAACCATCCGCAACACACGCTACTACTCCGGACTCCAACCCCAAAAACAAGCCACTCCCCAGCTCGACTCGAAGTCACGGGGCTCGCGATCACGCGAGGACGGCCGAAGAACGGAATTAATCCAGCGGAGCCGAATCAATCGAGCCATACGCAAAAGAGAGGGAGGAGGAGGAGGAGAACCTCACCTCGAAGACGAACCGGTCGAGGAAGAACCTGACGAAGGGGAAGAAGAGAGCGAAGAAGGGGAGGGCGGCGAAATCGCCGTACTCGGGATACGACTCTCCCTCCCAATCACCCCGCCTCAGCTGCTCCACGTACTCCATGCCTAACCCCCCGCACCCCCCACCCGATTCAATTCCGGCAAAGGAAAAAAGAAAGGTGAAAAACAAGACTTCCGGCCAGCCGTGTCACTGAGTCAACTCCGACAAGGACGAATCACGACGCAGAGGCAATGCGTTTCGGAGACGGTGATGGGGGTGGTGGTGGTGGTGGCGGCGGCGGCGATGGTTTCCCCGTGCGTGCGTGCGTGCGTGCTGCGTTGAAATCTGAGAACTCTTTTCCGGTCAAAGGATCAGAGAAAGAGAAAGAGAAAGAGCGTGGGGGCGGATCGAGAAGTGGAAGGTGTAATTCCCCTATTATTTTTTATTCGGGTTCGGAGAAATTGACCCCCGGATCGCCCCGCTTATCTCGAAACTGCCACTGCTTCGGAGTCTCAAGTTAATTTTTATATTCTCCAAAATAAAAAAATTGGCCGGGAAATAGATTACGGAAATGAGAGGGAATAGATTACGGTCCTTGCCTCAAGCCGGTTGTTGGGCCTTGGCGATGTGGCGAGGTCAAGCCTCGCTGTGGCTGGGCGACGTCGAGCCTTGCCCATCTCGGCCTCACTGGGGGCCGGTGACGTCGACCTCATCAACCCTTGTCTTAGGCCATCGCCAAGGCCCGGTGATCGACTAAAGGAGGAAGAAGAAGGAAGGAAAAAATAAAAGAAAAAAAGAAAAATTTTAAAAACCTTAGAAAATTATTAAAAAAACTAAAAAAAAGTTCCACGTCACAATTTTTAGGGTTGTATCAAATGCTTTTCTATTCTTTTTCTATCCCGAGATTAGAAATTTTGTATAATTACCAAACGTGTTTTTCTACTCAGAAACTTATCCAGAAAATATAAATAGAAAAAACTATTTGGGCAGCATGTCGCGCTTTATACGCATCTCTCTCCCCTTTCATTTTCAAATTAGTGTGGACATGAGACTATGCTGAGATTTGGGCGACGCCACTGAGCTCGAGCTTGCTGCTTTACAAGGCTTGTAAATATACAATTTCGAAGATCTACTTTATGTGGGCATGTTTCTGGCCATTTTTCCAAACTCAACCTAGCACCACATCATTCGGCATATTTGATATATGATCATTGATTTTATCTTATTTCAGAAGTTTAGCTCAATAGGAAAGTTAAAAATAATAAAGCAGGAAAGTAAATTATGGAATTTTCTATATATTTCTATATATATATTAATAAAGAATACATCGACCTTTTTTGTAGACTTTATCGGACAACTATTCTAATATAATATCTCAATTACGATATGCATAATCAAAAGAGGATATACGCACAATTTTGAAAGGAAAATTATCAAAAAAATCATACACATATTGTAATTGTGTCAATTCATACGCCGATCATGCTGAGCATCAAACCTCATATATGATCTCGAATCCCCTTGAGTCTTTCCTCAAGAGACAAGCTAATCCTGCCATCCTTATGTCTAGTGAACAAAAGCCACAAATTGGAGAATCTTCTGGATGTAAACTAAAGAGGACACAGCAACAACATCTTCTGGAGAAGTTGTTCATATGAATGTTCCTATGATACGAGAAGCTCCAAACAGCTTCATGATGCAACCAGAAGATGATGATGTCCCTAAGGCTACTTTCCCGGATGTAGCCCCGGAAAACAAGACTACTAGCGGTCTTACCTTTACACTTGATGATATTCCTTATCACAAGTGGCATGGTAGATTACAAGAGTTTTATGCATGGATGAATGCAAAAGCGACCGATCCAAATAATGATCGGTTCCACATACTTTTAGAGTTTACTGCCAGATTTACAGGCAGATTACTATATTGGTGGCTAAATCTTCCTCCAGCAAATAAAAACACCTTTCTAGCTCAAGACTTTAATCAAGTCATCCGCATAATGCACATCTTTTTCATAGGAAGTCCCGAAGATCTCCTAGAACAAAAGCGAAAGGAGTTCTTTGAGAGCAAATGCTGCTCTTACCAGAGAAATGATCTCAATCGACACTTCCAAGAGATGATGAAGCTGTATTGTGCACTTGGTGGAGATCTAGTCCTTAAGCCAGTATTCTTAGCATCTATCCCTTCATAGATCTCTAACATGGTGGACAAATACTTCCAAAACAGTAATCGGCACACTTCAGATGCCTTCCTTGATGAAATTCAACAAGCTATCCATATTGCCTTAGATGAACTGTGCTTCCATAGAAAGGCATTCAAGGAATTCATTGAAAACAATCAGACGCTCGATAAGGCCCACAAGAAATCAGGACTCCAAATCAAATGCGGCCATAAGGACTCTTATGACTGCTCAACCAAGAAAAAGAAACATTTCAAAAGATATTCCATCCATCAGAAAAGGAAGGGTAAATGGAAATTCCTCCGTAAGAGTAAGTGGCACAAAGGCAGCAGATGAGATAGAAAAAGAAAGAAGAAAGATAGATGTTTTATATGTGGAGGTAAATAACATTTTGCAAAGAATTGTTCTCAGACAAAGAAGAGAAGCATAAATCTTGTGGATTCCATCTACCACAAGATTGGAATCTCCATTGAAGAAGATGATCCCAAATCTCTCTTCTCACTTGAAGATGAACCTTTAGAAAAAAATAATTTGTTTCATCCAAACTTTTTCAAATGCCAGCGGCGATGACGAATCAGACTTCGGACGGCATGTTTTTCTTTGAAGATTCATCTCCATCGCAATCACCAACAACTCCATTAATCCAAATGTCCAAGAAAAGTCCTATTTCTTTCAAACCATATGTTCTTCTTTAGATCTTTCTGTCTAAATATGCTAAGCCTATTTCCCTAATAGCACTCATGGATACCGATGCAGATTCACCCATCCTTGATCCCAAGCTTCTCCCCGATAAATATTGGGAAACCCACACTCAGTATTTTACCTTTGCATTAGGAAACACATTTGCCACCAAGGTTAGGAGCAAACCTATCAAAATCCAATTCTTCCCACATTGCTCCATTGTTTATAGGGTCCTCGGTTCTCCATCTCTTGACCAAGACCTCATCATTGGTTGGGACATTCTAACCCGACTTCCTAGTCTTAAAATGATGCCAAATGGGTTAAATTTCACTCTCAATTTCGAGAGTTTGTGGAAACTATGAAACTCTATCTCATCTAGTCAGAACATTTAGACCCTATCCTTCAGCTTCTCTTGGAATCATGTGCTGAAACTCACACAAAGTTTCTCACCAAATGTTAGCATCCATCGTGAAAAAATGAAGACTTCTTCATTAAGTTGCCTTTCTAGAAGAATGAAGATATTAATCTTACTAAAGTGAGCCACAAAGGGATGAACCTTGCAGATCTCCAGCTTGCTCGAACAAAATGCGCAAACTTAGTCCAGCAAGGTCTAATTGAGCCCACAAATTCCCAATGGGCATGCGAAGCTTTTTATGTGGAAAAACGTGCTCAACAAGTTTGTGGGAAAAAGATGACAAGTTTAGCCTTTAAACCTTTCTAGATGACAAGTTCCCTTTGCCTAACAGGAAAACCTTATTATTCAGTCTGTCTAATGCAAAGGTCTACTTCAAGTTCGACTAAAAGGCAGGATTTTGGCAACTAGGGATTCATCTGGAAGATAGACATAAAATAGTTTTTTGCATCCGAAGACAACACTTCGAGTGAAAAGTCCTTTCATTTGGATTAAAGACAACCCCTTCGATCTTCCAAAAGGTTGTGCAGAATTTTCCATTCTATCAGTTCAAATTTTCTAATTTACATTGATGACACCCTACTTTACAGTGAGAATGAGACGTCTCACTGCTACCTTCTCTCTTAGTTTGTTGACATAGTTAAGCAACATGACATCATGCTCTCTCGAAAAAAGATGAAGGTTGCCCAAATAGAAATAGAATTCTTAGGCATGCAGCTCAAAGATGGTGCTTTTCAACCAAGTGACCATATTGCCAAGAAACTACTCAAATTTCCAGATGAGAATCTTTATCACAAACAACTCCAGCAATTCCTTGGAATCGTCAATTATCTGAGAGATTTTGTTCAAAAAATTACTAGGTATATGCATCCTTTATAGAAAATGTTACGGAAAGATCCACCTCCTTGGGGATCCTCACAAACCAAGGCAATTCAATCACTCAAATAAAAGTTACAATTTCTACCCCCGTTACATATTCCCTCTGATGGCAAGAGTTCTTCAAACTGATGTGGGCAATAGTTTTCTTTGAAGAATAGGCAGATGGCAAAAGAAGAATCTATGGACACAATAGTGAAAAGATTTTCTCAAGAAAAAATTCATTATCACTCAACGTTCAAAGAAATTTTGGTTGTTAAGTATGGAATTAAGAAATTCGAATTCCATCTCATTATTTCCTTATGGAAATGGACATCCTCAAATGTTAAAATTCAAGCAGAAGATAACTTCACATCCTCAAATTCTTAGATGGGTGGAATGATTTTCTAAGTATTCTTTTGAAACAAAGCACATTACAGGAAAAAAGAATGTGCTTGCTAATTTTTTATCCATACCAAATCTTGCAATAGCTTCCATCAATATGTATGCCTCTAGGATAGCTACTGGACGCATCAAGGCCCAATAAATGTTCCATATATGGCCAAGTCGAGAATACCCCCCCTAAAATTCCAGAGTTGATTCAGGAAATGTTTTTGTTTAAAGCATAATCGATATTTTGAGGGTATATCAATGCAAGGTTTTCAAAAGGTATAAAGGATTATGTTTAAGACATTTAGCATTGCATCCAAAGTACCTATTCATATATCTTCTTACTATTTCCTTAGATGATCCATTTCTTGAGGAACTCAAATGGTTTTTCTGGTATTTGTTAAATTCGCATACCACAGCCTTTGAATTTCGTATAACAAAGATGCCCCTTATTATTGGCAACATCATTCAAGGGACTCCCCTTTTCAACATCTAGGTGAATTGCTTGCATGGTTAAAACCTTTGGGAGCTTGAAAAACATTTTTTCAAGGACAACTCAGGACTTTCAAACCTAATATAGAATTATATACCATTGTTTTATTTCATAGACCATGAATGTTCTTAAGGCCCAATAGAGACCTACACAAAACACCAGCGCATGTAGGTGTTTCGACATTTAAACCACAACCAGCTCTAAATGAAACGTACAAAACTCTCCATGCTCGTGTTCGCCAACTTCCACAAGAATATTAGGAGCTTCAGAGAATTCTATGCCAACACAGCAAGATGATCCCTCCAAAGATATGGCCCCGTGGTAATACCATATGACACCACTCAAACCCACAATTCCCTGAACAAAGTTTACAAATCTGACAAGCCTTCAAAGAATGTCACGAAGATGATCTCGTTGATGATGAAGATGACGAACATGCCACATTTTTCCAAGATATTCCCTCTTCCTCCCAAGGCCTATGAGGTGGACCACTAGCTCAGGACCCATATTCTTTATTCCTCCCGTACAGTTATAGCTTATGCAGCATTGATATTGATATGCGACACGTAACAAGATACGACACGACACGACACGACACGACACGACACGACACGACACGACACGACACGACACTACATGTGACATGTCATTTATAAAAAAATAGAGAATTTCGACACGTTGTGACACGTTATATATTAAATATATATTTTTATATATACATGCTAAATTATCATTTTTATAATTATATCAATCAAATTAATTTGATTCAAATCTACAAATAAATAAATAATACAAAAAGAGCCTACAATGAATTTATACTAAAAACATTAATCCACCATTGTTAATATCATTCATTGTTTCAATTTAAGAAATTCAACTACATTCCATTCGAATAATCCATAAAACTTGAAGAGAGAAAAAACAAGCAATCCACATTCCACTATTAAATTTAACATTTAACAATAAGCCAAAAAATAAAAAAAAATCCATATTTCATCATCAAATATAACAAGTCATTCATTTACATTATCCACTTCTTCTGAAAAAAACAACAGACTCCATCTTCAGCTCATTAAGTGAAAAACTCACAACTTCAAGCACTCAAATATCTTCAAACGGGTCAAATGCATCTCCAACAACATCCCACATCTTGATCTCTCATTCTGCATATTATGGGCTTTTTTTTTTTTTTATAGAAGACGTAGGTTGCTATGAATGAAAACCAAATCTTCTGCACGTTTTGAAGCCATTTTATTTCTCCTCATCGAGTGCACAAAGGAGTAAGTACTCCAATCCTGCTTGGCACATGATTAAGAAGAAGGTTGTGCAAGAAGTTTTAAGGTAATGCTTTGAAGCATAGGTGCACTTCGACCATGAAGAACCCATCAAGCCTTAGGATCCATAGAATACTGATTTTGAACATAATCAAATTATCTAAACTCCCCATTTTTGCATGCAAAATCTATATACTCCAAATTCACCTTATTGAATTCATCCAAGTTAGGAAAGTATTTCCTAATGCATTTTTTCTTTCTTGGATGATCTCGTTATCCTTGTATGGAGAAACTCAGGAAGGATCTTCATTGAGCTATTGATCACTATAGTACCTTATTTAATAAAATAAAATAAAAATAGAAAACCATAATAAGTAAGATGAGTATTATATTATCATGTTAAAGAAAGAACAACTAATAAAGTAATAATCTCATACAATTTTAGAACTTACCTAAGATTCAAGACATGTGCCAAGTAATGAAGTGGAGTGTTGTTTCTAGTCCAACAACCCACAAGAATTGTATGAACCGCCTTATAAATTGTAGACTCCTCATTGAGCTTTTTCACTTCATGCTCATATATAACTCTCTTCACTTTTTCAATCATTGAATCCCACAATGTCATAAACTAAGTGAAGATAAGGCTTGTCGATGTCACAAATTCTAAGCATGTCATAAATATGAGCTATGAAGGAAAGTATATAATCAATTGAATCCATCAAAAATCATCCAACATCTTCTCCTTGACAAGCTTAGCCCTCTCTTGATTATCATGTCGATAGATATTCCATTTGTCGCAAATAACCATGCTTTGAAGACCACTTTTTATTAACTTAAACCTCCTAAGAATCACAATCATCAAAGCAAAATATGTATCCGCTACAAAAAGCAACTTCAAGTTAACAAACTCATTGTATATTGCTAACCTCATGGAATGGTTCACGATGAAATATTTGATTTGCATAACTTCCAAAACAATCTCGGAAATCTAACTATATTCCTCATAAACTTCATGATTGGTCTCTGTGTTCTTTGCGACACAAATGTTCTTCAAAACTAGATTAAGAGTGTGCACCACAGAAGGCGTCCAAATAATGGATGGAAATTCTTGCTCAATGAGTTGTCCCGTGACCTTACAATTTGCAGCATTTTACGTAATTACTTGGACCACATTTTCATGCCAAATTTCATTGATTACTTTTTTGAATAAGTTAAAAATGAAATACATATCTTTTGTTTCTCCCGAACAATCAATTCACTTTATAAACATGGGTTTTTTATCCAACATCGCCATAAAATTAATAAGTGATCTCCTCGTGAGTCACTCCATCCATCACTTACAATACTTACACCATTCTCCCTCCACATGTCTTTAATATGTGCATACAACCTATCAATATTTTTTTTTGGTAAGGCACAACCTATCAATATATATTTTTTTATAAGGTAAGTAGTATAACTTTTCAGCGGACAATTACAAGTGAGAAGTTGAACACAAAACCTCGTACTTGAGGAGACATAAAATGTCTCAACGGGTGCAAAAGTGTCACAGCTAAAAACAAGCGAACAATGTGAGCTAGAGGCTAGTAAAAGACAACCAGCCATCACAAGAAAGAAAGAAGATACAAAACTTTACAAGCTCAAAGAAAGATAGTCGCCGAGATACCCCAATTGGCTTGTAATCTTCTATTGCGGGGGTTGTCAACCACAGTCTTGAGAGAAAGTCCTTTGTCCCTAACAACCTTAGAAAGGTGAGTGCGCATGGCAGGCAAGTATAGAGACCGATTCCTGAAGAGGATATTGTTGTAACCTATCAATATTTGTCTTCTCTTTTTATAACAAAGTGGTCCTCAACAAATTGTATTTTAGTGGTACATATCCCGCAATATTATGATTAGCAGCATAAGTAAAAGTGAATTGAAAGTAAGGGTTCATTACTAGGTTAAACGGCAAGCCTGCCGAGTCAAACATCATAGCAATCTTATAATTCAAATGTTCTCATTAAGTCATGTTGAATGCCTTCTCAAGAGATCCTCCACTTCCACTTCCAATTTTCATTTTTTTGGAGTATGAATCAATCCCACCACTACCATCACCACTAATTGAAAAACTAGAAGAGGGCAAAGCTACATTTTTAGGCACAAGAGTCGCTAATCTAGTATTAACCTCTTCATCTAATTTTTCAATCTTCAAAAGATCCTTTTTTTTTCTACTTTTCCACATTTTCCAATTCCTTTTTTTCACTTATCATCAATAAATGGGCCCTCACTCTCGTATATGAACTCCTAAAATCTTTTTTGCAAAAAATTGCATTTCCAATACAAATTTCCCCTCGCATCGCTATGAGTAGCTAGCTTAGTAATATAACTCTATAGTGGTTTATTCAAATCTTCATTAATAGATGTAGGCGCTTGTGTACAAGAAGTGCTACTACCTATGCTTGAAGTCGTTCTACAAAAAATACAATCACAAGAACTATAAATTTAATATGTACACCACATAAAGATGAAATATTTCTAGCATGTTCCACTTTTTCTAAATAGCAGGCATGAACACAAACAAAGCAAGTTGAGATAAGCAGGCTAGGTCTCTAAAAACAGCCGATATAATTAAGTTAAAAACTTCATGCTATATAAATTTCTCCACAAGGGAACACCACCCATCCTTTCTCATTTAAAGCCATCCACATTTAGTATCCCAAACCTCCACTATTTATAGAAGTTTGGTGATAACCAGCCTAATTGCATATCACACAATCAACCACAATGTAATGTGTTTCATGTACCATCCAAGGATCATAATATGTATTTAAGCTTGTATAATCGTGAAAAGATTTGTGTTGCTTACCCAAAACACAATCTAGTTGACCGAAACTTGAGGAGGGAAAAGCAAAGCATAGACCAACTCCGTAAGCAAGTTGATGATTTATGCTAGATGCGTTTGCCAACATCGATAACAATGGGAATAGCATTAATGGGAATATAAGACGATACAAACACATAGTTCCAGTTAGCTGACAAGATGACATTTACTTTCTCTCGATCAGGAATAATTCAACAATGATAACAATCTAGCCGCCGGTTTAACAAAAAATATAAAGGAAGGACCTTATCGGTAGAGCTCTCTTAGAGATTCTTAACCTCTTAGCCAACATAACAATCGCATCCCCGTGCACATGTGACACGACACAAAGAATTCAATTTTCGCTAGCTAAGCTGAGATGATCGAATCTCAGAGGGCCATAAGGGATTTGATGAAACATGGCCAAGAGAAGCCACACAATCTTAGGGAAGCCAAAAAAAATTATCAAGAAAATTTCCAACAAATCTCACCGAGGCAACCCAACATCAAGCAGAACGAGTCACGGAGCCCTAGGGCACACAGTGAAGAACTAGAGGTTGAGCGAAGAAGAGTAGTATGATTAGGGAAAGAACAGAGAGAGGTGTAGCTAGTTGTGGTGGTGAGCGGCGTGGAGAGAGCCTCGCGGTGGTCGTTGGTCAATGAAAAGAAATAGAAATAAGAGAATTTAAGAGGGGGAGGTCGTCGGGTCGAGCGAAGAAGTCATAAATAGAACAGAAAGACCCGTGCATGTTTGACCCTTTTTCTTCCACTTTTTTCTTTCTTTATTTTTTTATTTTTTTTAAATTTACATTTTGACCTTTAATTTTTTAAAAATTTATAAAATTGGCCCCGTGCGTCTCGAAATCGCGTGTCGAGATTCTGGATTCACATGTCGGAGGCATTGACTGCGTGTCGGAGCATGTCACTGCTACATAGGTTACAACTAGCCTCTACTACTTTCCAGGACTGACCTTCTTGGCCACAGCTACAAATGACCTACCCTTTATCACCCAAGGGAAAGAATCGTTGGCCCATCTACATCCATGTCAGGAATCCCTGATGATCCAATCGCTGACCAATTCCTATCCCAGTGGGAAATTGACAGCCTTATTAGAGCTTATCAGCAGCAAAATGATGGAGATAGCTCAGACAACTCTGCTAACAACACAGAAGAGAGATTCGGTAATTAAGTAGGCATGTGAAAAGTGTGGATCCAATGTATGTGGCATGAATTATATGTGTGTACTATGTAAGTGGCGTTAATTATATATGTGTAAATGCATTTACTTTAAAAGATTCTCGTACTATGTAAGTGGGAATCCAATGCTTTGGTGACCACATCGGTCTGGGCCTATATAAGGTAATGTATTGTGTAATGAGAGGGCAAACCTAGACTCATAAATAAAATCGGGTTGTGTTCTAAAGCCATGACTTTCTAAATTCTCCTCATCTTCTCCTAAAATGATCTCCTCTTATTAGGATCTTATTGTTGGTTCGGTAAGGTGATATGGTTAAGCATGCTCTTCACTTGCCACAATGTAGAACCTGTGGATTAGAAAATTTGAAACTTAAAGAAGCAAGTGTGGAGACTGAAAGGCGGTCCCCCTGAATGGCGAAGCAAGTCAATAGTTTAGGGATAACATACTTGTCTCACTTGTTCTTCTCAGCCAATCCATTTTGGTATCAGAGCCATTTGTCACTGAGATTGGACCAAGATCATCATTCCATGATGAGTTATCAGTTCTAGGAGAAGATTTAAATTTCAACCATGACTGAACACCAGCCTATTATTGTTGATGCCTCTCTTTCACTAGATCTTCTTGCCTGCTTTCCTCAAGTCTAATGCTTCTCAGCTTGATTATCTTTATGAGGTTACCTACCTTAGTGAAGATGACAAGATGTCAAGACTCAGCTTCATTTGATAAATACATAATTTGCTTTTGCCAAACCACTTTCCTTTTCACCTTTCCATTCTATTAAGAAGCTTATTCAGCATACTCTCAAGGATGTTGTCGCGACCTACCCTCGAGTGCACCACCTTGGGATTCGGCTAATGGATTACTAAGCTTGAATCTAACTCGAGCTCTTCTAGGCCCATACCAATTCGCAACTTTAAGTTCAAGTTCTTAACATGTAAATGATTTTTATCTAAGAATCGCCACTAATCTATTTTTGGTGGATCGATTAGAAGCCCAAGTAAAATGCGAGAAAATTACTCTACTTCTACGAGCCAGAGATTAAATGAGTTTGAGACCTGATTACACTATATTACTCTAATTCCCTTTTGATACCACTTCATTTTCTTAAAAAAATTTATGCAGGCAACTTGGATTAATTTTAAGCTAGATTACTAACATACAGGGAGTGATCATACGAATGTATAATCATTAAAAGAACAATCAATCAACAAAGCAACGAAATCAACACATCAAGTCAATTAGGTATTTTCGGGGTTTTTCTTTTATCTTAAAACTAACCTATGTGACATGTAATTTTTTTTTTTTTGCATTTTCGACCAATAACGTAAGCAATCAAAGATAAACAAAACATCACCCACCAAAGATAACAACACTTAGAAACGTTATCCCATCAACTTGATATTTCCGCAAAAATAGAATCAATATCCTAATCTTAAGGCTTAAAGATCAAGATAGATTTTCTAACTGCACAATCTAATAATTCCATCTAAAGGCTTATAAACAGAATCAAAACATCATATCGCGTTGCGGATTAGGATTTATCCTATCGCTCAAATATGCAAAGTTAGGTGAAGATAAGCACAGAATAAGCAATAAAATATCTAAATTGACTTGGATAACATATTTACCTAAATGCGCAAATAACTTTCCAAATTTGAACTTCAAAGGAATAGCTCGTGTGGCTGGTCAAGTGATACTCGGTTAATCAGACAACAACTGTCGCGGCTCGCCAAAGGAGATCCTAGTAAATTAATTCTTGGTCTTTTAGTTTGACCAAATAATCTCCACCAAGAATCACAACCTTTTTGCTTCTTTCTCAATACTTCGCAAGTAATTCACCATGTAATAGGAGACAAGTTCCACCGCTTTGACCGAAAGCCAAAACAAGTCATGATCTTTGCTTTGCCGACCAGCCTCGGGACAACCTCGGGTTTTCTTCTATCACGGTGGGAACTAGCGATTAGGGACTGAGAGGACGCCGAGGAGATTCAGACTCACTGAGAACCTGCTAGAATTCACCTTGGTTTGCTAGTTTGGTGCTAAGATTGTAGGAACAAGCTGGAGCGGTCATCTGTTCAATGTAAAAACGGCAGGACGTCATCAGATCAGCAACTTAGTGCAGAACAATGACTAATGCCACAACACAATGACGGAGCTCATCGGGACAGCAGGCTCGACAGACTGCGTAGTAGTAAGTCTTCGGAGGCGTGGCCACGGGTCTGGCCGCCAGGGAAGGGAGTTCCGCCACAAAGGACTTGCCAAGCTTACTCTGTTTTTCTCTCAATTTTCTCTTTGTGTTTTGTTTTTTTGTACGTGTCAAAAGAGAGTCCCCCTTTTCTTGTCCGGAGGAGGTCCTTTTATAGGTGAGAGGGCTTAGGCTTTTCAGAGAAAGGGACCGTCTTGATAATATTCAAAATATATTATGCTTTGGCCTGAAGATAGTCTCAAATATATGCCTTCCCGATGACCGATTCCACTTTCCTCTTCTTGTATGTTTTTTAGTTATAAAAGATATGAAAGAGATAGAACTTGCCGATCTTTCTTCCTTTTATTGCTTTGCAATCTCACTCACTTTTATTTATTTCCTCAAACGACCGAAAAGTAATGCCAAGGAATTATGAATATCTCCAGCAGATCAAGGAGGATATTTTCGGACACGTGCCCTAATGCCTACCTCGGTCAAGAATGAATTGTGGGTACTTTGTTATTCTATTATTGACAAAGTGCACTGAATTAGAAATATAGGCTTTCTTAAAGATCGTTCCTTCGTATCACGCCCATCGCGATTTCCTTTTTTTCTCATTCCAAAGATGAAGATCCGCACGTTTTATATTTTGCCCTTGCCAAGATCGTGAACTCCTGTGTATATATATTTTGAAAACTCCCCCATGTGCAAAAATATTCAGCCATAATAATGAATGGGCTTGGCCAAGTTCCCAATCCACGTGAGCTCAATCAAGTTCAGAACTATCCGCCACCGGTCCAATGTAAATGCAGCTACTTAATAAATGTTTTTAAAACTAAATATTATGCAATTTAACTTTAAAATTTTTGTCAGGGGCTAAAGTTTAGTCCTTAATTTTTGTGTAATTATTTCTAAATGATAAGTTAAAATTTAGGTGTCAACAAATGTCAATGAATATGTTCAATCTACCCACTTTGATTAGCATCCAATTCCTGCTACCCAACAAGAGCATTTTGTAAATCACCAGATACCTCCAAAGTTTGTGCAATAGTCGCATTCTCGAGGTTATACATATCTTCATTTTGGAGCAGTTCATCTTGCTCTACCTATTCATGGCAGGAAGGGTCTTCTCGAAGCAGCCCATATGGCCTTCCTTAATACCAAATTTGTCGAGTATCAGCATGCCTGCATTGGAATAGTGGAAATCACCCTCACTGACGGCACAATGTTTGCGACTCTTTTCCTCAATTTCAACATGGCGCTATCTGACCTCCATCTATTGAACGCCCTCAAAGTCCAATTGCAAATAACTTGCGCTCCTTAAACTCCTGATTTTGTCGCAGCTACTCTCCATTGCTAGATGGTATATTGTATCTAAAGCCATACTTTGGACCTAAAGTTGTCCTCCACAGAAGATGCTCTGTTTATTTCTGTGGATAGCAACCATACACCGTCTTACATTCATTTTCCCAGATTTAAAGTTGTCCTCGCGTAGCCAGGGCCTCGCCAGCCATAGGTGAAGTGGGCCGCGCCTGCTAAGGCCATCGTAAGGCTTGCCTCGCACCTAGAGCGCGAGGCATGGCCGCGGGCAAGGCCGACCTCGCTTGTGGCCCTCAAGCCTCGCCAGCCGCCGTGGGAAAAAAAAAGAAAAGGAAAAAGAATAAATAAATAAATAATTAATTAATTAGAAAAAAATATTATTAAAAATTATTCACATCAGTACCAGCCGGCTAAAATTAGCCGGATGGACTGAATTAGCACAAGTGCAAAAGGTTTCAGATTGAATTAAAAAAAAAGTTTATGAATGAATTTGCACAATTACAATAAGTTTATGACTTTTTTAGTAATTTTCCTCAATTTTGAGATATATGAATAATTAACAGAATTATCAAAATATCTCTAACAAAGAAAATTATCTTACAGAAATCCTAATTATCTCTAACATCCCCTAAACTCAATGTGACCAGCTTGGGTTTCAAAATCAAGTCAAACAGCATCGAGTAGCTTACACATGGCGAATGAAGCTGAGACGTGTTGGATGAGGAGGCATTCGATGGCTGTTTGTGGCAAAACTTTCGAATCTAGCTGATCTAAGGACGACGAGTTTGGTGGTAGTGTTGGCTTCTCGAAATGACGAGTTAAAGGTCAAGAATCGGAGGCAAAACATGTCACATTCAGGATTTTCATAATAATATTAAGGATATAAAGTTAAGCATTATTTAGCTTGGAATTTCGAAAGGCATACAGGTTGTTAATTTTGTGAGATACGGAAGATGCGAAGGATGATTTTCTACGATTGAAATCACTCTCCGATGTGTTAGAATTAAACTGATAGATGTTGACATGTGCTGACGATAATTAATTCATTGCCATAATAATTGTAGAAAAGGGCTGTATGCTCCAAATTACTTATTTGATGATTTTCAAGTTTCAAATTTACTGAATTGAGATTTTTCTACTCTTCAATGTTATTCCCTAATAATTTTAGTGGGTTCAAAATATTTTTTGGATTTATTGGTATTTAGAACGGACACCGGTTTCCATGTTTAAGTACCAATTTTCTAGATTTTTTTGGTAATTTAACAAAAAAACTACTTTGGAATGAACCTTTGGTCTCTCTTCAAGTTTGGTACTCGCCTTTTTTCAATTTCTACCAAGTATTTTAAACTACAAGCCTTCAATTTTGCGACGTTGAACTTGGCTAACCATAAACCTGTCAAATGGGTGAAGGCTAGGTTTGGATCGAGCCATAAATGATTTGGCCCAAATTAATCCATTAACCTGTTTATGACCATTTTATTTGTACTGTAATTTTTCAACTCATACCCGACTCGACTTATATCACTAAAACACTTCCGTATTTAATCAAATCTAGGAAAACTTGTTACTTATGATCTTTTTTTAAAAAAATTACATTACTAAAAAGTTTCCATGCAATACTAAATTTAGTGGACAATTTTTATAAAAAAATTGAAGCTCCATTTATTTTGCGAAAAATGTGACATTTCTAGAAAATGTTTTCCATGAAGTCATTTTCTTGGAAAAAAAATTATATTTTCCGGTGTTCGGTTGAAACTTGAAAATGAACAAGAAAATATTTCCGCCATTTGGTATAGAAAATCTGATTTGATTTTTCTCCTTGCAATCCTTTTAATAATTTTTATTTTTATTTTTAAAAAAATTGAAT
The DNA here is from genome assembly GCA_031216285.1 of Syzygium syzygioides. Classification (NCBI taxonomy): domain Eukaryota; kingdom Viridiplantae; phylum Streptophyta; class Magnoliopsida; order Myrtales; family Myrtaceae; genus Syzygium; species Syzygium syzygioides. The sequence continues at coordinate 38,016,225 of CM062243.1, forward strand.
TTTTAATTATTTTTCTTTAATTATTTTATTTTTCCTTTCCTTCTTTTTCGACCATTGCCAGCCACATTTACGGTTGGCAACCGACCACAGGCGAGGTTGGTGAGCTCGTTCCTTGCCTGTGGCCAGTTATCAGCTAAAATGAAGAAAAAATAACAAAAATAAAAAATAAAAAGAATTATAATTTCGATTTTTTTTAAAAAAATTATTATTATAAAGCTAAAGAGGGAGAGAGTGTGTGTGGGCCAAGTGAGTTGGAAGTGGGTTCTAAACTCAACCCATTTAGATCGATTCATTTTAAGGTTAAAATTTTAAAACCCATTTAATGTAGGCTCTTAAAAATTGAAGTGATCCATAAATGACCAATTTATTTTTTAAATTGGTCATATATGGATTTAATACCCATTTTGACAAGTTTAGCTAACAATGATATCATATATTGCATCATCTCTTCTAACTTTTGCCAATTAATACTTTGATGACTCATTCATTTTACTTGGCCGAAAGTTTCTCTTTCATTTCGTCAAAATATCTCCTTTTTAGTTATTCTTATTCGGCTACTTATATCCTAACTACTCTTATTAGAGCCACTTGTAACATAACGGTTGGAACACCTATATCTCTCCTTGACACCTATTGTTTTTAACCTAATGTGATTTATTACTTTAACCTTGGTTATTTTTTCAAGCAAATTAAATATGGTCATGTGTGATATTTTTTTTGTCATATTCCCCTCTGATCTTCACCATGTGTCTTTTAAACTCAAAGTCATCATTATTTTAACCTTGGTTAATTAATATTATCTCTTGGTAACTCTTGTGTAGTTTACTAAATACATTTCCCTTTCTCTTGGCTGAATAACGGATCTTTGAAAGCCTTCAAGCTTCAAAGTGGGAGTTCTTACTTTATTAACTTCCGATTTCCAACTTTTTTCTTCTACCTTCGTTCTCAAATCTTATAAGCCAAAGCGTGGGTCCCATCTCCTTGTTATTAAAACTTCTATCTCAATCTTTCAAGCGTTGACAACATACCTGTCAATGGTGGCCCTTGGCCAAGTCGAGGCGAGGGCCGACCCTAGGCTTGCAAGACCATGTTGGCCCTTTTGGCAATGGTGGGGCGGCAGCGGCAAAGGCTTGTAGCCCTCCTCGCCTGGTCTCGCCCCTTTCTTTTTATTTTTTTTGTTATTTGAAATTTAGCTTACTTTTTAAATTGAATTTAGATAAATCTTTTATTAAAACTATATTTGGATCAAAACAACATCGTTTTAGCCACATCATTGCCACATAGGATAAAGAAAATTACAATAAAAAAGCCACGTCAACATTTTCCGTCAACCAAATTTGACAGAATTAATGAAATGACTTAATCGAACCAATTTAACAAGCTTTAAGACTTGATTGCACTTTTTATAAGTTGTATGACTCAATTACACTTTCATAACAAGTTTTAGAATTTCAAATGCACATATCCCTATATATATTAATGAAAAATACCTCAACTTATTTATAGGCTTTATTAAATAACTATTCTAAGTTAATATCTCAATCAAGATATGTACAATCAAAAGAGAGATATACGTGCAATATAAGTGCAATCTTGAGAGATATAAATAATCAATTGAATTATCAAAATATCTCTAACAAAGAAAATTATCCTAGAGAAATCCCTAAATATCTCTAACAAAGAAGTTCAATTGAGCAATATATTAAATTTTTATTCCATGCCTTGCTATGCACGGGTACCCAATGCATCTAAATTACCAAATAAGATAAGCCTTCAACTACTCTCGTTTTGCTAATTTACACAAATTAAAGAGTGAACTCTGCAGCAAAGCTTAAAACATACCTAAATATGTAAGATAGCACAACTAGAATCACAATCACGACACGATGACTCATTGACACTCCAAAGTTGGATCTTCGTGTTTCCCAAAAAACCAAAGCAAAATATGGAGTATGTGTAAAATCCAGCAGCATACATGTACACCCCCTTCAATTTCAATCTGAAATTTCAAAAAGAAAGGTCATTAAACCGATTAAACCCATTAGCATTTCAGTATGACACACATGGAACTCGCGTAATCTTCTGGTCAGGCCAAACCTAATCTCCTGGTCCTACCCAAAAGCATCTAGTATTAGTAAACCAAGGTTCATCATAGGTTACGTATAGAGCCAGAATCTCACCTGAAAGAAAGTAAACACATTTCCATGCCGACTCCTTGATTTTTCGTATCTTCTTTCTGCCATCCGACTTTGCTGTTGGAGCCGAAGTGCATGCATCCTTTGTGGTCGATTTTGCTATCGGAACTGTAACTGAACAAATGCGATCGACATAGCTGGCATGGCTACGACAAGCGAAATAAGCTAGGCTTTGCTGAACGAAAGTTACTATGCGAAGACACGTCTTCAAGGTGTCAAAAAATACCTCCATGAAAAAGAAAAAAACTCAACTTGTGACGCATTGCGAAAGTCGTAACACGACCACCATAGCGATTTGTGAGACGCGAATGAGGCACTCAGGTGAGCAATGTCCAACAGTGGTGCATGGGGTGCACCAAGTGCAAAGTATACCCTGTTGCGCTAGGGTTGCCTTAATTAAGATGGCTCTAATACCAAGTTAAGATTACTAAAGCGAGAAAGTGAATTGTGGAATTTTCTGTATATTTCAATATGTATTAATGAAAAATACATCAACATATTTATAGGCTTTATTAGATAACTATTATAAGATAATATCTCAATCAAGAAATTGCATAATCAAAGAGAGATATAGGTGCAATATATGCGCAATATACGTGCCATCTTGAGAAATCGGATAATTAACAAAATTATTAAAATATCTCTAACAAATGAAACTATCCTAGAGAAATCCCTGATTATCTTTAACAAAGAAGTTCAATTGAGCAATTAAGGGTGCGAATGATAACCATTATTTTTATATATTTTTCTATTTTTCTGTTTCCGGGAACAGATTCCAAACACAAATCTGTTTGACAACGCAATTTCATTTTTTTATTTTCGAGACAGATTTTTAGCCTTGAAATAGGTTTGGACTAGAAATGAGAAGTAAATTTTTTTTTTCTATTTGTAGAATAGAAATAAAAAGAACAACTCTCTTATTGCTCGCCCTCACTGCCTGCCCCCACCCAACGCCGCTCGCCCTCACTTGCTGCTGCCCACAAGCCATTCATCACTGCCGGCCACCAAGAACGGAAATTTAAGAAATTTAAGAATAACCTATCAAACGAATTTCTATTCAAGAACAGAAATTTTGTGTCGTTATCAAGCGTTATTTCTTGCTCAAAAACTCGTTGAGGGAATAGAAATAGATTTAGCCAGAAATAGGGGTGAGGAAGAGAATGGTTATTATTTGCGCTCTAAATATTTGTTCCACTTTGGAATTAAAAAGGTATCATTGGAGTTTCTCATATTTATTTTTATAAAAAATGTAAGGGCCATTTGGCATGCAGATAGTTTTTGTAATTTTCATCCAAGTGAAAAGGAAAATAAAAAATCTTCTGTTTTCAATTTCCTTTCTATTTATGACAAAAAAAGAGATTTTTTAAACGTCTTGGATTGGTGAAAGCAGGAATATTTTCAATAGAAAGTAAAATTTGGAAAGGTGTTTGGTTGGATTGTTTTCAAAATAAAGAAATCTTCGAAAATGATTTAAAAAACATATTTCGTTTTATATTTTTCTTTCCAATTTAGTATTTGACAGTATAATCGCTGAAATTAACTTTACCATTTAGTTATGTGAACTTTATGAAGAAATTAACATGAGTGTTTTGGACTTGATGGATCAACTAGTACATATCATTTAAGTCAAAATTGGTACATGTTCTGAATCTCTCGTATCTTGAAAGCATCTTAGATTTGTGGGGCAAAAACTTATTAAAAATGAATATCATGAAAACACTGTTTGATCTCATTGGTTTTTAGATAAATATCCAGATTGAATGTCTTATATCAATTTAAAAAAATAATGAATCAGTGTGAATAACATGAGTAAAGTAAGAAAATTACGAAATAATGGATCTTTCTTAATCTGGAATATTATTTGTCAAATTTATGGAGTAGGATATTTTCTTCTCATCCCTGTTTTCTCTTCTTCTGTTTTTGGCTGGCTCTTTTTTTGAATATTTGTTATTATTTGTCAAAATTTGTATTTTCTTCTTTTTCTGAAAAAATTCACAAAAACACCAAATTATGTCCACTATAACACATTTACCTAAACTTTTTTATGACATCATAAATCCCAAATCTGTACTCGTATGACACATTTACTCTAAATTTTTTTAAGTGACATCATAAAACCTGAAATTTGTATCCGAGTGACATATTTACCCCAAACTTGTAGCCGTCCGACATATTTACCATCCGTCAAAATTCTGTTAACAAATACCACTAAAAATCTTATGTAGCTACCGACATGGACAACGAAAAGCAAACGGTATTGCTACGCTTACATGGCAAAAATATGTCAACTCATTATTAGTTCTTTTTCTCATATCTTTTTCCTTTTTTTTTAACTTCCTCCTACATTTTCTTCCTCGGTTTGGTGATGACGAGGACGGAGGCGATGGCGATGGTAAGGGCGGCGGCGGTGACGAGGGCAGCAGTAAAGACAAATGAGGAAGGAAAAAAAAATCTCGACGGAGGGTGAATGTGTCGCGTAGATCTAACTTTGAGATTTTTGGTGTCGTAAAAAATATTCAAATAATTATCACGTAAATACAAGTTTAGGATTTTTTGTATTACAAAAAACATTTGGGGTGAATATGTCACACGAGCACAAATTTAGTGTAAATTTGTTACATAGGTACAAGTTTTAGGCTTTTGATATAAAAAATTGTTTAAGGTAAATATGACAGGATAGACATAATTTGAAGTTTTTGATGGAGTTTATCTTTTCTCTAATATTCTTGCCGTTTCGATTTTCTTGGTTATCTTCTTTCTTTTCCCGTTCTTTCGTTTATCTCTGAGTTCAGTCCGCCGTAGCCACTGCTAGAACTACTGACAACCACAAGCTGCGGCAGATGGGTTTGGCCGCCGACGAACCAACAGCTTTCTGAGGAAGAGACAAGCTCTGCCAAATCAATGACGGTCACCGGCGCCGAAAGAGGAGATGAACTTGCCCCGTCTATTTCATCACAGTCTGAATGATTGGTGGAGAGAAATACAGAGGGAGCGCACGCTCAAGTATAAACGGGGAAGCAGAGTGATTCGCGGCCATTAAAAACACTGAAATCGACTTTGAGTAGTCTTTACTCTCCATGATGAAAAATTTAACTCCTCATTTTGCATTTCAAACAGGCCAGTGTTGTTTCTTCAGGAAGAAAATGCATACCGCTATTTCATTGCCCAAAGAATTACGTGTTGCTATCCCGACATGCATTCTCTTCGTGAAACCAGACGAGACACTGATCCATTTCCTAAGAATTCTGCCCAACAATGCATATGTTTGTTATGGATTTGTTCGACTCAAATCTCATGTTTGATTTTTTGAATGACTCATGTAGCTCTTCATTCTCTTTGATTTTTTGTTTTTCTTGTCTTCTCCCTGTTTTCAGTTCTTTTCATTATCATCTCAGATCTCTTGTCCTCGTCAATAAGGGTACTATTTCTACCCCCGCAAGGTACTCAATTCTGTACAATGAAAGACACAGATGCATTTGAATGGTTCAAATGCATGCTTCAAGCTATAACAGCAGAAGATCATAACTAACATAATGCACCCAATTTAATTGAAATCCACTGCATATGTGTCTCACTAAGCACCGATCATGAATCAATGCAAAAAGAGAGAGATGCTGATCGATCTACGATCCCGGACAAGGGGGCATATCCGGGGGCATGTTGCGCATGCTCGTTTCCTTAGTAGGACCATTTGAAACGATGAAAGCCATGGCCATTCCCCAGCTCGCATGGCGTTCCAGATGACAGTGCATGAACCAGACTCCTGAGAAATGTGCCCAAGAAGTTAGATTGTATACAAATATTGGTGGTAAAAGGAGAAATACTACTTCAACTCCACATATTCGAAACCAGTTTCACATTGATATTAGTGCATACTAGTCGCTTTCCTGCTTCCGTGGGTTTATAGGAAAAACTAGCACATGTTCCTCAAAGCCATGATTGGATAATGTACTACTGTCAAATGATAATTGCATATGCACTCATGTCGTTTTGATAGGTGAAAGTACCAGGATTATCGGCTTTGAATCTTATGGTTGCCCATCCATTTTTTGGTAGTGCGACGGTGTTGATTTTGGGTGGATGGGTCAAATTGTATGTTGGTATGCTCATGTTCGGAGAGAAATTCCCGCGACCGAAACCGACCAGGTAAAAGCTATAACCGTGTAAGTGCATTGGGTGGTTCTCGGCAGCTGGTATATTAGTCCCCTGGAAGATTAATTCGACCTCTGAACCGTATTTGATTGGCTTCACGACTGTTCTTCCCACCACGGGATATGTCACATTATCACCTACGTCTCCCTCAAAGTCAAAATAACGTGGAGGTTGATCAGGAAAATCTGTATAGTAGATCCCCGGTAGCTTCCTGCAAATTAATTGCATAGTCGAGATGATGATTTTGTTAAATAAGCTATTGGAATACAAAATGCTCAGTTCAAACGCATACCGGTAGTACGCTTGTAGAATGTCGATGTTTGGCACCGTCCAGCTTATGTTATTTAAGCTCACCGAGTGCCTGTTACCATGTGGACCTTCACAAGTGTCACCCTGGGCGCATTCCACGTTATTCAGAGAGACCGTGAGGTACAAGCGTTTTGTGATGTTCAAAGGGACCTTAATAGTATGCTTGTCATCGACCAGACTCTTCAGAAGCCGCATGAAGCTCTCAGCAGAATCCCTATCTGTCAAGCCTGGAAGTATGATAGAATTAGGATATGCAGGTGGTTCGTAACGTCCACTGTAATGGAGTATCGCCGAAGGCGTAGTTGTATCAGATGGAGCCTGAGTGTCCACAAAAGGACTGCCGAGCACGTAATAATGACTAGGTTTTTGGTCTGTCGTGACTAAAACATCCATAGTTTGTCCCGGAGCTATCATTATGTAACTGGTGTTTACTTGCTCTAAGTAAGCTCCATCCATCCCGACAAGGGTAAGGGTGTGGTTGGCTATGCCGAAGAACATCTCTTCATTCATAATAGCACTGATGATCCGTAGAAGGTAAGTCTTATTGGGATCAACTGCCATCCGGTAGGTAGGTTCTGCATCATAATAGTGTCAAGAGCCAAGTAAGGTCCGACCTATTTATTGAAATTGTGATTGATGTTAGCTAGGCGTAAGTTTTTCTGATGGAATCCTTGGTATTTCGCTTTCTTGATCTAACCCAGCATGTGTTCCCTTGTATGATAAATTAGAAATGATATCGTGTGGTTGTCGTTTTTTTTGCTATATGACAGTGATATAGACAACATCAACTGTAACGAATGAAACATGCGAACGAACTTAGTACTATACAAATCATTACCTTTGGAGCACTGATAAAAGTCGCCGGGTTGGCCATTAATTGTGTAGGCAACCGATGTGTCCACGTCTCCGCCGGTCCTCGTTGCATTAATGACCATCTCAGTGAGGTTCTTTTCATACCATTCACCTACATCGTCAAAACAAGCATGGAATTTGTGTTCTACTTTAGTTTATACGTACACTAACCTTACTGTTATCGTTGAATCATATACACAGGCCTCACCAAGTATAATCGTCTGCTCCCCATCATGTTTATACGGACGCTCATTTCCAGGTTTAGGGTAAATAATGAGAGCGCCATGCACGGATGCTCTAGTCCAGTCGTTGTGAGCGTGCCACCAGAGTGTCCCTTCTTCTTTATCAAGCACAATCGTTTGAGTGAAATTTTGCTGGGGTTGGATGGGACACTGCGTAACATACGCCGGACCATCATGCCATGGATTGTACATCTGCCTCGCTCCGTGCCTGCACGTGGGGTGTGGTTCAATGTTCTTTTACCATCGTTAACCTTTTGGTTTGGTTGGAAAACAAAAACCCAAAAGCAAAGAAGAAAGGCGATTTTACCAGTGAATTGTGACGCCGTAATTTCCTTTGTTCACAACAGTAATGACGACAGTATCTCCTTGGTGCGCCCAAACTGTCGGACCAGGGAAGCTGCCATTGGCCACTAGGATGCTTTTGTTCTCACATAACCTCTCAAACTCAGTTTCTTGTAGCTGCATCGTGCATATCACGATTTCATGTCACTTCGAGCATGTAAGTAATTGCGATCACGTTGATGCGCATGCTTGTGATGATGATGATCACAACGTCATAACAAAGGAAAGGCCAAAAGAAGAGCGATTCCCGAAACGACAGTGTCAAATCTTAACAGACTGCAGATGATGTTCACTCACCACGAGCGTATAGGAGTGGACATCGGCTTGGGCCATGCAGAGAAGAAGGCTGAAAGTGCAGAGAAACCCTAAGAACACAGCCCAAGAGCTTTTTTCACAAGCTCCCATTTTTTCGAACGCAAAACACGTCCAAAAAGAAAAATTCCTTTTACTCGATTTCTTTGTCTTGGTGATCCTTAAGGTTGCACAGATGGGCGTAATTTACAAAGGAGTGTTCGAGAAAATATTAGGCACTCCCGGAGTGCCATGTCGATGTGCTCTAGTAACAATAAAATTTGCGACACCTTTCTGTTCGAAGAGGCCGAACTTGCCGAGAGGTTGCCCGCAAACTTACCGACTACAGCACTCTGCCCCGAACCGGAGGGACCGTCGCTCAGGCCGAGAGAAGACGAAGATTCGCACACCACCACGCCTTCAGCCAGTCGCAGCAAAAGGCGGACGCGTTAGAGTCCCCAACGACCGTCGGTTGGGGACTCAAAGTTGCTCATCAAGTCTAGCAATGCTTCGGGATCGCTCGGATTGCATGCAAGGTCCTCTTGAGAGAGTGCAGTGACCAGCGCTTGGAGGCATATCGAAGAGACTGCGACAGGCCCCTCGCAGCGCAATCTCGAACGCCCACACGAAGAAACAGAGCACCCAAAAGGAAAACCTCACGAACTGATTGATCACAGAAAACGGTATGAAAAAGGCAACAGAAGAAAAGGGCCGTAAGTGAATCAAGTGACGAAGAGACCCATCTGGAGGGAAAGGAAGAACAATGAGGGAAAAGAGGGGGTTGCGGTGACGGAAGTGGGCTAGAGAGAAAGAGAGAGGCTGCTGTGCGCCATGACTTCGATTCAGCGGACAACAGTTGAATTTGTGAATAGATAATCTGTTTCTGGTTTAGCTTTCTGGGATTATTTTGAAGATGAGGATGGAGAGAAGGCAAAAAAGGAGAGAGGAGAGAGTAACGGGAGTGCGTCCTCCAGGTTGAGACCCTCTTCCCCATGACCACGAACTTCACGAGCCGAGAGGGATGAGAAGAACGAAAGCGAGAGAAGAGCAGACGAGCGAGACTAACGTTAGCGGAGGTGACAGAAGAAGGACGAAGGACCCACCTCTTTCACTTCCTGTCCTCTTGTTTTTTTTTTCCTATCCAGGTGTCGCAATTCTAATGTTATTGGAGCACATTGACGTAGCACTCTCACTCTGAGAGCACCTGTAATAATTCATATGAATAGTGAATACTTGCCCGTGGCCCACGTGGAAAGGAACCCCCGAGTACAAGGCATTAAAAAAACAAAAAGACAGAAGACACTAAAAAAATCCCTAACTATATATCCATTACAAGGTTTTTATCGTAAACTTTTTTTAGTAACACTAAAAATTTCAAATTTATATATATAATATATTTATTTTCCGTCAAAGTTCCACCAACGAGAATAGATAAAAATCTGTCTACATTAATGTCAGAAAGCAAACATTAGTGACATGGCGCTCATATGATTTAAGTGAAATAAAATGACGTTATTTTAATTCAAAAATCATTCGATGGAATATTAATTGAGGATAAATGTGTCACATTGGTACAAGTTTATGATGTTTTACGTCACAAGAAAAATTTTAGGGTAAATGTGTTATAGTTAACATAGTTTTGAATTTTTGATCTTACAAAAAAAATGTCAAGGTAAATATGTCATAATAAGCACAGTTGAGATTTTTTGTGGACTTTTCGTGGACTTTTCCCTTAAAAAAAGGACAATTTTTTCCTAATTAATTATAGTCATGTAGCGCCCTTGAAAAACATGATTATTTTAGCTTGTTAATGTCAATATTTTCATTTGGCTTATTGATCAAACGTTTGATTTGAATGTTGCGTATCTTTGTTCGACTCACTACGTCATGCACTCGGAGCAAATGATGGTGGCTGTGCCCCCCGGCCATCAATTAGACACATGTGAAAGGAACGTTTTTGTTTTAGCCCATCGATTAGAGGAGCCAAGGTGTGATACTCCGATACGCTGACGTGAGAGATGACCTAGCTAGCGCTGCTCGATTAGGGTAAAAATTAAGGGAGAAAAGGGCGAAAAGGAAGAAAAAGAGAAATAAGGATTAGAAAAAAGATATACGTCGGCCCTTGAATTTAAAGTTGTCAATCTCAATTTCTCCATGGGATAATTTGAATTTATTAATTGTTTGCTGCGTAAGTTGAGAGGACCCTAATCTTTCATGATCACATATGAGATTATATCGGAAAATAAACAACAAATAGAGAGGAAGTGCTAGCTATGTTTTCAACTTCTATTGCTCTTTTTGGACCATTTGGTACCTTATAGTGTCATGCCAAATGAATAACATATAGATACGCTAGCAGAGAAACGACACGAGAGATTTACGTGATTTAACCAATGTCCCGACTCCATAGGAGGAAGAAAAGAAACTCATTGGTCAAAATTAGGAGAAAAACCAAAGAGGAAGACCAAAGTTAAAAGTTGCCAATTTATTACACTTTACATCATTCATGTTAAATATTGGAGCGAAATGCATAATTGAGTATAAATACGAAACCGTGTGTGCTTGTTTAATATATTTTATAATAACTGACTGAACAGAGTTAGATACATTAAGAAATCTTACCATAATTCGTTTAGTAAACGATGTGGGTGACATGTTGAAAACTAAGACTAGGATTTGATGTCTGTGAGCTCCTCCTATGATACTGACACCAATTATTGCTTTTTTATTGTCCTTTTCTAGGGCTGACGAGTTACGACGCTCATGTGTTTTGCCAGATGTGTATTCTTCTGTTTTATAGTTGCTAAGGACAAAACATGCTTACCTACTGCTGATTTATTCAATATATATGTTCAATCCTTGAGGCAGCATATGCCTCATGTAGATACTTCTGATTTATTCAATATAAGATTACGTTTCATATACCTATCCAATGCCCTAGGGTTGCATATGCAAAAGTGGAACTTCAATATTAAACGTGTTCAAGTAAGAACACTGCCTCTAGGAAAAGTGATTATCATAAATCTTAGCATAGGAATGACTAAAGCTACTATATAATACCTCAAGAGAGTTAGACTAGAGATTGTCATGGTATGGTACTTGAGTAGGACCACCTTTTGTGTGGTTCGGGAATGAACCATGCACGTGGAGTCCAGTGGCTTGTTCAACTGTCCAATGAGGGTACAAAAAGATCGTTGGGATAAAAGGGTTTGGACAAGGTATAAGTCTTAATAGGTTTATAAAATGCCAAGGGGTAAGAATGAACTGAATAACATATTAAATACGAAGGGAACAACTTTGCATCACATATGTGAAACTGGATGTAATTTAGAAGTTGCGACTTTCGGTGTAAAGACAAAGTTTAGAATCAGGCCTCAATGAGTGTATTTAGGAGCATTATCAAGTTAGATGACTTCTTGAGAAAGTGTCTACTTGTATAGCACAAGATAAAACCATGAGTTTCCATATAATATAGGCTAAGTAAACGAGCCTAAACGGCAAAGAAAGCTTATAAAAAATGAGCACCATCTCAAGTGAGTAAAGCCATGATATCAAGCCTTCTTAGGGATGGAAGTGGGGACTGGTCTGGGACGGCTGACCTAGTCCCGAGCCCGTTCCCTTGACTTTCTGTTATTCTCCAAATCGATCCGCAACCTACCACTGATTTTGATACGAAATCACAGTCTCGGCTCACTAAAATAGTCGAATACCCGTAAGGTACTCACAACCTGCCATAATAGTTTCGTTAGTAAACAAAAACCAAACACTAAGGCTCCGCGGGAAGCGTAACATTTGTAGAAAATATTTTTCAAGAAGTCATTTTTCGGCATAATAACAATATTTTCCGATATTCGGCTTAGACCTGAAAATAAACTGAAATTTTTTTTTTTCCGTTATTTGGTAAGGAAAATCTCATTTGATTGGAAATTGCTGACATTGACGCCAACCATCCTATGTGGAACGGCCGCGTTGACGTGAACAAAATTTATGATTTTTAATAATTATTTTATTTTTCTTTTCTTTTTCTTTTTCCTTCTTCCTCCCTCGCTGGTTGTCGGGCCTCAGCGACAGCTGGCGATAGGCCATTGGTGAGGGCCAACCTTGGGCAAGGTTGAGCCTCACCAGGATTTGGCGAGCACGAGGTCGCCAATGAGGTGGAGCCTTGCTCAAGGCTTGAGCTCGAACTCGCCGAGATCTGGCGAGGTCGAGCCTTGCCCAAGGCCGACTCACGCCTATGGCTAGTCTCTAAGGCCAGGCAATTCGGGGAGGAAAAAGTTAAAAAGAAAAAGAAAGAAAAATTAAAAAATATATTTAAAAAATATGAAAATTTTTTAAAAAATTTTAGATTCGATGGATACAGGCATGGGTGTCAAGGACCTAGGCTTGGCCTCGATACTACCAGGCATGGGCTCCGGTGTCCCAATCTTAGCTTCAATGGACTCGGGCGTAGCTTAGATGGACCTGAGCCAGGGTGCCAAAGTCTTGGGTTCGGCCTCGATGGACCTGGACCTAAGCTAGGGACCTAGCTGTATTGCCAAGGGTGGCCTGAGACAAGGGTTGAGGTTCTTGTGCTCAAGCGCAGAGTTTCTAGTCCTAGAGCTGATTTTTAGTCATATTTTGGAAAATGATTTCTGATTTTTTAGAGAAGAAATCACTTTCTTGAATTTAAGTTTTGGTTGGAAAATATTTTTCGTTAATTCATTTTCCTAAACGAACCAAACACCTGAATATGAGGAAAATGTTTTCACTAAATAAATGGAGCCTAATTAAATGATAATCATATTAAGTTTGTAACACAACCTTTATTCCAACTTAATGCAATGCAGAACTCCAGTGAGAAAACCTACAAAATCGCAAAATATCACATTCAAAATACATATGATTAAATAACATAAACTTTTCACGATAATCTAGCACTCCATTTGCTTATTGACTCATTTTTGCAAGCGATGACAGCGATAAAAGCTTGAGAATAAGTTCCAAATTATTAATCTTTCACGAAACAAACAGAGTCTAAATTTTATTGGGTTAATATCACGAAAAACTCCAAATTGGTACATCTGTGACAAATTTACCCCAAACTAATATTTTGACCACTAAAAATCCTAAATTGATACATTTGTGACCCTTCCGTTGGTTTCCGTTAAATTGAATTAATACCACAAAAAATTACAAACTGGTAAACCTGTGATAAATGAATGGTAAAACATAAAACTGATACATCAATTAACTACTATGTGTCATTTAATAAAACAATTTGATAGTAGAATTTAACGGAAATAAATTGAGGGTAAATTAGTCACAAGTGTATAAGTTTAAAAAATTAGTTTTTGGTAGTCAAAAAATTAATTTTTGGTAAAACTATCACAGATGTACTAATTTGGAGTTTTTTGTGATATTAACCCAATTTTATTTTTAATATTTGTTTTCACACTTCCATATAGGGGTGTGCAACAGGACCGGGTTTACCCGGACACCCAGACCAACCCACCCAAAAAATAGGTCCAGGAACCGGTTCTAACAAGAACCGGTCCGGTTTCTGGTTCCAAATAAAAATCAACCCAAACCTGTTTTAGAACCGGTTTTAAGATAATATACAAAAAAGTAAAAAACCTATATTGCGTTACCCTACTTAACTGGTTTTAGAACCGATTTCAGGTTTAATATTGAAATATGTTTCACAACTATGAGCGAAATAGCACGGCTCTTAAAATCGTCTAAATATTGTGTGATTCGGATAAGATATATAGACATTTTTCTAGTAATAGCAAATGCTTTACCGCTAAGTCTCTTGATTTTGCTTTCAAGATATTTCATTCGGAAACAAAAATGAGGAATTATCTCATCATAGTGCAAAATAAAGAGCTAAACATGTTGAATAAATTCCCTAGAAATGTAACTCTTAAAGATTTATACGATTGGACTATGTCTTGCCACATAGTGCTTTTGGATTATTGATTTTGATGGATTATAATTTCAATTGCTCATTTTGGAGATTGTTACTTTTGGCTGATATTGGTTTTTGTTATTCATCTTTTATTTTAAATCGTTTCATTGCTACCTATATTATTTTGCTAGAAAAACATGAAACCGAAAAAAGGAAAAAAAAATAGGTTCTTGGGTAGACCCTGAAAGTGGATCGGAAAAACAGGATTGGTTCCAAAACAGGTTCTAGAAAAAACAGGGTTGGTTTCAGATTTCAAAAATTTGGAGCCGATTATAACAGGATTGGCTTCAGATTTTAGGTCCGGACTCAACCTACTTTGGAACCAATCACCCCTACTTCCACATCATTGCAATTTGACTCTTTAAAATGGTTTCCAGTAGATGTTTGGCTCCTAAACTAGAAAAGATGGAAAGAGACTGCACTGGGTATCCCTCACCTGGATGTAGTGTCAGCCACACACATTTCACAAAAATCACAACATCACAACGCTCCCCCAACAACTTCCCACATCCAATCTCTCTCGAGATGCTCCTACGTGGCACCACCTCCGCCCCTCTCCCCACCTCCCTCCACCTCCGCACCGCCACCACCTCCCGCCACCACCACCGCCACTCCCTCTCCATATCGGCCTCCTCCGCCGCCTCCTCCTCCTCGGCCACCTTCCCTGCCGCCACCCTCTCCATCTCCGACGCCGAGCTCGAGTCCTGGGGCTTCGCCCTCCACCGCGACGCCGCGTCCCTTGACCTGGACCGGCTCAACTCGGTGTTTGTGGCCGTTGGGTTCCCGCGGCGCGACCTGGGGAAGATCAGGGTGGCGCTGGAGCACACGGACGCCCTGGTGTGGGTGCAGCACCGGCGGACGGAGAAGCCGGTGGCCTTCGCGAGGGCGACCGGCGATGGCGTGTTCAACGCCATTATATGGGACGTGGTGGTGGACCCGTCGTTCCAGGGGATCGGGCTCGGGAAGGCTGTCATGGAGAGGCTGGTTGGTGACCTGCTGGCCCGAGGGATCGGCAACATCGCGCTGTACTCGGAGCCCCGAGTGCTTGGGTTCTACCGGCCGCTGGGCTTTGTGGCGGATCCGGATGGGATCCGAGGGATGGTGTACTCGCGGAAGCAGAAGAAGAAAAAGTAGTCTTCAGAATCAAAGGGAACGTGATTGATACTAAACATTATTCAAGTAAAACGGTCCGAGAATGACTATTCATTTTTGTATATGTTACCGTTAAGTTAGTTCAGGACTGTTGTTTTTTTTTTTTCCCCGTTTTTGAGAAACTGTAACCGACCGGGCTAAGGTAGTTACATCCTTCCTTATGCATGATGAAACAACGTATTCCTTGAAATTGATTTTGAGTGAACTCTATTGATACGTCGCATTGTTCGTGGCTAACCTACCTAGACTGATTCGAGAATTCGAGAAGTATCGATCTTGCTTCCCGGTCCATTCCAAAAGGTACTGTCTTCTCTTGTTCCGGCCCGAAGATGGGAAGTACGCAAGGTCATAGAATTGAGGTATAAAGGATCACTTGGTAAAAATATGTGAGAATACGATCATTCTGGCGTTTCAGCAGAGAAAACAGCAACTAAGAATCCGAATGATCTTACTTTCAGGAGAAGAGGCTGCTCTAAATATAAGAGGACTCATTTAGATTTACATGGTCTCGAGTTTGACCATTATGGAATAAGAGGTAACTGGTAGATGAAGAAAGACAATCCTCGACACTCTGCAACATAAGCTAGTGCCAATCACCGAGGCAGGTTATAAGAAAGGAAAACCAAATGTGCAAATCACATGAATGATTTCAATCCCTGAACCCCTAATGAAGTTTTGGTCGCCTTGAACCAACAACTCAAGAACCTGGACTAGCCGCACAACCATGCCTGTAGCTGGACTTCTTGAAGTCCTAAGCTATGAAGACAGAGGTGTCTGAGCCGACCAACTCACTGCAATGTAAACAACCGGAAATGCTCTCTGCAATCTCTTTGAGGAAACAAAGAATGATGTAGTACGAATTTTTTTCTAACTGATATAATACAACACGAGAGGGTTTGCTGGCAAGGCTATTTTGTTCAGCATAATCAACAAAACTTCATCAGAAACTCAAAACTCAGTTTCTCACAAGCTTTTCTACGTTGGATGCATGAAAAGAGCGTCCATTGTCCATGAGCTATCTGAAGACATGAGGCTTGATATCAAAATAGCCTACTGCTTCCAATTTGAAGCACAGGAAATCTCTTTGGATGTTGTTCCCACGTGGCTCCATTCAAACATCTAAACATAATCAAATTGGAGAAAGAGTTAGTTTCTTGCATCAGTATGGCTGACTTTAAGTATATATGCTATAATTTTAGCATAACTTTAAGACTTCAGCAGTCAATCACACAGAAAGAAAAGGATAAGGGACTTCATAATGCTGACACAAGTTATGTATGCCATCAAGAAATGAGGTCGAACCCAATTAACAGGCCTTTTTTAGTTTTTAACAGAAGCATGTTTCAGATGTCGCTTAAATCAACCCTTTCCTCAAGCTACTCGCACCTGTATATGTTAAAAAGAAAGAGAAAGAGAAACCTAACAATGGATCAGAAATGACATACAATGGCGTCCAATCAAAGAACTTGAATTTATGTGCGGTTGAATTGATCTAAATAGCTTCTCCACTTGTCATATGATGACACAATAATTTACCCGGTAAGCAATAAAAATGCAGCAAATTTGGTAGGCAGATCACAGCTAGAAAACAAAGCACTAATCCAAAGTTTCCAATTATCTTCGAGCTTCATCCATATGCCCCATTCAAGCTCATGTCACTTATAGTGCCAAATAGAAGTGTGTTCCTCTGATTTCACATCAAAACTTGTTATACGTCATTATTCTCTCAATAGGGGAGATGGCTTCGGGAGCCACCCCCCTGCATCTGAAGATGAATTTAGAGGACCCTTCCGCTCGCTTCTCGGAAACAACACTATCTGGTGTATGCATATACTCCTTTGATCGAGGTTCACAGCACCCGGAAAATTAGCTGTCTTAATAAAGTCTTAGGCTAGAGAGCGGTCAACCAATCTAGAGATGCCTCAAGAGCCTACATGTTCACAGAACCAGAAAATGGCCTCGTCGAACCAGCACGAAGGCGAAGGAGAAAAGGAAAAGGATTCAGGGCGAGACAGGCCGGTGACACGGTGCTAGGATCACTGGAATTTGCAGTAAAACCAGTACCAAGATGCAGCTAATAAAAGCAAACGTAGGTCAGCAAACCACAGATTTCTCATTTCTCAAATGCTAATTGGATCATCTAGTTTCAAGTATGCTCCATTGAGAGTATGAACTACCTCAAGCAGTCCCTTTTTCTTTCCCCATAGATCATCATCACTTATAGCATCTCTCTCTCTCTCTCTCTCTCTCTCTCCCTCTCTCTCTGAGAAAAGAAAGAAGACAAATTTCAGGATAATTTCAAGCGCTCTGTGAGGGAGAAGCACCACAATTGCAGACCCAGAAGACGGAAGGAACCCAAAACTACAGCACATGCCTCAAGCCCAATTCACCGTGAGTTTCGAGCGGAATTATGCGAACCTGGGACAATTCATCGGGTCAGGAGACGTCCTTGACGTTGTTCAAGAACGCGGCGGAGCAGAGAACGGTGGCGACGAACGCGAAGAAACCCAGGCCGACCACCAGAGAGATCCCCGCGACCGCCAAATCCATCACGCACTGCAAGCTCACGCCCATCATCGGCATCGGGGAATTCGGATGGATGACGAGGGCGGGGGTGTTCTGCAACTAATGTCAAAGCAGGAAGGAGGATCGATCGATGGCAGCAGATTGCGGATTGGGCCCGGTCCGACCCGAACAGATGGACCTGGCTCTTTTGGGCCTGGCCCGAGTAGAAACGGTTCGGACAAAGCCCGACTGTTTGTTATTATTATTTTTTAAATGCTGTTATAAAGTTTCATACGGTCCCCGGAGGCAGTGAGGGTGTGTCTCCAGAGTTCAACGCTGCGTGTGAGGACGAGTGCCGGTAACAGATGTCGTGGACCGTGCCGGATGAGAAGCCGAGGGACGAGATCAAGCTATCCATGTCGAGGAAGCTCGTGCCGACATAGGAAGTGGTTTTTGCCAGACGTGCCGAGGGTTCATGAGAGGCGATGGCGAGGTAGAGAGGAAATTCGTGAGATTTTGTGAAACCACCTGGGCGTTGGTGTGCATGGAGGTCTCGGAGGAGGAAGATGAAGAAGCGCCGGCGATAGGCTTCGACACAAGCGAGAACAAGAAGAAGGAAAATGGAAAAAAAAAGAAGACACAAATAAAACAAGGATAAGTGCATTGGAAATCCTAAAATTTATCACGAAAGTATAATTGAGTCCTAAAATTTTCAAAAAGCGCAATTAAAATTCAAAACTTGTTAAATTGGTTCAATCAAATTCTTTCGTTAATTACACTTTTTGAAAATTTTAAGAATCGATTTCACTTTCGTGACAAGTTTTAGGACTTAATTATACTTTTGGAAAGTTTTAGGACTCGATTGTATTTTCATGACAAATTTTAGGATACGATTGTACTTTTTGAAAGTTTTAAGACTAAATCGTGCTTTCGTAACAAGTTTTATAATATCCCTAAAAAAAGGATCCCAAATGGGCCCCACATTTGACTATGTGGGATATAACATTCTAAGGAGGAAAAACCGAGGGATAATATGGCCATTTACACTGTTGAAGGGAGTGTTTTAGCCAAATGAAGAGTGAAAAAAGGGTAACCCAAATTAAATTAAAATATATATAGTTATCAGTAGTTCATTTTCCTAAACTTTTGACTTAAAATCACGATACCTTGCTTGTCTGAAAATATTAAGCCATCTTGATAAGATGAGCTATGTATTCTAGACCTAATTTTTCGAACACACTAGCTCCAGTAGATATTCCAGATTTCTCCCGATATTGTCCTATGTACAGGGAAATGTACGTAGGATCCCATGCGTTTCCTGTTGCTATTGCAGGTTGCAGTTGCATCATGAAAGGAAAAAAGAAGTGGTGGTGGTGGTGGTGCTGATGATTCCTGAAAAGAGAGAGCTTAGGTACTTACTGTTCAAGCAACACCTGAAGCGTAAGTGTATTGTGCTGCGCAATATCTGGACAAGGTGACAACAACAACAACACCACCTCAGAAAGAACAATGGCTGGACCAAGTTTGGCAGGCCTTCGTTTTCTCGCAGAAAGCCAAAAGAACACAGCAACAGAGACTCTCTCTCTCTCTCTCTCTCTCTCTCTCTCTCTCTCTCTCTCTCTCTCTCTCTCTCTCTCTCTCAGTGTTTTAGTGGATAGAGACAATTTCCAGCAGTAGAAATTATTGAATGATGAGCCACTACCACCAGCACCTCCACCACCACCTGCTGCTGCTGCTCTCTCTCACTTCTAGACTCTTGGCGATGATGGCCATATTGATTAGTCCCTCTTATAGATTTCATGGATGGATATGTTGTCATCATTCGCATTCGCTTCCGTTTTTAGAAAATGTGGATAATCTCGATCATGATCCGATGTTTGCATCATCCATGCATATTCCATGTGGATATGATGTGCTATCATAGGCATATGCCCGGTGGGTCTCATGATGATTAACAAGGATGTGTAGCCATCGGACGCACATAATTAGGTCAACAACAAATGTGCTCTTAAACATGTTGTGTTGCGCATTTTCTTCTCTTCATTTGACGCGGCGAAGAGAGCTAGAAAAGGGTTGCTCTAAAATATGAACGAATGACGAGGTGATATAAGGAAATGTCCAAAGGCAATCAAGATTTTATCAATTTCATACAAATTCATTTGCTAAACAGGACAAGTAAAACTTGTAATAAACACTTCAAAGGTAAATGATTCTCGTATGTAATACCCTAAATTTTATTTTGGGTTAATACCGCTAAAAACCCAAACCTTGTATGCTGTGATAATTTTGCCCTATACTAATTTTTTTATCACTAAAAACCCTCAAATTGATACGCCTGTTATAAATTTACCTTCAGTTTATTTCTGTTAAATTCTACTATCAAATTGTTTTATTAAATAACACGTGGCAATTGACGGAAGTATCAATTTTATGTTTTACCCTCTATTTGTTACAGGCGTACCAATTTATGATTTTTTGTGATATTAATTCAATTTAATGAAAACTAACAGAGAGTAAATTTATCATAAATGTACCAGTTCGGGATTTTTGGTGATAAAAAAATTAGTTTAGAGTAAATTTGTCACAAGCGTACCAGTTTGGATTTTTTCGTGATCAAAAAATTAATTTGGGATAAAATTATTACAGGTGTACCAATTTGGGATTTTTCAAAATATTAACCCCATTATTTTTCATATGGCGATTTTTCCCGACAATATAATATAACTCACATAAGATTATTCTTAGCGTTGAAAAGCTAATCAAAATCCATGACTCTCATCAAAGCAACTCAAGGAACACGTTGTTGCGCTCATCAGTTTATTTTGAGGATAATTCATCCCTCACATGGACTAACTCTCGTTATTGCACACGACCTCTTCCAGATCTCTACTGCCACCACTGGCGTCGTCTCAAGGGCTATCGAACCTCACATCCTTCAGCAGCTGCCGCAGATCAAACACCTCCTCCCGGAGCCTCGCGTTCTCCTGGACGGCCGTCTCGTGGCGCTCCATGGCCTCGTTCAGTCGCTGGACGAGGCTCTGGTTCTCGCCACGGAGCCTCAAGACCTGCGACCACAGCTCGTCCAGGTGCCTCTGCTTCCGCATGCGTGACCGCCGTGCCGACTCCCGGTTCGATATCATCCGTCGCCGCCGCCTCTCGTCGATGAGCCGGAGCTGGCAGTCGTCAGCCTCGTCGGATGTGCTGCTGAGGCATGAGGTGGCCGCCGTCTTGGCGGATAGCGTCACTTGTTGGAGGATCAGCTGAGGGTTTGGTATTTCGGCGAAGAGTCTAGCGAAGTCGAAGGGCGATACTGACGATGGTGCGTTGTTTTGCATGATGGTGAAAGCAGCGTGATTAGGGTTATGTGTCATTTCGGTGATTGCTTCACGTGGAACCATATCGACGGATCTTTTCTCTTATGGTTTTAGAAGGTGCACGAGATCGAGGATGGTGAAGTGTAGGGGGAGAATAGGACGAGAAATGAAGGCTTTTTATAGGATGAAGATGAAGATGAGAAGGCAATCAAAGTGGAGAAAGCGGACAAGTTTCGGACGTGGAGAAACTGTGTATCATGCGCTTACGTGAGCTGATACTAAAATCTAGCAATAATGCTTGGTATAGTATAAGAAAGGATTTCTAAAAGTTCGTTTTGAAGTGATGTATATGGATATGTAGATATTCAAAATCTTCATAAAGAATAGGGCATAAGAATATATGTAGCCCTTTGATTACTCATTTGCTTTTGCATTACAAAAGAGTATCCTCGATGACCGTATCAATGGTGGATATAGATTCTCTAAATTTAGGGAGTAGATTAGTATAAATTTAACCCTTCCATAAGGTGGACACATCGGTCTCAATAATTTTGAAGGGTTGGGAATTTTTTAAGTACTTATATTTATGTTATCTTTCTCCATCTATCATTTCCCTCTTCCTCTAATGCCCACCGTAATATCCACCACCGCGGCATGTCTAGAACCACCGTCAGCGTCACCTCCTCCAGCCACCACCTCCCTGTTGCAGCTCCTCCTCTCTTGCAGGACAACCAAACCTTAGACTCGGGTTCACCAACCTCAGCGTCGAGGTCCCATGGTGTCCGACCACAAACTTAAGGTTGTCCATGGAAAATGACGCCATACCCGTGATCATTTGTGCCAATTTCGGAACTCGGGAGTTAGACTAAGGCGTAACGAGCAATGGATCAGGTGAAGGGGGAGACTAAATTAGGGTTTTTTTCGGGGTTTGTGTAAATATACATCAAATTAGTGGCATGTAAGCTTTTGTACATTTAATTTTGGTATCTCTAGCACTAATTGGCATGAGTTACGTTCTAATGTACAACGTAAAATTCATACAATTCATAAAAAGGAGTATTGTATGACGGAGCAAACGACAAATCCCAAACAGTTTAGTTCTATATACAGTGAAACCAAAATATATAAAACAATCAAACTATAGAGCACCACTTAGTAAATTTGTGCACCTGGCATTACTCTGGCCCGGACAAATAACTGACACTGACAATAGGGTCATGCCCTTGCGGTCGTTTTATATGTAACAAAGTCTAGTATTTTCAGGATTTTTGCCAATTGAATCTGGTCATGCCGAGACACGGGCCCAGCCACTTCCACCACCATTTCTTCGTACATATGATGCTCCTCGTGCATGCGTTTTGCTTTGCATAAATTATTAATATCTAGAGAGAGAGAGAGAGAGAGAGAGAGAGAGAGAGAGAGAGAGAACATTGGATGTAGAACTAGTAACAGGAGCGAACCATGACGACACAATGAAGCTAGGTCAGTTTGAAGGGCGACTCTTGCAATATAGAATTCGCATTTGATGGTAACATCGTTGATTTATAACTACAAGCCTAGTCACGGGGCACTTCAGTTAAGACTACTGGGGCAAAAGTGAAGGTGCATATTGACCTCGGTAGATTCAATTGTTTCCATCACATACCTAACTTCCATGCATATTTTAAACGTGTCGTTTTTTCATTGCCCTCGGTCGATATTAATGTTGGGCAACACTGTCAATTAAAATCACTAATCTCTTGATTTTAATTAAATTATTGAGCAATTTGTCTACCCTTTTCCCTCATTAAGATCCATAGGATGTTACTTTAATGTATCTCATCAACCATGGAGCATGCCGAAGGGCACGCAGCAACTTGCAAACGCATATGTCGCACCAAGTTTAATTATGAAGAGATTGATGAGCAGTCCCGCACTAACAAAGCGGGAGTTTAGGTCACTCTCCACCGTGCCTTCGCCGTCGAGCGCAATCTCCTTAAATTACAAATATTACTTGGATTAAAAATGATATATACACATGACCATTATTTTATAGTTTTATTAGACATTACATAGTTGTAATGATGTAATCACCGCGGTTTAGTTTAATCTAGGCAATTGATGACTTTACAAAGAGATTATTCTGTCAGATGAGTTTTATTGATATCCATGCATCTCACCGCTCCACCATAAATTCTCACGGAAAGTAATAGGATGTTTGAGATAGTTCTTTTTTCGAGTACATCTAGAGTAATGGATCTCCCGAATATTGGGCAGCTATTGTTAAACCAGGCAGAATACTTTATGAAATGGATGGAATAGCCGAAAATATAGCCATAAAGGGTATTTCAATGGCGGCATCCAAAATGCTTTTCGTAATGGACTTAGATTGTAATCACATTATAGTCATGTGGGATTTGAGAGATGATTAAGTGACTATCCTTATTCCACTGTGAGTTTAACAGTCTGTTTTGGGTCACAAGAAAACAAATAATTATAAATTGTTACGAGGTCCACTACTTCAAAAATTTGTGGCTTACAATATGCTATTACTTTCACGGTGGCCCAAAGACTATTATGCTAGCAGTGCTCAATGAATTTACTTTAGGTATATTTTCTCATTGGACAGTATGTAACCACTTATGCCTATGTCAAATTGACGGATGTGGCAAGTTTTGTATTTTTTTTATATATATTTTCCTCATCTGATCGAGATGAGCTATGACAACCTATTATGAAAAGCGCAAAAATAATTCAATTCCTATTTTTTTAATTTTTAAGATGAGATGAGATGAGATTATATGGATAAATGCATGCAATAAGAGGAAAAGGAAAAGGAGAAAAGAAAATTCCTACAAATCCAATATGCTAAATTAATTATTAGGTGGAGGACAAAACGTCTTGGAGACGTGCGCACCAGGATGGTATCCTATTCTATTTACTATAATTATATTATTACTAGTATTTCTTTTAGGTGAGTGTAAGATGTCGAAGTTGGTGACATTTTCAGCCTCCCCCACTATGCACTGGTCTCACGTTTTCTCACATGTGAAGCAACTCTAATACAAGTTCATAGAGATGGACTCTCAAAAGAAGAGAAAGATGTCGGGTGGATTTGGACTTATTCAACATCATATAATGAGAATAAATATTGTACCACCTATAAATTATGTAGATCAAGTTCATCTTAATCATTTATCAAGTATAAGCCAACGATCCCCCATCATCTCCCTCTTTATATCTCTCTTAGTTTCTCGCTTTAGAAATCATCGGCGTTGATCACGATGCTAGATCAAGCTTGCCCATGTCAACAAGCTAGATTTGGCTCCAACAAAGAGAGAGACGAGATTAAAAATTGCGCATGTGTATATCTTATCTATGAAGATTAATTGAGTCAAAAGTCCAAATAAAGAAAGAAAAATTGTAAGATTCTTATCACAATATCCATCCTACTTTAGACACTTACGGGCGACATGATTGACTAATGGTGAGCTGCACTGAACATACACGGAATTGATAACTTTTGATTCAATAGGAGTCCATATCTTAACTCACAATCAACTTCGTCTTCAAGAAACAAGTCCTTCTACTTATCCCTTAACCAAGTACCCTTTCGACGTCACTTCCAGGAGCATGAATCTCTGCTTTTCCATCGGTCACGCGGCATTCGTTGAACCGATATCTGTACACTCGATGGGAATTAATGGAATTTCCAAGGTCGCGGAAGATAAGTTTTATGGGAGACACTGTTCTTTGGGGTACTATCCCGCCACTTTTTCCCCCAATATATGCAAAGACCACCATGCTCCAGTCACAGGGAAGAAGCATCATGGAAATGGCGCGGCGACATATGAGTACGGAGGGAGACTGAATTTAGCGGCCACACGAGGAGAAAATATTGCGTACCCCTAGTGATTCCACCGTGGAAAAATACCCACTCTGAGGTGATGACACGTGTCCGAGAGGGCCCACATGTCAGAAAGAGTCTCCCGCTCCCACGCCACTGAGCCGAGCTGAGCCGAGCTGAAGCTGGGCGAAAATTTTTGAAAAACAGGCCTCTCTCTCCACACTCCCTCTCTCTCCCTTTCGCGCTCCCCATCTGCTCTGCACACACTCTCTCTCTCTTTCGCGCTTCCCATCTGCTCTCTACTCTGCGCTCCGTCTCCCTCACCCGCTTAGGCACCCCATCCACGAACGAGGTCCGCTACCTCCGACGAGCGGGGTCCGTCTCCTCGCGCCGACGCCGACGCCGCCTCCGGCGAGTGACGGCCTAGCCTCCGCCTCCGCCCTAGCCTCTGACACCTTCGACGAGCGAGGTTCGCCGTTGCCGACGATCGACGTCCGTCGCCTCCCACGAGCGAGGTCCACTATCTCCGACAAGCGAGGTCTGTCTCCTCGCGCCGACGCCGACGCCGCCTCCCACTAGCGACGCCCTAGCCTCCGCCTCCGCCCTAGCCCCCGACGCCCATGCCGAAGACGCCTCCGACGAAGCCCGACGCCGACGGCATGCTTGTGTGAAGTGGGTTCTCTGCCTGCGGCATGCTTATTGGGTTTTTGAATTGAGGAGTGTCGGTTGATAATTGGAAAATGGGCATGCTCTCTCCTTCTCGTGTAGGGGAAGACCCAATCCGGACCGTGTGCTGGGACGTCATTCCGGGCCTCCCACGAGATCCACCGCTGCCCTCAATATGCATTGACTTGAATAGGGACGGTTCTTTAAGCAGCAAGTCGATTGTTTTGTAAATTGACAACAAATCTCAACAAGTTTCTGCAAGTAAGGTCCTTACTGGGAAGCGCTATTCAATTACCCTAGCATAGACGCTTGTTAGTAATGGCATTAATGCATAAAACTGTAGTTTCTTGTATATGTGACTGCATGTCATATTTGAATTTTCTCACGTTCATTGTGTTTGGGACATCACAGGTGATCTTCGCCACTCCCTACAAGATAGACTAAGCAAGGGTGCATCAGGAAGAGGCCGGGATGAAATATACTTGAAACTCCGCACTAGCACAGGTAATTTCTGGCTTGAAGTTGTTTCTGTGTGATGGTTAAATTGACCTCATGTTGCTTAATCGATGAAGAAAATCATAAGTTGTTTCTGTGTGAGGAATGTTTCAGGTTCTTCGGGTGGATTATTTTAGCATGAAATTCCTTGGTTGCTCACTTATTTTCAAGCTGACCAATTGTCTGAATCTTCTATGTAAATTTTTTGGGGGTGGCATGTGTGGGTATGCAGGCGCGCACATGTTTGATATATCTAAACAAGCCATAGATAGTAGTGAGTAAAATTCTTAAGTAGTTAATTATGGGTGCATTGAGAGAAGAGGGAAAGCAGCTGCTGGGTCTCGAGATTTATTCTGTTTCCATATTCAAGAAATTGGAGGGAAGCGGGACAACAAATTTGTAATGTTTTTGCTTTTGATTTGGCTAACAATGAGAAGAACAATATGGGTGGGAGCAAAAGGAAACATTTCTCTTCTGACCAACAGATTGGTTCAACTAAAGCATTTTCCTACCTTCACTTCTATTCAAAGTGTAAATAAGACAAGTGTACTTTTATTTGTAAAAGGCAAGTGTCCTTAGTTCAATCAACTAACTCTATTTTACCTCCGCATCATTTCCCTTCGGGTGCATCTAAAACTGGTTCATTCCTTTTTCTTGTTTTTGCTTCTGACTTAAATTGCCGCATTATATTGTTAAGCTCTGTCATCAAGAGGATACGTTGGAAAAATTGACAGCATGTATCTGCTTTTGCTTTTTTTTACATAGGTATAATAGTGTGTATCTACTAGACTAGTTATTGAAGAAGACATGTATCTATTAGCCTGTGCTTATGCTTGCCAGTCATTTCTTCAAATTGCCAAATCCTCTGCAACACCATCTGTTGTCCCTTTCATATGCTAAGTGGCCATCCCTTATTCCTCTGTTTACTTGTGATTTATTGCTGTCCATTGGATTTGCATCATGACAGTATAAAAGTTCACATTTATAATTCGGTTGACCCCATTCAAGCTACTGGAATTTCTACCTAGCTTCTTGTTTGTTTCTGGATGTTGGTTGTGCAACTGCTGGATGAATTCATCAGGAATGTAACATTGAAGAAATCTCTGATGATGATGAAGCCCCGCCAAAAAGTTCCAAGGATAAAAAATCAAATGGTCCAGAATCTATAAAAGGACCTGGTCTTGTCTTCAAGATAACTAGCAAGTTTCAGTACAAGACAGTACTGAAAGGTACTTATTCTTTTGCACGTTATGTCTTTTATCTTTAGGATTTCGACTATCCTTTTAAACTGCCAATCGGATGTCCTGCTTCCATGTTGTAGCTCACAGTGCGGTGGTATTGAAGGCTGAGACTATGGCAGAGAAAGTTGAGTGGTTGAACAAATTGAGAAATGTTATGCAACCTTCTGCTGGAGGAAAGTTGAGTGGCTGGGTAAGCACTTATCATGTCCTGTTTTGTAGTCCTACAGTTTCCAATTCTACAGCACTAATATGCTTCATATGTAACATTGTTACAAAATTCTATATCATTAATCAAGGGTTATTCTTAAATGATTCTCACTCATGTCAAGATTATCTCTTGTGGTGTCTTAGAGACAAAATTTCACTCGAAAAAGCTGAGAATCTCCACAATGGAATCACATAATCATATCTCCTAGTAATCATTTTTTGTTTGTGAAATAAATGGATTAGTTAATACAGAAGCCCCTAAGCAATCGTGCCTCCCTTGTAAAGTTTAAAAAAGAAGTCTTGGCCATGGTTTCTTTATAGTTTGAATAATTGATAAATACATTCCTATTGATACAGTTACTATTAGCTGGCTGAGATTTTGGTTAATATTCCAAAATCAAAGTTTGGTTTCTGTGGCCGTCTTAGATATTGCATTTTAGTGTACTGAATGAAACTAAATGCAGCAATACAGCTTATAGAAACAGCAGGGATTGGGAAGATAGTTAATGAATTTTCCGTAGTTTTGTGGAAAAGCGATTGCCTCAACACCCTAACTGATGCACTTCTCTTGAATGTTCTATTCGTTAATTAACATGGCATTTGGCAGGTTGGTAATCTGAAGAAGCTTATCTGGCAGCAAAGCTGTTGCTCCTCTCCATGGGCAAAAGCACAATTTATTGTGGTGGAGCAGGAAATGGTTCGGTGAGTTCCATCATTATTGGTGCAATGACACATAATCTGTGTGCGTCTATCGGAAAGTGTTAATTCATGTACTGCTCATGGATGGTACAAGCCTTAATAAGTATTCAGTGACTGCAAAAGGAGAGAAACATTGCAAACAATTTTGAAAGTTCCTTGCTTTCTTTATACCACTGCTAAAGCTAGAATTGGTTGTCTGATTTGCCGCATAAGAGGAGGTTGCCACTTATGGGCTGAATACTGATGCTTATACACCTAAAGCTTGTTGTCATCAACAAATAAGATTGAGATGGGGGTTCCCCTTGGTATCAATACATATTACTAATCATACTCTGAAGGTAGAATTTCGCTTGGTTGCTGCTTTAGTCTTGCTTTCACTTAATATGGTTAGTGGCTAGTTTTACTTGGTTTGCATTTACCAAGTTCTACCTTGCATTAGAATAGAATATCCATCTTGTCTTCTGAATTAATTCATAGCCATATCTGAAACTGAAAGGTTGATAAATGCTTAGTGTATGAAAGATAACTGAAATCAAATTGAACAAGACATCTGCAAAGCATCTTCTTGAGCTCTCAACGACATGCACTACATTTTTCTAGTATTCAATACCAGAAGATTTTGACAATTTTGTCCCATTGACTAAACTGATATCAGTTTCCAGAGTTCCTCAATGTTTTAGTACACATCCTTCATATGACAACATATATTGAAGAGACAATAGAAGTACAGAATTTAACCAAATGTAGTAATTGTTCACAATTACTCTCGCCAGCCTTTACCTGCTTGTAATACTTTCAATGTCCTTTAATCTTTAGGCAGCAAAAATCTGCAACAACTTAGCACTGGCTGTGCGCATGCTTGGTGTATCTGAGGCACTTGCTCTTGGTCAGTCTTTGGGAATTGCTGCAAGTGTTTTGACAGGAGTGTTCAACTCTTCAAGTGCTCGATGCTGGAGTAGGTACTATTTGGTCACTTTTCTGTGGCACAAGTAGGGTTTATTGTGGCTTCTCTTTCTCTTGCACTTTTTTTTTATCTTCAAAGGCTTGTAGTCATTTATCCACAGCATTTAGAATTGGCTTGGAGATATTGTTGGTGTTGAGAAATCATAAGCCGATGTAATGTGTTTTGCAAGTTTGAATGACGGTGTCCCCCCCTCTCTCTCTCTCTCTCTCTCTCTCTCTCTCTCTCTCTCTCTCTCTCTCTCTCTCTCTCTCTCTCTCTCTCTCTCTCTCTCTCTCTCTTTTCCTTTAATAAAGTTGTAGTAATACATTTCTACCCCTTAATTTATAACATTCCTTTATGTTTTCCAACAAAAGACAAGACAATGCCCAGTCTCGTGGGATTGGAAGTTGCATGAACCACGGGGTCAGTTCAACTTGAGAATTGCAGGTCTGACTGGTGGTGATGGAGTATCGACCAAATTAAACTTGTGTTTCCCCTACCCCCATAAAAACGACAAACCGAATTTGGTGAGTCGCATTTCAAGAAATCGAAGTTGAATGCTTTTCAATAACTTTCTGGAGTTTCGTTTCGCCATTGTTTACGATGCTATAGGGTGTCGGTCCCCGAGCATCCTCAACGGGGACCGACATCCTGCAGCAAACAGGGGGTGACGAATATGAGCAAGGGGAGCTGCCTGTGGGTGACGGTCGCCTGGGGCTTCTTGTCCTCATCTTGTTCTGCTTCTCTCTGTCGCTGGGAAGCAAGAACAAGAGGGGGTAAGGGATCTAGGCGGACTTCTCTTCTTCGATTGCCAAGATTCAAACTTGGCGGGAAGGAAACCGGTTGTCTATTTTCGTTCTTTTCTCTTTCATGGGGGGGTTCTTTTGCCTTGGTTTTATGAAATTGGGATTTAATTTGAAGACGTGTGTAGGGTGGATGGATGCGAAACTGTTGCATATATGCTAATGTCGTTCCATTACACAAAATCCAACATCGTTCCCTGATCGGATAACATATAAGTGGTCAGATCATGCTGTTGAGTAAACATGGTTAAATTAGGAGATTGGAGATTGCATGGTTTGGGTCACACGCAATGAACATCATTCACATGGAAAACTAATTATGATTGGAAACGGAACTATGCCTTCTAAGAAGTCTTAGTTCTGTTAATGGAACTAGTTTAGTATGATGTCATCCCTTGCTTCCGTGGCTAGACAGTGATTGGAAATGGAAATATGCCTTCTGAGAAGTCTTAACTCTGTTAATACATACCTAACAACATACTGTCTTTTGTAGGTAATGTTCATTCACTTTATAAGAGCATGTGAACATCTGAAGTTTTCAATTTGTTACAGTCCTCTACTTTTGTAGGTAAACAGAAGTCACTAATTGCAGTTGGAGAGCGCACGTTAAACTGTACTGCAAATGGGTATTGTCCGATCATGAGTAAGCCACTGCCATATATGTAAAGTTAGAGATGACAGTATCCGAAAAAATTGCCATCATGATAAAATGAGCAGAAAGTGTGACATTGATTCGCAGGTGACATCGATTTAATGCAAGGGGCTGAAATGTGATATTGTACCATTCATTCATTCTAAGGAGCTCAAACACTGAACAGCGAGTGACAATTCATGCGATACTGCCAAGTTCAAAACTAAGGAAAACAACTTCCTAATTTAAAAAGTGGAAGTCATATTCCAAAAAAGTAGGGAGGACTATTCTTACCCAAGTGTTCTGATGGATGACCAAGTACAAGAAGGAATTTTTCAAGTATACGAACTCAAGTGAGGATGCATTTTCATTAGGAGACCACAGAATTATCCAGACAAAACTACCATGAACTGCTTAAACTTCAAAAATTTTGATTCAATGCGATTTACAATTAGATATAGTCTAGTTGATGCGGACGTCATCACACACCAATATAAAGCAGTAAAAGCACTCTCACAAATTATGTTCAACCATGAATGAAGCAGGACCCTATGCTATACCAATGCAGGTACTGAATTAGTCCACTCGTTCAAGGTCCTCTCCACATCATCTCTATTATACTGTCGTCATCTCTACTACACATTCACAAAAGATGATTATCCGGTGAGATATTCAACTTGATTTTCTCTGAGGAATTTTAATGAACATCTGGCTGCCCCCCCCCCCCCCACAACAACAAATTCTAGCCGCAGCACACCATTCATTTGGAAGCAATCAGATAAAGTACAACATGTCATTCATTGTGACGTATCGAGTTACGCTAGCAATACCCTATTCATTCGGTCCATTCGATCTAGCAATGTCAAAACCTCAAACACTCAACAGATTTGGCTTAGGCATTATTCAAACACAAGGTGAACAGCAAGCTAAGAGGCAAATATCGATCCATTCAGCACCAAGAAAGTATAAATAAGTACTAGTTATCGGCGGCTCAGTCCATGCCGACTTATTGACAGGAATGTCGAGACATCTACTCTATACTACTCGCGATCTTTCACACACTAACAAAAATACTTCTTTTATTTGATGGGATAATATGCACCTCAGAGAGAGGCATTAAAATGACACTTTCAAATCATTTCAAATGCTCAGAAAACACAATTAACAAAGAAACAATGTTTTGAGACAAGTACCATAACTATTTTGTCAAAGAAGTTGGAACTCCCACGCCTAGAACAGGTGATTTGCAGGTTGGAAAGAACGATCATAAAGTGAGAAGTATCAAAGAATGCTACACTAACCAAACAAAGGAACTATAATATTGAAAGTCAACCTCATCCTTGCATGACAAAGAAGAGGCAACTACATGGTCTTTTCCTGATTCAACCGAGCAACATGGAAAATTCATAATCGAGACACAAATTTCACTACAGCAACGTCTAGGCAAATCGTGGGCAGCAGCGAACCTTGCTCATCGGAGGCGATGTTAGTGTCGGCTAGGTGGGAGTCAACGCCTAGGCAAATCAGAGCTCAACCTCAAATCCACCTATTTTGTAATTTGTAAATCCAAGCTCAACCTCAAATTGCGGGTAAACAAACACCCACCAAGCAATACACTTCAACTCTACCTCAGGCAAAGGAACCCAACAAGAGCAGAACCCGGAAAAACCATTCTTCTTCAGAGTCCTAAGGCAAACACACAATAGGTATGCAATGTAGGATATTGCTCCAGAGCTCATGCATCGCAATGGGGGCGAAATAAAGTAGCAATTTCAACTCTCATTCTTATACTAGTGGCTGGTAGAAGTTCACGAGAGCAAAAAGAAAGAATGCCAATTCCTCCACTTGTATAGGTATTGTTATTTCCTAGTATAGCCTTGCCTTTCTCGCTTTCCTACTATTTTTACCAAACATATTAGACATTCGTCATTCTTTTGAATTTCCATATCATATTCATCTATCACAAGCAAAAGTGGCATTTGAACACCCATTTTATTTCACTCCTTCTTCCCTCCACAACATTTCCACCTCATTTTAGTTCTTCAAACCCATATGTTGGAAATTTTATATAATGCTTATGTTTCCGGGTGCTAAGATAGACAGCATAAATATCCTCTATAATTACCAAAATTCAGTTGCTTACTTCACCACTCGTAATGTGCTGGAGAAACTTGTCCTCAAATTCACGGCACAGCTCCAAAGCTAAGGCTCTTGTTCCTTCAGGACTATTGACCATCTGCTCTCCAAGCCTCACCAACTCGTCCTGGACAATCTGAGACTTACCTTTTAAGATAAAGTGGAACAACGCCTATAACAGTCCCAGATTCATCCTTCGCAACAATATGCCGCGGCATCCATCCTGTTTCCTATAAGCATTTAAATAAATCAACAGAGTATTCAGGAGAAGCTATTCAGCTTAGTAGCATACTAATACACAAAGAAGTATACCAGAACTACAAAACTTAACAGTCCCTCTTATGCATGAAGGAGCTACAAAACTTAACAGTCCCTCTTTGTGTGAAGAAGTATACCAGAACTACAAAACTTAACAGTCCCAACACAAAGAAGCTATTCACTAGGAAGACATCAATAACTACAAAACTTAACAGTCCCTCTTTGTTCAAAAAGATATTTTGCAGCATATACCAGAAGTAAAAGGAACTTCTTTTTTGCTGTCTGTCAGAGCATCCAGAGGAGAGTCATCTCTCTCAAGACAGAAACTTGTTGGGCCGATAAACTGTTAGGCGTAAAAGCATCAGGGACACCCCAGAAGTAGTGTGCAACCAATTTATCAGTGAAAGCTTATGCATGAAGGAACCAAGGAGGACTGCATTATCAATGAAGCCTTAAGTCCCATTCTTTGCCATAGAAGGAAATACCGATCATCCAATCCTTTTCTAAAGAGAAAAAAAAAAGCAGTAGAAATTATGAACTAAACAATTATGTTGATGAACAACAATTTCGACCCCTTAGAACAGAAGGCAAAGTCTCACCTTCACAGCAGAGTGAGACTCCTCCAAACTCGAAAGAAACCCATGCGAAAGAAACGGGTTATGTTTCTCAGGGCCAGTAGCATCAAGAGCACACGCATCCCAATCATTTGACGAAACCTCAGAGATGGAAGACAACCGAGAGCGATACCTGTATAGGTCTCAGCTTTGTTGTCGACACATCCTGCACGACAGAATCAGCAGAAGGGAATTAGACAAACCTATTCATTTACTATATCTCGGAAACAGAACTATCGCGAATGTGTCGATATGACGATTGCCGCCACATCTGATGACTATAGTAGAAGATACCTCGGCTCCTGGTGCTGTCAAAGTATAGTCACCGAGTGAAAGATCAACAGTTTCTCGAGGCTCCAAAGACTTCTTGGACCTCCAGAACAATGCACGAATCCCGGAGGCCCGGAATGACGTCCCAGCACACGGTCCGGATTGGGTCTTCCCCTACACGAGAAGGAGAGAGCATGCCCATTTTCCAATTATCAACCGACACTCCTCAATTCAAAAACCCAATAAGCATGCCGCAGGCAGAGAACCCACTTCACACAAGCATGCCGTCGGCGTCGGGCTTCGTCGGAGGCGTCTTCGGCATGGGCGTCGGGAGCTAGGGCGGAGGCGGAGGCTAGGGCGTCGCTAGTGGGAGGCGGCGTCGGCGTTGGCGCGAGGAGACAGACCTCGCTTGTCGGAGATAGTGGACCTCGCTCGTGGGAGGCGACGGACGTCGCTCGTCGGCAACGGCGAACCTCGCTCGTCGAAGGTGTCAGAGGCTAGGGCGGAGGCGGAGGCTAGGCCGTCACTCGCCGGAGGCGGCGTCGGCGTCGGCGCGAGGAGACGGACCCCGCTCGTCGGAGGTAGCGGACCTCGTTCGTGGATGGGGTGCCTAAGCGGGTGAGGGAGACGGAGCGCAGAGTAGAGAGCAGATGGGAAGCGCGAAAGAGAGAGAGAGTGTGTGCAGAGCAGATGGGGAGCGCGAAAGGGAGAGAGAGGGAGTGTGGAGAGAGAGGCCTGTTTTTCAAAAATTTTCGCCCAGCTTCAGCTCGGCTCAGCTCGGCTCAGTGGCGTGGGAGCGGGAGACTCTTTCTGACATGTGGGCCCTCTCGGACACGTGTCATCACCTCAGAGTGGGTATTTTTCCACGGTGGAATCACTAGGGGTACGCAATATTTTCTCCCACACGAGAGGAGAGAAACATGATCTGATAGACGTAATTGCTTGAAAGGCTGACTTCAAATACTGGAAAATTGTACGAGCCTCCATTTATGTATTGCCTCTAAGACAAGACAGGTGAAAACTGTAAAAGAAAAATTTAATTTATTATATCGATACTAATTTAATTTTAAATCTTTTAACGATGTCATTTTAATGCTAAACAGGTTGACCTAGAGCCAATTCAATCATGCCAACTAATTTTAACCGGATATTGTTGACTTGAACACTAGCCGGCCTACGTGGCATGGCCGGCACTGACGTGAATAATTTTTAATAATATTTTAATATTTTTTGGAATTAATTTTTTTCTTTTTTTTTCCATTCCATTCCTCCTTCCTCCAGCCAGTCGCCAAATCTCAGGGTCCAGCCAGAGATCGGGGCAGATGAGGCGACCTCGCTAGCCACTAGCCTCGCTAGGGACGGCGAAGGCCAACCTTACTAGCCAAGCATGAGGCCACCCTCGTGGCCATTCGGTGAGGGTGAGTCTCACCTGTGGCTGGCGAGGTTCGGTGATTGGCGGGAAGAAGGAAGGGAATGGAAACAAAAAAGAAAAGAAAAAATAAAATAAATATATAAAAATAGAAAATTATTAAAAGTTGTTAATGTCAGCGCCGGTTGTGTTACGTAAGCCGAGCGACGTCCATATTAGCAATATCCTGCCAAAATTAGTCGGAAAGACTGAATTGGCAAATTGATCAAAAGTTTATAACTAAATTGGCACCATCAAAAGATTTAGGACTAAATTGACACAAATGTAATAGGTTTATAACTTTTTTGACACTTTTCCCGACAAGTGAGTGAAGTATATATGGGTTTTGATTGTACATAGCACAGATCATATAACTTCTATAATGTATATATATGCATATGGACATTGGACAACACTATTTGCTAAATCTATTTCTTTCTTTTTGGCCACATTCATCGATCTTTTGACTATAGATACATTCAATTTACAACATGATGAGCATATTCAGGAGTAATCCATCTCTCAGTCACAACTCGGACTAGTCCTTTAAAAAACAAGTCAACATTTCACTGATTATGCGCAATACATTTGAAAGTGACCGCTCTTTCTTTAGCTCAGATCGGGGACCCCGTCATGTATAAATTTTGTCTCATAGTCGACTCCAAAATAACGAGTACTAATAGCATTAAGTTTATAGTAACTTGAGTTTACTTTGTTCCAAATCGTGCCGCACTCACAATTTGACTTTTATTTAATCTCAACGTTTGCAACGGAACCCTATATAATTTTTTAGGTGTGAATAATGCCGTATGTTTTGGGGGCCGGGAAAGACTCAAAACAGGCATGGCAAACCGGGCTAGCATCTCTATCGTTAACCGATGCATTTACAATGCTAGTAGAGTGATATCGAGCACTAATGTACACACATATATACGTCCTGAAACAAGTCAAAGTCATTGGGTTTCGCAGATCTAAACAGTAACTTGCAAAAACCATGGAAGCTTTTGCTTCATCACCTGTTCCTGCTCAGTTTAGTTTCGTCTTAGGTTGCCACAAGCATTCTAAGAGTCAATGACGCTCGCTGACCCCCACAATACCGTCTCCATTCACGCCACTTCCCGAGCTTTCCCACGATCCGAATTAGCCCCAAAACGGGCATGCGTTGAACTGTAGTGTCCGTACCATGTGAGCGGGTGTCTCCACTTCATGCGTCCCACTGAACTACACCCACGCGTACACAAACAACTTTCTTCATCCTTTTTCTCCGGTCATTATTGGACTTTATATTCCATGATGCCGTCGCATCGTGCAGCCAATGGCTCGAAGAGGATAGGCATACCACCACCATTCTTGTTTTCCAATGTTTATATTATGATTTGTGATGCGAAAAGCATTTTTGATGGGATCTGTTAAATACTATAATAAAATATTCATTCCGTCATCCGTCACTACAAAAACACGTCGAGAAATAGTGCAAATATATATATATATATATATATATATATATATATGTACATATCAAGTCTAACACACACAAAATCCTTCATGCGATTAATTTGTTAATAATCACTGTTGGCATGTTGATACCTCACATTTATACATGAAAATATTTTTTTCCTCGAAGATGCGAGGAATATATGATGTTTGGTTGTATCATAGGATAGGTATCAAGATAGCCTTTACCTTTTTGGCTTATGTCAATGCAGATAATCATTCAGTTAAATATTCTAGGTGGGTGGTTCGATTTGTTTAGCATATTCGGGTTGCACGCATGTTTGCATAAGCTTACTTTGGTTGATAAAGAACGGCGTCCACTCACGATGTGGATGTTAAAGTTGTTTTTTGTGCATTCAAAAGCCTTTTTGTTTATCTTGTAGACGACTCGCCTCTTGCTACCATGCATGCATGTGTGGCTGTGGCTGCGACTATGGTTGTATCCTGTGTGTGAGTTCTCTAGCTACATGCATGAGCTAAGCCATATCACCAAAAGACTCAAAGATCTCTCGATGAAATTGAAGTATCTGTTTCTTCTAACAATTTAAACCGTTTGGAAGTAAGTTGGTTCGTTTCACACGCGAGACTCGGCTCTACGTGGTGATGGACATAGCTCTTGTTCTTGTGTTAGCAAGTTGTGTGAACCTGATGCCACGAGGAATTAGTGAGTTTGAGAGGGAGTTCAAGGACTCGAACCTTTGACCAGTGCTCCAAACTAGACTAGCCAGTTTTTCTAGTTATTTAACTGGTTATGAAATGTGTTAACAGTATATATTCGTATCGTTTTTCTTGATTAAGTAAATGCTTGAACGCCAGCAAGCCAATTTGAAGTCTAGACGGCTCCATTCTCATCTCTGTCCTTCATCTTTTCGAAGTCTAATCTCACAAACTTACTTATCTAATGAGAACATGAGGTAGTTTCAAATAAGATTTGTTTAGTTTAATTTCATTTCGTCATGTTTTTTTCAAGATTGAAACTTGAAATCTTAGGTACTTAAATTTCATTCCTTCCAAACTTGATTTTCCGATGCACTTCTCAGATTGTAATCTAATCCACAAGCTAGTATAATACAAGCACTCTTTTTACACTGTCTCGATTTGGTCATCATGATAGAACTGCAAGCAATTAAGTATTGTTTACTGGCAGAAAATCGCCACAAAGAGCAGAACCCAGGTAACTTTTGCAAAGTAAGAACTCATTAATAAAATGATTTGATGCTTTAGACTGAGCATGCGTGGAACGGATCCATACTGTAAGATCGCTGATAAGCAATGAAACCAAGCGGAAATGCCCATACCGATCAGTCCCCATCAGTTTGAATAATTCAGGACAAAATGAACGTCCACGTCTCTCTCATCACCTCGTCCCGTTGCGCTTGTTTGATTATTAAGGTTGGT
The DNA here is from genome assembly GCA_031216285.1 of Syzygium syzygioides. Taxonomy (NCBI): domain Eukaryota; kingdom Viridiplantae; phylum Streptophyta; class Magnoliopsida; order Myrtales; family Myrtaceae; genus Syzygium; species Syzygium syzygioides. The sequence continues at coordinate 38,054,615 of CM062243.1, forward strand.
TCGGTCATCAAAAAGTTGTCGAGGTTGTCTTTTCTTCGATTCCTAGTGCCCTAAATTGATCTCACACTCGGAACAAAGCAAACTTGCAATTGGTTAACGACTTTTTTTTTTAACAGACGTGCCACTCGACCTGGTCAAGGCCTTCGCGGCACGCGGGGTATGTCCGAGCCAAAGCTCAAATCAAGCAGGTCTGGACCTGATCATGACCTATCTTGTATATATCGGAAAGATGATCGTTGTGGCGGAAATTAGATTTTGCGAATTGATTTTGTAGATTGCAGTGACATCATGAGCAGTCGCGAATTATTTACTGACGGATACATCAAAAATCATTTTGTGGAACTCTTTAATGGCCCGCGCTAGTTATTTTTCATGGTCAAAATCTTTGCATCCAAACTTAGGTTTTATCCCATATTATTGTTGCAACCTAATGATATTGGTCGAATTCGATGTGCTTATGTCAAATGTGCTAATTAAGTTTCATGTATTCTAAATGACCTACCCTATATATATGGCACTCGAATTAACTTGCCAATTTCGACCGAAAAAAAATTAACTTGTCAATTGGGGAGTGTGGGCCGGCAAAAGCATGTCTACGTATGGCAAGGGAAGTCCGCCCAACCTTGGAAAAGTATATTATTTTCTTTCTCTCTCTTTTTAAGATGCATTTGTTTCACAATAATGACTTATTTAGAAAATATTTTTATAAAAATGATCACTTGTATCGCTATAAAAATGAATAAATGAAGAAATATATCTATCGCCAATGAAAATATTTAGAAATAAATTATTTTTCATAATAAAAATATTTTTCATAAATTAATTATTTCGAATGATATAATCAATCATTTAAAAAAAATATTATTCTAAAATATTTATTTTCAGTGAAACAAATGGAGTCATTGAAAAAATAAGGTGGGGGAGGATTGATCAACGTAATTACCCCTATTGGCTTTATCATAAGGGTCTCATACTTGCGACGGAATGTTCAATTTGAGCCACAACTACTCAATCCACCGATTGATAAATGAGCCACTCACCGCGGGCCCATGAGCGTGACACATAAGGAAGCAAGTGCACAAAATACAAACTAGTTAACAGATTTTTGCTCACGAAGCATGTCATTAATTACTATATACCAAAATGACCGAGCATGAGTTCATACACTACAAAAAAACCGAATTTTTGCCACAAAAATTTGCGACGAAAAAATTTTCATTGCAAATTTGCGACAAATTTTCCAACAAAAAGTAAAATTCGTTGGAAATTTCCAACGAAAAAATTTTCGTGGGAAAATTCGTTGGAAATTTCCAACGAAAAAAATTTTGTTGAAAATTTCCAACGAATTTTCTTACGAATTTCAATTTCCTGGGCAATTATTTCATTGTGTACATTTTCGTTGGAAATTTCCAACAAATTTTCCAACAAATTCAAAAAAATCCGGTATTGTTCGGCATTTTTTATATTCATTGAAAAATTTGTTGGAATTTTCCAACGAATTTCAATTTTCCGGGTAATTATTTTAGTGTGTACATTTTTCGTTGAAAAATTCGTTGGAAATTTCCAACAAATTTTTTTTGTTGAAAATTTCCAACGAATTTTCCAACGAATTCAAAAAAAACCCGTTACTGTTCGGCATTTTTTATATTGGTTAGAAAATTTGTTGGAAATTTCCAACGAATTTTCCTACAAATTTCAATTTTCCGGGCAATTATTTCAGTGTGTACAATGTTCGTTGGAAAATTCGTTGGAAATTCCAACGAAAAAAATTTCGTTGGAAATTTTCAACGAATTTTTCAACGAATTTCAATTTTCCGGGCAATTATTTCAGTATGTACAATTTTCATTGGAAATTTCCAACGAATTTTTTTCGTTGAAAATTTCCAACAATGAATTTCAATTTTCCGGGCAATTATTTTAGTGTGTATAATTTTCGTTGCAAAATTCGTGAGAAATTTCCCACGAATTTTGCAACGAAAACCCTACTTCTTCCTTATTCAACATTTTCGCTCTCATTATTCCCACAACTCTCAATTTTCACATTCTCTCTCTCCCTCTCTCTCTCTCTCTCTCTCTCTCTCTCTCTCTCTCTCTCCTTCACCTTCACCTTCTCCCTCCGTCTCCCCCTCTACCTCCCCCTCTACCTCCTCCCCTGCCGCCCCCCTCCTCCTCTGGCGCCGCCGCGGCCATCCAGGGCCAGGCCCCCGTGGCGGTTGGCGCCCCCGACACCACCATGGGCCACCCCCGACGCCCCCAACGCCACCAAACCTCGTCGCCGGCGAAGGCCGAGCTCGCCCATATTTGGGCGAGCTCGAGCTCGTCGCCGGCGAAGGCCGAGCTCACCTAGATCTGGGCGAGCTTGAGCTCGTTGCCGGCGAGGCCCAGTCTCGTCGCCGGCGAGGGCCGAGCTCGCCCCAGCAATGAGCTCGAGCTCGCCCAGATCTGGGCGAGCTTGGCCCTCGCCGGCGACGAGGCTGGCCCTTGCCGGCGGCATGGGCGAATTTTCAACCAAAAAAAAAACTTTTACCAAAAAAAGTTTTTTTTCGATGGAAAAAAATTTCCACGATTTTTTGACCAAAACAAAATTTGTAGTTTCCAACGAAAAAAAATTCGTCGGAAAGAAAAATTCGTTTCCAACGAATTTAGCCACGAGTTTTCCAACGAATTTTCTAACGAAAAAATTTTCGTCGCAAATTTCCAACGAAATTTAAAATTTTTTGTTGGAAATTTTTCCGACGACGAATTACCCACGAATTTTTTTCGTTGGAAATTTGTTTTCCAACGAATTTTTCCAAATTTTTCGTTGGAAATTTCGTCAGAAAAAATATGTTTTTTTTGTAGTGATAAACAAGACGATTTATACTTCCTTTTAACTCTGTTTGATCACTCACTAGACACACGGCCTAGTGGTAATCTATGGACATTTAATTTTAAGAGTGGAGTTTGACTCGTACACTTAGAGGCAGAGTAAAAAAGTGGGAGAGAGAATGAGAATGAGAGAGGAAAGTTAAAGTAGGACCAAAAAAAAAAAACCATCATAATTGTGTTTCGTGCTAAGGAGATTTGTTGAGTTCGTAAATCTCACAATTTGGAACAATATAGTGTACCTTAATGTATATAAAAAAGTAGCAAAAAAATTTATAAAAAAAGTCCACCCTTTTACACCTGGGTTAAAAATAATGTAACCTATTAAACGTTCTAAAAAAAACCCGACCTTTTGCACCTTTTACAAGAATAACACAATGCTTCAAAGTTCCAAAAAATTCCATCTGTTCACCCGTAGAACAAAAACGACACCTGTTACAAATTTCTTCCATTCTCACTATTAAATCGCCGCACATCATCTTATATGGCTCACCAAGTACTAGCACCAAAAGTGTATTTTGTTAGAAAATGGTACACGTAGGCACCACGTGTTGATTTACAGGTGATGCGTATTCTTTTTTTGTATTTTGGACGAAAAATTGACTTTTGTCCCAAAATTGTTGTCGGAGATAAGTTTGGAGGTCCCAATTGTAACGGAATGTAATACACGGTCAGAATTCAAGTATTAGTATGATGACGATTTTTGTAAATAACAATAATTATTGTTGTTGGTGGTGTTGTCTTCAATTACTACACAACTTCACTATGATACACATGTTTTTCCACACTATCTTTATCAAACTGTCAAATTGTCACATTTTATATAGGGATAAGTACATTGAAAATTCTAAAACTTGTCACGAAAGTGCAATTTAGTATTAAAATTTTTAAAATGTGCAATCAAGTCCTAAAACTTTCAAAGTGTAATCAAGTTCTAAAACTTATCGTATTGGTACAATCAAATTATTTCATTGATTATACCTTTTGAAAATTTTAGGACACGATTGCCCTTTTGTGACAAGTTTTAGGACTTATACTTTTTGAAAGTTTTAAGACTTGATTGCACTTTTGTGATAAATTTTAGGATTTGATTACACTTATTGAAAGTCTTAAAACTCAATTGTACTTTCGTAATAAATTTTATGACTTTCAGTGCACTTTTCTCTTCTATATATTAAGATGAAAGGGAAGTCAATAGTACATTGGTGATGTGGTTTCTCAAGGAATTTATAATTATGTTTTTTTTGTTCTCGATTCTACACTTTACTAATTTTAATTTAATCAAAGATAACTATTTTCTCTAGGAAAATATTAAAGAATATATTAAATTAAGTGGAATTAAAAAAAATGAAGAAGAGGCTTTATTTATTTAATTGTTTCGATTTATTTCTAATTTCACACTTTACTAATTACATTCTTAGTTTTAAATGTACTATTAAATATTTTACTTTAAATTATATTTTTATATTAGATGATTTGAATAATATTTTTTAATTTGTATTCCAATTGCAATATATATCGCAACATTGTATCTATATATCAAAAGACAATGAGAATACTATAGCAATAGGGTGACGTGGTCGCCTTAGAAATTATGAATTTATGTTCCTATTTGAAAAGTTGAAAATGATAATATTAGTTGTGTTATGGAAAATAAGCGATCGAACAATAAAGTAAATTGAACAAAGAAATTAATCAAACACCATATTTACGTGGTTCAGTAGGGGTAACCTACATCTATGGGAAAAGAAGTACTGAATTTCATTATAAATCAAGCGATACAACAGAGATTATAATCACACTCAAGTCATAGAGACCTTAAATTAGGAATCCTATTCAAACTAGGAAACCACTTAAAGTATAAACCAACTAAAATTAGGAAACTTATTTGAACTAGGAAAGTTAGCTTTTCGAGCTCAAACTCGAGGTATATTCTCAACAATTTCCACCTTGGCTCGACATTTGAGCCAAGTCACAATTATTTTGCTTTTTTACTATTCTCCAATAGCAACGCCCCCTACCCCCCCCCCCCACCCCTCATGGATTCAACCACCACAAAAGTCTTCAAAGCTCGCTTGAACTCTGCCATAATTGTGGACGTCATCAGAATAACAATTCTACCTATACTTTTAGCTACTCCATAAAAATTTTTCGACACAACCTCCTTAACCATAAATAAAATAATATCATCCTTGTATTCATATCTGTCAAACTCAATAACTACAACAACCGTTGGCTCTATAGGCTCCACTTCGTTGTAAGTATCATCCATTTCGATTACTCTGCTAATACTAACTACCTTATGAGTTTCTAGTTGTAACTCCACCTTGAGCTGAACACTGTTTAAATCTGTATAAATACTACCATAAGCATTCTTATCTAGAAGTATTGGAGACTCGTCAAATGTAACTTCTCTGCTGATAATATGTTAATTTAATTCTGGAAACCACAATCTATTGCCCCTCTCACCTTGTGCATAGCCTAAGAATATGTACTTTCCTACCCTTCTATTGAGCTTACCATCACTCACTCAAATATAACATGAGCAACCAAATGTTTTAATAACTAAATTTTCAGCAATGTTATCTGACTATACTTCCTCGACAGTCCAACATCCAATTGAGTTAATGGGGATCTATTAATCAAGCTCACCATACTAAATGGATTCGTCAGGAATGTCCTAGCTATACTAGCACTGCATGGCATTTTATGGGCCGTCTCTAGTAATATCCTGCTCATCCACTCTACAACTCGTTGTGTTTCACAAGCATTAGTCTAGTGTTTCAATATACGTTCCTTCATGTAGAATTTGTTTAACAGTTTCGAGCAGAACTCCATACTACTGTCGGTTCACACATGCTTGATCGTTTTATCAGTCTTCCTTTTGAATCAAAGACCTCAACTACTTGATCTCAACAACATCATATTTGTGCCTCAACACAAACACCTAGGTTTTTCTCGAGTTATCATTTACAATTGTTAGCATAAATCGAACACTCTTCCTTAAAAAAAATCGTGACAGCCTACAAGCATCCAAATGAATCAACTCTGTAATCTCCATTGTTTCTTCGATAGTCGAACTAAACTGCAATTTCTGCAGTTGATCTAAATCACAACACCGGCATACATTTAGTGCACAACAAGTTTCTTTCACTCAAAATCTTCAAGCTTCTCTTGGCAATGTGCCCCAAATGCAGATACCACAATTCAAACTGTGGAATAGATGCATCCAATGCCTTCACGGCGAAATCTGTTGTTGTCTTCCCTTGAAGTTCATATAGGCCATTGTGCTTGGTTCCTTTTATTATCATTAGAGCACCTTGAACGACCTTCAGATTTCTACCTTTTGAAGTATATCGACATCTAGCTGAATCCATTACAATCCTACAAATAAGGTTCTTCTTTAACTTTGAAACATGGCTCACTCTAGTTAATGTTCTCACAATACCATTATGCATTAGGATTCTAATATTGTCAACACCCACAACATCATACTTAGCATTATTCCCCAACTGCACTTTACCATTTTCCATGCATTGATAAGTAATAAACTAGTTATTATTTGGTATAGCATGAAAAACTAGAATCCATTATCTATCCATCAAACAACAAATCCTCAGTGACAAATAAGACATAATCAGCAATATTCAAATTATAGTTAACTATAGCTGCAACATCATCTTTAGACTTAATTCATATTTTCTTACACTTTTCGTTCTTCGGTTTAAGACAATCCTTTTTAAGATGCCCCCTCTTGTCAAAACTCCAATAGACAACAATACCAGTGCTAGATTGATTACACCCATTCATATTCATGCTACTCTTGCTAACGTGAGTACTAGGGGTGTCAAAAAGCTCAGCCGGGCTCGACCCTATCCTACCCCAACCTATTCAAACTAGAAAACCACTTGAAGTAGAAACCAACTCAAATGACGTAACCTATTTGAATTAGGAAAGTTTCCTTTTCAGATATAAAAGTATATGTTGGGTGATGCTATTATTCTTTTTCTTGTGATCTTTATAGCCAAACAAACAACTTAGTACACCAATATAACTCATGTTTAAATTTCACTTCATCATTTTTTATTATGAACACACCAATAAGAGAGCCGCACCGTTTACTCTTCATCACATAATCTAAATTCCATTCTTTCATTATCATACTAAAATGATCATGAAATTTACGGTATGCTAGTTCATTCTACGATTATAACTTATTCCACGCCAAATAGAATTACACTGAACATGTAAAACTTTAGCTGAGAATCTCATAAATAATGTAATAAACTTTCGTTTAATTTGACCTAAGTACATTTCTTTCAATCTTAAGCTGTAATTGACAAGATGATGCCATAATGTATCGTGTGATAATGTCAACATAATTAAAATCTAGAAGATGATCTACGTGGTTTTTTATATGCATTTAAGGTAATCAGAAATTTCGTGCCTCATCTAGCTCAGATACGAAGAAATTGCTTCCTCTTTAGATGATATACCGCTTCATGTGTGAAGGTGCAATTCACAAATTCGTGTTGTGTGTCTCGCTTTCGTCTCAACGCGGGGAGAGAAAATACAGCGAAGGAGGTAAATAAAAGGGAAAAATGAAATAAAAAACTATAGCCAGACCCATTTCACAGAAAACTAACCACAAATTGAGAAATAGAAAAATTGCTACGATGCTTCTGTGAGAGCTTCTGAGAGAGAGAGAGAGAGAGAGAGAGAGAGAGAGAGAGAGAGAGAGAGAGAGAGAGAGATTATGGACGCTTTAGGCACGGCAAAACGAGAACCAAGATGCCAAACCGCGTGCCCGAAGGCAGAGCCAAAAGACTACCACCTTACTGCATCAAAAGATTCATTGCGAACCCCTTCACGTTCCTTGAAGTTCTCTGGTATTTTCTTTCTCTCTCTGTCCATTTTTTCACGTCAGAAAGAAAGCCCGAATCTGAGCCCTCTTAGCATATCCAGTTGACTCACCTTGAAGACTTATTCTCTCAACCCCTCCACGCGCTCACCTCAAATAAGAACATGGAAAGCCTATACAAAGTCGAGGAAAGAAATACTTTCTTCAGGGAAATTTGCAAAGAAAAAGAAAACGGTAAGAGGGATCACATAGTAAGGAACGAGGGAAAATGTATGCTTTGTTTTGATACGGTTGCTTAATCAAGATTGAAATCCACTTTCTGTTGATGACAAGATTGAGTAAATGCAGTAATCAAATAAAATCGCAAGAAGGTAGAGCACCTAAATAAGGACCCTTCTTTTTGTTATTGTACTTTCTTTCCATATCAAGATAGGAAAGCACGCTCAACATTCTCGGAACCATCCCGCAAGATGAAATTTCAACTCCTCCTTTTCTGGGAAATTTCAACTCCTCCTTTTCGATTTATAAAAGAGTCAACTCCCCCTCATCACTTCAACACAGCCCTCTCACTTGTTCCTCAAACACTTAGCTCCGCTCCCAAATTCACACACACTTGCTCTTCCAGGCATCATGGCGGACGTCGGGCAGCCAGCTGCTGCTGCTTCTCAGGGGGACGTCGCTGGGCCTGCACCGGTGGCCCAGGCTGAGACCAAAAAAGACATGCCATTGGCTCTCTCTGATCACAACGCAAGCCCGTTGCCGCTCCCTAATCACGAGGCAATCCCGTCTCCTGTCTCTGATAGCAACGCAATCCGCAGTCTGGATCACATCCATCCTTCGCCACACCATGTTCTCCGCTTTGGACGAATGAGGTTCCACATAAATCCGCCTCCGGAAACCGTACTCCACTATCCCACCATTGACATCGAGCTAATCCAAACGACCGATGTTGATGAGGCTGAAAGGAGGAGGCTTCCGCCAGTGAATCTGGCAAAGCTGTTCCTCGGACTGACCTTCCAAGCAGCGGGGGCTTTCATGGTCTTCCACTTCTCATCCTCTGTCGAAATGGATAATTTACGCCACTCGAAGCTTCTTTCATTTCTCCTGAACTTTTCTGAGGTCGCGGTGCTGGTAGGGTTCACGGCTTCCTTGGTCGGGGCTTTGATGCGCGAGCTAGTGTACACGGAGATGGCAATGGTCACTGAGAAAGCGGGGTCCGCTTCTGCCGCGTTAGGGTTTTTCCTAATGATGAGCATGTTCTTGAGCAAATTGTCTATGGGAATTGGATGGGTTTGTGGTGTTGTATCCTTTGTGGCTTTTGTGTTAGTCTTCATGAAGATGAGAAAGGCAGATTGATCCTAGGTATACGACATTTATTAGGTCGACCTCTAGTCTCTATGGAAATTAAATCTAGGTACGATGAAACGAATAGGAGCAGAACAAACTTTATTGTATTTTCAACTGGTTGGTGGAGGGCCATAAGAGAAGTTTAGTGGATAATCATTGATGATAGGACTTTCTATTGGACGGTTGCACCTCGTTTTTCAAGCAACGAGATGTATAGATGTATAATATGTAGAGTATACAAATTTGAAATAAAAATTTCAAACTCGATCTCTGTAGGGTATCCAACTTATCTCGTTAGCTGCTTACAAATTACTTTGAATTAGGATAGCCTAAAGCTCAAAAGCCTGAACTTAACCTATTCATAGGGTTTGAGGAGTGTTCCATATATGGGTATTCAGGTGGCCGAGTTTATGTATCATACACTGTGGGTTATCCAAAAAAAAAAAGTCCCCAAATTTCGAGAAAATTGTCCAAAAAGTTCCGAACCTATTGCGCGGTAGCCAATAGTCCTAAACCTTTCAATTATGTCAATTTAATCCTAAACATTTTGACGATTTGCCAATTTAGTCCTAAAAATTTTAATGATTTGCTAATGTAGTTCTTCCAGCCTATTATACAAATAATAAGTTCTAAATTGACAAATTTTCAAAAGATTTAGTACTAAATTGACATAATTGAAAGGTTTAGGACTTAATTGGCCGCCGTATAATAAGTTTAGGATTTTTGGGACAGTTATGACCCAAATTTTAGATAGATTCTGTTGACCATTATTGGGGATAGCTATAATAGGTGGTTATGCATGGCCTCCATTCTACGCGGTCGACACTCTCTTTCCTTTTTTGAGTCCAAAATCCTTTCTTTCTTTCTTTCTTTCTTTTTGCTTATTAACAGTACTATTTATGATAAGATTGATCTATAAAATTGGTATAATTTGCGACAAAATGCAATAAGTGTAATGCTAACACGGATCTCATATGGCTCCATTCAAGGATCTCCAAATTCTCTTCCGCTTTTGATGATAGCTTCCTAGATATTCGTTGACTCCTCAAGTTGGCGGGTATGTTTCTGGTGCCAACTTTAATGAATAAGAAGTGATTTAGCCTGCTTAATGCATGTTAATTTGTGTGACAGGTAACGTAAACGCGCATATTTACATATAACCTTGAAAACTTTATTCCTTGTAAGTAAAACAGTCTGATTATATACGTAGTACCTTAATAGTACGCATCCAAGAGCCAACCAAAATTATAAGAGCCAATCATACACTCTTGCATAGGCTTGAAACATAAATAATCATTGCTAATTCCTACAACACCATCAGCCCCGTGGAAGCGGACCTGGGACACGGCCAACATGAAGAAGAATGCAACTGCGGACGTCATGGAAACGACGGATAAGCAGCAGCAAGCACCGGCCATCCGGAGTATGTGGTGGACCATGAGGGAGGAATAAGCCCCAGTGAATGCGGCCATGAGGGAGAGAACGAAGCCTTGGAAGGTCGAAGAGGATGGGCCACCCTTGAGGAACAAGGTCGGGATCAGGTTGCCATCGACGAACTTGCACGGCAGCTGTATGAGGGCCGCAGCGGCCGTGAAAGACACCCAGATGATGCACTGCAAGATGGCGATCCTGGTGGTTTGACGAGTGGTTGATGGGTCATGCCACATGGTAATGTGTGCGGAGCAGAGGAACAATGCTGGAAGGGGTGTGCAAAAATCGCAGGGTGTTCACTTTGTGATTGAGTTTTTGTCTCTTATACTTGAGAACTTAAAGTTAGTCAAGGAAGTCTCAATCGACCGGCTCTTAGGAATTGCAATCTCTACTCTTTGAACTTTCCAAGTAAATGATCGCATCTCTCTTGTACGTGTGGGCTTATAGCTAGTCAAGGAAATCTCAGTCGTCGTTCTCCTAGGCATTGCGCTCTCTCTTCTTTGAACTTTCCAAGTAATTGACATGCATGAGTTGGGAAAAATACATTACAAGTGCCATAACTTTTGTGTAGTGCTCACTTGAGTGCTATGATTTCTAAAAAATATTCATTTGAGTGCAATAAATTTTAATCACTCATTTAAATGTCATAACTTTTAAAAAATATCCACCCAAATGTCGGAAATCTGACATGGCATAGCATTTATGGTGATCGATTGAAAAGTTATATGGCATTCAAGTGATCGAAAAAAAATTATAACACTCAAGTAAATGTTGTACGAAAGTTTGCACGTTTAATTGAAATGGTATTACTGGAAAAGGGCAAAAAAATAAAGGGAAAATTTCGTTTTGGTACCCAAAGTGGGGCTTTTTTCTCAATTTGGTACCCAAAGTGGACATTGTCTCAAATTGGTACCCAAAGTGCCCATTCAGTCTCAATTTGGTACCCAAAGTGCCTATTCGATCTCAAATTGGTACCTGGGTTCGCCGGCCGGTCAAATGCTCACCGGCCGGCAAGAATTTACTGTTTCGGCTACCGAAACAGTATTTTTTAAACTTTTTTTTCTTTTTTCCTGTTTCTGTTTTTTTTCTTTTCCTTTTCTTTTTTTTTTCTCTCTTCCCTCCGCCGGCCACCGTGGCCAGCGGAGGTCGCCGGGGTCAGGCGAGGGCTGCCCTCGCCTGGGCGAGCGAGGGCCGACCCTCGCCGGCGTCGGGCGAGGGTCGCCCTCGCCTGGGCGAGCGAGGGCCAACCCTCGCCGGATCTGGCGAGGGTCGCCCTCGCCGGATCTGGCGATGGTCGCCCTCGCCGGCGTCGGGCGAGGGCGGTCCTCGCCTGGGCTGGCGAGGGTCGCCCTCGCCTGGGTAGGCGAGGGTCGACCCTCGCCTGATCTAGCGAGGGTTGACATCGCCGGCGTCGGGCGACCCTCGCCTGGGCTGGCGAGGGCCGCCCTCGCCCGACGCAGGCGTCGGGCGACCCTCGCCAGCCTAGGCGAGGACCGCCCTCGCCCGACGCAGGCGAAGGCGACCCTCGCCAGCCTAGGCGAGGACCGCCCTCGCCCGACACCGACAAGGGCGACCCTCGCCAGATCCGGCGAGGGTCGGCCCTCGCTCGCCCAGGCGAGGGCGACCCTCGCTAGCCCAGGCGAGGGCGACCCTCGCCCGACGCCGGTGAGGGCGACCCTAGCTAGATCCGACGAGGGTCGGCCCTCGCTCGCCCAGGCGAGGGCGACCCTCGCCAAATCCGGCGAGGGTCGGCCCTCGCTCGCCCAGGCGAGGGCGACCCTCGCCAGTCCAGGCGAGGGTCGGCCCTCGCTCGACGCCGGGGAGGGCGACCCTCGCCAGATCCGGCGAGGGTCGGCCCTCGCTCGCCCAGGCGAGGGCGACCCTCGCCCGACGCCGGCGAGGGTCGGCCCTCGCTCGCCCAGGCGAGGGCGACCCTCGCCCGACGCCGGCGAGGGTCGGCCCTCGCTCGCCCAGGCGAGGGTCGGCCCTCGCTCGCCCAGGCGAGGGCGGCCCTCGCTTGACCCCGGCGACCTCCGCCAGCCACGGTGGCCGGCGGAGGGAAGAGAGAAAAAAAAAAGAAAATGAAAAGAAAAAAAACAGAAACAGGAAAAAAGAAAAAAAAGTATAAAAAATACTGTTCCGGTAGCCGGAACAGTAAATTCTTGCCGGCCGATGAGAATTTGACCGGCCGGCGAACCCAGGTACCAAATTGAGACCGAATAGGCACTTTGGGTACTAAATTGAGACTGAATAGGCACTTTGGGTACCAATTTGAGACAATGTCCACTTTTGGTACCAAATTGAGAAAAAGGCCCCACTTTGGGTACCAAAACGAAATTTTCCCAAAAATAAAAGAGTATGAGTTTAAGAAAGCCTTTGGCGCTGGAAGGACGACAATGGCCATGTCAACAAGAGAGAGAGAGAGAGAGAGAGAGAGAGAGAGAGAGAGAGCACTAGACAATCCAACTATGGGTGCTTTTTAGTTTATCTCTCAAACCCATACCAATTGCAACTTGGACCTTTTTAACATGCAATTCAATTTATTTTGGAGTTGGCACTAATCGGTTATGAATTGATTAAAAATCAAGTAAAATGCGAGAATACATTTTACTTCCGTGAACCAGAGATTCATGGATATAGAGACTTGATTACGCTAAATTATTCTAATGCCTTTACCTTTTCTTTTTATTTCGAAAATAATTTGGAAGCGATCTTTGTCAATTTTAATTCTAAACCATTAACATGTAATAGGTGATCATGTAGGTGCATAAACATCAATGTAACACTCAATAATCAAAATGATATATAAATTACTCGAAGGGATTTAAAGTACCTTGATGCGTTAAGCATAGCAACACTTCAACATAGCTTCACGAAACGGGAATTAGGCAAACTTCATCCAGAGAGCAAACAATGATGTGATATATGCATGTCTTAAATATGACCTCTAAATATTATTATGCAGGGATATCAAATCACTACAAAGCAGATCTAACATGCACGATATTTAATTTAAGCTATGTGAGATAACTGAGGGAACAATAACAAAAAAAAGTCATTAATCTATTGCGCAGTTGTACCAATTCAGTTCTAAATATTTTAATTTGACCAATTTATTCCTAAACATCTTAAAATTTGCCAATATAGTCCTTTCGATCAATTTTAACCGAAAATTATTCATGTGAACATTAGCCATCCTATGTGGCACGAACAGCGCTAATATAAACATTTTTCGTAATTTTAAAAAAAATTTCCGAATATTTTATATTCTTTTGTCTTTCTTTTTTGCTTTACTTTTTTTTTTTTCACGATGGCTAGCAAGGGTCGTTGGGGCCTCGCCAACCACTGGGTGAAGGCCTCCAAGCCCTTGCCCATGAGGGTAAGACGGGCCTTGCCCAGTGGAAAAAAATAAGAAAAAAAATATTATATGTATATAATTCAAATAATTTTCTAAAAATTGCAAAAATCATCCACATCAGGGCCAGCCGTCCTATCAGTTGTGTCACATAGGATGATTAGTATCCACATCAGTAATTTCTAGCCAAAATTAGCCGAAAAAACTACATTGGTAAATTGTCAAAAGGTTTAGAGTAAATTTAAGTTATTTTTCGAATTTATCAATGTTTAAAACAGATATGATTTCCTTGTTTACATGTGGATTTACTAAATATTTTGGTAACCTAACAACATATTTGCTTTGGATTAAGCTTTGGGTTTTTCTTTGAATGGTACACCCTCTCTTCATTTTTCGACAAAGAATTTTAAACCCAAGTTTTTAGTTTGAGACATTGTATTTGGCTCACTATGACATCATGCCTAACACCATATATTTTAACCTTAGCTAATATATGCTGTAGATAAGCATATAACTCTTTGGGAGTTCGATGTTCAATCGTGAAGGAAATAGTGACAACCCGCAAACATCCAAGTGAACCGCAATCTCTATGGTTTCTCTGATGGTTGTACTGAACTACATTTTTCACTGTTTGGCTAAGTCACAGCGCATATATCCATTCAGTTCATCAGCCACATAAACACATAGCAATTTCCTTTCGTTTAGAACCTTCAGGCTTCTCTTGTCATTGTGCACCAAACACATATGCTATAATTTAGACTCTCGAATAGATGTATTCAATATTTCAGTAACAAAATTTGTCACTATCTCTCCTTGAAGCTCATACATGCCACTGTTCTCCATTCCTCTCATTATTACCAAGTCATCTTGAACAACCATCAGAACTCCACCTTCTAAAATATACCAACACTCAACTGAATTTAAGGAAATCAGGTTCTTCTTCAATTCTAGTACATGCCTCACTCCAATTAATGTACTTGCGATACCATTATGCATTCTAATTATAGCATCGCCAATACCTACAACTTCGCACTCAGCGTTGTTCCCCAGCTACACTTTACAACTATTTATGCACCGATAAATAGTAAATCAGTTCCTAGTTGGTATATCCAACAATCAAAATCCATAATGCATTCGTCAAATGGCAAATTTTTTGGTGATAGACAAGATATAATCAGCATTATTCATATTACAGACAACTACAGTTGCAACATCATCCACAGACTCACCTCTAATTCCCTGGCCTTCTGTAACAGCCTGAATTT
Source organism: Syzygium syzygioides (assembly GCA_031216285.1). Classification (NCBI taxonomy): domain Eukaryota; kingdom Viridiplantae; phylum Streptophyta; class Magnoliopsida; order Myrtales; family Myrtaceae; genus Syzygium; species Syzygium syzygioides. Next base: position 38,069,739 of record CM062243.1, read on the forward strand.
CGGCCAATTTTCGGGATTTATAGAATGCGTGATTTGTCAGTGTGCTTGTAGTAAAAATCTCGCCCGAGAACTGATCACTCTCGGTTATTATTTTAAACTAGAGATTTCTCTAGAATCGCACTCGATCGAATTTGGTCGTTATTTAGACCCCGAACTTGTCAGTCGATTTTTGGGAGTTTCAGAACGAAATAAATTGGACGGTGTCGATATTATCATGGCCAACATCGAGAATATCAGGGATAGTGAGAAATTGAATTTTTAACCGGGTGCGGATTTGGACTGGTAGACCACCCTCGTAGTATGATTGGAATTATTTTTATTTCAGTCAATTGTCTTAGATTATTATTCGGGATTTTTCGGAAAGTGTTAGGCCTTTTTCTGGAATTGTATCGGGACAGTTAGGTCGATTTTGGTTCGGACCGTGTCCAGTGGATTGCGCCCTAACAAAATTCAAATTGGCTTTTTGCTCTCTCTCTTTCTTTCTCTCTCCTCTCTCTCTCTCCTGAGCCCTTCCCCGCGCGTCCTTCTCTTTCTCTCCCTCTCTCTCTCTCTCTTTCTCTCTCTCTCTCTCTCTTCCTCTTCCTCCCTTTTCCCCTCTGTCGGAGCCCCTTCCCCATGCACGCGTCCCATCCTTCCCCTTCCCCATGCACTCCCTCACGTCCCCTCCATGCAGACCAACCCCTCCCCTTTCTCTCTTCTCTCTCCTCTCTCCTCCCTCCTCTTCCTTCTCTCTCTCTTCTTCTTCTTCTCCTCTCTTTCCTCTTCGGCCCGACGGTGCTGCTCGCTCGGGTTTCACTTGCCGAACGCCGCCCGAGCTCGCCGACCGCCGCGCCGCCCGGCCAGCCCCACCGTTGTCGCGCCTCCGTCGGCTACCCCGACCGTCCCTCGCCGGCCTCCCCGCGAGACACGCAACAGCAGCGAGCTCACCCCAGCTGCTGGTCGGGCCCGAAGTCGACCCAGTCCGCCGGTGCGTCGCCCGGCCGCCGCCTCCGCCCCGTCGTCATCGCCGTCGCCATCTGCAGCCGCCTTCCTTTCCCCCTTGTCTCTTCCTCCCCTGGCCTCCTCCCGGTTCGGCCCCGACGACTCGAGCCAGCTCGCCTCACCGCCGCGCCGTGTCGGACTACCGCCGCGCCGTGCCGCCGCGTGCCGCCTCACCACCGGTCTGCTGCCTCCCCTCAACTTCCCGCCTCTCTCTCTCTCCCTCTCTCCCCGTCTCTCTCTCCGCCTCTCTCTCACCCTCGGCCCCTCTCTCTCTCGTTCCAGCCCCGCAACCGCCTCGCCATCGCCTCGCCGCTCGCCGGTCTGCCCCGCCGGCCAGCTCGCCGTCGCCGGCCCGTCCGCCGGTCTGCCGCCTCCCTCTCTCTCTCTCTCTCTCTCTCTCTCTCTCTCACTCTCTCTCACCCGATGGTCTCTCTCTCTTGTTCCAGCTCGCCGCCGCCGTCGCCGCCGCGTCGCTGCTGCCTCCGACCGTCGCTCTAGCCGACCAATCAGCAGCCCCTCCGTTTGGCCGAGGAGAACGTGAGTCCCGTCGGCGCCGTCGCGAGTTCCGCTGGCTTGCCCCCGGAGCGCCGCCGCCGATTCTCACCGCGAGTCGGTAATCGGCCGCCCGCTCCCGTCGCCTCGAGTCAACTTTAGGCGAGTAAAAATTCCTAAACCCTTAATTAGCCTAATTGTACAATTTAGGAGTAAATGTTAGGGTTGATTAAGCTTGATTGGGACCTATTTGGGTGCTTATGTGTGTGGGCTGATTTAGGGATTTAATCGGGACTTAATAGGGTTGATGATGTGCGATTTGGTGGCTGTTTGAGTACTGTTCATGATAGGATCCGAATTTGGGATGATTTGCCTAAGTTGAGATTAAATGGGCTCTTGTACGATTGTGTAAGTCGGGTGATTCAATGCTTAATTTGGGATTTAATAAGGTCAATTAGGGATGATTTAAGGCTTGTTGGAATGTTAGGATTGCGCCATGATCGAGGAATTAATGGCTAAGCTTGATTAGAACATGGCGGGCCTTGAGTGTATCGCATTGAATCGGAATAAGTGTGCGAAACGAGCGCCAGGTTACTTGGGGTTAACTGGAACGGATTGATCGTATCCCTATGGCGTTGAAATTGATAAATTCGCGTGTTGTTCATTTGGCCTTGGCATGAGTAGTGCAATTAATTTGATCCCCGAATATGTGAATGGCTTGTGTGCTGATTATTAGCCGGTTTAGAGTACAGGGGTATGCGTGACAAGCCTTTTGAACTGTGGCCTACGGGTCGTTCTATCAATCTGTTGGCCTTCGGGCCGGGCCTACGGGTCGTTCTATCAATCTGTTGGCCTTCGGGCCGGGCCTACGGGTCGTTCCATCAATCTGTTGGCCTTCGGGTCGGGCCTTCGGGTCGGTTTAACTGTTGGCCTTCGGGTCGGGCCTACGGGTCGTTCCATCAATCTGTTGACTTTCGGGTCGGGCCTACGAGTCGTTTTATCAAACAGTTGGCCTTCGAGTCGGGCCTTCGAGTCGGTTTAACTGTTGGCCTTCGGGTCGGGCTTACGGGTCGTTTTATCAAATAGTTGGCCTTCGGGTCGGGCCTTCGGGTCGGTTTAACTATTGGCCTTCGGGTCGGGCCTACGGGTCGTTATGATTAACTGTGGGCCTTCGGGTCGGAATTATTTGATTTATTTCTGATAATGGCAATTGTGTGCCGAGATGGTTTCTTAAGTACCTGTATGACAATTTGCACATGATTATTATTGATAAATGCCTAACCTGCAGGAAATGAGATGATATATGGGGCTATAGGCCGGGTGAAATTTATATTGACCCACTGGTTCATTGTCTGGTGTATTTTATTTACCTCTGGAGGTGCACATTAGCCTAGTTTAGGATTAGGGATTATTACTTGCTGAGTTTTCTCACGGTTGTGGTAAAACCGACATTTCAAATCCCCGGCCATGAATTTTGAGGCTGAAGAGCAGGATCCTGAGCCGAGACAGAGTCTGAGGCTATGAGCTCAGAGGAAGAGCCAGGGCAGTCCGAGAGTTCTTTTGAGACGTCTAGATCTGACCCCGACTGAGAACCCTAGTTTAGGTCTTAGTCTTAGGAGTGAGGGCCGCCACTTTTTGACTGTAGCCCTTCCCGATAGACAGTTTGATATCCCTAGGCCACCGATCCCTTTTGCTTCGTGGCCCTTTTGATGTATCTTTTTGCAGACAAAGGGATATTGTTTGTAAGTTCGTTATTTGATGTATATTTTGGTTTAATGGAACGGATCAGTGGTTATCTCGCGCTATTCATGGTTACTAATAATTTGTCCGGGTGTGTATATATTTATTATATATACGTCGTTTTCGCACCAGGCGTGATTTATCTGATTTGAGTGTTCGGGTCTCTGTGACGCAAATCCTGGGAGCGTCGCACTCTGTTTCGACCCTGGGCGGATGTACATGCTCTCGTTGGGTGCGGGGCGTGACATCGCCACTTGAATTGGTATTTGGGCGTGACACCTTCTCATTCTTCATCATAAGACAATCCTTTCTAAGATGCCCCTCTTACCACAATTTCAAGAGAATACACCACTAATCCTAGATTGAATACATTTGTTCAAACTCCCACTACTCCTACTAACGTGACTACTACCTCATCCTCTTCCTTCGCCTACTAAACCAACATGCACAAATTCACTTGATTATCTTCTACGATGTCCTGTCAAGCTTCTTAACCTAGAGAAATTACTAAAGCAGTAACGATAGCATTTTATCTTTCACGTAATGAGGATAATATAATCAAAGCACGTACATCATCTTCAAAGTTAATCTCAACCGAAATCAATTGACTAACGACTACATTGAATTCATTAATATGATCAGCAACCGACACACCACCTTTGCCTATCTTTCAGTGAAACAGATGTCGAATCAAGTAGACCTTGATGGTCGTAGAAGGCTTCTCGTACATGTTTGACATGGCGTTCATCAAACTCACAGTGGTCTTCTCTTTCAAAATGTGAAACGCGACGTTACATACCAATGTAGCCATATAACACCAACGCTTGTCTATCCATCAAATTCCAATTAGCTTGCTTCATTAGCTCTGGCTTCTTCCCAGACAAGAATAAGTGTGGATTCCTATGATACAAATAATCCCCAATCTACATCTTCCAGAAATAAAAATCCTTTCCATCAAATCAATTGATTTTCACTTTTTCTTCTTCCATCGCCATCGATTGACTTCAACTTAGTCAAGCCTGGTTCCAATACCACTTGTTAAGGAAACAAACAATCGAGCAATATAATGATCAAAATAAGGAAATAATTCCAACACTAGATTTACATGGTTCGATTGGTGTGATCTATGTCCACGGGGAGAACAGCATAAAATTTGACAAGAGATAAGTAATACAACAGAGATTACAACCACACTTGAGTCACTCAACTACTCTTACAATTGTACCTGATAATTCACAGAGTATTTAACCCTAAAATTTCTCACGAAATAATCTCTTAATTACGTAAAATGAATTACACAAAATCTTACCCACAAGATTTTTGTGGCTTCAAACACTCATATATTACTTTAGTGTGTAATTCACAAGAAGTCGCCTCTTGAATGCTCTACATAAACCCCCCCCCACTTCTTATACAGACATGAATTGGATCCAAAATAAGGAACCCTTTTTTAGAATTCCTTCTCCAACTAGGAAACCTACTTAGATTAGAAAATTTTCTCTTTCAGGTTTAAACTCGAGATATATTTTCAACAAAAGTCTTGTTTAGTTCGACTATGCACCATACTTTTAATCTCTAACTTTTAATGACATGATGGTACCATAATATATTGTTCAATAATGTCGACATAAAATCTAGAAGATGTTAAACGGTTTTACAATGAAGTATACACGTAGATATTTTAAGATTAATACCACAAAAAATCCCAAACTGGTACACCTGTGACAAATTTACCCCAAACTAAGTTTTTGACCACCAAAAATCTCAAACTAGTACACCTGTGACAAATTTACCCTCCGTTAGTTTTTGTTAAATTTTACTATCGAATTGTTTTGTTCAATGACACGTGGCAGTTAACGGATATACCAGTTTTGGGTTTTACACTCCGTTTGTTACAAATGTACCAGTTTGTAATTTTTGTGGCATTAATCCAATTTAACGAAAATTAATGGAGGGTAAATTTATCACAAGAGTACTAGTTTGGGATTTTTGATGGTCAAAATATTAGTTTGGGGTAAAATCATCACATGTGTACCAATTTGAGATTTTTTATGGTAAAAAAATTAATTTGGAGAAAAATTTTCACAGATGTACTAGTTTAGGATTTTCCGTGATATTAATATGATATCTTATGAAAAGAAAAATAAGGATCAATGTGGTGTTTTACGTATTTAAAGTACCCAGAAATTTCGTGCCTCATCTATCTCAATCTGCAAATTCTGGCCTTCCCGACGGATAAATAACGCGTTTTTTTTTTGGCGTTATGTGTCTTTGCGTTTGTCTCAACGCCAGAGACAGAATATAATGAAGGAATTAAATACGAGGGGAAATTCAAAAAAGAAGTTATGGCCAGACCCATTTGATAGCAAACCAATCGCAAGTTGAGAAATAGGGAAAGCCATGTTGTGGTTGCTTCTCATGTCCAGAGAAAATTGCAAAGTTGCTTCTGGGAGAGCTTCACAGGGCCTTCTCAACGACGAAGGGGAGGGAAAGAGAGAGATATTATGGACCCTTCAGACACGCAAACAGGAGCTAAGAAACCAAACCGCGTGCCCGTTTGCAGAACCGAAAGACCACACCACCAAAAGATCAATGGCGACCCCTTTCACGTTCCTTGAAGTTCTCCTGTATTTGCCTCCTCTCTCCCCCTGTTCTCAAGGCGGAAACCAAGAGAACGCCAGGGTTGGGCATATGTGAACTATCAACATATTTATTTGGACTCACCTTCACTTGAACAACTTATATTATCAGGTCCATATTACATAACATCCCCGATGTAGGACTTATTTCATCTTAAACTATGAAGTCGTGAAGAAAAAAACATTTTCTTTAGGGAATTTGAAAAAAAAAAACAGTTGAGAGTGATCACACGGTGAGGAATGAAGGAAAATATGTGTTTTATTTTGAGATGAGCGCTTAATTTAGATTGAAATCCAATTTCTGTTAATAACAAGGTTGAGTAAATGCAGTATTCGGATATGATTGCAAAAAAGAAGAGCCCCTGAATAAGGTCCCGCTTTTTCGTTATTGTCTTCCTATGTCGAATTAGGAAAGCACCCTAACAATTCTCGGAACCAACACAGATGATTATGTCAACCTCCTCCTTTCCTGGGAAATTCATGTGCTTAACCTGTTCTATAAGAGCCAGCTACACTCGTCATTAGAGCACGCCAGTCTCACATGTTTCCAAAAAACATGCTCACAAATTCACAGATCCTTGCCCTTCTTGTTATCATGGCGACCGTCGAGCAGCCACCTGATGCTTCTTCTCCGGGGGACAACGCTGGACCTGCCTCAGCAGCTCAGGCTGAGACCGAGCAAGACATGTCGTCGGCTCTCTCTGATCGCGACGCAATCCCATTGATGCCCTCTGTTCCCGAGGCAATCACGTCTCCTCTCTCTGATAGCAATGCAACACGCGGTCTGGATCACATCGATCCTTCGCAACACCGAGTGCTCCGCATTCGACATGTGAGGGTCCACATGAATCCACCTTCGGAAACCCCACTCGACTGTCACACCGTCGACATTGAGCTAATACAAGCAGTCGATGATAACGAGGCAGGAAGGAGGAGGCTTCCACCGGTGAATCTGGGGAAGGTGTTCCTCGGACTGACCTACCAAGCAATAGTGGCTTTCATGGTCTTCCACTTCTCGTCCTCCGTCGACATGGATAAGTTACGCCACTCGAAGCTTCTTTTATTTCTCCTGAACTTTTCCGAGGTCGCGGTGGTGGTGGGGTTCGCAGCTTCCTTGGTTGGGGTTTTGATGCGGGAACTCGTGTCCACGGAAATGGCAATGGTTGCTGAGAAAGCGGGGTCCGCTTCCGCCGCGTTAGGGTTTTTCCTAATGATGAGCATGTTCTTAAGTAAATTGTCTATAGGCATTGGATGGGTTTGTGGGGCTGTATCCTTTGTGGCTTTTTTCTTAGTGTTCTTGAAGATGAGAAAGGCAAGCTGATCCTAGGTATACGAGATTAATTAGATAGTCTCGATGGAAATTTACAATGAAAAGAATAGGAGCCGGAACCAACTTTATCAGTTTATTGTACTTTTAACTCGTTGGTGGAGGGCAATAAGAGAAGTTTAGTGGATAATCATTTGATGATGGGACTTTCTATTTGGATGGTTGCACATCTTTTTTCAAGCAATGAGATGTATAAAGTGTCATACGTAGAGTATGTAAATTTGACATAAAAATTTCCAACTCAGGCTTCTCACCAACTCTCTATAAATTACTTTGAATCAGGGTTGCCTTTATTGCTCAAAAGCCTGAACCTAACCTGTCTATGGGGTTTGAGAAGTGTTCCACATATTGATCTTAGTTTATGCATCATACACTGTGGCTTATCCAAAAAAAACAAAAAGCGTGTCCCAAAATTTTACATAAATCCTTTTGGTGGATAGTTTTTTTCTTTTTGGTGGATAGTTAAATTTCTGCATGGCTTCCATTCTGCGCGGTTGACACTCTCTTTCTTTTTGTCAGTTCAAAATCCGTTTTTTGTCCTTCTTAAACAGTACTAGATATAATAAGATTGATCTATAAAATTGGTATAATTTGCGACAAATGGTAACACGGATCTCATATGGCTCCATTCAAAGATCTCCAAATTCTCTTCCCCTTTTGATGATAGCTTCCTAGAGGAGCTAGCGAATATGTTTCCGATGCCAACTTTAATGAATAAGAAGCGATTTAGCCCACTTAATACATGTTAATTCTTATTCCTTGTAATTAAAATCTGATTACATACGTACTACCGTAGGAGTTACACGCATCCAAGACCAAACAAAATTATAAGAGCCAATCATACACCCACGTATAGGCTTGAAACACAAATAATCATTGCGTAGCTACATTTATTCCTACAACACCATCAGCCCCTGGGGAGCGGACCTGGGACACGGCCAAGACGAAGAAGAACGCGACTGCGGACGTCATAGAAATCACGGACAAGTAGCAGCAAGCACTGGCGATTTGGGGTATGTGGTGGACCATGAGGGAGGAATAAGCCCCGGCGAAGGCAGCCATGAGGGATAGAACGAAGCCTTGGAAGGTCGAAGAGGATGGGCCACCCTTGAGGAACAAGGTCGGGATTGGGTTGCCATCGACAAACTCGCACGGCAGCTGTATGAGGGCCGTGGCGGCCGTGAAGGACACCCAGATGATGCACTGCAAGATGGTGATCCTGGTGGTTTGATGAGTGGTTGATGGGTCATGCGACATGGTAACGGGAGCGGAGCACTGGAACAACGCCGGATGGGTTGTGCAAAATCCGCAAAGTGTTCACTTGCCGATTGTGTTAGTATCTTTTATAATTGAGGACTTAAAAGTTAGTCACGCAAGTCTCAATCGACCAGCTCATGGAACTGCATTCTCTCTTCTTTGAACTTTCCAAGTAATTGATCCCATCTCTGTTTATACGTGAGGGCTCATAGTGGGTCAAGGAAATCTCAATCGACCGTGTTTTCGGAGTTGCATTTTGCTCTTCTTTAATTGTATTTCTCTCTTCTCTGGACTTTCCAAGTAATTGACGTTGTCGAGCGTGATAAGACGCATTGGAGAGTCTTATCAATGGTCGGAACGGAAGGAAGACGTGTACTAGGGATTTGGAAAAGGTGTGGAAATTACCTGAAGGGCGAGACGAAAGTGATGCATATAAACTGCAACAAAACCAGTCATTGCCGTATACAAATGAAGTCGTCACCCACCTTTCGTTGAATTTACATGTGAGCATCATTTATTTGGTCCGGTGGCAAATGGAGTTCCTGACGCATTTCACTCAAAATTTTCTATGTTATTGGATCGTATATGGATAAGTGAGCTTCGACTTAACAGGCTAAAATGGGTCTTGAAAAGAAAAGTCAAATCTGGTTCGGATTTTATTTAATGGATCTAAAATATGCACGTTTAAATCGAAATGGTATGGACAAAAGATAAGAGTCTTGAGTTCAGTTTCCGAGAGAGAGCGCGCACTAGACAATCTAAACATCGATACTTTCCAGATCTACGATCAGTACACAAATTGACCAAAAGCGACAGAATTTTTTGTCGCCTTAGGTCCTTTTCCTTTTCCGTTGCCTTTCGTTTGTCATTGTTGCCCCGTCATCTTTGCTTAAGGCTATATAAAACTTTTGTAATTTCCATACCCTTTGGTCCGTCCAAGGCAACGTAACTTCTGTCGCCTTTGCCAACTCTATATTGAAGAAGTCTTGTCGCCTTTGGCCACCCTAAGGAGACGAAATTTCATCGCTTTCGACCATCTTAGTGCACCTCAAGGCAACGAAATTTTGTGGACTTTGCGTACTCTAAGGCCATGAAATGTCGTCTCCCTATGATGGCGTTGTCGCCTGTGGTCTTATCTTTTTTGCAGAAAAAAAGTTATCGGGACTAAAATTTTTTAATTTTTTTCACTTCAGAATCTTAACATTGCTTTTGTTAAAGTTGAGATTTGCTCCCAATAAAGTTTCATAACATAATATATTAAAACATACAAAATTAGTTTATAAGTTAAAATTGTACATAGTAATTTAGTGACCTTCCTTTGAAAAATTAAAGGATTGTTCATGCTTAAACATAAAAAAGGAAACTCCTCGGTAGATGCCCCTTGCTCCTCATCATGTTCTTGCCCTTGATTGAAGCCCTTTTAATGTCTCACATGCAAACTTTCGGAGAAGTCACAACCATTAATCCAGGCAGCGCAGATCTAGCATCATGTGAAGTTACAACCATTCTTGGAGGTGGTCGTGCTATGTCAATTAGGGTTGAGTATGGATTCAGAATAGAATTGAGAATTGGATTGAACCGGCCATAAGAATCGGTCCGGTTCCAAATCCCTGCAGTTATGGGTTCGTTTCCTAGTTCCAAAAAAGGTAATCAGTATTGTGTAGTAAACAAATCAGGAACCGAAGAACTGGACCTTACAAAAACATCCCAAGATACTTTCAAGTGTCTCGCGTTGTTGCTAGATCAAGCAATATTCGCACTTCTACATTTTTAGATCTAGAGAAAATACAAAGACAATACAACACTCCTTACCAAAAAAAAAAGAAAAAGACAATGCAAGACAAACAATCACATATTGCTTCATGAAGCAATCATTTGTTGTCCTCCACAGTATATGCATAACCTTTTTTATATATTTGTGAAGCGCGAAAACGTCCAACCATATGGCACATCAATTTGTTCTAAAGCTCTACTAGAGAGAATTCTAGAAAAACTTACCTGTGGTAACACCAGTTCTCCATAAACTGAGAGGCCAATTCTCTAGCATCCGTCTATATTCCTCTAATGCCAGCAACAAGGCCTCGGTCTTGTTTGGTTAGCATGTGTTGAAGTGCATGGCCAAGCTCATGAAAAACAATTTCCACCAGCCAATTTTGGCAATGAATATCTTACCACAAATGTCTAAATGGTAAAAACCACTCAGAGGATGAAGTTATCTCACAAAGGACAAATGAGGATTTTTGTTGTCACGTTCATTTTCATTTTGTTAGCAAAAAATGAAACAAAAAGTTTAAAGAGATGTTGACACCTAAATTTTGCCCAAATTATTTAGGGTTTTATCGCATAAAATTAGGGTTTAATGTTTTTTAATCCCTAAACCAAAAATATTCTCTTTAAATTGCATGGCATGTAGACGTTAGGTGCATTTACATTAATAGGGCCTATTAGAACATATTTTCCATTTTCATTTTCAAAATTAATTTTTTTAAAATTTTTTTTTTAAAAAATTAATTAAAAAAAAAAAGGGCCAGCGTTGAATTAGTCAAACGCTGGCCCACACGCTGCACACTTCCCTTTTCTTAGCCCCGCGTGACCTGGGAGAAGAAAAAGCAGCAGAGGTCAGAAGGGGCTCTGCATCTTCACGTGAAAAAAGAGAAAGAGCGTGCAGAGAGAGAGGAGTTCAAAAGAGCGAGAGGAACCAGGGAGCGCGGGGAGTGCGAAACAGAGAGGGAAAGAGTCCGAGAGAGACCAGAGAGAGAGAGAGAGAGAGAGAGAGCTCCCGAGAGAGAGTGAAAGGTCGAGACGGGAGGGTCCTCCCCCGGCGACCATCGTGCCCGAGCCGCGGCCGACTTTCCTTTGTCAAGGTAGGTTCCGGCTTAGGTTTTCATTGAGCCTCGCTTTGTCATTTTTTACTCGATTCGGGGCGTTTTCCCGAGGATCCCGGCCCGTGGGTGTGCGAGGCGCGCGGGTGTAGTCCGACTTACCGCGTTCGCCCCCCACACGCCATCGCCGAGTCGGGTAGGGACTGCCAGCCGCCTCCCCTGTTTCTGTGTCTTACTTTGTTTTGGTGTGGGGGGGTCACTGGCCGGAGCTCGCAGCCCTCCGGCTTGCGCGAGTTCCGGCCAGTGACATCTTCGACTCGGTCCTACTGTCCGGTGTGCTGTTGCGTGTGATTTTGGGGGTGTCGGGGTGTCGATCGTGCCTAAAATCTCTCACCTTCATCACGCCCGCCAACTGTTCGACGGAATGTCCGAAGTTCGTTTCTGAGATTTGTCGCCGTTTCCATTGCGTTCTGGGTATGCATCGGTTCTCGAGCGAGCTTGCATGATGTCTGCAGTCGATCCATTTCGTTTCGTCGCGTTTTGGTGTTTCAATCGACGCCGGGGGGAGGCGGTCAGCCGGCCCCGCGTCGGGACCTCGTTGAGCCGCGGGCATCCCGTCCTTCGTCGGGACTGGGACATTCGCGAGTCGATCGCCGGTCACCGCGGCGGTGACCTGGTGACAGACGCTCGCCGCCCCTCGTCGGGGCGGCGATGTGGACCAGGGCGGAGCGTCGGCCGCGGAGGCCGGCGTCCGTGGAACGCGGGGCCTCAGGGAGCGGCGGCGAGTCGGGTCGCTCGCCGGTAACCGGGTCGGCGAACCGGGTCGGCGAATCGGGTCTCGAACCGGGTAGGGTTCCCAGTCGGGTCGGACTCGCGGGTCATGGCCGGGTAGGGCTTATTTGGTGATTGGGCTTAGTTTTAGGGTTTATTAAGTTTTGGGCCTTTTTCTTGTTTTATTTTTCAAGAGATTTTCCGGGCTGGGCCCTATTTATTTTATTCACCAGACCGGGCTCAACAAATGAACCCGGTCCGGTCGTGGGCCCGGGCAGGCGTGCCCGGGTCAGTCTCAATCCGGGTCGGTCCCGGTCCGGATCGGACGTGGGTCCGACCCGGATCCGGTTTATTTTATTTTAATATTATATTATTTTAATATTTTAAAAAATTAATTAATTTGAAAAAAAAATTTAAAAAAATTTTAAAAAAAAAAGAGAAAAATCCGAATTTCATCTTTTTACTTTATTTTATTTTATCTTGTCTGATTTTTATTTTATTAGTATTATTATTTTTTTAATTCAAAAAATTTCCAAAAAAATTCCAAAAAAATTTTCAAAAAATTTCAAAAAAAAATAAAAAAAACAATTCAAAAAATTTCGGAAATTCCAAAAAAAAAATTAAATTAATTTTAATTTTTAATTTTTTAAATTTTTTTTAAAAAAAGAATTTCAAAAAAAATCAGAAGTTTAATTTAGCTCATCTTGCCTTTTTCACATGTTTAGTGTTATGCTTAAACCCACGTCAGTCGGTTCACGCACTTTAAGTTGCACATTTAAATTAAATTCTCATGTAGTTGATTATGCATGTTTAGGCTTAGATATTAATTGTTGCTTCCTTTAGTTTAGTTAGGAATGGAATTTTGAGATCCCCAATTAGCGAGAACACGTTAGGTGGTGAATTGAACAAGATTAGGTACCGAAAGGGCACTAATTAATCGATTAGTGTAATCAAGTCCCCGTACCTGTTAAATCTCTGGTTCGTAAAAGCGAAGCTCTTCTCCCGTGCTTCGCTTAGGTGTCTAGTCGACCTACCAAAAACCGATTAGTGGCGACTCCTGAATGAAATTGATTTGCATGTTAATTATTTAAATTTAAGTCGCGAATTGGTATGGGCTTGGGAGAGCTTGAGCTAGGATTAACTTAGCAATCCATTAGCCAAACCCCGTAGGCCTCGGGGCCGTTTCGGGGAGGTCGCGACAGCTTGGCAACTCCGCTGGGGAATTTTGTGGACTTAGGCCATTTTTCTTGTTTATATACATCCCTAACGTGAACGTTCTTGGCACTGACCCCTTATTTTGCAGGTTTGAGATTTGGGGAATAAATGTTTATTTTTTCGGGCGCTTGAAGTGTTGTTTGCTTATAAATTGTTGTGCATGCGTTAGATGTTTTAGCACTACACTATGGCACACACAACCATACTGCCAGACCCGAGCCGTGATAGGACGCTTTAGGATGGTGTTAAGAAAGATACAACCTCGAACGCGAGACCGCGATGTAGAGGTTGTCTTTCTTTTCCCCAAAAGTTCTTTCCTGGTGTCGTAAGTGTTTATCTTTGTCCGCGAGACTGCGTGACTATAGGGTAACTCTTTCGACTAAGCCGGAGTTAAGAGGACCTGACACCAACGCGAGACTGCGACGGCCAGATTACCCTCTTAGCTTCACCTTGTTAAACTGTCTAGATAGAAAACAAACCTCACAAATGCATATGTGTGTCTTTGCGTTTTTTTTTTAAAGAAAGAAAAAGAAAAAACGATCGTCACTCACTGTAAGTATGATTCCTCTCATTATTAGCTCACTTTGAATTGAAATTTTCATTTTTGAAATTTGCGGAAATCAATCAAGTACCCTAGGTGATTTGAGCTTATAATGGAAAATTTTAGACAATCATTTTTTACAATGAACCTTGAGCATAAATTTCAAACATCTCTGATTTAGCCCTATCAAAGCGAATGGTTTTGTCTAAACTTTCAGTTGTAGGCTTAAAATCGCACATTCTGTATAAAAATTCTTTCAAGTCAAGATTACATCTTGGGGCATAAAATTGAAATCGCATTTTCAATAAAATTCTTTTCTGGTTCACATTTCGGAATCAAAATTCAAATCACTTTTTGTGTATTATTTTTTAAAAAAATAAGAATCACCTCATGTTTGCAAAAATGAAATCGCAAATCAGTCTTTCAAATTCGATAGACCGCATTTTGCGATGAAGCTTTTTTTTTTTTTAAAAAGGGCATTTGATTGATAGCCGCGATTCGATCTTTTAATGATGTCTTCACTTACGATGAAATCTTGGTGAAATACTAAATGCCCACAAATAGAAACCATGGGGGCATGTATTGTTGCCTCGCTTTCATCATAAGATGCGACATCAGTGGAAGATCACTTTTTCACTTACATACTGACATTGTCTTCCTTTTACAGGTTGTACATGATGGTCACTCCTTAAAATTCTCATGCTTGGGCACACCAAGAAGTGGACTTAGGAGCTAGGACGAGATTTGTTTATTGTACTCTTCTATGCAAGAGTTTCTTGTACTTTGTCATCATCTTTATTCTTAGTAGGAATCATGTTTGGCATTTTGGGTTTTGATCGCGAACCCATTCGAATGTTCTTGTAAGTCTTGCAACTCAAATTCAAGTTCATAAGCAGCTTTTTGCTTGGGTCCAAGTGGAGATACCGCAAGCTATCCATATGGGTTGAATTTTCATGGAAGCGTCGGAGGAGCATTCTAGGATGAGGTCAAGCCAAGGATTGGTAGATACGGGGAAGACTATAAATACCATCTACGAATGACTTTTGACTTTCAGTCGCTCCAGCAAATTCGACACCTTTCGCAGCGTCTAGGTACTATGAGGTTTCCGTATCGGGTGCGTTCCTGGAGTTCGAAAATAATGAGAGTTCGACTTTAATAGTAGATTCACCAGATGCTCGAGTTCTCGTGAATTTAAAAGACACGTGTGACGCATCTTCCATTGTGTCCTTAATGTTTGAAGCTGTTGGATCTAGCATTCGTGATCGGAAACCGTTAACCAGATTGTACTTGATTGGCCGTTTGTGATGGGGTTCACTTTCTTTGAGGCTCGCAACTTGAATACCACATGTCTCATAATGAATGGGAGGAGTTTGCCAGGATGCTAGGTTTGATGCCTTCATCCTCAGTACGTGATGGAATGCTCCAAATCATATCTCTTGATTTGCAGCCTAGCACTACGGGTTTATCTTCTTAAGAGAATTAATGCAATTGTCAATGGGAGATGTTATGTACACCCCCCCTCCTCATTCAAAACCATTTGAGCATGGGCAGCATCAAAAGGCAAAGAACCTTGCCTCGACGCATCTCAATACAAATTGAGGACCTTCGACACAACTCGTATCATTTTTCAACCTTCTGGCACACTCTTGTAAGGCTTTATCAGACTAGTCAAGTAGGTGCGAGCATATGTTCATTTCCGCTCGCGGTGATACTTTACTTGTGCCAATGTTATCTTACCGGTTTCCCTATATCACGAGGAGGCTAGTAAAGCTACACACCCAAGGTTCTCTTGGATGGTAGTCGCCAACAATGCCATCCACTTCTGAGTATGCTAAGATGGTCTTGTCATGAATGGAAATGAACTTGATCAGACTAGTACTACCAGTTGAGGAGCAACCATTGAAAGACACATTAAAAGGGAAGTTTATGATTCCTCGCAACGAAACGAGACTTGGCTGTGAGCACTACTTACATCATGGATGTGCATTGGATCCATTCGGCCACCTTCTTGGTGTTCGACTCCAAGAGTTCAAAGACTTGTGGGACTTGGCATCCCTCAGTTTCTAAAGAACTTCATTTTCAAAAATCCGCCTCGCTTCTATGCTTCTCCATTTTTGGATAATGAATCCGAGGAACGACCGCGCTTGAATATTCCCGAATTCTGAGTTTGATCTCAAGAAGAAGAAATATGTGAAAGATTCTTTGGTTCCAAAACTACTTCATTGGTTGGGAAACCCCTTGATGGGTCCACACATGTCGAGCTTCTTGGCAACCAATCCTTGCATGAAGATGATTATTGGTGGTCTCCGAAATGATACTTCGAAGTGTAGATGTACACAAGCAAGGATCAGTCATCAAATATTGCCCTCAAGTAAAAGGTTGTAATCGTTCCGAGTTAAATTCGATTTATTTAAAGAATGACTTGTTTCTCCTTTTGTGCAGAATTCGTGAGGACAAAAGTGTTGATGCAAAGAAAATTCTCAAGAATCTATAGAATTGCATGAGGAAGACAACTTAGTTCAGAACTACGCCATCTCAAAAAGAAAAGGGTGTATATCATTACTCGTGCCATCTCTCATTTTGCAGATAAAAGAATATATTTGACTATGGCGACAACAACTTCTTCCAAGAAAGCATCTATCCATAGGGGCAGCGCCTCCCGCCAACAAATATTGACGAGATCACCCAATTTAGCACAAAAGGATGTATTGTTCCTAAATTAAGTTCAATCGAGAATAAAGATAACATGTTTCAATTCCTTTCTTGCAGGGTGATAAACCGAGCAGGCCACTCAAAGGGTAGTAACCCTCACTCATGATGCATGATGAAGTTGAGTAATTCGATTCAACACAAAAAGGGTGTATCGTTCCTAAGTTAGCCCAATTTAACATCGAAATAGAAATAATATGCCTTATCCTTTGTAAATGAGGGTGCACATTAATCGCAGGAGCGATACCCTCTATCAATGAAGTATGTTTGAGGCTAAACCACCACTTTCAGTGCAATAATGGGGCAGGGCATCCAAGGGATAATGCCCTCAAATGTCGAAAAAAATGCCGAAAGTCAAAGGCAAAAGAAAGCAAATGAAGGGGCGTTGTTAAATACCCAGGAAGGCAAATTCAAGTGAAGGGTAAATAGTATCGTTTCCAACTGTTCATTTTAATACAATTTTTGACATGATTCGTTTTCCTTTGATAGGAAGCATTAAAGACCGGAAGCATTAAAGACCGGAAGGACAAATGCAAACGAGGGGTAATGTTGCATCGTTCCCAATTTTTCAATCCTTAAAGGGTCTTTAACTAACACATTCTTTTTTATTCTTTATAGGTTTATCAAGTCACCATGACGCAGGTAAGTACTATTCTCTCAAAATTCAAATGGAAATCAAATGGATAATTTTCGTCACAAAGAAAAAAAAAAGTCTTTGATGGTTTTGAAAAAAAAACAAGCACTAAAGTGGAGACTGAAAAAGCAAGCTCTTCACAAAAATTTTGAATATCATCCTTATTAATAAATTGTCTTTGTGCTTGACGGATCATTCATTTTGAATCATAATTCCCTGTGGAGATTAATCAATTCGTGATGATCTCAACAAAATGAAAGGGAGATGTTAATAATGCCAAGTGAGAAATACTTAGAATGAGGAAAGGCAAGTCATTCCCAAACACGTCCCACAAATACCTTGAGAGTTGAGTGGAAGAGAAAATTAGTGTTGTTTAAGGGCAAGAGATTCATTCGCGAGTAGTACATAGATCAAAGTGAAAAGAGACATTTCTTTCCTCTACCCCACATACCACATGTGACCATAGTAAAGCCCATTTGAGCCTTTACATATAGATGATTTGTACAAAATACCCCTGTCAAGAACCACCCTACAATGGGGCAAATTTGGAGGTTTTGGTTGACATGCTTTGGAGGAAAGGATGAGAAAGACCTCTTTGTCCTTACTTGCATTAATCTTTTTGTGGTAACTTCATGTGAGTCCTTATGGAAGGTTGAAACATCCCGAAATGAAGAAGAGCATTCATTTCTCTATCCAAACACTTATACCATTTGTTTAGCCAAGTTGAGCCTGAATATTCATTTCGAAAGCCCGAATGGTGATTGTCTTCCTGCCTTGGAGAAAGGCATATGATTTGCCATGGCAATTGGTGCTTATGTCACAATAAGTAAAAAAATCTCGAAAGTCCTAAGAGCTCAAAAGATTCAAATGAGCAAAAGTCAAATGAAAACTAGGGGGCATGAAAAAGCAGTGTGCCTGGTAAAAGCAAGGCCAATGCCCATTGCAAAAAAAAAGGGCTGCATCAAGAGAAAAGCTCTCATGTGAAAAAAAAAAAAGGATGTCAAAAGCAAAATGCTTGCAAAAAAATCATTGCAAAGCAAAAGTAATTAGAGAAAGGAGCAAAGCTCTTACATTAAAACGATTAGTCAATGCACTTTCGAGACGAGTTGAATCTCAGAAGTCGAGTGTCTTCAAAAGATTGGATGATATGGTAATGATGCTATGATAATCACCAACTCCTAAACCCCTTTTGAAAATTTCTGAGCCTTTCGAGCCTTTATCCAAACCAATGTTACAACCTTCTCCAAAGTCTGTTCTGATTGGGATGGTTTAAGTAGAAATTTGGATGTCCAAAGAAGCTACCGCTTGAAGAAGTTGGGGCAAAGTTGTCTTATCCCATCTTAAGGTTTCTTGACATGTAAACCCAATGGAGATGCTGATTGATAATTATTTCATTCCTTAGCCAACAATGCTCATCCATTGTTGAAACTGTGACCAAACCTTCATTGCGACCTTTTAAAAGACCTCTTGGATTGGTCAACGTGTACTTATTGCGAATGATTCTCGAAACTTTCGACACTAGTAGTGTGAGGTATATAGAGAGATCATGTTTACTTCCCATATCAATGGATGAGATCAAACAGCCTTTTTTAGAGTATGTGAGAAGTCCTTTCAGACTAAGGAATTCTTGTTTGGCATGCTTAATGGGCTCTCTTCATAAGTTAACATCATTTGGATAAAAGACTTTCTCCTAAGGGAATTTGATGATTAATGACGTCTTTCAAACCTAAAGGCAACTTTGCGATATTGAAGGATGTTAAATGCTTTCCAAACAATTGAATCTATCCTGAATTGCTCATACGATCGATATTTTCTCATTGGTGATACCCTTTTGATTTTGTCTCTCATGACATGTAATCAAATGACATTGATCTCGCCTGATATGCCTTCATTACCAGAGCACTTGGTACAACACATTCCATTAAATGTGTAGTATCCATTCTGGAATCATTTGATCAACATGTACGGCAAGCTCTATCAGCCTGAAGCTATTTTTACATGAGAAGTCATCCCCACGTGAGATCGTGCTTTTTGAAGGTTTGGGCATTTGCCCTAAAACCACGCATTTCAAAAGGTTTGTGGTCCAACCTTAAACCACTCATTTCAAAAGGTTTGTGGTCCGACCTTAAACCACGCATTTCAAAAAGGTTTGTGGTCCAACCTTAAACCACGCATTTCAAAAATGTTTGTGGTCCGACCTTAAACCACGCATTTCAAAAGGTTTGTGGTCCGACCTTAAACCACGCATTTCAAAAGGTTTGTGGTCCCACCTTAAACCACTCATTTCAAAAGGTTTGTGGTCCAACCTTAAATCACGCATTTCAAAAAGGTTTGTGGTCCAACCTTAAACCACGCATTTCAAAAGGTTTGTGGTCCAACCTTAAACCACTCATTTCAAAAGGTTTGTGGTCCAACCTTAAACCACGCATTTCAAAAAGGTTTGTGGTCCAACCTTAAACCACGCATTTCAAAAGGTTTGTGGTCCAACCTTAAACCACGCAGTTCAAAAGGTTTGTGGTCCGACCTTAAACCACGCATTTCAAAAAGGTTTGTGGTCCAACCTTAAACCACGCATTTCAAAAAGTTTTGTGGTCCGACCTTAAACCACGCATTTCAAAAAGGTTTGTGGTCCGACCTTAAACCACGCACTTCAAAAGGTTTGTGGTCCGACCTTAAACCACGCATTTCAAAAAGGTTTGTGGTCCGACCTTAAACCACGCATTTCAAAAGGTTTGTGGTCCGACCTTAAACCACGCATTTCAAAAGGTTTGTGGTCCACCTTAAACCACGCATTTCAAAAGGTTTGTGGTCCCACCTTAAACCACGCATTTCAAAAAGGTTTGTGGTCCAACCTTAAACCACGCATTTCAAAAGGTTTGTGGTCCAACCTTAAACCACGCATTTCAAAAAGGTTTGTGGTCCAACCTTAAACCACACATCAAAGGTTTGTGGTCTCTCCTCCCTCTTGCATTGCATCATCCCGTGCCCTCCGTCAACAAAATTTAGGCGTCTCTTATCTTTGAAAGGAACCTCTTCGAGCTCCCCTTCAAAGAGGGGCAGCTGTTGACACCTAAATTTTGCCCAAATTATTTAGGGTTTTATCGCATAAAATTAGGGTTTAATGTTTTTTAATCCCTAAACCAAAAATATTCTCTTTAAATTGCATGGCATGTAGACGTTAGGTGCATTTACATTAATAGGGCCTATTAGAACATATTTTCCATTTTCATTTTCAAAATTAATTTTTTTAAAATTTTTTTTAAAAAAATTAATTAAAAAAAAAAAAGGGCCAGCGTTGAATTAGTCAAACGCTGGCCCACACGCTGCACACTTCCCTTTTCTTAGCCCCGCGTGACCTGGGAGAAGAAAAAGCAGCAGAGGTCAGAAGGGGCTCTGCATCTTCACGTGAAAAAAGAGAAAGAGCGTGCAGAGAGAGAGGAGTTCAAAAGAGCGAGAGGAACCAGGGAGCGCGGGGAGTGCGAAACAGAGAGGGAAAGAGTCCGAGAGAGACCAGAGAGAGAGAGAGAGAGAGAGAGAGAGCTCCCGAGAGAGAGTGAAAGGTCGAGACGGGAGGGTCCTCCCCCGGCGACCATCGTGCCCGAGCCGCGGCCGACTTTCCTTTGTCAAGGTAGGTTCCGGCTTAGGTTTTCATTGAGCCTCGCTTTGTCATTTTTTACTCGATTCGGGGCGTTTTCCCGAGGATCCCGGCCCGTGGGTGTGCGAGGCGCGCGGGTGTAGTCCGACTTACCGCGTTCGCCCCCCACACGCCACCGCCGAGTCGGGTAGGGACTGCCAGCCGCCTCCCCTGTTTCTGTGTCTTACTTTGTTTTGGTGTGGGGGGGTCACTGGCCGGAGCTCGCAGCCCTCCGGCTTGCGCGAGTTCCGGCCAGTGACATCTTCGACTCGGTCCTACTGTCCGGTGTGCTGTTGCGTGTGATTTTGGGGGTGTCGGGGTGTCGATCGTGCCTAAAATCTCTCACCTTCATCACGCCCGCCAACTGTTCGACGGAATGTCCGAAGTTCGTTTCTGAGATTTGTCGCCGTTTCCATTGCGTTCTGGGTATGCATCGGTTCTCGAGCGAGCTTGCATGATGTCTGCAGTCGATCCATTTCGTTTCGTCGCGTTTTGGTGTTTCAATCGACGCCGGGGGGAGGCGGTCAGCCGGCCCCGCGTCGGGACCTCGTTGAGCCGCGGGCATCCCGTCCTTCGTCGGGACTGGGACATTCGCGAGTCGATCGCCGGTCACCGCGGCGGTGACCTGGTGACAGACGCTCGCCGCCCCTCGTCGGGGCGGCGATGTGGACCAGGGCGGAGCGTCGGCCGCGGAGGCCGGCGTCCGTGGAACGCGGGGCCTCAGGGAGCGGCGGCGAGTCGGGTCGCTCGCCGGTAACCGGGTCGGCGAACCGGGTCGGCGAATCGGGTCTCGAACCGGGTAGGGTTCCCAGTCGGGTCGGACTCGCGGGTCATGGCCGGGTAGGGCTTATTTGGTGATTGGGCTTAGTTTTAGGGTTTATTAAGTTTTGGGCCTTTTTCTTGTTTTATTTTTCAAGAGATTTTCCGGGCTGGGCCCTATTTATTTTATTCACCAGACCGGGCTCAACAAATGAACCCGGTCCGGTCGTGGGCCCGGGCAGGCGTGCCCGGGTCAGTCTCAATCCGGGTCGGTCCCGGTCCGGATCGGACGTGGGTCCGACCCGGATCCGGTTTATTTTATTTTAATATTATATTATTTTAATATTTTAAAAAATTAATTAATTTGAAAAAAAAATTTTAAAAAATTTAAAAAAAAAAAAGAGAAAAATCCGAATTTCATCTTTTTACTTTATTTTATTTTATCTTGTCTGATTTTTATTTTATTAGTATTATTATTTTTTTAATTCAAAAAAAAATTCAAAAAATTTCCAAAAAAATTTTCAAAAAATTTCAAAAAAAATAAAAAAAACAATTCAAAAAATTTCGGAAATTCCAAAAAAAAAATTAAATTAATTTTAATTTTTAATTTTTTTTTAAAAAAGAATTTCAAAAAAAATCAGAAGTTTAATTTAGCTCATCTTGCCTTTTTCACATGTTTAGTGTTATGCTTAAACCCACGTCAGTCGGTTCACGCACTTTAAGTTGCACATTTAAATTAAATTCGCATGTAGTTGATTATGCATGTTTAGGCTTAGATATTAATTGTTGCTTCCTTTAGTTTAGTTATGAATGGAATTTTGAGATCCCCAATTAGCGAGAACACGTTAGGTGGTGAATTGAACAAGATTAGGTACCGAAAGGGCACTAATTAATCGATTAGTGTAATCAAGTCCCCGTACCCGTTGAATCTCTGGTTCGTAAAAGCGAAGCTCTTCTCCCGTGCTTCGCTTAGGTGTCTAGTCGACCTACCAAAAACCGATTAGTGGCGACTCCTGAATGAAATTGATTTGCATGTTAATTATTTAAATTTAAGTCGCGAATTGGTATGGGCTTGGGAGAGCTTGAGCTAGGATTAACTTAGCAATCCATTAGCCAAACCCCGTAGGCCTCGGGGCCGTTTCGGGGAGGTCGCGACAAGAGAAAATGAATCAAAACAAAAAAGACATTGGCCATTTCCCGAGTAGACCTTGGAACCGATTTCCTTTGGGGGTCAAAGTAACATTTCAATTATTTTCACGGAAATACAAGAGAAAAACATTGCAGTCCAACTTTAAAACAAGACAAATCCAAACAACTTCAAAACAAAACAAGTTCCAGATAAGAAGATGAATTATCATAATAAGGTTACGAATCACCCGCTCAAAGAATAAATCTATGACTTCTTCAAATCAAAATCGACGGCTGATCACCGAATTCGTCTTCATTGATAAGCACACACAGAGATCTCCATTTGTTACTACAGCTTTACCTTTTGGCGATGTGCGCCTAGGTTTGGCTCATCAATACCATTGTCGTTCAGAGTAACTAGGTTGAACAAGAATAGATTTGACACTTGTGAGAGCAAAACTTTTACAAACTATTTTGATCTCCTTTGAAACTAGACTTTTATACCAAAAGAAGCAAAATCCCCAAATTATACATGCAAAAATCCCCAAATCTAAATTAGATCGTGATAGAAAGCTCCCCGAAATTGGAGAGAGAGTTTTCTAGATCTAGAAGAGAAAAGCTTCTGCAAAATAGGAGAAAAGCAAAAAAAAAAAGAGAACAAAAAATCAAATCAGCCAAAGAAAAAGGAAAAGAGAGAGGGGAAGGAGAAATCCTGCTCAAATCCTCCCCTCCATGGAGGTTGAAGAAAAAAGTTGTGTGAAGATTGGAGAGAGAGGAAAAAAACATAGGGAGGAGAGGAAAAACAAATTGATTCAAACGTATAGGCTTAGAACCGGTTGACAGGGTTGGTTTCAGCTTACAAAAACTAGAGAACCTGTCTTAAAAGTAGGTTTCAGATTTTAGGTACAACTTAAACTGATCCTAAAACTGCTCACGCTTAATATCAATGCCCAAATTCTCATTGATAATATGCGACAACTTGTTTCACCAAAACAGCAATATATCTTTTCAAAGTGTCATGGATCGAATTAATCAACAAAGGTTTTAAAAGGACAAGAAAGTTAATGGTTAATTCAAATCATAGGAAAGGTAAATGTGCTGGAAATTAAAGAGAAACATAATTTGCAAGTTTTGTAATCGATTGGGTGACCTTTGACAAAGAGTAAAATTTAGGTATTAATATCCTATGATTAAGATATCTCACAATTACTTATTGATTATGAATCTACCTATTTGCAATTATTGCTAAGAGATTATAACCTAGACATATTATTTCCTATAATGTAGCGATGATTATCTACAAAGAGTCGCAAATCCCGAGGTTGTAGGCATAACAACCAGCAGATTTACAATTACGTCGATCCATCTTCTTCATCTTCGAGCTCCAACACTTCACAATTTGCAATAGCTGGCTATGGCTATTAATACACCTGCTATCGATAAACCCCGTCGATTGGTAAGGGCCTTTGGCGATAACTTGTCAAATCTACTATTGATAATTCTCTTGATGATTTAACGATTTCCATTCAAGTTGTCGATCCTTTTATTCATTGATGACTTCTCTGCTTTAACCCAAATTGACATGACTAGCTACTCGTTGATTTCAAGAGTAGTTCAGTTTTGGATATCAACACAAATACATGTGGTAGCCGAGGATCTCATCCACCGATTTCTTGGTTGGTCTCCAACTCCGCAAACAGTCTCTGCTTTTTCTTGTTTGGGGGCTTCTTCCATCCATGTCTGGTGGGATGAAGAACTCTGTGATCTACATTTGGGGAAGGCTCCGCACCGCAACCAACGCCACGAGCATAATCCAGAGGCGCATCTAAGTAGGTTTTTTTCAAATTTAAGGGTGCACAAGCATTTGATTTAAATCGAAAATCATATTGAAGCTAGAGTATCCACGACGTAATTATCGATGATGGCTTTTATGATTTTATAAATCCCTTAATCATTGTAGTTAGTGGTAAGTAAATATGGGTTTATTGGTCGTAGTCTTCCTCTTTCCTTCCAGCAATTTCCCAGAAATTTGTCGGAAAAGTAATCATGAGCTGAAGTTTCGTATAGGTGGGACGTGCTGCTTGGTAAGAGTGAAAAAGGGCGAACGCTGATATCTTCACTTTTGCAATGGACACTAATCTGATCATCAAGGGAGCAAAATTAAAATGTTTGGTGCTCAAAACTAAGGGAAAAATGTTCAGTAGCTTCTTGGTAAGTTTCAATTCACATTTCATGATCAAATTTATTGCAATCGTGTTAAGGCACGCCATTGAAAAAACTATATAGAATTGTAGAATTTTAAATAGCCACATAAGAGCCAAAGATCCACATTAACAGTCACGGGATTTATCGGATTTACATTATACATAATTAATTAAAACAAACAAATATAGTCAATGGACAACATAAATCATTACAAAAAGTTCAAGGAGATCGAGCTTACTTGCTTAATCAAATAATTTCAGAGTATAATGGTAGGAAAATCACGTCCTGGGAAAATTTTATGAAAAATTGAAATTGTTTTTCCCATTGGTTTGGAAAGGAGCAAATGAAAACATCGTGAAAAGAATAAAAATCAATTCTTATTTTGTAAGAAGCAGCGAAGAAAAAGTTTGGAGGTTATCCTAATTTTCGTCGTCCCTTCTTCCCATTACCAAACAAAGCGTAGTGAGCTCAAATTTCGGGGATGAAAATTCTCGACATGACGAATGCATAATCCAAATTTTTAACTTTACTTGGGAAAAGGAGAGAAGGCGGAAAAATGAGGCGGTCTAGAAAATTGGTAAAATTGAATATTTAGAAGAAGTGGGAGGAAGGTTTTAAGACATTCTTAGTTTTCTTCGCGCATTCTAAATAGTTCATCGGGACCTCAAATTATAAGGGTGATAGTTCCCGATATAATTTCGACAAAACTCAAGCACTGCATTGAATTATTAATAGAAATCAATTACAACACAATTAATTCAAAACTAAAAAAAAATCAAATACAAATAGGAAGGCATCACATGAATTATCAACTCTAACAAGTAACGACCAATTCCTGCTAATCAAAATCAAAGACTCAAAAGTTTTTTTTTTACTTTTGGGGCCACAGAAAGAGTCGGAATTTTAGGGCCCGTTTACTCTCGATTGAGTTTAAAAGTAAGCAATACCTCTTTGTTTTTTTGACAAAGATTTAAATTCATCAAAATTTCAAAAAATTATCAACAAATTCAAATATCAACTTTAGCATATTGTGACAATTTTGAGTACTTTGGATTAAAAAAGTTAAGGTGGCTACGCACGCTGCAAGTTTCAAATAAGATAAAAAAAATTAAACAAAAATCGACTCATTCGATGAAAATTCAAATAAATGCCTGAAGTGCCATTATTTTCTCAAATAAGAGTATAAAGTGAACCTTGTTTCAAATAAAGACATGAAATAAACTCATATTCTCAAATAAGGATTTGAAGTAAATCTTGTTTCAAATAAGTACATAAAGTAGCTATGTCAGTTTCAAAAAATGGCTTAACTTTCCAATTGATCAAGAACGTTTTCGTTTTTTTTTTTACCTTTTTTTGAAAATTTTCCTTTTTTTCTAGTTTTTTCTTTCTTCTTTGATGGTGGCCGGTCTCAAGTGATGGCTGGCCACCGGCAATGTCTAGAAAGGGCTAGGCAAGGGTCACCCTCGCCGGCCACAAGTGAGGCTGCCCTTGAAAGCTATAGGCGAGGGTCACCCTCACCTGGGCGAGGGTTTCCTAGCCTACCGCCGACAAGGGCCCTCGCCGAGTGATCGATGAGGGTCGTTGGGCCCTCGCCAGAAGAAAAAAAAATAAATGGGAAAAAAATAAATTAAAATTAAAAAAATAATTTAAAAATAAAATTATCTTTGGACTAAAATACTTTTGACCGGCCGGAATATTTAGCCGGTTGGCGAGCGACGAGGTCATGCCCTTATTTGAAACTGTCATGGCCATTTTAGGCCTTTATTTGAAATTGGCATGGTCATTTCAAACCCTTATTTGATACAAAGTTCATTTTAGGCCTTTTTTTTTAAATGATGGTACTTCATGCCTTTATTTGTAATTTTTCCAAAAATCAATTCAAATTGGCGAAAATGCAATGTTCAACACAAAAACATAAAGGGAAAATTTTAAATACGGTCTGAAGTACTCTCATTTTCTAAAAAGGTTAATATCACGAAAAACCCTAAACTGGTATACTTGTGATAGATTTACCCTAAAATATTTTTTTTACCATAAAAAATCCCAAATTGATACATCTGTGATAATTTTACCCAGAACTATTTTTTTTACCACCAAAAACTTTAAATTGGTACACCTGTGACAATTTTACCAAAAACTAATTTTTTTAATATTATTTTCTTATTTTTTCGAATTTTTTTAGTCTTTCTTAGCTTTTCTTTTTCCTTTCCTTTCTTTTTTTTTTTCCTTCATCTTCAACCTTTGGCCGGTCCGGCGATCAGCCGAAGGTGGGGGATGGCTATCGTTATTCCATCAGGACTAATTCCGTCACGAACCATACAAACTAAGAGCATCAAAGCTTCCAAGAAGCATTCATTTTGGCCTAACGAGCTTATGATGGTGTTTCCTGAAATCAGATCACGGTCTTCAAACGATTCAAACAAAGCCCTTGAGTTGCCCGCCCTTCCCAACTTTGAATACATAGCCATTAAAGAGTTGTTGGTAAATGTTTTTCGATCCCCTTTCCTCAAACTATAAGCATGAACCTGCTTCCCGAGTTTTAAGCCATCATTGCCTCGCAGCAGGTTTGAGCATACGAGCGCTAGACTCACCAAAGTGAAGGAGCTGGGCTCCAAATTTTCCACCACCATCGAACAGAAGCAATCCAACACAAGAACCCACTCCTCATCCCGACACAGTGCGGTGAGCATAGAGTTCCAAGAAACTTGATCCCTCTCAGGTATTATGTCGAACAGCTTAAAGATGTTCCCGATGTCCCCGCACTTATCATACATGGTCAATACGATATTGGTCACGGTAATGGAAGATTACTCATACCCAAGTTTATCAGCTTGGGCGTGAATCTGCCTCCCAAGATTGAGGTCTCGGAGGCCCGTGGTGGCCTTGAAGACGGCAGGGAAAGCGAACTGGTCGGGAGGGATACCAGCGAGAGCCATCATGTCTGCATAGGTGGAAACGACGTCTCGGAAAAGGTTCGACCTAGCTAGTGAGCGGAGGGATTCGATCCATGAAGAGCGAGGAGGGGTGGGAAGCGAAGCTTGCGGAGGAGGAGGAGGAGGAAGAGCAGAGGAGGTGGTGATGGGGAAGGTGTTGCCGGGTACCGGCGGAGGAGAGACGTGGGAAGGGTGGTGGCATGGTGGGACGACGAAAGAGGACGCCGAGATGGGGTGAGTAGTAGGAAGGGGAGTGGGAATGGCAAACATTGCGGGCGCTTATTTACTGTTTGGGATGATGACGGCGGCTCCTTTGCTCTGGCTCTGCTTTCAAACTAAAAAAAGGAAAGGGAAAAAAGGAAAGGAAAGGAAAAAGAAATTAAAAGAAAAACTAAAAAAAATCGAAAATATAAAAAAATAATATAAAAAAATTAGTTCGGGGTAAAATTATTACGAGTGTACCGGTTTAGGGTTTTTGGTGGTCAAAAAAATAGTTTGGGGTAAAATTATCACAGATGTACCAGTTTGGGATTTTTTATGATTAAAAAAATAGTTTGGAATAAATCTGTCACAAGTGTACTGGTTTAGGGTTTTTCGTGGTATTAACCCTTTCTCAAATAAGGGCCTAAAATGCCTTCATTTTCTCAGATTAGGGTCTGAAGTGGATTTTGTTTCAAATAAGGGTTTGAAGTAGCAACATTTATTTCAAAGAAAGGCATGACTTTCTATATAGTAAGGGCATTTTCATCTTTTAAATTTTTTGAAATTTTTTCCTTTTTTTATTTTTTTATTTTTTTCTTTTTTCTTCACCTATGATTGGCGAAGCCTGGAAAGGGCTAAGCGAGAGTCGCCCTAGGCTAGGCTGCCCTCGCTAACCATGGGCGAGGCCGGCCCTCACCTAACCCTTTTCGAGCTTCATCAGTAGTCGAGAAAACCATAAAAAGGAAAAAAAAAGAAAGGAAAAAAAAAGAAAATTTTAAAAAAAATTAAAATTAAAATCATTTTTGGACGAAAATGTCTTTGACCGGCCATAATATTTCATCGGCCGACGACTAGCGAGGTCAGGCTCTTATTTGAAACTATCATGACTATTTCAAACCCTTATTTGAAATCGACATAAATTTTTATTTGATATAAAGTCCACTTTAAGATCTTATTTGAAAAAATAAAGGTATTTCGGGCTTTTATTTGAAATTTTCTCAAGCATAAATGGCAAAAAGAAAAGGCGGAAATTGTGAGCCAAAACCCCGAAATTAACGTTGACACGTCAGCCCTAGTTTAAAAGAAACGTTCCTCTCTTGCGAGGCTCAGCCTCAGGCAGCGGATATAAAACATAGGTCTGCCTCTCTCTCTCTCTCTTAGTCTCACTCACCCGCAGCCACTGGGCTCAATTGGCTTCAAATTTGCTGATTCAAGTGTCTATGGATCTCAATTTCTGTCCTTAGTTTGATGCACCCGCAAGCCCCTTGTTTCTGTAATGTCTAGATTCAAGGAAAAAATTCGAGAGAAGGTGTTAATCGAAGGTGCAAAATCTGAAGATTGGCAGAAACAGAGCATGTGCTGCTGTGCATTGGATTAAGATGTCATCTTTTGCACAAGCTCTGGTTTTTTTGCCAACAGATCAAAATCCCTTGCTTTGAGCTCCTGCCCCCCTTTTTTTCCGTTCATTTTGCCTTTCTTGCTCGCCTAAATGTTTGTCCTAGTCTTGAAAAATGTTTATTTGCTTTTCTTTCCTTGTCTGATCGTGGATTAGTGACAAAAGTTTCCCTTTTTGTTTTGGTATTAAGGTTTTGAGATGATTTCGATGTAGTTTACGATGTAGTCGGTCGCGAATCATTGCAGTGGTTTTTTTTTTTTAAGCTGGGGGTGTCGCTTAATTTGACTAGTTGTTTGGTCTCATGCCTGTATTTTCATTGCAAAAGATGCGGTTGAAGCAAAATGATGAGTTTCTTGTATCTGAAAATGGTGTGGATTGCTATATCATATAGGTGTTCAAAGTTCTCTGATTGCTTCTTGCTATGTCAGAAGTTAACAATGGATAATAATATTTCCTACTGATCATTTGATTATGTGAATATATGATTGATTGTTCCTAATGTGTTTATATTGGTCTACGGCCTATGTTCCTAATTCTGAGTATAGGGTGTTATATGCTACTGTATTTGAACTTTTCTGCATTCATAGAGTAACAGGGATATGAAATAGTGGAGTCAGTTCGTGTGTAAAATTAGTGCTGGTAGCGATGTTTTTGACATGTTTAAATTATTCTCTGCATATTGTTCTTTTCGAAAATGTTTATGTTCTTCTTAAATGGAGATTGATTGTACAAGCTATTGTAGAAGATGTGCGGGATTTTTTACTCTTGCTTTCTTTTTTGTGGTTTTCCATATGGATTGGGACTTATGATGAGGCTTCAGTTCATTTATCGTGGTGTCGATGCGGAGTTAGTTGTCATAGTAGGTTCTTATTATCTGGGTGCTTTCTCCTTATGCCGCTTCCAGAGGTTCCTGAATGTAAATAGGGAGTAAATCGAGCTGGAGATGAACATTTCTTCCCAAGTGATACTAGTGTTCTTTTTGGTCCAAATTAGAGTTCAATGTACAGTTGCTATATCTAGAATCTTTTGTTGCTGCTGTCGATTGACTAGTTCTTGCTAAGCTAACAAGTCTTTCTCGGCTACGTTCTAAAAGCTATATTTGCTACTTCTTTGTTCACAAGATCTTGGATCTCTTGAATCAAAGCAAATGATGAGCTTATGACACCGAATTTCATGTGGAAATCAACATCATATGGTCTTCAAAGTTCTCTGATGCTTTATCTATCTTCTATCCTCATGGCTCATGCTTCCGTAAGAGCTAGTATATTTTTGCATATCTGGTGCCATTGGGGTGACTCTGTCACACTTCTTGGTGGTTAGTATGTATGGATTGCGGTTTGAGTGTCCTATAATTTTTGCTAATGTTGGGCGGAATCCAGATTAAGTCCCTGAAATTTCTGTTGAACGTCTGATGAAATTCACCTGTCATTACTGTGTTGAAATTCAGTCGAATGGTTGCTTCCTTATAATTTACTTGATTCCCATCTGTTTCTTTTCGCCACTGAGTAATACACAACCACTCAAGCTTTACTGATTTTCTTACTGAAGAGCTTTTATTTGCTCAAGAATGTGTTTTCAGTATTTGAATACAGACTTGTTTCTGATGGAAAATCAGGCACCATTATTTTCATAGTCTGTGATGCACTTGTCTCACAGGCTATACGAGCATGGTGCAAGAGGAAAGAGTCTCCCTTCTTGTTCAGTTTTGCTCACTCAATCAGTTGACAGATGCAGCAAGAACTGGGAAGGACACATCTTTTGTCATATATTTCGCTTTCAGACATGCATGCTACTATGCTTTATTCAGTAGTACTTCTGGGTACTAGGTGATACTTACAATGCTCTGAAGAGGAAGTCTTTCTGCCCACAGGAGTAGCACAATTCGAACTTTTCTTTGTTGGATTCATTTGTTTTGCTTTCTTCTACCTGCTGGGTAAGATGCTGCCTCTTCTGAGGCATTTTTTTTTTTGAGGGTACACTGCATTGTGATTAATTTTTCAAACAGACTCATTATAAATCATGACAATGATATGATTTTGTGGCATATACTTAGTGCATAACTCTACTACACAGTACATGTGTGATGATGTTATGACAGCATAATTAGCATTTAAGGACAATGATCGCCCTTGCTTGAGCATAAATGTTTGCTCTAATCATCATGGAAATTCTTTAACAGGCGCGTGCAGTCATCAGGTTCACTGCAAGTGCAATGTTGGTGACTGCAGATGCATGTCGATGCTATCTCCTGCGCTTGCAGATGTGAAGGCTATTGGCCAAACATATTCTTATTTGTGAATAGTATGAGTGTGCTTCATGGGCTTTTGTGAAGATGATAATCAGAGGATCAATCGATCCCCTTTTACATGTACATCTACATGTAGAGAGAGTGGGATTTTCCAGAGTCAAGCATGTCAAATTGCATAACTTTTCAATACCATCTCATTGAGTGGTGATTTGGGTTGGGATCTGTGTCATTTTATTGATTTGGTGCTAAAATTTTCACATCAGCAGAAAGTGGGCAAAATATCGCTGTTTTTGCCTTCCTTTTGGATAAGCATGTCTTGTTATTTATAAAAGGGTCATAGCAACGAATGCCCCCTGCAATTTGTTAGGCACACTTCAGAGGAAATAGTTTGGTCCTCACAACATTGATTAGAGCATATGTAACATTGAGCTATAGGCGATAACGTGTTTCGACGCAGCAACATCCTACTGCTCCTGAACAAAATTGGAAAAGAAAGAGAAGGTAATTTTTCAGGCTTCCTATGTCAAAGATGGTCACATGGGTCTAAAGAGGAAAAGATTGGATCTTGCACACCATTTGTAGAGTGACTGATCATGTCTACGTACTGCATCAACTGTAGAATCGAACTCTGTTTTAGTAATTCATGAAGCTCGTTCACCAGGTGGAACAAGCCATGATATATTCACGCACAGAATACCCTGTCATGTCTATCATACCCTCATATAAGTGGCATCCAAACTCGCCCACGAGCCAACCTTAACGTATTGTAATTGTAAAAATAGATTAAGTCTTAGTTAAATGGTATAGGGAGAATAGAAGGGACTGATAATTTTATTTATTTTGGCAAGTCCACCTCTATAGAATTCAAACTTCATATATACTTCCAGCTAACATAGGACTTTGTAAGCTTAATCGTGTTTAGCATTGAATTTGTATTGCCATTTGAGCCCAGTCCTCCCATACACCTGTTGCTATCCCTTACTTATCAAGTTAAACCCTGTAGAATTAGGAAGCTAATGGTAAACGACATCTAGTGTTATGAGAAGAATTTGTATGATTCTTGCCCTAATAAGATGTTGACTAATTTTTTATTTTTTATTTAGGGAAAATGCATTATTACCAATGGCTTTTGAATGTGCAGATCTTTTCCTCAAAATCGTCGCAGGTTCCCCCACACACTTTCACAACGATTTGACTTATAGCAAACCCTCCTCTGCACTTTCTGAGGAACAATAAATGAGACATCTTTCTTTTCGTTCGAATTACGGAAAATGCCATTCGAAGGCCTCCCCTAAACAGGTCCTATCCGACATCCAAAGGGATGCTGGGTCACGATACAAGACAACTATCTCAGACCACGGTCGAGGCTGGTTTGGTATTTGCCGATGTGGGCAGAGAGAGGGTTTTTCTAAGTGAGAAAACCGTGCCAAATAGAGGACCTTTGTCCCTACCATGATCGACCTTGATTATCCACCGAGAAATCGAAGGCGCCAGCCAAGAAAATAACTCCAAAAGAAAAGGGCCAGGGCCTTACTTAATATGGTACATGATCTATGCAATGTGACAGAAAAGTACGCAGGTGGTTTATCAAAGAAAATCTTCGAGTAGATTGTTAACTAACTGCGACCCGCCCACCTATCATGGCTATTTTGGCTAAAAGCAGTTCGTACTCGACGAAAAGGACATACCATACTTGTCGCTAAATCAAGACTCGAGAGAAGTTTAGATTGGTCCAAATTCCATCTCGGGCCCCGCTTGTTGGTTAAATCTGCAGGTATGTCCATCAACTTAATTTTGTTCGGCGTTACATTGGAATAGATGGAGGTACTTCTAGTGCACGACCAGACGAGGTTGGATCACAAGAAAGTACTAACTTACGAGATTTTGATTTCGGCGTGGATGGTGCACCTTTAAGGGGCATGCTATGTGTTTGGACTTTGCTTTTGGTACAAGGAACCTCGACTTAAAATATTTTTAGAAAAGAAATTTGTTTGATAATTGGTATTCAAATACTTAATTCGACATTGCTTCAAAATGATAATTGAAATTAAGCTATAGAAGCATCGAGAGTGGCACAGGGGGTACAATGTAGCGTGACCAAAGCCGCATAGATGGAGGGAACGCACGAACCCAGAGAGATCTAGCTTGTCTAGAGAAGCGAGGGACCGCAATGAGGTGACACTAGGTCGAGAACCCTGCCTCTATTAGACTAGATGATTACCGCCACTTCTCTCTCTCTCTCTCTCTCTCTCTCTCTCTCTCTCTCTCTCTCTCTCTCTCTCTCTCTATGTGGGCATGTATGTGCATGTGCATGTGCATGTTCATACTCCTCAATCTAATCACCTCAAGGGCAGCAACAATGAATTTCACTCGGGGCATGCGACCCTAGGCAAGCAACTGTAGGCGGAAGTAGCAACATCACTGTCAATATTTCAACCAATTGCCGGTTGAGTTTCGCCCTTGAAAATTTTTGCATGGCTTTATGTATACTAATGGAAAAAAAAATGGTAGTATGATAGTACAATGAGGGCCAAGGAGGAAGATATGAAAAGTTCATTAGTCTTCTTTACCAAAAATTTGAAAATGTTGAAAGCTCTATGTTTTCGGTGTAAGGACTTTCCAAAAGTCTTCTCAAAGATCAGAAAGTTTCGCTAGAAGTAGTTTAGAGGCTTAAAATTAGGTAAGAAGTTTCACAAGAGCAATTTTAGTCTAGTATACAAAAGCTAATCACATACCACCCAAGAAGATAATCATTCCAAAAAAAATTGGGATTTCACCAGAATAACTATTATTATCGCAGTAAATTAAAGATTGTCACATAATCATATCTCTAGTGTGTATTTCCTTTAGTGATAGACTTGATAAGCTTTGTATAAGATTTCGTCGTCAAAAGCTTCACATTTAGTGGATATTATCCATGGTAACTTTAATAAGCAAATACATCGAAGGGTAGGATAGCCAATATCTCTTTTTTTTTCCCAAACTTCTAAAAGAGCCCATTAAGTCCCCCGACATTGGAAAGCTTGTTAGTATAGAATCATATCAAAGACGTGAGAAATTTTTAAAATTCAATAGTCTACCCTACAACCTCATTTTTCACAGCACTTTTACATTTGACTAAAAGAACCCTTCATAATGCCATAAAATAATTCCATGTGTTATAAGGGTTTTATACTTAATTAGGACTGTGGGATATATGATTATACTTTATAACTGGGGCACTATAAAAGTGCCCCAAAGACATTAGCTTTTGAGATGGCCTTTTCTTCTAAGATTTAAGCCAGCTTTCTAAGAACTGGGGCCACATGTGATGTTACAAGTGACCTAATTAAGTTTCTTTGGTTCCTGTTTTTTCTGTTTTGTTGATCAAGGAAAATTTAAATTGCAAAATCAGTCATTTTGCACTCAAATATATGCATGGCAAGCATTGAAAGCCCTCTATATAAAGCAAACTGTACCCAATGTCAATGATCAATGTGTCATGAAGAGCATGGATTGGAGCTGTAAAAGAAGAAAAGAAAAGAAAAGAAGGCTGACTTTGTGTTGCCTTTATTTTCCTTAATTTTATTTATATCATGGACAAAAACGGGTGCCTAACAATGATGGCCACGTTGATGGGAAATGATTGAGAATAAGTAGCAAAAATTCATTGGACAAGTGACATTTACCTGCCCATGTGTTTCATATTCATCTGATTAGCTCTGCAGGGGATGCTGTCGCAATGGGACTTGTCCTTAATCGATTAGGCAATCTTGACCCCAAAGAAAGGACAAAGCAAGAGGAAAAATTTGATAAGGCAATCCCTCGGATGAAGATCAGCAGGAGGACAAATACGTGGCAACGAATTTTACAAGGCATGAACTTTCCCAGTAACTCTATATTTGGAAACCAAGACATGTACTGTGGGATCTTCATATAAATGGAGAGACCTCGTGTTTGGTTTTGGCATAATTTTGCTTAGTATAAGCAATAATATAATGATTAATAGACTAATAGACTCAAGTGTAGGTACAACAATCTAGCATGTTGCATATGAATTAATCCTTCCTAGTAAGATGGCAATTGTTCGAAGATGAGTTTTACTTATAATCACTTCGCTAGACGTCCATTCGGTTGGGGATTTGGATTGCTATAGCTGTAAGTACTCCATCTCGAATAGAATTCATGTACGAACCAAGGTTAATTCAAGTTTTAGAGTTGCAATGGTTGAATTTATCCTATTGGGAGTGTGTAATAAGTCTATCTCTAGCCGCAAGCTACATAAGCTATAGACATACCCACGTCCTATTCTCAAAAGAGATCACTAGTTTGAAGCGTTTACTAACTCTATTTGGTTCAATTTTGGGGAAATGCAAAAAGTCTTTGGATTAAAAGGATTTTTCGAAATACAAATAGTATTTTGTAAAATATATTTTAAAAATACACTAGGAAGCAACTTTGACCGAAATGCCATTTAGTAAAAACTACACTTTATAAAGAGCTTTTATTAATTTTTTTTTAAAAAAAAACTCTCAAACTATTTGTTGGCGAACCAAACTGTCCACTAGCCAACCTTAGGCGAAGCCCGAGTCACCGACCTCAGGCACAGGTGGCGGTGGCTTGTTAGTAGTTGAGGCCTTCGCCAGCTAGTTAAGGTTTTTGAGGACATTTCTGAAATTATAAAAGCTGAGCGGAGACAAAGTTGGAAGAAAAAAAGTACATTTGTATTCTAAGAATGCTACTTGTCAAAGTACCTGTGGACATGCCTTTGGCTTTTAGAAATTCAAATGCATTTCCCCAAAATTAAGCAAAAAATGACCCAACATCATTTGCATTTGGTCAAAAGACTTTAGAGCTTCAAAGCCCTTTTGGAATGCTGAATCAAATGGAGCCTAAGATCTAGCAATCCTCTTGCTAAAGAGTCTTCAACTCTATGTTACCTCAACGAGACTAAAGCGATCTCCCTTTAATCTCTTACTTCACGCTGGCCACCATAAAACGGCAGATGGAAAAAGGATTAGGTTTCTGAGGAGAAAGTGGACGATCTTTGTACATTTTTAGGCAACATCATTTCTGCAATAAGGAAAAGAATATATTATATGGTAAATGAAGAAAAAGCTATCTAGTGAAAAAGATAAAATAAATGAAGAGAGACTGCAAAAGCTTGCAAGACGTTAATCATTCTTACAAATCTTCTCATGATCCGCAATGATGCTTGCATGAAATTCATGCAAAAAGGAAGATGATATCATTGCAATTTGGTATGCAGTCTCTTTAATATCCAACGGACATTCCACCTCTCTACCATTCAAATCGATATGTCTTTGCAATCTCTCATTGACATATTAGGAAGATCGAAACTAGACTCTTCTTTTGCTCGCCGTCGAAGGAAAAATAGTGTTAAGACATAAAGGTTTCAACTCATTGAAGAGGTCACAAAAACTGTATAATTATGGTTGAAGTAAGTAAGCCCCTGCAACACACATGTAGCTAGCTTGGGATAATTGTTTTCGAGCTTGAAAATTTAGGCCTATCATCACTAAGAAAATAATTAGGAGCTAACCATACTTTCAAATACCCTTTTGTTTGGTGAAAAGAATAAAAAGGAGAGAGTATTATCAGACTATCTATATGCAGTACTCCCTATAGTTAAGTTTAGGGCAAAATAGGGAGGAGAGAAATCAAAACCATAGGGGTTGACCGAGTCATCTCCACAATTACAGTGGCCATATCTAATTATCCCTGGAAATGATAGGCTAGCCACCTTTCTTAGCTTAATCTAATTACTTAAGTAAATTCACTTTTGTTTAACTGTGAGGTTCTCTTTTATTTATGGGTTCGGTGGCTTCGATTACAAACTTTTCAAACTTGGAATGAGGCGACTCCATGCAGATTATTACTCATCCAAACTATTAATTTAATTTTCCACATCGTACATGATATGGTTACAACACGGTCTGCAAAGCTTTTTTATGATCTTGGTTTCGATTCTTTAGTTGCACAACCTTTTCATGGACACGCCATAGAGGACTACAACCAATTCAAGCAAATGGAGGAATGCGAATCAATCGACGAGTTTAAGCAAGTACTGTAATACTACCTAGATTGAAATAAACAAAAGCAGAAAACGTGCATCTCTTTCAATTGATTAAAAAGTTTATTATGACCAAAAAACATAAACTTTCATTGCGCGCAGAGAGAGAGAGAGTGATGATCAAGGAATTAGGTTAAAGAAATACTAAGCTCTTGTTAAGAGATCTCGAATCCCCAACTCCATCCCATGTTTGCTTTGGTGATGTGATTTGGTTTTTAGCTCGGGTAATTGTATAGCTTTTTTCCCAAAAGCAGAGCCATATGCCAACCATGAACCAACTCTCACCAATTTAATTATGCACAAAACCTGCTTAAACAAACACTAAAGAATTCTGTTATCTTTCATCGTTTACCTATAGGGCATATAAATCAATAGGGACCTCCTATGAAAGGGCACACCACCACACGTGGCAATGCCTTACTGGCCAAGCTCTTGGCTTCCTCATAATCTAATTGGAGAAATTGGTACAAAAGGAATCTGATCCTCTTTTCTTTAATAGGGGCTGATGGGTCTCTTATATCATTATTGTCTTCTTCTTTGGACTCTTCTTTCCTCAAAGATCCTTGTTCATGGTTTCTTGTACAATGAACAGAATTGTAATGATATGAGACTGCATGCATGGGTTTGTGTAATAAAAAACAATCCTTACTTAGCTTTCTTTATTCCCCAT
Source organism: Syzygium syzygioides (assembly GCA_031216285.1). Lineage (NCBI taxonomy): Eukaryota > Viridiplantae > Streptophyta > Magnoliopsida > Myrtales > Myrtaceae > Syzygium > Syzygium syzygioides. Next base: position 38,108,114 of record CM062243.1, read on the forward strand.
TTCTTTGTTAATACTCCTAGTGAAGCTAACCCAATCAATACAAATCATTTTGGGTCCTTACTTATAAAGGGTGTGTGGGGAGTTCAAATACAAGTTAGGGTTTCCAGAGAGAGAGAGAGAGAGAGAGAGAGAGAGAGAGAGAGAGAGAGAGAGAGAGAGAGAGAGATTCCATTATTTTAAAAAGCTTAGGTCTCTGTGATTGCAAGTCCCTATGCCAACTAATAATGACATGAGAGAAAGAGAGAAGGAAAAGGGACAAGCAAGTCCTTCAGTGGCATGAGATGTAAAATGCATGTAATTTTGGAGAGGAATAATTCATCCATGAAAAGCTTAGTTTAAAGAACCAGAAATCATATTTAAAAAAAAAAAGAGGAATTAATATGGTCAAGCCTGAGAGTTGCAAGTCAAGCCAGTGTCCCATCATCAGATGTGGTGTGAGAAATGAAAATTTTCCTAACTCGGGCAGGTCAAATTTAGTGGGTTGCCTAGTTTTCTTAGATTACAACAACCTACTTAGAGTAGGCATGTTCAGATTCACTATAAATAACAAAGGATTACATTTGACTCGTCTATAAGTGGACTATAAATTAATCCAAGTTTAATCAGACCTACATGTCTACTACGGAGGTTTATTTAACCTGACAATGACAGTGAGAATATGATTTATTAATCTATAAACAAAAAAGAGTCATACAAAAAGGACCTAATCTCCGGGCATCATTTATTGATGTTTCCAAATTGCAACATGTACTCTCTATATCGAAATCCCCCAGGTGTTCTAACTTTCTTTGTTAGACACCCTTTTGCTCGATCAACACGCACCTTTATATATAGTATGTGAAGGTTGTATGCATAAATTTCATATTGGGTGTAAGACCCGCATGCTCACACCTACAGGGAATTGTTAGCCCTGCTCGCGTCTTCCCACCGTTTAATATATCCAAAAATACATATTCATATCTAATAATAACTCAATCCTAAGATATAATAACATCAAAAGTAAAAATATAAATATATTTCTTATCATTTCTACACCTTTACGAAAGATTTGTATAGCAAAGAGAAAATCATATAAAGTTCAATACATAGTATTTACCTAAATACTTTACATGGAACCATGTATCTTTCTACAAGGTACATTGTGGTACGATTCCAAATCCTGAAACTTGCTTGTGCTTACCGATTTTGAAACTTTGGAGTATAAAACCTATCTTGTGATCTCTAATACACATCCCCATATCTAATTTGCAGTGCCGATTACAAAGATGGCACGAGGGCATGATGCTAAGGGCTTTAGGAGATGCTTTGATTTCTCACTTTGGCGTATCAAGAAATAGTATTGAATGGGATAAGGCAATATAAGTGTGGTTATACGAATATTCAGTTAAAGTTTTTATAGACCAAGGATGAGATTCAGCATAGATAACAAATCAAATAAAGCTAAATATTGCAAAAATATCTTAAACAAAGAAAAAATAAATCCCTAATATTAGGTGACAACATCCACCATGAATGTCAGAGAGAGATGCATTTCCTAATGCGATGATGATTGTCCCACAATGGTTATTTCTGTGTGTTTGTAGTTTGTAGTGACGAAGCCGAGGTCACTTGCTATGGCAACAAAACGATTTATTTTTCAAAATCTTTCTTAAAACTCAAACAACTTATTCGGGATTTTAGCAAGACATTTCTTATTTAAAGTGCGCTGCCAACCGCATAATATGGTCAATTTTAACCAATCCCACTCCTTATCCACTATCCAGGGCTACTAAACGTGTTTTTAGAGGCATTGATTAAGCTAAAGGGCTTAGGGAAGAAATTTTCTGAACACTGGGGAAATAATGATCATTAGCAACAGCTCTTGGGACACTAATCACGCTGACAAATTGCCATCTCCCTCCAGTCAAACAGCACGAATGAGGAGAGATAAGACGGTCAAATTATCATCATGTCTAGAGATACACCGCTAGATCTCTCTCTCTCTCTCTCTCTCTCCTCACGAAGCAATACAAGATACGCTGCGCCACCCGTATGGCAACCTGCGTCTTCTTCCTACAATTAAACTAATCAGTATCAGGGCTTTCATTTAATATAGCCAACGCACAGCTAGATCTTCGGTTCCTCACTTCCCCTCTTGACCAGCTGAGCAAAGCAAGGCACACACCCAATTTAAAAACCCAAATGCAACTTTGTTCTGCACATCTCCCAAGACAAAATTTTCTTTTTTAAAATTGCAGGACAATGTGAAAAAGATAGATGAGCAAGAGAAAAAAGCACCTAATGGGCAGAGTTGGCAATGTCAGTCGCTTCCCCTAGCTCGAACTGGCATTATTACTATTTACATGTTTAAAAAACAGAATCCCCCATTATTATTATGCTGAATAACGTTAAAAAATGAAAGGACCACCCTCAAAGGAAAAGCTTAAAACACAAAAAGCAAAGAGTGGTGAAGAAGGCTTTGGCTCAATTGTTTATTAGTTTAATTGATAAATTTTTTGTTTAGTTTACAGTAACAGTGGCGGTGGTTAATCATCAAGAGCTCTCTTTTTTATGCAAGCGTGGGTATAAATGCAGGGAGTTTTGCTCTTGCTGGCTTCCCTTTCCTTCTCTCTCTCTCTTCCTTCACTTTCTCTCACTTTCTTTTTTGTGTTGACAGTGCCTGTGGCAGATTTTTCTTTTTCCGCTTCCCTCTGAGCTAGAAAAGAAACAGGGGAGGTGGGGCGGTTTTTGAGTGGCGAAAAGCTCGAATTCGATGGAGTGTTCCGTGGAAAGATTTTTGAAAATGGAGGAGAGATCAACAAAAGCAGAGCAGAATCTGAAATGGGTATCTCTCTCTGGCTACTTTTGGCCGGTTTTCTTTCAAAAGAAAAAGTTCTTGGGGCTCTCTGCTTTAAGGGTTCTGTTAAAATTCTGACTAGGGTTTTGAAGGCTGCATTTATTGTACTGAAATCAATGTGTGGCTTTCTTTAGTTTTTTCACCGATTGACTGCTTCTCTCTCTCTCTTCCTTCACTTTCTCTCACTTTCTTTTTTGTGTTGACAGTGCCTGTGGCAGATTTTTCTTTTTCCGCTTCCCTCTGAGCTAGAAAAGAAACAGGGGAGGTGGGGCGGTTTTTGAGTGGCGAAAAGCTCGAATTCGATGGAGTGTTCCGTGGAAAGATTTTTGAAAATGGAGGAGAGATCAACAAAAGCAGAGCAGAATCTGAAATGGGTATCTCTCTCTGGCTACTTTTGGCCGGTTTTCTTTCAAAAGAAAAAGTTCTTGGGGCTCTCTGCTTTAAGGGTTCTGTTAAAATTCTGACTAGGGTTTTGAAGGCTGCATTTATTGTACTGAAATCAATGTGTGGCTTTCTTTAGTTTTTTCACCGATTGACTGCTTCCTTGGACTTTTCCTCTGTGTTCCCTCAGGCTCTGTGTCTCTGTGTTCATCATCTTTCTTTCTCTGAGTTCGCCTATCTTTTTCGTGGTGAGGGCTTCATTTATGTCGTTTGGTACTTCAATGTTTCAGTACATAGCTTTTCAAAAATGTTTGCACTCAAAAGTTCGTGACGAGTCTGTGATCTCTTTACACAAGTCAGTTGTGTTTCTTTTGTAACTTTGATGCATATGCCTTCACAGCCCTTGTACCTTTGGTTTGCTTCATCTTGTTACATTTTCTTGTATACTCTGTGTTCTGGATATGCTCTGTCTCTGTGGAATATGGTCCCTTCCCACTTTTCCAGTTTCATTTTTTTTCTTTTGCTGAATTTCTTGTTGCTCCATTGTCTGGTTGAAGTTTAATTTGTTGTTCTTACAATGTATTGTTTCCAAAATTTCACATCCTATGTCTTTTTGTGCGTATCGTTGGTTAACTGAGTGTTAATCTAATTTCCAGGTTCGCAATTTGTTCTGCTAGAGGCCTAAAGATAGGAAATAGATTCCTGGTTTTCTCTTAACAAGAGAAACCTCGGACGTAGAGAGATAAGAAATAGATTCCGGGTTGCTTAACCTGAAAAATTTAGGCGGGACAGAGACCTTGTGCTGGCTGCTACTCTTTTGATCGCCCAACACTGATGGACTCAGATGACAAGGATAAGTTTGAGCCGGCTAAACAGAATGAGGATCCTATGAACTTCAATTCAGCTAGCATTTCCTTGGACTGGCAATTCTGCAGTGCAAATCTTTCAAGCGCGCCAATGAATTTGGTTAGACCAGGCAATTCAATGGCCGTTTGTAGGGAAGATCTGATTGGTTCCTCTTCTTGTTCCTCTGCTCCAATGGCAAACTCATTCGGCCAAGCCTTATGGGAGCACCCCTCCACCATGGAAAACTTGGGTTTTGTTAATATCTGTGCCCAAAACAATTTAAGCACTTCAAACCTTCTGGGATTTAGTAAAGTTGCTCCTGAATCTGTTAGAGGCGATATAGGATGGAATCCACCGAGCTCAATGCTCAAAGGAGGCTTGTTTGCGCCAAGTGCACTCGGAACACTCCCAATCCCAGATGGCTTACCTCATTTTCCCACTGACTCTGGATTTATAGAGCGTGCAGCTCGTTTCTCGTGTTTTAGTGGAGGAAATTTCAGTAGTATGGTGAACCCTTTTGGAATTCCTGAAAACGCTGGTCTTTACCCAATTGCTGGGGGTTTGGTGCCCGGGCCACGGGATATCTTCCTGGCTGGCTGCCCAAAGCCTGTGCCTGGTGCACAAAGCGAGAAGAATGAGATGAATGTTGAAACTTGTAGAGATGTTCATTTGGCTGCTACTCAGGGAACTTCTCAAGGGAGCCCCTTAAAAAATGAGGGTGAAAGTGAGAGCTTTGCTAGATCTCGTGGTGAAGCAAAACAAGGTGCCACCGCTGGGTCCAGTAATGCATCTGATGAAGCTGAGTTCAGTGGCGGTGGAGGTGGTGGTCAAGATAATCTGTCCATGTTAGAGGGTACCGGTGGTGAAGATTCTGCTAAGGGTTTTGACTGTAAAAAGAGGAAACGGAGTGGAGAGGTAATTTTTTGCTACTAATACTTATCATTTGTTTCATATGAAAGTCATCTCACCCGCATGGTTTAATTGATCTGCAAATAGGATGCGGAACTTGATAAAGCGAAAGGGGCCCCTCAGCTGGCTGAAACCACAAAAGATGACGGTAGAACTCAACAGAAACTAGAAAATAACCCCAGCTCGAACACCAGCAAGGCCACTGCAAAGAATAATAAACCGGGAAATCAGGGTTCAGATCCCCAAAAGGAAGAATATATTCATGTCAGAGCCCGAAGAGGCCAGGCAACTAATAGCCACAGTCTTGCTGAAAGAGTAAGGTTCCAACAAAGAAGTAAATCCATTAAAGCTAACTTTTTTCTGAAGCTTGGTTGGACTGATTAGTGTTTATGGCGATTGAAGGTGAGAAGGGAAAAGATCAGTGAAAGGATGAAATTTCTCCAAGATCTGGTACCTGGATGCAGTAAGGTAAATCTTTTTCATGGAAATCGCTTCAATGGTTATTTAATTCAAAGAATGGCACTGCATTCTTATGTTGCCATTCTGGCTTGTAACAAGAGAACTGTGTGGTTTTTTCAGGTCACTGGCAAGGCAGTAATGCTGGATGAAATAATCAACTATGTACAATCACTTCAACGACAGGTTGAGGTACTGGAAGAGGACATGTTGACATAAGTTTTCTTTGACATTACACAATATTGTTTACAGTCGTCTCTTTGACATCTACTTTTCTTATATGTCTTAGCGATTAATCTGTCTGTGTATTTAGAAGCATTGACATTAAGTGGCTTGCTCTTAGGATGAGCGTTAATACTTTTTGAGCTACTGCAAATGATTCGTGATTAATACAAGTCCTTTAGATGAACCGGGTGTCTGAAATTTCATGGTTTTATATCTCATACTTGGTTTGGTTGTCTCCTGTTTTGCAGTTTTTGTCCATGAAACTTGCCACGGTGAATCCAAGGCTGGAATTTAACATTGAAGGACTCCTGGCTAAAGATGTACGTGATGCTATATCAGATGCTACTGTACTGTTACTGTGATTCAGGGATCTGCTCAATTCTCTTCAATAACCTTCTTTCCTCTTATCCGAATATGAAATTCCATGCAGCTTCTTCATTCAAGAGCTGGTTCTTCATCTACTTTGGGACTTTCGCATGACATGCCTATGCCCTTTCCTCCAATGCATTTACCAACACCTGGACTTATTCAAGGAGGCCCTACTGGTATTGGGAGACCTGCTGATCCTTTGCGGAGATCCATGCAGAACCAGATGACACAATTGGCTGGAGGTTTTAAGGAGCGTTCTCAGGTGCTAACTCTCTTAGGAATATCCATGATGTGTTGCTTCAATTTCATGTACTCTCTTTTCTTGGCAATTATGAGAGTGTTGATTGTGAACTATAGAGTGCGGGACAATGATCTAGAAAGTTATCCCTGAAGTTGGCCCTTGATTAGTGGGAAAGGCTTTGATATTGCTGTCATTTTCATATTGTTCTAGTGTAGAAAAGGCTTGAAAATTTTAATCTCCTTCCAGAAGATGCCCAACTAAATTTTCTGCACTTGCATCTTATTTTTTTGTCTATTTCCAAAGAGCTAGGTGTCCTGCACTGTAGTTTTAAGTTCACAGGCAGATGGGGAGCAAACTAGTGGCTCCAGTCGATAACAATATCTCTGTCCATCTACAGTAACAGGGCCTCAACTGCCAGTGAGAAATCACCTGCTAAGCTTAATAATCTTTCATCTGCTTGACGAATTTAGAGAAATTCTTGCCACTCATTTCAATGAGATCTGTGTTTCTAGATTTTTACATAGAAAAAAGCAATCTCCATGTTCCAAGAGAGTCTTGTTAATTTGAACCCCTCAGGTTGCTCTTATGATGTACTTATTGTCGCCGAAGTCTCCATGATCACAATTTGGTTATTCTTACCCCATGACATTTTTCTTGCAGCTGCCACACCCATGGGAGGATGAGCTGAACAATGTTGTCCAGATGGGCTTTGTGGGGGGTGGTGATGGTGGTGGTGGTGGTTCTGGTGCTACCCCGAGTGGTCAAGATGCAGAGGGTATTCTTATGAGTTCATCTGAGCTAAACTTACTTACTCTCACCTCTTTTGAGCAAATTACGAAGCTTCCAATCTTCATTGTGCAGGGCCTCTCCCACCACCAAGTCACACAAAAGTTGAACTGTGATGTGATTGCATCTATATATTATGCCATATAACATCCTGTACAGCTTATCTTACACTCAACAGCAACCACATGAGGTGGAAGAATTTGCTAGGCCTCCCATTTATGTTGGCTTCACTATTATATTATATTGTCCCATATTGGAGGATCAAGCTTTGATTTCGCCTCACGCAAAACAATGGAGGATCACTATGTAGTTCGAGCATACAACCTCTAGCAGATTGTCGGTGAAGTGGTTTCCGATACTTAGCCCCACAGTGCATCAAGTTTTTGATTATTCGTAAGATTGGGTTAGTCCTACGTTGATGCAATGATACTTGCTGTTGGGGGCCAGGGAGTGGATTCGGAGAGGTTGTGGTTTGATCTTCTGATGACGTGGGGAGAATCAGGACTTTTAACTGGGGGGCTTCTCTTCTTCTCGGTAACAATGCTAAATTTAGTGAGCCGTGGCAAATTGTACGAGATTGCTATGCAAATCATGCCCATCTAGGCAATTCTTAAATGATGATATATATGAAATGAGAGATGCATTCTGATTCAGTTGATTGATCACTTTTGCATGATTGTTTACGATACTGCAATGAAGACTGATCTTTTAGTATGGTTTATAGAGAATGTCTATAAAGTGGCTTCTCTGCATAGAGCATCCCTTGAATACTGGGACTCAAACATGTTGGCAAGATGATATTGACCTTTGCATTTTTAAATGTTTTCGGATTCAATTTCGGGTCGGTCGAATGAGTGCTACTCGCAAAAAATTACCTTTTCGTGAGGGTACAGATTCAATCTCATGGTGGAGCTTTAGAGTATTGGGGGTTATCATATGATCGCAAGTTGCAACTGTAGAAAGGATGAAAACATTAGCCCTAAAAGTTAGCATAAACCTTCTTAGGCACAATGAAGGTGCAAGAAAGCTATCCTTTATGTGAAACAAGGTAGTGGAAGAGAGAGACTGTGAAGAATATGCTTGGAAGTCTTGACCAAATTTTTTCTGATTCAAGTATATCCTTATTTTGGCTACAACAAAAGAAAAGTTCCAAATAAGAATCTAAAGTGGGAGCCTTTCTCTCAAAAAAGAAAAAAAGGTTTAGAGTGGACCTTGTTTCAATGGTTGATCATACCGATGGTGAGTAAAGCTTCCAATGCTACGCTGCCGCCTTCAATTTTATTCCTTGCGGGAACCTTTTTCATGTAGTTTTTCGCATTTTTCATAATTATTTATGGATTTTAAAAATATTTACAATATTATATGGTCTGCAATCTTCGGCACAATATAATACAGTATATGATGGCCATATTTCATACTAAATAGCCTTGTGAATAAAGGCAAGAAGTATGTTCGGGTGATCTATTAACTAAAATAATAAAAAAGGATTCCTTTATTCATTAAAAGATTGGTGAATTCCCTAAAAAATCTCTAACTTTAGGTTAAGCCCCAAATCTGCCCTGAACTTTTTTTTGTCTTAGAAAGAACCCCAAACTTTAAGTTCAATCCCAAATCTACTCCGAACTTTTTTTCTCTCTCAAAAAAACCACAAACTCTAAGTTTTTCTTTTTTTGGTAAAGACCACAAACTCTAAGTTTAGTCTCAAGTCTGCCTCGAATTTTGTTTTGTGTAAAAAAGAATCAGCAAATTTCAATTTATTTTAAAAAATATAACCATGTGATCCAATTCCAACTTGACGTGGCACTTCCATGTTGATAACAAATCCATATCAGCAAAGTAATGGGGCGATAGGTACATACCGATATTGTATTTCCACTTCGATAATAAATCCAACTCAATAAAAATTATTGAAAATTCTCAAAAATAAAATTGTTCTAGGATATAAAAGTTATGGATGATAACAAATCCATCGCAAAAAACGTTTTTTAATTTAAAAAAAAAACCCCAATTTTTAGGTTCAGTCCAAAATTGCCTCGAACTTTTCTTTGTTTAAAAAAAAAGCCCCATTACTCTGTTGATGTAGATTTATTATAGAGGTAGAAGTATCATGTCAAGTTGAGACTGGATCACGGGAGTATATTTTTTAAAATAAATTGAATTTTAGTGATTTTTTTTACACAAAACAAAATTTGAGGCGGATTTGGGACTGGAATTAAAGTTTGAGAATTTTTATAAAACAAAAAAAAGTTCGGGGCAAATTTGGGATTGGACTTAAAGTTTGGGATTTTTTCCGAGACAAGAAAAAGTTCGAGGCAGATTTGAAACAGGACCTAAAATTTGAGATTTTTTTTTAGATAAACACAAGTTCGGGGCAGATTTGGGATTTGATCTAAAATTTGGGGTTTTTTAGGGAATTATGCCTTAAAAGATTGTAATGATGTAGCCTTTTAACTTTAAAAGAAAAGTTGACTAAAATAGCTATATGTGTTACTGTGTTTATAGTGTGGAAGATTTACTTGGATTCATCTCAATTTCATTAGAGGGATGTAGAGGAAAACTCTGCCCTTCTTGTTTCTAGGATGCCAGGATAGGACACATGGATGATAGCTTTGCTCATTGGCAAGCCAAATTAAGTCCCATCATTTGGTTTTCTTGAAAGACAACTCCAAGAATGGACCAAGTCACCAAGCACTTAAATTGGGTCACCGGGTTTTCTCGAAAATTACTCAAGCAAAATTCATTCCCATCACAAAAAGGTAAGGAGACAAATCTCGATGACCTTAACTTGTTAGAGGACGGGTAAAAGATCTGAATTGCACAGTAATTAAATAGTTAGTTGATTTCAAATTTAAAATCTTAAATAGTTGTAGGGTGTTAAATTAGACTTGGAATTTTTCGAGTTTTTTGTTATTTGAATTTTATTCGAGGGAAAACATTTTCAAAATGGGTATGTAAATTCGTTGATAATTTTGGTATTTTTTTTCTTGAAATTACTAATTTTCTTTTTCCCGTTATGCGGCCTAAGCATATTTCTTCCGCCTCAGCGTGCAATAGAAGGACTTGCCAGAACTGTTCCTCACTGAGGCTCTGCTCCGACAATCCCTACACGACACCCTCGTCAATACCTATTCGAAAATCGGCAATCTGAAGTACGCACGCCACGTGTTCGACCATATTCCGCAACCGGACATCTGCTCCCGGAACGCCCCCTCCTTTCTGCTCATGTGAAATCGGGGGATACCGGGTGGACGCGAGAGGAATTTGAATTGAATGCCGGACAGGGATGGAGTGTCGTGGAACTGTGTCTTTTCGGGGTACGCGAACAACGGGTTGGCGATCGAGCCGGCGAAGGCCTATGATGAGAAGTTTGAGAGATGGGAGCGCGAATTTTGAACAGGATCACGCTCTCGACGATGCTAATATGTTGTCTTCAAGTAAGTATGGTGTGGATTTGGGTCGGCAGATACACTGGGTCGGCATATACACTGCCATGCGGTAAAGTTTGGACTTTGGGCATGTGTTCTTCTTCCATCAACCATATAGCGTCACAGTGCAATCAGCACCCATTTTAATGGATAGGACTTTGGAACATAATTATTTGTCGAAAACTGAGATTGATGATCGCCTTTGAACCTTTTCTAATTCGGTATATCTCGAGTCCATTCGTACGCTCACATGGTAAGATAGCCGTCCATTCGAAGTAGACATAACCTGGCAAATAGGCTACCGTTGTTATTATCATCGTTAGATGTTGTATCGTTGTTGTATTTTTTTTTTTTCCAGACTTGAATCAAGTCGGTTTGGCATAAGAAATTCCTATACAGTAAGGTACTTGAAATCGGTCGTAAGAAACCCAATTCATAATCAATAATTGACCTCGACAATCTCGTAACTCACCTGTAAATCCATCTAAATGGTAAATTACTATTTTATCTTTAGAGTTTGCAAATTAAACTCAAAGTTATCGTACGAGTCGAAGATCTTAATGATCGTTAACTTCTCTTGAGCAATAGCAAGCTAACTTAATATTATAGCAACCATCTCTTTTCCTATTATTAACAAATTTATCGTTCCGTCTCAGCGTGCATTAAACGACTGGCCCGACTCCCAACGGACGTAGAAAATGTCTGCAAGCTCCAACCACTACTGTTCCTTACTGAGGCTCTGCTTCGACACCCGCAATGTAAAGCAAGCGAAGAAGCTTCACTGCCTCATCATCAAGACCTTGACCCATCCCGAGACCATCCTGTCCAACACCCTCGTCGACACCTACGCTAAAGTCGGCAGTCTGAAGCACGCGCGCCACGTGTTCGACCATATTCCGCAACCGAACCTCTTCTCCTGGAACACCCTCCTCTCTGCTTATGCGAAATCGGGGGATATCGCCAGAGCGCGAGAGATATTTGAATCGATGCCGAACAGGGATGGAGTGTCGTGGAACTGCCTCATTTCGGGGTACGCGAACAAAGGGTTGGTGATTGAGTCGGTTAAGGCCTACAATGAGATGTTGAGAGATGGGAGCGCGAATTTGAACAGGATCACGCTCTCAACGATGCTCATATTGTCTTCAAGTAAGAATCGTGTGGATTTGGGTCGGCAGATACACTGCCATGTGATAAAGTTTGGATTTTGGGCGTATGTGTTCGTGGGTAGCCCTTTGGTGGACATGTACTCGAAAGCGGGATTGATTCGCGATGCAAAGATGGTGTTTGATGGCATTCCTGAGAAGAATGTAGTCATGTATAATACAGTGATGACAGGGCTTTTGAGATGTGGGATGGTTGAGGAGTCCGAGCACATATTTTGTGGGATGAAGGAAAGAGATTCGATCTCATGGACAACAATGATTACGGGATATATTCAGAATGGTTTAGAGAGAGAAGCAATCGACTGGTTCAGAAAGATGAGTTTTGAAGGCTTGGCAATTGATCAGTTTACTTTTGGGAGTGTGCTAACTGCTTGTGGGAGTCTGGTGGCTTTGGAAGAAGGGAGGCAAATCCATGCATATGCAATCAGGACTGATCACACTGACATTGTCTTCGTAGGTAGTGCTCTCGTTGACATGTATTGCAAGTGTAAAAGGATCACATATGCCGAAAAAGTCTTCAGAAAAATGACCATTAAGAACGTTATATCATGGACAGCGATGCTTGTGGGGTATGGTCAGAATGGGCTGAGTGAGGATGCTGTCAAGGTCTTCTGTGATATGCGGAAAAATGGCATTGAGCCTGATGAGTTCACACTTGGGAGTGTGATTAGCTCGTGTGCGAACCTAGCAAGCATAGAAGACGGTGCACAGTTTCATTGTAGAGCCTTGGTTTCCGGCTTCATTTCATTTTTGACAGTTTCAAATGCTCTCATCACCTTGTACGGTAAATGTGGAAGCGTAGAGGACTCCGATCGGCTGTTCAATGAGATGAGTATCAGGGATGAGGTTTCCTGGACAGCACTCGTGTCATGTTATGCTCAGTTTGGCAAAGCCAAGGAGACCATAGATTTGTTCGAGAAGATGTTGGCCCAGGGATTGAAACCAGATGCTGTTACTTTCATTGGTGTTCTTTCAGCGTGCAGTAGAGCAGGATTAGTTGAGAAAGGACAAGTATATTTTGAATCGATGGTCAAAGATTACAGAATTAGCCCGATTGCTGATCACTATACGTGCATGATTGATCTTTTTAGCCGATCAGGAAGGTTAGAAGAAGCCAAAAATTTTATACACAACATGCCCTTCCCTCCTGATGCAATTGGTTGGGCGCAGCTGCTGAGCTCATGTAGACTTCATGGTAATATGGAAATTGGGAAATGGGCAGCTGATTCACTGATAGAATTAGAGCCACAGAACCCAGCGAGCTATGTTTTGCTCACAAATATCTATGCAGCAAGAGGGAAATGGGACTTTGTGGCCCAATTAAGGCGGGGTATGAAAGAGAGATCAATCAAAAAGGAACCAGGATGTAGTTGGATCAAGTACAAGAACAGAGTACACATCTTTTCAGCTGATGATCAGTCAAGTCCTCATTCAGAACTTATAACTGCTGAGCTGGACAAGTTGACTGCTAGAATCATAGAGGAGGGGTATGTGCCAGACATGAGCCCAGTTCTTCATGACGTCGAGGAGTCAGAGAAACTGAAGATGCTACATCGCCATAGTGAAAGGCTCGCAATTGCTTTCGGATTAACATATATCCCTTTAGGCCTCCCAATACGAATTTTTAAGAATCTTAGGGTTTGTGGAGATTGTCACAATGCAACAAAATACATATCTAAAGTCACTCAGAGAGAAATAATCGTGAGAGATGCGGTCCGTTTCCATCTTTTTAAAAATGGAACATGTTCATGCGGAGATTTCTGGTGATATCTTCTCGGTATGATATTTGTTCGAGGGTATAAGACTACCTTTCAGGTTACCATGAATGACAGAGATTTTGTTTGACATGGATAAAAAGGTTACTAAAGCATTTAGCTTTTTCAGCATCATCTTCATAGCTTTTCAAAGCTATCACGCCAAGGGCAGTGAGTATTTCATATGAAAATTTCCTGGGCTTGATGCCAAAGTTGGGTTTTTCTGCAAGATCCTCGCAAAATACTTGTTCCCAGTAAACCGAGGTAACCTTTTGTGGCAAGCATAATCTCATTTTGGTGAGGCAGTGCATAAATTGTAGAAAGCTCTTTGTTTTATCAGGATGTGTCCTGAGAAAGAGGATAGAGAGATTTCCTTCAATCACAGTTTTGGCTACTTCTTGCTCTCGCAAGACATGGAGGTACTAAGGAAAGGGGTTATCATTTTCAAAGCAGAATTATTTGCATTTTCATTTGAACTCGTTGGCTGTACAGATAGAAGGACGATTATTGTTCTCTGTCAAATTATGGATTTACAACATGGACCCAGATGTCCCTTGAACTCCTTACAGATGTTAAAAGCTGACTAAGACAGCAGTTTGAAGCGATAGCTGCTTAACCTGCGGCGATTCATTTCCATGTAAAAAAAGAAAAACGCCATAGACGGAGCAGATCTAAACGATGGGCGATTGCTGGTCATGGGAATTTTCCTCCGGATGAGAGAAACTATTGCAGGGCTGATTTCTAGGGGAATGTTCGGTCAGAAATCTTCACGTTTCGGAGTTTCTCTTCTTTGTCCAAGGATTAGAATGATTGCAGAGACAATAACAGTGAGTCATTGAGGCAGTCTACCTCTTCCATGTCAGAGGAATGTACAGCAGAAATACACTCAGTAACTCTTGCAAAGATGATCACCTATCAATGCCACAACCACCACAATATTGGGTAACCCTTCTTCTAGTGCACCAAGCAAAGGTGACGCCATAAGCCAAATTTTTTGTCACTCAATATTGAGTCTCTCCGGGAGAGTCCTGGTTAAGTTCTTTATTTGTTTATGAAACAAGCACAAATGAAGCAACAAAAACGATATAGATGAATAAAAGTGAACAAGAAGAAACAAAATGTTTTCCTGACCAGTGATTTTAACTTGCGCTTGCTGTTCTATGGTATCAAACATGGTTGATTATCAGTATCGCTCAACCCTTGCAGATTTTTTTTTTGGTCTGAAACCCTTGCCGGTTACCAGTTGGATATGTTAGTTTCACTGTTAGGAGTAGAAAAAGGGTAAAGTGGTCTTTAGGACCTTTATGACTTATTTTGGTATAGGTATTGGACACTATTGGTGAATACACAACACACTTTTCCCTCTCTTTCTCACACTTTATGGTGCACTTACATTCGCTTTCTGTGTGTTGGAACATGGTTCGCATTGCTTACTCTAGTACAATGACACCCATAGATCCCCGAACTTTCACCAACTATTCATTGTTCTCTTACCAACTATTCAGTGTTATCCCTTGGAGGCTTGGACTTAGTTTGGTAAGCTCCTTGAGCTAAGGTCCTGTTTCATTCACGCTCCCTTAAAATTAAAATGGGCATTCCAATAGACGAGGTTCCCAGCACTACAGGGGTCTGGAGAGGGATTAATATACCAACACCGCAGCCAACTTGTGCTGTCGAACACAGCCGCATCTGAATTGGTTTTTATCAACCCTGGCGGTTGCGGCTGCCATGAATGCTGCTCCTGGAGTTTTTGCTGAATTCGTTGAGATTTTGTTCCCTCAAATTCTTGGATGGAGCTAATAATTCGTTGGAGTCGCAGCAGGATGTTGGAGGGGGTGTGATTTTGAATGATCTGGTTCCAATGCTCCCACAAACACCAATAAAAGAACAGAATGAACACAGTACCATGGCAACATCATGGGAGGACCCAAAGTTTGGTTTGCTAGTTTTGTTCCTTCAAATTTAAAAGATTCATATGAAAGAATAATTGATAGTCTTCTCTTATTTATTTCAAAAGAGAAGTGTATATAGCTAATTGTGAATCTTTGCACTTTTGAGTAAGTTTTTACATGATTGTGTAGTTAAGCACATGCAAATCTTTAATAATATTGTCGATACTTTGCCAGGACAATTTTTCGGCGTTTGGTTGCTCAAGGTCCCGAATGATCAGAAAAAAAGAACATTGTTCAGCGATTACGTTTTTTCTTTTTTTTTTTTTGGTCATGCAGTGATTAAGTTGAACAACAGGAAAATTCATGGACAACATTTAACAATCAATGGAAGTTCCTTCCTCACTCGTGAAACTGGAAGATTTTGAAGTGCAAAGGTTATACGTTTCAAATCGAGACGGGGCTTATTGCTCTTTGTACAAGAGTAATCCGTGGCAACATGCTGAGTGCAAGAATCACACTGGATTAGCCAATTCAATTAGCACATCCGCATGTAATGTAGTTGGAGGAAGCTTTATATGTAATGTTGAAACAAAAACTGAAGACTAATCAATTCTCATATCACAGTGGAAACAAATCGAAATGGGGCTACGACATTCAATATTCTTGTATTCTCTGTGCATGGCAGCAATGCCTCGTATCAAAATCTAAAGGCAATAGAATGCTCGCAAAGAATATAGATTACAGGTACCTATCAAAAGTCGGTACGCCAGTGTTTCCATAAAAAAGAATGGTACAATAATGAAAACTACTAAAACATCACCTACGACTTGGTAAGAAATCCATCTGTTCTTTTCCGCCATCATCTGCAGGAAACTAGTATAGGACCGTCTGTTCATAGCAGTTATCAATTTTTACACACCAGTAGGATCCTTCAATCAAGTCCATCTGGTTCAATTCCTGGATCATTTGGAACGCCACAATCATCTTCGAGAAGTACGAGCTTTCTTTGAAGTTGTTCATGACTAATTTCGTCGAATTCCGATTGCGGACCAAGCATGTCAAAGTGGCACCGGAGTTCTTCACGGATAACCCCTGCGTTATGCAACATCTTGCATCCCTTGAACCTACGAGAACCTTAGGTCCAACAGGGATAGAAGTGAACTTCAATATTCGAGCTGGAAACATGAAGATCCTTTGAACGCATTTTCTGTATCTTCCTGGACATATATACAAGGATGTCATCATGTACATTCTTCATGAGGCCACATTTTGGCCTCCTTTCCTCTCTACCTCGATCATGTGCAAAGAAATTGCATCACAGGCCTTCAACCAAAAGCCAAGCTGCTGTCACCTTTGCTTGAATGACAGAGCTGCTAAGAACAAGTGATAACAGTACACGTGCCTTGCTTTAGTTGAAGAAATAAGGGGACTTCAGGACCTCTTTTAGATCAAAGTCTCCTCTCTCAGGCAATGGAGGGAAACGTGATTCGGGAAAAGATTTCTGAAAACTCTCCAACAACTGCACCCACAGACCCAAAGAATAAAAAGAGAATCATGATATAGGATACACGGTGTTAGTCATGCCTCTAATATGCTCTTTTAACTCTACCAAAAGGAATGCACCCACAAATCGGGGTGCATTTGCTATTCAGAAAACTAGAAGCCTGAAACACTAAACTTTCGGAAGATCTAAATGAGAATATACTAAAACAATTATTATTATTATTATTATTTTGATAACCCAGGGAACCCCTGCACGGCCGACAGCCGGGGAGTAAACCCTGGGGGCGACACGTGCTAGCCACCATACACGTGCCACCGGTTAAGTCACCCTGCGGCGCCCAGGATTCGAACACTCAAGCTTTTGCGAGAGGAAGAGTGCGCGTTCCAGCAGCGCCACCCAGGCCGGTGGTATACTAAAACAATTATTGTCTTAAATGAAACAAATAAAAAGCATGTTCTACTTGTCAAAGGACCTGCAACAGTATCTCAAAAGAAACCTTCTAAACACATCAATGTCAATCATTGATGCTAGTTAATCCCAACCAAAAACGGCAAAAAAAAAAACAATAAAGTACAGTCAGATCCTGGTATCAAACTTCCCCACTGTTTCGGTGGCTTGCTATATAGAAAGATTTTTGCAATTTTATCCAAATGTCCATCTAAGTGGTCTCTGATAATAAATAGCTACATCTCTCTTTCCTGAATAATTTACATGACACTACTACCGTTGTGCAGCATGATACATAACTATAAACTTTCAATCCAAATGTTCCATTTAAATTGTCTTCCAATCTGATAATCAATAGCTACACATCTAACTTTCCTGTAAAATTTACATGACACTACTTCTACAATTGTGCTGTATGTTATGTAACTATTAACTTTCTCAAATTCCATAACTGAGCTATCTCATTTCACCATAGCTGATAATTCCAGAGAAATTGACAGATATGGATGCATAAAAACAAACATGCACTTTTTTTTATTAACGAACATGTGCTTACATGTAGTAAGCATTATTCACCAAAGTTTGAAAAACAGGACCGGTGGATGGACTGTTCAATTGATAGAACAAATGTTTAACTCAACTGGTCCATCAGCTTTCGTTTCAACTGCTGATTCATGGTGACATAACTAAAAGTGCTAAAATTGTTTGGAACCCCATCATAGTATTGCAAATATAAGATGGAAGAGTGAGCTTTACCCAACCTGGATCAACAGAAATTCGATTTTTTGACATTCTCACTTATTGCTTTTACTTTACCTACCGGAAGTTACATGTATAATATTTTCAACAATTTAGAAGCAATTTATGTTTTGTGCCAGGGTACTCTGCCCATTTAAGTAGTCACTGGTCTGATATTGATTTTAGCACCATTTATTCATACAACATACATAAAACTGCGAAAAGCAGAAAGGAAGAAATGCCAATATGTAATAAACATTATAAGATAGCATTTCGGGATTGTTGAAACTGGGAAAGGTACTTACATTCTCGAGTATAGGTGCCTCATACAGTTCAACAAACTTCTCCCTCAGAATCTTGTTCATTTCATCAACATCGCATGCATGCGTCCAGTAAGAATCATGGACTCCTGTCACCAGATTGCAGGTAATGAATAAGAATAATTCTCACAGAGGTTCAGAAATCCACAAAAAATAAGTAAATATGTAAGACCTGCAAAGTTTAAGCCAGCATCTTTGCATGCAACAGCAGTCATCATCATGTGTGAACCATCAAGGGAGTGGACAAAGTTCGGGGGAAAAGCCGTCCTCTGCCGCTTTACCATGACCTGGGGAAAATTACAAAAAAGAATATTACATTTCACTACAGATTGTTTCATATGAATGTTTTTTAATTAAATTGCAGTTGAAAAGGAGTTTTTGCAACAACCTATTGCATGGCCGGGCAATTTAAAAGGTTCTTTAAAATAGCATGCTTGACATGTGGGGTCAACGTTCACAATGGTGCCAGATGCGAAAAGCAGCTCATGTACATTTACTGGTGGCAAGTCACTTAATTCATAAAACAATTAATTGAAAAGAAAAAGGACACACTACACCTCAATTACCTTATCAGTTTCTCTTTGTAGTGTCAACACCTGGAGGGAAGTTTTAATCTGCATGCAATTCAAGGATAGTTTGATTATTCGTAACTGATTAATATATATGGAACTGTCTGTAATAAAACATTCCTTCATAAGATTACCAGATGCCTTCCTAGCTGTCTATAGGGTTGAACAACAGGCAGTCCCAGAGGAGTGGTCCACCTCACTGGCTTATTCTCTGAGGCTATCACCTGTTGAAATTGGAGTTCACCATCAGCACTAAAAAAAAATATCACACAAACTAACAAAAACATACATGCACCGAAAGCAAGAAAAAGTCTTGATTAAGAAATGCAACATGAAAACGAGAGCATACATATATTACAACTTGCTTGTAATTGGAGGATCTTCTACCATGATTTACAACTTGCTTGTAATTGGAGGATTGTCATTATTTTTTTTTCTATTGTTCTTATTAGTGCTTTTAACAGCTGACTAAATTGATTGATGTAATTGACGCATTGATGACCAATATATCAGTTCAACATAAGAACACTAATGAGCATTTGTTCAACATAGACAAACCAAAGAAAAAGAAGAAGTCTATAACCGCCAACCAAATTATTTTACATCAATCTAATCTTGGCTCATGAAAATCTACTTCATCTACTGCGTTTTATTCTCCACTGGACTTTCTTTTTTTTTTTCTGTTTTAGGTCAAATTCTCCATTGGACTTCAAGCAGACATTAAATGGCAATGAAAGCTGTGAAATCTGCATGCAGCGCACACCTTAGCACATTCTCCCAACCAGCCCATAATGCCTCTTGCAGCTTCAAACATCTCTCCCAAGGCAGTCAATGTGGTCTGCTCATGCATAAAATCTCAGAGAAACTGAAGATTCATTGAAACGACAACCCTTAAAGTGTGAGATTCACTTACTTTTGCAACATAGCAAGATACAGAAAACAGCTCATCATCATCTGCAATAGAATCGCGTTCCTTCAACCTCCTCTTGATTTGGTCACGAGCACCAACATAGGTGACTCCGTAAACTGAAGTCATCACAGTTTGCTTTACCAATTTTCGGTCTACCTGAAATAATTCAAGTCATGGTGAGAAACTGTTAGTCTTAGCATTTAGCAGAACAACACCAAGAAATTTAGAAAACAAGAATAGCTTGTTCATAGACTTCTTAAACATCATTGAACAATTATATCAGGCAATTACTTCAACAGTGCAACCTGATCGTATAAGCAGAGAGGCATCCAGTCTCGCAAGTCATTCATAAAGGTCTCCCAGGAAATTCCTTCACAGAGTCATAAAGGAATATTTACAATTAATTATTTTCTTCTCATTTTCCACTAAGTTAAATGTTTGTGAGGTTGGGATTTGAACCCTTAACTGCACATCAGGCTGTCCCCAGACTGCCCCATCTCTTTCCCGCCTCTTGACAGCTCAATGGCTTAGATTGTGACTAAGTCCTTAAACATTCCATTGGTTTTCAATGAGTCCGTAGGCCTTAGTTATTCATGGCACAGCTCACATCTGGTGCCCAGCTTTCCATGAGAAACTGTTGTCATTGGATTATGGTTTCTTTTCAACAATGTATGCAACTGTTTGCATTTCCACCTATCGTAAAACATGAATAAAATGTCTACCGGATGAAAATAAAAAATTGACGTTTTTTGGGCAATATAAATCTCCACACATCCATCAAAGAGACCGGACCCTGATTTTATTAATCTAACTTCTAGTTTGTCCAAGTGCATTGCTTCAACTAGTGTTCCCTGCTCAAACCTTAGTCCAGCCATTTCAGAATCATGAACCCATGATACCTGATTGATTAATCGCCTAGCATAACGGGCATTTGGATTTGTTGCAGGGTCTTTCTCCGCATCCCTCTGCATGATATCAACAACCCTGATACATGAAAAGAATAGGATGTAAGATTGGCCTACCATTCGTATTGGTCACAATAAAATTTTGTCCTGATTATGACATTTATATTGAAAGAATACTTAGCAACAGTCAGACAAAGTGCAGAATGTCTGGGTGAACCAGGAAAGGGAAAATATTGGCAAACAGAATAAAAGCAACACGAACATCGATATAGGCATTTTCAGTGATGTTTGGGAGTGCTTCCAAAGAAAAGTGGGTTTCTTCTGAAAAGATAGAACAGCTCCCAGTACAGTATCTATAAACTATCAAAAGCAATAGCAGTTGGAAGCTAAGATAATAAAGCTAATTTTCAAGAAACAATTTGGGGGTGGTTTTGCAATTTCCCACTCCACAATTGCCTTACAAGCCGATCATTATGAAAGCACTTTCTATAACTATGGCATTTTGAAATATCATCTGCTAAACCCTTTTTATAGCCACACCAACAGCACAACAAAGTATCAAAGATATCTTAGTAACCCCGAATGGATACCCTTCCCCGATGTCACCACTGTTGGCAAAAGGAATCTCATTTTAGATCTTTATATTGCCATCTGAGATAACTCTAGTTGTAGATGTGGTTCTTGCTATACTCACAAGATCATGCTTTTAAAAGGTTTTTGCTTGTCCTATCTATAAGATTGCCAAGTTCAGGGGTCCCCGAAATAGCACCTCCAACTTATTTGATCATTGATGAAGGTTTTGAACATCATCCTAACTCATTAACCTTGGCCTATTTCTACAGTAGTCATAGACCTCATTGTTGAGAGAGAGAGAGAGAGAGAGAGAGAGAGAGAGAGAGAGAGAGAGAGTGAGAGAGAACCTGGAAGCAATTTCTGAGTAAACATCTGCAGGTTTGTCTCCAGCGACCAGGTTCACAGCAGCAGCTCCCAACTACAAAATAAAGTGGTATGTCTTCATGGAAACACATCCAGATGAACAGGACCAAATAACATATTACATAGAACATAGAGCACAATCAAAGCCTTTTCCATATCAGTCATTGGCTACTCATCCAAATTTGGTAAAGAATAAGTACAAATTCCGCAGAAATGAGCTCGTTTTATACGACAGCCACTACATACTCTAGGGAAAGAAGATTGGACTGAAGCCAAGGTTATGTGGTACTCCAAATTCAATAAGAACATTACATAATTGAGAGCAAGGCATTTCCGAATCGTCTCTGAAGTTGATTGTGATGGATAAGCAGATGCATAATATAACAAATAGCATTAGGAACTACTGTGGAAAGCACAGTGTGTGTGCTTCAATTAGGAAAATCTCTTGATTTGCTGCATTAGGTGCCTACATATGATAAATCCAACTGCAAACTCTAGATACTTCAAGATTGAAGTGTTTAAATTGCACAGAAGCATACATGGTACAGCTTGTGATGTACAACACAATGCCCTCAAACAAACAGTTCAAGTTAGAACTTCATACAAAATTCACTTTAGAAGAGATACAGCTAGTGCCAGCCATGAAAACCAAAACGCATGACCACTAGTGGGTCTCAGGCAAGGACGATATGGAAGTATGGCATGAAAGATACTGTAGTCTTTAAGCAAAGAACATTAAAAGATCTTCTTACCTTATCCCTCCCGAGTGCAGCATAATGTTGCAAGCCATTGCATGAACCATCCTTGTACCAAGAACATCCCAGTTTAAGTTGTGTATATGTAGCAAAACACAAAAGTTTATACTATGCTATATAATCAGATCAACTTTCAACTTCAGTAGACAGACTGACAATATATTGATTTGTACACAGCCAGACAAGAATTTGAATGTAATGAAAACATTGATGCCATGAACAAACTAGTGACTGCCACTTAAGCTTAGGAAGAATACTATAGAATTGCAAGAAATTTCCTCACAAAATTGCAGAACATGCAACCAGATGTTGATACACTCAATATGGCAAAGACGAGAATATTTTCCACTATCACTATAATAGAAGTGATATTAACATGAATAAAGGTAGCCACACTAAGAATAAACAGACAACGCCAGCACCGAGTTAAGATAAAAGAATATTCAGTCAAATGAAACTTAGACATCAAGATGCTTAAGTAATATAGAGAGATGTGGCTCTATGGTAAGGGTTTCTGGATGGCTTATGCAGTTAACAGTTTGATGCATTATAATAATGCCATGGCCTCGTGATATCAAATTGGACTGCAATTTCATTGTGAACAAAAAGAAACTAATATCAATAGACACAACTACTACTGAACTACCTACTCCTTATTGTCTGTCAATACAGCAACATGCAACAAATTTTTCCTCAAGTCTGCTCGAAATCTCAACTAAGTTTCTCCAAACCAGAGAGAGTTGATGCAGAATGCCTCAGAGATGGTTTGAAGACCTTTGGAAGGAGTGTTAAATTAGGAAAGATAGATTAGATAATTGACCAGAAGTCTATTCTTTATATATTTGGAGTTAAGTTTCCAATTTCAGTTTTAGCAGGACATTATGTTTCGTATTTCAATTATGTTTCTTGTTTATAGATTCTCTATTTCTAATAGGAGTAGAACGTTTGAGAGTCTATATAATCTTTCGGTTCGATAGAGAAGATGTACAATTAAACTTTGCAAGAATTTTCTTCGGGATTGAGTGATGCAATTCTTCTCTTAAGCGCGATGCTTAAGAAATCCTAGGTGTGATGCTTGAGAAGCTTTGGGTTTAAGCCTAAAGATTTATGCTTCACTATGGGACACGTTGCCCTACACCATTAAAACAGTTTCTCCAATCAAATTAAGTGCCTTGGGGTTCTTTTTCATTGGTAAGTATGAAGAAAATGACTTGAAAAAGAATTTACCAAGATCTTTAGCACCTAACTCATATGAAGATCTAATATACAGCAACAATTATTATTTGGCACGTGTCATGCCGGTTCGAATAAGGTCCGCTGTACACTGCAATATTTTGGAATTATATCACCGGTGTAACTAACTATTCCTCCATCTTGATGATATTTTTTATTATACTTATGCTCCAAGATTCCAGAATGAAACACTTTTATGAGTTCTAGACACTGAACAGATCACAACTGCATATGCCATCAAATCCAGCTGTCCGCTGAAGTGAACTTGCATCAACAAAAAGGCTGGATCTAAAAGTCTGCAGTATTTTCAGTTTCAGAAAGAACTCATTCCCACTCACAAACAAATAATTTAAACATCTGGCAAATAGTTCACTAAACTCAATACACAGCTATAAAATCTTTTACACGGACAAATTATCATGACTCAACACCAATTACCCTCATAATTACATAGATCCATAAAAAAAATGTGCAGCATACAAAGTCTTGAACCTCAATACTTATTAAAGTAATATGTTATCTGTTCTTAATTAAGTACCTGGTGAATGGGCATATGTGAAAGATATGCCTCGGGAGAGAAGCTTCGTAATGCTTCTGTAAGATTAATACATACTGCCAAGCATTGAAAAGGGTCCTCTGCTTTCAACCACCATCGTCTTCCTTCAAGAGGCCTATCTGCAGAATCGAATATCTCATCTAAATGCTTTTCAGTGAATGCAATTCGACCCTCATAGGACTGCTTGTCCACACCAGCAGCATACAGATTTGCCAATTGTATCTTTAGCCAGCGTAAGCCAGACTTTCCTAGAGGGCGTCCCTCAGCAAACTCAAGAATGCCTCGACACAGATCAGAGCCAAGATGGTTTAAATATGGATGCATTGGGTATGCACGACCACGGAAATCAAGGCTGTGCGGGTAAAAAAACCCCTCTTCATCCTTCATTTTGCGTGCCACCTTCTCCCACCAAAAGCAAAATGATAAGAAGTATGCCAGATGTCTAGATAATCAATGATGAGCGGTGAACTCAATTTGCAGGTGAGATTCTTACCGCCAATTTAAGTTCAATATCACAACGCTGTGAATGTCTCTCAGTGTTTTCCTTTTTCACGGTTTTTACTTTCCATTTCCACTTTCGCAATAGTGACTCATCATCCATGTCCGGTTTTTCTGGCAAGGGAACCTTCATCAAGGAAATGAAAAGGGAAGATTCATATCTAAATATGATTGAGCTCATAAAAAGGTAGATAGAAAACGTGAACAAGTTTAACACACATCTTCACGATCAACTAGGCCTCCCAGATGACCTCCATTAGCCCAAATCCTGTCAATGACAGCAAGTACTCTTTTGTTTACCCTCCATTTGGTGTTTCCAAGGGTATCCAGGGCCTGATTCACAGGATTAAAACAGGAAACAATAACTAAAGAGAGATGTCAACAGATTAAGACTTTGTTAAACGAGTAGCTGTCCCTCCGCAAAGGGGATGACAGATACCAGGCTGGGCTTGTGTAGAGAGAATATTCTTGAAAGAGACTAAATAAGAAGTCTTTTAATTCCCTACCTCAAAAACGCGTTGTAACTGATTTGTTGGTGTCCTCTTGATAGTTTCACGTTGTTGTCTCGCCCCATGCGTACGCATAACATAGGATGGTAAAAAGAAATAAGCTCCTTTGTCATAACTGGAGAAACATTGGCATTAAGAGAAATAACAATTAACAAGCAACAATCAGCACAGAACTCTCAACGATGATATCCATGCAAATAAATTTATAGCATAAAACAATTATGTCCAAATAGGCTCATCTTTACTAAGAAAGGGCAAGGACAAATCTACCCCTTTCCCTTTCTACAAAATTGAAAGGGAAAAATGACAGGATATTTGTTGAAGAATTATCCCACATTGATTGACAACGGGTACTCAATGCTCTATATATTCATGTGATCTCCCTCTACCAAATAGCTTAAGCTTTTGGGTTGAACTTTCTAACATGGTATCGGAGCCAATGCTATCCCTTTCACGAATGTGCATAGTAAAAATTCAATGTGAATGTGCGATGTCAAAATTTCATGTGCTACTCGTAATCCAACTTGCATGTGAGTGGGGGTGTTGAAGAATTATCCCACATCGATTGACAACGGATCCTCAATACTCTTTATATTCATGTGATCTCCCTCTACCTAGGGCCCGTTTGGTTCAGATTTGGAAATGGGTTTTCGGCCTCGAAAGCCCCTTCCCAAAATGCTAAACCGTTTGGTTCAGCATTTGGTCTAGCAATGGCCAAATGCCAGCATTTGGAATGCCGAAAGCCCAAAGTTGATCCGGACCAGCTTTGGGCTTTCAGCATTCCACAAATGCTGAACCTAAATTTTTTGTCTCCAAACTACCCTCACTTATTTTGGCTTATTCCGGTTTTGCCCCTCTCGGTACCGTTCATCTTCTTCGTGAGGTGGCCGGCGAGGGTGGTCGACACCAGATCAAGCCGACGAGGTCACACGACCCAGGCGACTGTCGCCTGAGGTCGCGCAACCACCCAGGCACCGCTGGCCTCGGTCACGTGACCTCATGCGCTAGCCGCGAGGGTCACTTGGCCTCGGGCGACGACCGCCGGCGGCAGATCTAGCTCGCCGGCGGTCACCCGACCTCAAGCGACGGCCACCGGCGCCAAATCTAGCTCATCGGTGGCCGTAGGCTGTAGGCCTTCGCCGGCTTCGGCGAAGGGTAAGATAGGTTTTTTTTTTAATAAAAAGGATAATTCCCAAAGCCCTTTAGCAAAAAAAATTTACCAAGCACTACTTAAGCCAAAGTAGCTTTACAAATGATTTTTTACCAAACGCCACTTGAATTTCTCCAAGGGACTTTAACCTAAAGGTATTTGCATTCCCCTAAATAGCATTTTAAAAGCTGAACCACACGGGCCCCTAATAGCTTAAACTTTTGGGTTGGACTTTTTAACAATATTAACTATTTAACTTGGAATGCTACAATTATGGAATCTTACCCTGTCCATTGTACTGGCGGCACCAACATCGGCATATAAGGAATCACCATATGCCTCGCCTATCATAAAAAATTACCCATCACTAATTTCAATTACTAAAGACACCTCAAGCTTCACATTCAAAATTACTGAAGAAAAGATATGCAGCAACGTGAAAATTTTCCAGAGGTAGTGTTACTCTTACACTTCTCTCAAGACCCCTACAAACCAGCGGGTCACATTCAATAACTCCGTATCTCCTGCTACCTTTCCTAGAAAAAGGACCTCCAAAGTATTAGTACAAGCACGTGCAACACACACACACACACACACACACACACACACACACACACACACACACACACACATATAGAGAGAGAGAGAGAGAGAGAGAGAGAGAGAGAGAGAAGGGAGGAGTGAGGGTGATTTTGATTTTGAAAGTGTTCTTACTGAGCATCTTTTGTTAGTGTCTTAAGGACATGTGTGAACGCAGGACGAACATCCGGTGGCCCATCTCCTAATTGATCCATTGGTGGTTGTATATAGGCAGTTTCCATCAATAATTGAATCAGACGACAGCCAATCTGGAAAGCACAAGAATCAGCATCCATTAGCAAGGAAAAGGACCTTCACACTTAGTACTTAAACAGGAGATTTCTTCAGATGAAACTACAAGGACCTTGACATGGTTTTCCTGACCCCAAGGCTTCGACTCATCCTGTGCCTTCACTAACCCCCTTACTTGGAACACCTTCTTCTTTTTCATCAGAGTAGAAACCCTTTTTCTTAGCTTTTCCTGTTCTTCATTAGGCTGACCTTCAGATGTCTGAAGATCAGATTCACCTTCAAGATCCTTACTTTTTGCGGATTTTTTCTTTGTCTTCTCCAAAAACTTTTGTAGCATAGTCTGTCACACAAGGATGATCAAAGTGACATCCAACCACCGTATAGGCCCCTGGGTGTCAGAATGATGCCCCAACCAACTAGAAGGGATATGACTTGTCTTTTGCATTCCGACAGCTAGACATGATTTAATGATAACAAGCGATGAAACGACGGCAAACTAGGGGAGAAAAAGATCCTTTTCCCCTGGACTGGTTCGGTACATGAATCTAATTGTTGTGATGCACCCTAAATTACTAATCACAATATCCAGACAAAATTAGAAGAATTATAGACTGCCAAGCGATGAAACTCTTCCAAAGGTTTGTCAACACCAAAGCTTTGCCTTTCAACATGTGAACAAATCCCAACATCAATTAGTCTTATGCAATAGATTTTGACTGCAGAAATATTAGAACAGTGAAAAATTGTGTGTATAAGTATGATATAGCAATTTCCTGGAGAACTATTTCCTATTCTATTGTTTTGGCCAGAGTGAACTTTAATCTCATATTGTTTGTACCTAAGTTTTTCTCTTTTCCCCACTTCAGCACTAATAAAGTAGCATAACATTATTTCACACACACCTCATTTTCAATGGCTTCACCGATCTGGCAAGCAGCTTGAACAACCCTGCAGCTGCCATTCCCTCCATTGGTAGACAGCAAGAGTCCCATAAGCTTGTGCATTGTGATCACAGCCATCATATCCGCCGGCAACTGATCGATAAATGGAGCATGAGACGGCTTCGCCTTCTTTTTTCTGCAAAGCTCCTGCTCGGCCGCTATCGCATCCCTCAAGGGCTCGAACCAACCGAGGAACAGCGACTTCACGTACGGCAGGTTGGGCGCCAGCTTCTGCTCGCACATGTCCGTCAGGAGCTCTTGATACTCCCTCGCCGCGTCCTCCCACGCTTCGGTCTCCATCTTGACCTGCCTCTTCTTGAGCATGAAGTATTTGGACAGTCCCATCCCGCCCATCCTCTTCTGCGGCTGCGGCTGCGGCTGCGGCAGCAGCCACCGCTGAAGATCGGGAGAGACCCCAACGTGCTTCTTCATCTCCTCCATCAGCTCCTGGATCTCCTCGGATCCCGAGAGCTCCTCCTCCGTGGTCGAGACGATCGCCTCCGCGGCGCCGGCATAGCTCCTCCAGCGGCCCAAGGGCTCGGGCGCCGCGAAGCCGACCTTCGGCGGGGGCGGCGGCGGCGAGAGCCATGAGCGGAGACCCTTTTGAGCCGCCGGTACGAATTTATTGGAAAAATTGGAGCTTGGGGGAGGTAACAATGGAGCGGAGGCAGGAGTGGAGTTGAATTTCCTGGGAAGAGCTCGCCTGGCCAAGTTCCTCCACATTCTGTCTTTCCTCGTACTTGGGTCGAATGAATTGAAATTGAAAGCAGCTCGAGGAAGGAGGAGGAGGAGGAGGAAGGGAGGAAGGGAGGCTGTGACGCCGCCTCTCTCTAAAACCCTGCATAAACCTATGCTCCTCGTTTTCATGTCTCTTCAAACCCACCCAAAAAGAAAAGCGAACAAAAAACCAAAACGTTGTCGGAAATATAAGCCATGCGACGTCGTTTGGCAATCTCTCTAGTCTTGGGAAAATTGTTCAAAAAGTCGTAAGATGATTGCACTTTTATCAATTCAATAATAAACTTTTCAGTTTTATCAGTTGAGTCCTAAACTTTTTGATAATTGAATTAATCTAGCCAATTTTGGCAGAAAGCTCTCTCACGACCCTTGCCCAAATCTAGGCAAAAACAACCTCGCTAGTGATACGTGATAAGCCCACGGCTAGACATGGCCACGGGCCGGATTGGGCCCGAAACCGGCCCGGTCAAACCCGGAACCGGCCCGTTGACCGGGCCCGCGGTTCGGAACCGGAACCGGCCCGTGCCCTACGGGCCCGGTTCCGGTTCCCGAAATTTATGAACCGGCCCGGAACCGCCGGTTCCGGGCCCGGTTCCACAAAAAAAAAAGTGTGCCTGCTGCACGTCCGGCCGGCGAGGGCTCGACCTCGCCGGCAACTGGCGAGGCCGGCCTCGCCCAGCCCAGGCGAGGGCGGCCCTCGCCTGACGCCGGCGAGGGCGGCCTCGCCTGAGGCCGGCGGCCGGCCACCTCGGCCGTCCTCGGCGCCCGGCGCGGTGGCGCCCGTTCACCGTTGGTCCGTTGGGCCGTCGTTGCCCAACGCCAACGGGAAAAAAAAAAAAAAAGATTGTACTGCACTGCAGGCAGCAGGGCCTGCACGTCTGCAGGCCCTGCTGGGCCGGCTGCTGCAGTGCTGCGGGCAGCGGGCCCGCCTTGCGGCCCGTTTGGCAACGGGCCAACGGGCAAAAATTTGCCCGTTTATCTTCTCTTTTTTTTTTAAATTTTTTTCTCAATTTTTTCTTATAAATACTCACACAAATGACACAATTCTCTCAATACTCACACAATTCTCTCAAATTCTCTCAAATTCTCTTCTCTCAAGTCTTAAATTTTCTCAATACTCGAAATTCTCTCCAATTGCCAATTTTCTTAAATTCTTTCAATTCTCAATCCACGCAATTCTTTTTTAATTCTCCCAATTAATCTGCTCAATTCTTTCAATCCACTAAAAAAATGGCAAGTGAAAGTCGAGTGCCATCTGGATCTGGCAAAGGTAAGAATATCGCGACGGAATCCCATCATTCTTTTGATCCTCGTGAATATGCAGATTTTCAAGATGATGAAATCAACATTTTTCCCGATGTGGAGCGCGTCCCGACTCAAGAAAGTTTTCATCCTCCCGCCGATATATCTACAACAAAGGAAGTGGAACGAGAATTTACATCTGACATTTGGAATCACTTCGCGAAAATTGAAAGGTTTGATATTGGTGAAAAAAGGTATGATATAATTTGTAAACATTGTGGGAAAATATATAAAGATACAGGTGGACAAGGATATGGAACATTTAAACGACATCTTAGGAGCAAACATCCAACCGAAACGGGAATCGATATCGGGCAACAGCAAATTTCCGGGTACGTCAATCCTAACACTTCCCCTTTATTTCGTTATAATGACAAAACTTATAAGGAAGAATTAGCCAAATTTATTTCCGCTGAGCATTTAGCATTTAATTTTGGAGAAAGATTTGGTTTTAATGAATTTGTACAAAAAGCATGTGCTCCACAAGCAAAACGTGTTCCTAGAAATACAACTAAGCGAGTAATTAAAGATCTTTACAGAAAAGGAAAAAAAGATTTACAAAATTTTTTTATGCAATTTAATGGATGCGTGCATATAGGTAGTGATATTTGGAGTGATCCTTGGCAAGATCATTCTTACATGGGCATAACATGTCATTGGATAGATGACGAGTGGAGTATTCAAAAAAGAGTTATTGCATTTAGAGTTTTCGATGATAATCATACGGCAAATAATATTTATAGAATAATTAGGCAAATTTTAGAAGAATATTATTTGCTTAACAAAATTTTTTCAATTGGTTTTGATAATGCTGCAGCAAATACCGCTTCAATTGGCCAGTTAGAAAATATTTGTAAACCCGCTTTTGGCGGAAAATTTTTTCACGTTAGATGTGCTTGTCATGTTTTAAATTTATGTGTACAAGATGGTTTGAGAACTCTCGATATGTTTCTTCAACCAATAAAAACGGCAATTCAATTTTTATGGAAACATCCCCAAAAAATGAAAGAATGGGGTAGATTTTGTAGAGAAAATGGCAAAAGGCCAAAAAAATTTCCAAAAGATGTTCCAACTCGTTGGAATTCTACTTACCACTTGCTTGCTGAATCTTTAGCATATAAAGATTTATTATGTGCATTCATTTCCAATAATATACCTCAGGTTAATTTATACCCACAAGAGTGGGATATTTGCCAAAAAATTTTAGATGTTTTAAAGATTTTTAATGATGCAACTTATACTTTGTCCGGCATTTATTATCCTACTACACATTTATTTTTAGTAGAGTGTACTAATATTGTCGGAATTTTTGATGAATGTGAAAATGATGTTCAATTACAACATGCTATAATTGCAATGAAAATGAAGTGGCTACATTATTATATGAAAATTCCCACTATTTATTTAGTTGCTTGTGTTTTTTATCCGCGTTGCAAATTGGATGGCTTAAATGATTTTTTGCGTGTGTATTATCAATGTTTACGTTGTGATGAGATAAATGTTACAGGCATAGTACGTAATGTTAAAGACGTAGTAATAGAATTATATAATGAATTTTATACTAAATATAATTTAGGTGATATTGGATCTTCTCAATCTATGGAGATACAAAATGACAGTACAGGTAAAATTAGTAGAGGGTACCAACTTTTATTACATAGACAAAAAAAACAAAAGGGAGTAATAGGAAATATTTCTGAATTAGAGAGTTATCTAAGCGTTTCATTTGAGTTTACTGAATCCGAAGGTGGTACAGATTTTTTTAATTTTGGATTGGTGGAAGAGGCACGCAAGCCGATACCCAATCCTTTCTCTTATTGCAAAACAGATTTTTTCAACCCCTTGTTCCACAGTTGCGGTCGAACAAGCATTTAGTGCCGGAGGTAATATTTTGGATGAATATCGTTCAAGATTAGATCCAATATCAGTGGAGATGCAAGCTTGTGTTGCTGATTGGACGAAGGCTCAATACCGACAACAAGAGATAGATCGCAATACTGAATCCGAATTCTTTAACGATGGAGATACTAGTACTACCGCTACCGGTACTGGAACGGGTAGTGATGATTGAGGGTAAAAGAACTATTAGAGTTGGCAAATATTTCGGGAACCCTTGTTTCTCATATCGGGTACGCCCACATGAGCTTAGGGAAACCCGAGTATAATCCGACGACATGTGACCTTTGATCCCCTCTGCACGGAATGTTTAGGTTTTTGGATCATTTTAGAGCATATATATTGTGCTCCTTTTTTTTGTAGATCGTTGTAACAAATTGTAATGTATTTAATGATAATTTATTAAGTTCAAGCCCCGTCTTGTCTTTTTGTCCTCAAATTTAATTACAATTTATATTGAATAATATTTCGTCCGGATTGACACGGAATTCTCCTTCTACCATAAATTTGTGGGGCTATCCGGCTATGGCTTTTAGTATTTTGCTTTCCCTTTAACTTTTGGCGTTGGTGATAAAAAAAAAAGTCTTCAACATTACATATATATTACCTCACTCTCACTTTCTATAATCTTTAAGCTAGGGTTCATTTATTTGAAAGAAAACTACTCTCGAAAAATTATTTTCTTACTTTCCGGTGCTTAGATGACGGAAAACTAATCCATCTATGAAAAACATTTTCCACAAACAATAAGTTTATATTATTGAAAAACAACTTCCCCTTCCGACAAGAAAGAAATTATTCCCTAAAAACTAACTGCTTTCTTACAATATAATTTTCATGGAAAATATATTCTTTTATCATCAAGTTTTTAATGAAACAAATGCACCCTAACACTCAAAGTTCCTTGAAAGTAAAAGATATCCAAAAAGCCTCCTAGGAGAGCATCTTGAATTTCTTTAAGTACATGAAGATTGGTTTTGCAAAATTGCTAATGACTCCGGAACAATAATTTTTTAATTTTTTTAAACTTTCTTTTCTATTTTTTCTTTTCTGTTTTTTTTTTTTTGGTCTTCCTCCGCCGGCCCCGGCGTCGGCCGGCGGAGCCTCGCCGGACGCCGGCCTCAGGCGAGGCCGCCCTCGCCGGCGTCGGGCGAGGCTCGCCCTCGCCTGGATCTGGCGAGGGCGAGCCTCGCCGGCGTCGGGCGAGCCTCGCCGGCGTCGGGCGAGCCTCGCCGGCGTCGGGCGAGGCTCGCCCTCGCTCGCCCAGGCGAGGGCGAGCCTCGCCGGCGTCCGGCGAGGCTCGCCATCGCTGGCCCAGGCGAGGGCGAGGCTCGCCGGCGTCGGGCGAGGCTCGCCTGAGGCCGGCGACCTCCGCCCGCGGCCGGCGACCTCCGCCCGCGGCCGGCGACCTCCGCCCGCGGCCGGCGACCTCCGCCCGCGGCTCCGCCGGGCCGGCCGCGAAGGAAAAAAAAAAGAAAATGTTCCGGTTCCGGTTCATTCTTGGCCACGAACCGGAACCGCCGGTTCCGAACCGGAACCGGCCGGTTCCGAACCGTGGCCATCACTACCCACGGCCACCTTTGCTCGCGAGGCGTCGAGATTGGCTGCCCCTTGCCCAAACCATTGTGTCTCACCAGGGCCTCATCAACCATGAGCAAAGGCATCCATGGCCTCGCCGCGGGCTTTATGACCTCCCCCAAGTCTAGGTAAGGTTGGGCGAGGGCTGCAACCCTTGCTGGCCACCAAAGAAGAGAAGATGAAGAAAAAAAGAGAAAAGAATGAAAAAAATCGAAAATATTAATATATTATTAAAAAATTCTCAGCCGACATCCACCTCGGCAATTTCTGTCAAAATTGGTTGGATAGATTGATTTGGCAAAAGGTAAAAAGGATAAGGACACAATTTGCAAAATTAAAAGGTTTAGAACTAAATTGACATAATTGTAATTGATTTAAAACTTTTTGGATAATTTTCTCCTCTAGTCTCTATTCTTCTATTCATAAATTTCTTTTAACTTCCAAAATTTACATTAAATTTTCTATTTTTTATAATTATAATTCTAATTCTTAACATTAAATTTCAATTTTTCTTGTTCTGTTATTACGACGGTCTTTCTTTCATTTTTAGCAAACCCATATATATGTGTCCATTTTTGTCAATTTATTGTACAATAAGAACTGAAGTTCTAATTTTCAAAAATAATCTCCTCTCCTCGTACAGGTTCTTAAGTTAAACATGAACGAAGATGTTTAACATAAAATTTAAGAAATTAAGAATTCATTAAAAAGTCCATGCATTAGTGTTTTCTTTATTTTGAGGAGATACTTGCCTCTTCCTTTCTCTGAAAACCATTCCATATTAATTTTTAAAATAATAATAAATATGTGAAATCTTCAACAAATTCCCATCAATGACCAGCTTCTCACTCCCCTTTTTGAATCCACTCGTTTCATTTTTGGCAAGAAGCCGGCTCCCTAAATCTACATCTATATAATGTAAGGTAAAAATACTCTCTTTTTCCCAGAGTAATTCCACATGAAAAAGTGAGTGTACATGTAGCAAATTTGGTAAAATAAGATGCTGTTTCCAATGAAATTAGAATAGGAGATAGAATAATCATAGGTAAAGTGCATAGAACCATATCATGCTTAAGATGAATCCTCAATAATCTCATCAAGATAATTGGTGAAAGCACCATGGAAATTTTTAAATTTTTCCAATAGGCCAATAAGTACCTCAAGGAGATACAAAAAGTTCCCCAAACACACATTACCAATAACAAAATTTCATAGGCCATTCAAATCACCTAATTTGTGGGAGAACAAGTGGAGGCCAACACAATTTCACTAGTCTTTGCCTAACCATAAATTATAATAAATCTCTTATTTGCCTTCTTACTTCCCACACCACTTTGGTCCAAAGTGGCACTGTTTTGCCTAAGAGTGTAGTATTTCCAAAAATTTCTCCAATCTAGAGATCCTCTCTTAGTCATTCCAAGGATCACTCTCGGTCCTTACTTCCGAGGGCTCTACCACCTCAGCCTCGGCGACCGCAGGCTCTGCAGCACTTGATTCAGTGGAACTGTCCTCTGACGACTCCGTGGCTTCTTCTCCTTCTTCTTCCAGTCTCCCCCATCTACCGCCAAGAGCCATTGCCATCATCTCGTATATCTTGTTCCCCAACTCGGCTGGGCTGTCAGGCTGTTTGATTGGGCAGAGGATGGAGAAGGTTAAGAGATAGCAACATGCCCAAATGACTCAAAAGGAAGGAGGAAGACGGAATACGAGCTTACAGTAAATCCACTGGAGATTAGCGCTGTATCATATAGGAGGTCAACTGCTCTCTTGGCATCCCCGCTGTCTGGCGCATTCTTGCAGGCAGCCTGCGATCAAAATTACCAGAGTCAAATTTCTGGTCTTTGTACATATAAACTAGTCTCGCATACAAGAAAAATGAAAAGAATGGTTACTTTTCCTTCTTGTCTAACTAGATTTAGAGAGAGCATAACAAATGAAGTCGGTATGCTTGAAAGTAAATTTGATCTCCATAGTTCTTAGCAAGAGAGATGAATTCTTCGGGATTAACTTGAATTGGTCATTAGAAGGTATGAGCATTCGATAAAAGAGCAGTCTTACATTTAGGTCTTTAACAATGGGGTGATCGGGGTTGATCTCCAATATTCTTCTGCCCCTCATGAATTCCAAACTCGAAGTGTCCCCAAGAGCCTGAGCTTTCATCAACCTGCAAACAGAGAAATCAGCCCACCTCCTCACATACAGTGATACTGAAAATTGAGACTCTTTCAGATCATACACCAACCTTTCCATATTAGCAGACCATCCAAATTTTCCAGAGACAAGAACACAAGGAGATGAGCTCAACCGCTTTGAAACTTGTACTTTAGCCACTTTATCCCCAAGTTGTTGCTTTATCCAATCACACAGCAGATTATACTCTTGTTTGGTCTCCCTCTCCTTAACCTCGTCCTCATCACCTAACATGAGTAGGAGTCGATATGATACCAAAGAATCCTACTCCTAATAAAGAGAAGCCAAGACAGAGAAAGTGCACCAAAAATAGTTTAAACACATAAATAGGGCAAGCACTAACCAAGCTCCAAGTCTTCCTTGCTAATATCGACAAACTTCTTCTCTTTGTAGGTCTGCAGATTCTGAATGGCAACTTCATCGATAGGCTCAATCAGGTAAAGAACCTGCAGCAAAAAGTAGCATAAGTAATCTTTAAAAGGAGATGGAACAAGGAACGAACTGACGGAGACAAAGAGATAGAATTCAAAAACAATAAAATCTAAATGAGGAAGGGCCCACGAGGAGGAGGAGGATGGAACAATGAAAAAGGAAGAAAAGACCCTGCTCATAGTACCTATCCATTACTTGAGAGTTAGATTTTCCACTTATGACGAAATATCTGTAAGCATTACTTTTTTTCTCACTGAAGTGTTACCACAGGTCCATAAATCTAAAGAGTAATCTCCACTACCACTATGGCAGTCCAAGACTGGACTGCAAATCAATTCATCAAGTTCCCAAACTTATCAAGGGGAAAAAAATGACGTCCAATTGCTGCCCAGATTATTCAATTGACATTGATTAAATCAACACTATTGCAATTGCAAAAATAAAAAATGTTTGGGGGAGAAAATTAAAATCTTTAGAAGGAAACAAAATACCGCATCTTCCTATTCTCGAAAAAGTAAGAGTTAGTCAACCAGAGATGTTCGACCAAAAAACAAACCAGAGATGAAGTGAAGACTAAACGATCCCCATCCCCCTTATTTTATCATATATACAGTGCCATTTCTTTTATCAAGTCAACTGCATCAGAACAAAATAACTACTAGATAAGGTTCAATGACATTACAAGCAAAGACCAGGTACTTACCTCAATATCCTTTTGAACCAACTTTTCCAAGAATGGAGCACTCTTTGCACTCTTCAAGCTGTCTGTTGCCAAATAATAAATGGCATTTTGCTTTTCACCCATGTTTTCAACATAATTGTCCAAGCTCATCAACTCCTCCTCACTTTTGGAAGTATAGAACCGCAACAGTGGTGTTATGCGTTTATGATTCCCTGAATCCTCAATGCATCCCAATTTCAAAAATCTCCCAAAGTTTTCCCAAAATTTTTTATAGTCCTGAAAGCACATGAATCAAAGTTTTCAAAATGCGGCAAGCAAATCCAACAAATTGATACAAGAGAAATCTCTAATTGCTTCCCACCTCCTTATCTTCACTTTCTGAAAGCTCTTGAATCATGTCGAAAGTTTTTCTTACAAGTCTCTTCCTCATTATTCTCACCTGCAAACAGAGCGAAAGAGACAGATGGCAACTTATAGATGCTGAAATTGAACCGATCTGGAGAATATAATGCTCGTTGTTTTAACAGGGAGTTGACAAAATACTATGCAAGCATAACATTGTACTGAATAAGTAGGAGCCAGCTGTCTGCACAAATAACCAAATGACATGTGCACGTAAAAGTCTCTTGAGTAAGTGGGAGCTGACAAATCCATATGTAACACAACAATACAAGGAAACAAAAAAATTGACAACTTAAAACTTACAACTCGGCTTTCTTGAAGAATTTCTCGTGAGACATTGAGTGGAAGGTCGTCTGAATCCACCACACCCTTTACAAAGCTCAAGTACCGTGGAAACTGCAAATACAGGATATAAATTATTGAAGTATAATATTTTCTCCCAAACAGAATATTCAGACACATCAGACAGGCAATGATATGGAAACAAATCATCAAAACATAGATCCAGAATAATTTTATAATGTGGTTATCAGCCATCACGCCTTATCTTGAAAACATGGCGCTTTAGCCTTTATGTCCATCATACAGGACAGCTTGGTTAATCTAAATTGAGGCATAATAAGTTTAATCTCTGCTACTTATTAGACAATGCAAAAACAGTCCTTAATAAACACCATATCTCAACATAGTAAACCTAAGACCAATCAGCTCATTAATTTATAAAGTGGGACAGACAGACAGGAAGGCATAAAGTAGTGGGGGTTTGTGTGTGTGTCTAAGGAGCCATGTGCTGAAACTACTGGAATCAGAAATATAAAGAGAATGTTCGAGAGCTGTTTCATTAAGCAAGCTTTTGCTGAGAGTATAAGAATCAACATGCCAGTGCCAAAGTTATCAAAAACCCCGCACAAACCTGTAGAAGAAAAGGAAGAGTTCATCTATTTAGTTGAAGCCACATTAAGACTTACCAGTTCACCATCAAAATCATCAGAAATGAACACACGCTTCACATACAAGCGTATGTTCTTGGTTTTCGGGTTTACTACATCTTCATTGTTGAGAGGTCCCATTCCTGGAATATATAAGACACTCCTGAACTCTACCTCACCCTGCACATATTTTGAGTCAAGCTCCACATGGAGGAGAGTATTCTGCTAGATGAAGGAAGAAGATTATGTGGTACCTCAGTGGTGAAATGAGTGTATGCAAGTGGGTCAAGAAATTCATTGAAAGCCTTCTTGTAGAATTCTTGATAGTCGTCTTTCTCAACTTCTTTGGGGCTCCGCATCTACAGCAGGCAAAGGACTTTAGTTCAGCAGGACATTGTTTGCAAGCACATGCTGACATGGCACATGAGCAAAGCAACAATACCTCACTTGAGGAAAATTTCAGCAGAAAAGAATAATTTCAATAGCATGATAATGTGTTTTCAAAAGAAGTAACAAAATAAAAACAGTTTACCCATATTGGTTTTGTCTCATTGGCCAATTCCCAGTCCCAGTACTTCTCAGTTTTAGTTGTCTTCTTCTTCTTTTTCTCCTCCTGCTCGAAGAAACAGATCCACTTAAATGTCATAGTAGCAGAAAATGACACCGTATAACATGTATAAATGCTGCATAAATTACATCTGGCTTTTCTTCTTCTCCCTCCTTTGGTGGCTCCTCCTCTTCGACCTAGCCAAATTTAGATGTTGACATCAGTACACTAAATGCCACCATTTTAATCAATGAGAAAAAAATAGCAACCAAAAACAAATCCATGAGAAAATAGAACTCGCATGAAAGTACTACAGTGACAAAGCCCCTTCTAGCTTAATAGCAAATGGACATCCCTACCTTCTCTCCATGCTAAAACCAGCATAAAAAGTGTAGGTTCAATTTTTAGTCATTGGGATCGACCAGAAAATTGCCCAATCGGATAATATTGGGCGGTCCACCAAAAGTTGTTGCAGTATAAACAAACGCATTATGGGCATTATACACCTATAATTATCAGATGAATTCCTTAATAAACCCCCAACTTTAGGTTAAGTCCCAAATCTATCCCAAACTTTTTTTTCTTAGAAAAAACCCTAAACTTTAAGTACAGTCCCAAATCTGCCCCAAATTTTGTTTTGTGTAAAAAAAAATCACCAAAATTAATTTATTTCAAAAATACACTTCCATGATCCAGTCCCAACTTGACACGGCACTTCCACATCAATAACAAATCCACATCAGCAAAGTAATGGGACAGTAGGTACATATCGATGTCGCATTTCCACTTCGATAACAAATCCAACCCAATAAAAATTGTTAAAATTCTCCAAAATAAAACCATTTTAGGATATAAAAGTTAGGGACAATAACAAATCCACCCGAAAAAACTTCTAATTTTTAGGTTCAGTCCAAATTTGCTCCGAACTTTTCTTTGTCTAAAAAAAAAGCCCATTATTTTGTTGATGTGGATTTGTTATTGACGTGGATATGCCATGTCCCAAAAAAGCTGGTTCAATACTTCAAAAGTGACGGACATTCTGTCTATCACTACAAATACCCCCATGGTCATTGTTTCTAGGATCATTTTTATCATGGAGGTATATTTTTTAAAATAAATTGAATTTTGGTGATTTTTTTTTACACACAACAAAATTCGGGACAAATTTGGGACTAGACTTAAAGTTTGGGGTTTTTTCTAAGACAAAAAAAGTTCGGGACAGATTTGGAACTGGACCTAAAGTTGGGAGTTTTTTCTAAGATAAAAAAAAGTTCGGGGTAGATTTGGGACTTGACCTAAAGTTGGGGGTTTTTTAGGGAATTAGGCCTATAATTATCTAGGCAAATGAACAAGTTTTAGAGGAAATTAATACCAAAAAATTCCTAGTATTATATCAAATAAAAACAAAGAATTGACTGGCCATTCATGATTCTAACCTTCAATTTCCAAACAGCTCTCAAAAACATAGAGCATATATTCACCGACTTCAACCCTAGCAAATTCTCGAAAAGAAAAATACACTTTGCATACAAAGGGGACCCACCTCAATAGTCCTCGATTTTTCTTGCCATGTATAGATGGGGAAGGAAACAAACTGCGAATAATTTTTCACCAAACTCTGTATCCTTGTCGGCTCTGAGAACTCGTATTTGTCATCCTCCTGCCACAACAAAAAAATTGATAGAGGGTTAAAATATCATTGCAATCAGCAGTAACTGAACAAATACTTTTCATGAGTCAAAAAGCTAACTGTTAAAAACGATAACAAGGGGAGTATCATATTATTCCCAAGGGACATGAACTAGTAGACAGAGAACTCTATCATTAACTGAATTTAAGACAAAGCAGAACCAATGCCATCACATGCCATCTATTGTTGACATAAAAGTTAGTACCAAGGTCATTCTCAAGGACAGACAAAGAGATCAAATGTCTGGCATAAAGGGAGAATGTATTGAAACTTTAAACCACAATCATGTAGCTCACTAAAGTAATTCTCCTAGTTACACGTATAACTGCCCAAACCAAATTCTAGAAGGACAAAGTCAGTTGGTGTCAATGCACCAAATATGCTTCAAGAAATTAATCTGCACAGAAAAGTCAGAGAATAAAATGTTTTACTTGAATAAGACATCCTTTGACTCTTGAGTACAAATGTATAATAACCTCTTATGTTGACTCCTTAGGCTTTAGTATGATTTATGACACATATTAGATTTAAACGCCAAACTCTTCACAAAACTATTTGTGATAATCGCAGCAAATTCTACAAGCCCAAAATTTAATGGAAACAAATTGAGGTGGACATGTTGATTTTAATGTACAATAAACAAACAAAGTGCACAATCCAACTATCACAATACCCGCAAGTAAAGAGTAATTTGCGTTCCACGACGAAGAAGTTTCTCAGGATCTGTCTCCTCTTTGATCACATACGAACTGCTATCAGCTACTGCTTCCCACACATACTGCTTCTCTGATCTTGGGCTCTTTGTCGAAACAACAACCTACTAGCCAGGAAGATGACCATTGCCTCAGGAAAATAATCGCAATGAAAAGTAAAAACACCATGCCAATGTAAAAGAATTACAAATAGACGAAGGTTTATTAATGGTTAGCTAAAGGAGACCTTCTCAGCCACTAAAAAAGCAGAGTAGAAGCCAACACCAAATTGACCGATCAAACTATTGTCTGCACCAAGATCCTGATTTTCCTGAAAGTATGAGATTAGTGAGTTAGGTTCAAAATTTTGGATATCAATTGTATACCAACCAAACTATCAAATGATGGAGTTCAGGGAGATGGAAAGCAAAACAAGAACCTTCAGAGCCTTCAAGAATTTTGAGGTACCACTCTGAGCAATAGTTCCAAGACAGTCAATGAGCTCCTCCTTTGTCATTCCAATACCAGTATCTCTGCAATCCCATATAACACCATTATAAATCCAATGAATTTCTCAGACACTATAAAATAAAACCATCTTCAACTATAAGCCATAATAGACTTACGTTATCGTGATGGTTCCATTGTCAGGATCTGGTTTGATTCTTATCTCCAAATCACCAGCATCTCCAAGAAGAGCAGGCTCAGTAACACTCAAGAACCTCAACTTATCAAGGGCATCACTAGCATTGCTGATAGAGGGTAAACAAGGAAACCAAATTCAGCCATAAATCACAAATAAAGGTAAAGCTCAAAATCTTCACCGAGAATTTAGAAGTCACTCCACATAGAAATGAAGATATATATATATATATATATATATATATATATGTGTGTGTGTGTGTGTGTGTGTGTGTGTGTGTGTGTGAGTGAGTGAAATACTCACCTGACAAGCTCTCGAAGAAACACTTCCTTGTGGCTGTATAAACTATGGACAATCAAGTCCAACAGACGACTAACCTGCAAAAAATGCAAAGTTTAAATTTATCAGCGCAGAAGCAGAGGGTGCAGTCCTACGCGATTGGAATACAGAAGTCACACTCAATGTGACAAATGCACTGTAATCACACGTTCATCAAAACAATCAACCAATCATAATACCTTTCAGAGTAAATCCTTGTGTACTACTCTTGTTATTTTAAAATGTTCTACATGCCCATCTCTTTCAGTATTTCACAATGTTCAGCAACAACCACTCCACAAAAGTAGCCAAGCTTCCATTTTCGGTCACCAACTATGCTCTCAATGTCAGAAATACCGGACATGTAAACTCAAGAAGTCAACTGTGGAATTAAACCTCAATTCTTGCTCAGCCCACACCAAACAACCGCAAAAACTCAGAATCCTGCGTGATCAATCAAAAAGCAAAGCGAAACCCACCTCAGCTTGATACTCAAACTGCTCGCCGGAAGTCTCGCCAGCCTCCTTCTCCGCGACCCCGGCCTCGCAACGGATTGAAATCCGATTGTCCCTCTTCTCGAGCTTCCACTTCAACCCGCCGCACGAGAGCCCCCTTCTGAGCCCATTCTGCGGCAGAAAGGCGCTCCTCAAGCTCAAAACTTTATTGCTGTTCTTCAGCAAGAACGAAGATGAAGACGGTGGGAGCGAAGCGAGGGAGGTATTGGCCAAGCCTCTGCTCAGTGCCGGAGCCATTTGGGACTCAGAAACCCTAGAGATTATGGTGTAGGAACTGCAAAGTTCTTATCTTTTGAGGTGGGAGTGACAGAGAGAGAGAGGGAGAGAGAGTGAAGAAATAGGAGGAGGGGAGGAGGGGTTGAGGGAGGGTTTAAGAGGAGGAGGGTTCTAGAAGTTGAGACATTGGAAAGGGCGGAGGCTTGCTTGGCAGTATGTCTGTGGAGAATTGTAAGGCCTAGATGCTGCCATTTCAGCTGTGTAACAATATCCTCTAGAAATTTTTCTTTCTTTCTCCATTTTGGGTAAACTAAAAAAAATTATTTGGGTCCTCTCTATGTTTTATTGAGTGGAAAAGAAAAACCCTTTACTTAGAATAATCAATGCATGTGAGCCAATTTTATTAATAATTAAATCATTTGTAGCTTACTTCATCATCAATGTCTAAGATATAATGGGCTCACATATTTCAATTGCGTACAAGAATTTCTCCAAAAATTGCGTCATTTACTTTACAATTTTTTGGCTTTTTTCGGCAAGTGCAAGGTTTGCTATATTCTAGGATTTACTTGCATCCTTGCACTAAAAAAGTTCATTTGGAAAAAAACATGTTGGTGTATGTTTGGTAATTACTGGAACATTGATGGTCATCCAGTCATGAATATGGGAAATGACAGGTCCCCAACAAATGAATTAGCTCATGCGATTGATTATAATTGGTCTTCGGCCAAAAGACCAGAAGACGTACCGCTTTGAAAAAAATGACCGAAAGGGAGACCGACTGAATAAGCTTGCACAAAGCTCTTCTTTGTTTGTTTTGCTACTGTTTTCAACGTAGGTTGCACAAATCTTTTGATAGTGTGTATGTGTCACGGATTAGATTCTCCCGTGCTTCCAGTACTTTGTGAGTGGAGCTTTGTGGTATTGAGACGAAAAATGAGTTATAACTCTTAAGAACTCTGAAAATGAGGTTAACCTACCATGTACAAACTAGTCAAGAATTGATACTACTTTCCTAATAAGGTCATAGCAAGCTGAAACCAGTTGTTATAACAAAATTTATTGTATGTTTCGCTCAAGAAGACTGGATTCCCAAACTAAAATAGACGTGATATGATCCGGTGTGAGGATATTATTCGCTATCCTTCTCTTAAGGACAACTATACAATGAAGGCTGACCTTCTCCGCTTACCAAGCACCACACGAGCTATTCCACGGCTAAAAAACTATCGGCCTGTGACATGCAATTGGCTCATCTTCTTCACAGCTTGTGCATAACAATTGCGACTCAGTGGCATGTGGATACGTTGGCAGATTTATTATTTCCATTGAAGAGAACCAAATGCATGAAGGAGTTCAAGTGGATCGATTCTCTCGCTTTTTTAGACCTCTATATTTTCCTTCCGCTGATTTTGATCACGTAATCAAGCAGCTACCTTGTACAGTTTAAAGTTGCAAAGCGATGTTCTTCAATACAACCTTCCATGACAGAACTTCCAGTTAGCAGATGCAAAAAGAACTGGAAAACAGTAAAAGACGCCGAGTAGGTGTATAAACAAAGATGCCGAGTACATGTATAAACAAGTACTTAAATGACTAGAGAATCTAGAGATCACCTGATCTCTGGATCCCATTCTTTAAATGAAATTGCAACCACCATAGCAACAACAAAGTGCATAATCATCTAATCCTTCCACTCTTTATTCATTTGCACCGAAGCACCGTGAAGATATCTGAATATCAAATGGAACCAGGTAAATAAACTCGATCAGCAA
Source organism: Syzygium syzygioides (assembly GCA_031216285.1). Classification (NCBI taxonomy): domain Eukaryota; kingdom Viridiplantae; phylum Streptophyta; class Magnoliopsida; order Myrtales; family Myrtaceae; genus Syzygium; species Syzygium syzygioides. Next base: position 38,152,744 of record CM062243.1, read on the forward strand.
AAGGGAGTATCTGTACACAAGTTGTCACAAGCATTGGCACTGTCCTCAGGCTCAGGCTTCTAAAGCTGTTGGCTTCAAGCAATCGACATTGCACAACCCAACCGACCTCACCATATCTCCCAATCTGCATCATCCATTTCAAAACCCGAAAACTATAAGACCAGTCATGAAGTATTGACAGCAGTCATTAACTGCATGGCAAGCAATTTCATAGTAAAGAAGAAAACAATCAATCTAACCGGTCAAAGCTGTTCCTAGCTTTCTCCGGCTGATCTGTGCTGTTTCTTGATTTCATGAGCCGATCCACACTCTTTCTTGATTTTTCTCTCTTGTCAGTACTGGATCTTGACTTGTCTCTGCTGTCCGTACTTAGCCTTGCCTTATCCTGCTGCCCAGTGCTCAGCCTTGATTTCTCCTTATGATCTGTGCTTAGCCTGGACTTATCTCTACTCGCTTCAGTGGCAATCAGAGGAAGTTCAGAATTATCTGTACTTTGTTCAGATACATCGCGAACACGAGGTAGTTTCTCGATGGCGGATATGAACTTCCTGAGATGCCTCAAGTACTCGGGGAAGAGCTCCAAATTACAGTGGTTCCCTCCTTTGAGCCATAATGGTTCATACTTTTCTCTGCACTGCTCCCACAACTGCTTGCCATGGGAGCAATCTACTACATCATCTTCAGTTCCCTTCAGATAAAACAAGACGCAAGTTAATCATGAAGCTTCAGCAAGATGTCATTCATATGAAATCATGTTTGTTTTCAGTGCTACGGCACATCTGAAAATAAAAGAGGAGACACAGAAATTGCTCCTCGGTGGATGTCGTTTGTGCCCACCGATAATCACAAAGTGGCTAATTATTTGTGGCTTCCATTTTCAAGCAAATCCACAGCGTCTATGTCATTTTGTTTGTAAACAAACAAGATTCAGATGATTTTGACATATCCACAAGAGATAAAAATCACAAAACTGGTGAGTTCTTATCTAAGAGAGAAGATATGAATATCTTTACAACTAAATTGTTTCCCAAATTTGGAGCCAATAAATCGTGTATTGTGGAGTGCACCGACAAATTGAAAGCACTGTATAAACTCACATGAATGACCAGAACCGGGCAGTTAACCAGAGGAATTTTGTCAATATTCTGCAACAGAGCAAAATTAGTATCACACAAATAGATGAGGGAATCTATTTCGGCAAGCTGAAACAATTCTTCGCAAGTAATTGAGAAAAGAAATCATATCACAACAAAGGAAACCTTATATATGTCAAACCAGAATGTTCTCTTCACAGGATACATGACTCGAAGACCGGACAAGATTGGACTGTGTAGAATTACAGCCCTCAAACAAGGCAACCGTATTGCAAGCTCTAGAGTAGGTCCACTTCCAACCGACTGACCATACAATATCACGTCCTCCTCCTTCGCCCCGTACGTCTCTTGAAGGCACTTGTAAGCCGCCTCTATGTCTGCATATGTGTCCTGCTCGCTTGGCTAATTCAACAGTAGTAGACTGAATCAGCTCAACGGGCATTCAGATCTCGATAAATCTCAGCAAAACAAGGAGAAACTGCGTTACAGCTCAAGCACCGCACCAGTGGACCACAATATATCTTGTGTCAACCTATGCTTTGAGCAGAAATATTAACTTAAAATGGCCATGGAAATGGAATGCAGGAAAATCTGTCCACTAAAACGTCCGTAGTGGCAACAGATGACTAGTCGATCATACAAGCATTGCAAAGTCAAAGTCCCTCGTCTATCACTGACAATAGACAAATCAGAAGGTTTGACGTACTTGGAAGACTACTATTTTCTCTTGGAAAAACAGATGATTCCATCACATCACCATGCACTCTGCACTCAACATGTAGACAAGACAAAAATCGTACCTTTCCCGAAGATTGTCCATACCCTGAATAGTCATACCTGAATTCGTCACAAGAAACTCATCACTTCCCACGAAATTTTTGTTCACCGCTCTCTCTCTCTCTCTCTCTCTCTCTCTCTCTCTCTCTCTCTCTGTGTGTAAAGACCAAAGATGAAATCTTTTCGACGTACCCGAGGAGATTGACGCCCAGATGGCGGCTGAGCTCGACGAAGATGTGGTACATCTGGCCGATATCGGCCGCGTTGCCGTGGGAGTAGAGGAGGGTCATGGAGGCCGACGGGTTCGTCACGTACATGGCGACGATCTCGTTCCCTCTCCTGGTCCGCAGCTTCATCACCTCCACGTCGTCCCTCTGGCCCGCGTCGCTCATCCTCAGCTGCCCCGTCGACTCGTCCGCGCTGAGGCCGTACGACGGCGGGGTCGGGGGGAAGAAGGCGAACTTGGCCGCCATCGACGACGTCGCAGAACCCATTTATATTTAGAAACAAGAAAAACCAAAACCCGGACAGACAGAGAGACAGAGACAGAGACACCGTGTGCGCGCGCGCGCGCGTTTTTCTGGGGTTGTGTTCTTAGGTGGGTTGGACTGGAGAAGACGATGGAGGAAGACGGAGCATGATGGACGTGTGCTGTGGCCTGTCCGTCTGTGCGGGAGTGCGTGTTTCAGAACCAGTGGGATTGTGCAGTGTCAATCCAAACCAAAAGACACAGAGACAACAGGGGGGAGAGAGCGAGCAGAAGAGGAAAAATGAGAACTTTTTGGTGCGGACAGAGCGAGAGAGAGAGAATATTTGTCGGAGGATGGAGGGAGCGATTTCCGGCATAATAATTGTTTCGGAGCTGGAGAGGGAAACGAGCCCCTATTTTCCAGCTCAGTAAATTGGCCAATAAATGATTCTATCTCTTTCTCTCTCTCTCTCTTTTCCAAAATTGAAATCATAATAATATTTCAATCGAAAAATATATATAATTATTAAAGCCAACAAAAACTCTAAGTTATATCCACGTCGACACATTTACCCTAAATTTTTTTCGGCTGCAACGAAAGTCCCAATCTTGTACATGCGTGGCATATTTATCTAATGTCAAGATTCCGTGAATTAGCGCTCTGCCTACCTGAACATCGAAATCAAACAGTGTTGACATTCTGCTCGCGTGGTCTAAGTGAAGTAAAATGACCTTGATTTGGCTGAAAAATCTTCATCTGCTTCAATAGAGATCCCACTCTTTTGGTGAATGGAATCCACAAGATTTACATCCCTTTTATTTGCATGAGGACAATTTTTCGCAAAATGTCCTTTGCCCCCATATATAAAACGAGTTAGGGTAAACGTGTCACGTATATACAAGTTTTGGGCTTTTTATGTCGTAGAAAAAAATTTTACGGTAAAAATGTTATCGTAAGTATAGTTTGGGATTTTTGACATGATAAAAAAAATTTGATAAATATATCACAGTAAGCATAACTTGAGATTTTTGGTGACTTTTTCCTAATTAACAACTAGTGATTTTATAGATACTACTACTAATAGTTTTGAACATATGCAAAACCCCTCCTTTACCAATAGTTTTTTCCATCGCGTGTCTTTGACAAGTTAAATTATGTAAGTTGGTTTGGTAATTTGTGCTGCGGACCAAAAAAAGGTAATTTGTGCTGACCATGCCCAAACATTGGATCTCAAACCTTGATTATCTATTAAGCATATTTAAGTAGCTATACTAATGTGATCATTAGATGTGTCCATGCGTTAATAATGTTTTCAATTTTTTATTTTATTTTAAAATCTTCGAGGTGCTCAAAATTTATAAGTATGGCACGAGAAAACTCTCATGAAACATATACGTCGGAGTTATTGCTTAATTTCTTTTGTTTATTCATAATGTCCCCATGCATTATAAGGGTCTCATTCTAGTATTAGGAATGATAGTGAGGTACGTTGCATCCATTCAGAAAATCAGTTGATAAATCTCCTAATTTGCGAAATTTAAGAACAAGAGAGAGGTGCGAAAATGAATTTCCTCCTTAGACTCGTCACCAGTTCCAGCCTTGATTCTACATATCACACTTTACTGCTTATTAAAATCTTAGTCTCATATTAATTATAAGTTTGCGAGAGATAGATTTCGACCATTCTTTTCTCTTTAACTCCCAAGAACTAACTTATTAGCCAAATTACCGGAGTACCGTTCATCATTTCTCGATGCACATCGATTGGGGCGGTAACATATATCCGTCGAGAGCTTTTAGGGCACACAGAATGGTAAATCATGACACTTTCATCTAATCGAACCTGTCGATGAACATGAATTCTAGTAAGTTCGAAAGAGAAATATAAAATTCATAAATACTCGAAATGCGATAACCAGTTCGAATGGAATGGATAAAGACAATGTATGATTTATATAATACAAACGATGGAGAGAGAGAGAGAGAGAGAGAGAGAGAGAGAGAGAGAGAGAGAGAGAGAGAGAGAGAGAGGCTTAATTGCCGTTAAAATTGAAAGGGTTGATGGGCCCAGTGGTTCCCCCATGAAACCCACGAATTATTTAATTAAAGAACGAATGTGGTCCTTACAGGCCCACGAAGACAAAGTAAGGAATGAATGTACTCTCATTCCTTAGTTCCTACACTAATAATGACCTTTTCTTTTCAATTTCTATTTTTCATTGGATTCTATATCAATGACTTGTTTAATCCTATCGCGTCGTCGCCTCAAAAACCGACGAAGCCTCGGGCCAAAAACTACTCGGCAGCATCGACATCCGCGGGGTCACCGGAAATGGCTGACGGAGAGGTGGTTTGGTCTTGTTTGCATAAATTATACCTTTTCTTTGCCATGTAAATACGCCTTTTTGATGGTTGCGGATAAAATCAATTACTTCAGAAATAAAAATCCATGTGCAAAAGGTTTTAGCTTTTTCTAATCAGAAATGTAATTCCGATTATCTCTAATTTTAGATCAATAGAGGAAAATGATGTAGCAAATGGTTGTCGACATAACCAGTCGCCCGCTTATTTTGTCATTGGCATCCTAAAAGCTATTCTCTAAATGTTTTAAGCATCGAGCTTACAATTTCATGAGAAGGTTACTATCAATACCAAGAAGTTGCTAACCATAGATACGTCGCCATTTGCTCTTCCTAATGCAAAGTTACAAAATAAAATAGAGCAATTATTAGTAGGCACATTTATACTTATCCGATAAAAAAAGTTATCGAGCACGGCGAAAATGTGATTGCTATGATTGCTTGTTTCCTAACATATTGAATACTAGTGGAAAGCTACTAATCACATAAAAAAATTATTAGTTACTAAAATATACTCACCTTTTGTATAAAGCTACTAATATGGTGAAAGGGTTACTTAATAATTGGTATAATTACTTAGTATTTTGAGATTATATTTTCATAAAAATATTGTCAACCAGGTAAAGAAGTTACTAAGTTGTGATTGAGGGATTGAAAAGTTACCTATTCTTCAATTTACTTACAGATAGGTTAGTTGGAAATTAATTTTAATTTCAAGAAATCGGTTCGCAACATTTAGAATTGGTAGTTAAGTATTCCTGATATAAAAAGAAGAAGAAGCAATTACACATATGTTTTTTTTTTGGCCAAGAAAAGTATATGTTAGTTTTTTTTTTGGTTGAAAAGTATAAAAATATTTTTGCCTTTAAACATCGGCAATCATATTATAACATGTTAGGTGTTGAGTATAGTGATTTGCCGTTCAAGTCACTCAAACGTACCTCGCCTGACCATTTCTTCTCGATTGCCTTCTCTTGCATCATGGCTTCCACGTTGGACTTGGACCACTAATGGCTAGATCTGTCGAGGGAGCATTTTCACGTTTTATGGCCAGTCTCGCCATTTTTGGATGCAAGCAACTTATAATTACACTTGTTGAAATAAATCATAAACTCATTTCTTAATTCATATTTAATGAGCTGTGTTATTATATGAGTTAATTATATTCAGTAAATATGTCATAAAAATAAATTCACAACTTACGTAGACCCAACCCATCTCTGTAACTCTCTTCATTCTTTTTCGCCCTCACTCGATTTCATCCTCGCTTACTTTAAGCTCTTATCTCAGTTTGGGTATGGGTTTTCCTGAATTGGTTAAATACGGAAGTGTTTTATCAATATGGATCGAGTCGGGTATGAGTTACTAGATTTATATTACATGAAAGTGGGTCAAAACGGATTAAATGGGTCAACTTGGATTGGATCTTTTTTTACCCGACTTGACCTCATCCATTTGACAGGTCTACTCATAATGGATTCCCGTATGAAAATAGTCTCGAATGATCCATGCTGAATCCTAGCTAATATGCAATTTAGGAACGTCCAAAAACTTGAATTGTTGCCAACATCAGCACCAATGTCGGGTTTGTACAAGCAAGAAAACAGAATGTCTTTCTGCATGGGTTAAGATTCTCACACCAAGATTAAGTTGTCCACTATTGTACTAATGTATCCAATCACACCAATCTAATCTCTAAGTATGGCTCATACATTATTACTAGAGTGATAAGTGCAATAAAAGAATTTGTCGTGAAAGTGTAATTGAGTGCTAAATTTTTTGATAGTGCAATCAAGTTATGAATGCAATGAAGTCCATTAACTCCATCCGATATGGCTAACGTAAAAAGCCGAAGAAACTTTTGTGATTACTTTTTTAAGACACGTGGTGGCGGTGGGTGTTGTCCCCTCACGTCAACGAGGTTGTCCTTGGCTTTCATCGTCATTGGCACTCCTCTGCCCAAAGTTGGGCCACAATGAACTCGGGCGTCGTGGAGCCAAATTTGGCTTTACCATTGTCAACGGAGCCAAATCTGCCTTGGTTAAAGGCCACAAAACTAGATTTGGCACCTTTGTCAAGTCGACCATGGTAGAGTTAGTGTTGGGGAGAACTGCGGCAACGATTCACCAAGAATCAAAGAATCAATATCTCCCCCGAAACTAAACCGATCAAAATCAATTTAATTCCAACAACAATCCACAATATTCCAGCAATATAAGCTCACAATTATAAGGAGACAAATGCAACAACGAACAATATCAAGATTTAACGGAGAAATCTAATGAGGGAAAAACCACAAACCGCCCTATACATAAAACTTCCACTAATCACCAAGAGTAGTAGGATACACACAAATTTCTTCTCTAGTCACACACTAGAGGTACACTATCAACATTACAACATCATTCCATCGCTACAAAGGTGAATTTACACAAATAGAAGGAGAAAACCCTAACCGTGAATGAAGACTTTGAAGGAGATTCTCAATGAACGAAACCAATCAACTCATAACTCTCGGTCTCACGAACAATATACTAAAATTTGAGTCAATTCCGACAATATTTGACATTCGAAATCGGACTGCCAAGATGCGCCCCTTTCTTCCTCTTCTCCCCTGCACTCTCGGTGAGCTCTCCGTGAGACTCACTTTTTTTTCTCTCTCTTCTTCTGGGCACACACACGAAGCTGCCCCTTTTCTTTTTGTTTTTTTCTATTTTGACTTTTGTTTCTTTTCTTTTTATTTGCTTTATGCAAGCTGGGCCCACATAAGGTGGATACAGTCAATAAATCTCCCCCTCCACCTCATGTGGGAAGATCCATCATGTCCGCTTTGCTTCTATAGGAGTCAAGTTTCGTCACAAGTAAGACCTTGGTCATCATATCGGATCCATTGTTGTCGGTGTGGACTTTCTCAAGTAGGAAAAGCTTCTCTTCTAATTTTTTAGGAGCCCAATGATACTTCACATCAATGTGCTTCGATTTTGAATGCAACACCGGATTTTTGCTAAGACAGATATCACTCATGCTATCACAATATAGAACGGTCTTTTCCTTACTTTAAGCTCAACTCTTGTAGGAATTTCTACATCCACAAAAGTTCTTTACCTCCTTTGGTAATAGCAGTATACTCCGCTTTAGTCGTAGACAAAGTAACACACTTTTGTAATCTTGACAGCCATGAAACCGCTCCCCTTGTAAAAATCATCATGTAACCCAATATGGACTTTCGAGAGTCAACATTACCGGCATAGTCCGCATCTGAATAGCCACTCAACTTAGGCTTTCCATTTCCATAATATAAGCAGAATCTGGAAGTGCCTTTAAGATACCTCAAAATCTATTTAATAGCAACCCAATGCTCTTTACCGGGATTTGACATAAACCTAGTCACAACACTAACTGCATGAGCAATATATGGTCTTGTACAAACCATTGCATACATCAAACTACTCATGGCTGATGCATAAGAAATTTTCATCATCTCTTCCTTCTCTTTCTCACTTGTAGGACACTAGTCACTACTCAACTTAAAATGACTAGTAAGTGGAGTACTTACTGGCTTACATGTGCTCATATTGAATCTTTTTTTTTTTGGTAAGATGCTCATGTTGAATCTTTCCAACACCTTGTCAATGTACTTCTCTTGAGATAGCCAAAATTTCTTGTTCAACCTGTCACAAGTAATTTTTATGTCAAGGATTTGCTTTGCCGGACCTAAATCCTTCATTGCAAAAGTTATACTCAACTCATTTTTTAAACTCTTAATTTTCTTAGCATCATGTCTGACAATCAACATATCATCCATATATAGTAGGAGGATAAGAAAATCATTATCCGAGAATCTTTTCATAAAAACACAAGAATCAGAGTTGGTTTTACCATACCCATGATCTTCCATGAATGATTTGAATTTCATATACCATTGCCTTGGTGCGTGCTTGAGACCGTACAAACTTTTTCTCAATCTACATACATGATGCTCCTTGCCTTCGACTATAAAACCCTCCGATTGCTTCATAAATATGTCTTCCTCTAGGTCTTCATGGAGGAAAGCAGTCTTTACAGCAAGTTGTTCAATTTCTAAATTCAAGGTGACAGCCAACCCAAGAACAACTCGAATAGAAGGTAGTTTTACAACCGATGAAAATATTTCTTCAAAGTTAATTCCTTTCTTTTGACGAAAGCCCTTCATGACAAGCCTAGCCTTGTATCATGGTTGCAAACTACTTTCTTCCGTCTTCAACTTGTACATCCACTTATTTGTGAGTGTTCTTAGGTAACTTCACCAATTCAAATATGTGACTCTCATGCAATAATTTGAGCTCTTCTTGCATGGCTTCATACCACTCGTTTTTTTGATCACATGACATAGCCTCTTCATAAGTTTCTGGCTCTCCTGCATCGGTGAGTAACACATACTCATGCAGCTGATATTTCTGTGAGGGCCTACGTTCTCTTTCAGATCTTCTAACCGAGGTAGGATCGACTGTTCTTGCTCAACTGGCTCCATTGGCTCAACTGGTTGTTCTTGCTCAACTGTTTCACCCGTCTCATTTAAAGGATCAACATTTTGTGAGAATTTACCAACTTCATGATTTTCGTGTACTTCTCCCCCGTGATTTCCACCTAATACGGTAGGAAGACTTGGGTTGAAACTAACATAATGTTGAGCTACATTCTTTAGCCTCCCTAGCTTATCAATGTCTTCAATAGTTTGATGCTCAAAGAATACCACATCTCGGCTTCTAATGATTTTCTTTGCAATTAGACCTCATTATCTATAGCCAAACTCTTTATGTCCATAACCCAAGAAGATACACTGTTTAGATTTGTCATCAAATTTTGACCTTCCATCTCTTGGAACATGCACAAATGCCCGACAACCAAAGACTTTCAGATAATTATATGAAACATTTTTTTCACTCCAAACTCTTTGTGGAATATCCCCCTTAAGAGGAATTGATGGAGAAAGATTTATCAAGTCTACTGTTGTTCTCATCGCTTTACCCCAAAATGACTTAGGCAATTTCGCATGAGAGAGCATACATCGAATCCGATCATTAATTGTCTGGTTCATTCTCTTCGCCACTCCATTTTGTTGTGGTGTTTTTGGAACAGTCTTCTCAAGCTTAATACCATAGTCTCTGCAATAATGTTCAAATGGGCCTCTATATTCACTACCATTGTCAGTTCGAATATATTTCAACTTCTTTCCGGGTTCTCTTTCTACATTGACATGAAATTGTTTGAAAGCTGCAAGCACCTAGTCTTTAGATTTCAAAGTAACAGCCCATACTTTTCTAGAACAATCATCAATAAATGTCACAAAGTACAATGCACCACAAAGTGTTCTAGCATCCATGCAGCAAACATCAGTGTAAACTAAATCAAGCACATTTGATTTCATATGTGGAGAGGAACTATGAAATGAGAATCTATGTTGCTTACCTTTAAGACAATGAGCACATTCCTTCAGATTTTTCTTCTTCAATGGTAGGAGATTCTTTCTCGCAAGAGTTTCAAGCACCGTCTCGCTGAGATGACTGAGTCTCATATGCCATAGATCAACTGAGGAGTCCTCCACTACATTCACATCTTCCTTGACCAACTTAGCTTGCATGGTGTAAAAAGTGCATGTCTTCTTACCCTTAGCCATTATCATGGAACCCTTGGTCAATTTCCATTTGCCGTCACCGAAGATATTGCAATAACCATCATCATCCAAGGCACCTGTGGAGATCAAGTAAAGTCGAATATGCGGAACATATATCACATTTTTCAAAAGCAAACTACATCCAACATCGATCTCCAAATGAAAGTCCCCTATGCCGATAACCTTGGAAACACCACTGTTTCCCATCCTAGCACAACCAAAATCACCGCTACGATAGGAAGTAAAATAGTCATGCCGTGAGGTGACGTGAAATGAAGCTTCGGAATCAACAACCCAATTAAAGTCTTGACATGTAAGGTTCACACAAGTGTCATCACAAATGAACACAATATCGCCGTCAGATGCCACTGCCGTTGTAACTTGCTTTTCTTCTTTCTTTCGATCTTCATTTCTATCATGGAATTTTTCTCTCTTTGGCAACATACATTCTCTTGCATAATGTCCCATCTTGCTACTATTGTAGCACTTCACCCTCCTCCTTGGCATGAACTTCGATCTTCCTCTTGAATTGCCTCTTTTATCAAAATTCTAAAAATTTCTTGATTGATTTCTCCCCCTGTTTTCTGTGACAAGTGTCTCTGATTTAGAAACATAATTCAAACCTTTTCTCCTTGTTTCTTCATTGAATAGGCTTTCTTTGACCATGCTCACAAAAAGCACATCAAACGGAGCTGAGTTGTTTAATGCCACAATCGACGTATCCTAACTATCGGGAGGAGTACCAAGCAATAGACATGCTTGCAATTCATCACCTAAGTCAATCTCAAGATTTGTCAATTAATTTACAACATCTTGAAATTCACTCAAGTGTTCCGACATGTTACTTCTCTCCTTGTATTTCAAGTTCACAAGTCTTTTAACTATAAAACCTTTATTTTGTGGGGTTCTCCTCTTATAGAGCTCTTGCAATTTCTTCCACAAAGTGTCCGCTTTTGTTTCTTGAGCAATATGATAGAACACACTATCATCAATCCATTATCGGATAAACCCAACCGTTTTTCGATTCATACGCTCCCATTCTTTGTCTTCCTTATCTCCTTTAGCCTCATCACCCTCAACGGGATCAAATAAATCTTTGCAATATAACATGTCTTCCATCCGAGGCTTCCAAATATTGTAATTTGAGGCATTTAACTTAAACATGGTGCCACTAGTTTCCTCCATTCAATATTAGAATATCAACACTAGCTCTGATACCATTTTGTTGGGGAGAACCGCAGCAATGATTCACCAAGAACCAATCCAATCTAGGATCAATATCTCCCCCGAAACTAAACCGACCAAAATTAACTTAATTCCAACAACAACCCACAATATTCCAGCAATATAAGCTCACAATTATGAGGAGACAAATGCAACAACGAACAACACCAAGATTTAACGTGGAAACCCAATGAGGGAAAAACCATGGATCGCCCCACACATTAAACTTGCACTGATCACCAAGAATAGTAGATACACACTAGTTTCCTCTCTAGTCATACACTAGAGGTACAACGTCAACATTACAACATCATTCCATCACCACAAATGTGGATTTACACAAATGAAAGGAGAAAATCCTAACCGTAAATGGAGACTTTGAAGGAGATTCTCAATGAATGAACCGATCAACTCGTAACTCTCGGTCTCACGAACAATATACTAAAATTTGAGCCAGTTTCGACAATATTTGGCCTTTGAAATCGGACTGCTAAGATGCGCCCCTTTCTTCCTCTTCTACCCTGCACTCTCGGTGAGCTCTCGGTGAGACTCACTTTTCTTTTTCTCTCTCTTCTTCTGGGCACACGCACGAAGCTACCCCTTTTCTTTTTGTTCTTTTCTATTTTGACTTTTGTTTCTTTTCTTTTTATTTGGTATATGCAAGCTAGGCCCCACGTAAGGTGGACCCAGTCAATCGTTAGATCTAGCTCCGAGCTCGTTTGTCAGAACTATATCAAGTCAGAATTGGCTTTGTCGAAGGCAACAAAGTTAGATTTATATCCTCCAAAGTTGGGGGCGAAGCCAATTAGCTTTGTGAAGAGAGAGAGAGAGAGAGAGAGAGAGAGAGAGAGAGAGAGAGAGAGAGAGAGAGAGAGAGAGAGAGAGAGAGAGAGAGAGAGAGAGAGAGAGAGAGAGAGTGTGTGTGTGTGTGTGTGTTGAGAGGAGCCAATAGGATTGATTGGTACATAATCAACGGCGTCATTGGGAGGCATTGCTAGTGGTCTCACAAAATTTCATATGGTATCAGAGTAATTGACAATGGTCATACAAAATTTCACACTAGATCAGTGTTAAAGAGCTTAAACACGCCAGACAACATCGTTTGCAATATGGCTGCAAAAGTGTCTACAAAGAAGGTGATTGACCATTTCTCACCATATTATCTCAAGAGCTCCGACAATCCTAGAAGAATACTCATTTCATGCGTGTTGACCTGAGATAACTATGTAAAACATGGTCGAAGACAACAAGACGCGAATTGCTGGCGAAAAATAAACTTCGTTTATTGATGGATCTCTAGAGAAGTCGAATCGAATGACACCCAAATTTAATGCCTAGGACATCTATAATTCCATGATAATGTCATGAATTTTCAATTCCCTCGACAAGAGTTTATAGGGAAGTGTGGCATATGCAGAAGAAGCAAAGGTATTTGGGACAGTTGAAGGAGAGATTCACTCAAGATACCAAACCTCGCATCCACAAGACCAAAATCGAAATTGGGCTCCTACAGCAAGGACGATTCTCGGTGGTGAAATATACTACACCAAATTGAAGGTCTAATGAGATGAACTCGATGACTATGATAACATCTCAAAATGTACCTGTGTTGTAGCCACAAAGTATGTGAAGAAGAAGGAGGTGTTGAAAATCCACTAGTTTTTTTATGGGCCTCAATGCTGAGACTTATGGGAATATTTGTTCTCAAATTCTCAACCTTGAGCCACTCCCGTTCCATGGTAAGGTGTATTCTATGATCATACAGGAGGAGTGCCAATGATCAATTGTCCAGGGAAGGAAAGAGAAGATCAAAGGTGCTGCCTTCTTGGTTGGAAGAGCAAGCCCACAACAGTACCAAAATGTGACCACTATGGAAAGGTTATGCACAACAAGAGTCATTGTTGGGATTTAATTAGATATCCTCCGTATTGGGAGCCAAGGCGAGGTCGAAAGGCACACAAAGGGAATCCTTCCACAGCAGTCATACATTCTACATAGGCTAACAACGGCAATTCTAACACGATTGCAAATACCAATTGAGGAGGTCCGAAGGGGACTAATTAAGACAACAATTTGCAATGATCAATACCAGTATTTGGTCAGTCTGCTCACATCGATGAAACCGTCCACATCGAATGATCAACTCATAGATATGGTCTATTGGCCCAACGATGTTTCCACGTATTCGATATGCACTCATGATGTTCCTTGGTTGATACGTAAATTGGGAATGCCAGTCTATCAAAACAAGAATAAATAGCCCGGAATCAACCAGTCAATGTAAGAGACTTCTAATACTCATTTTTTTTTATAACTCAGGGAACCCCCGCACTGTCGACAGCCGAGGAGTAAACCCTAAGGGCGACACATGCTAGCCACCACATACGTGCCACCAGTTAAGTCACCTTGCGGTACCCGGAATTCGAACACTCAACCTTTTGTGAGAGGAAGAGTGCGCGCTCCAGCAGCGCCACCTAGGCGGGTGGTGGCTTCTAATACTCATTAGTCACAACTCTTGCTAATTTCAGCTCAAACTCATTTGGGCATCGAAAGAGTACAAAAATCCATGCCTAGAGGACTTTCTTGTCTGTGGTCCGTAACGTGCATGGAGCCACAAGCCGGTCAAGCGAGGAACTGGTGTGAGAAAGGTTGAGACGCAACCGTTATAACCATCTCTTTTTGCATCATAATCTGTCTCGATCAACACTTAATAGTTTAGCCAAACCATGACCATTTGTTTTTGTTCTAAACAGTCGGCTTGGCCAAACAGGTCAAACACATCACTTTGACGAAGCCCAATCGGGTCGAGTTTTGTCCAGATGCACAATGGATCGTCAACCCTAAAAATCTTCAAGTGGGTGAAGGTCGAACGTCGAAAAAGAACTGCCATTTTGCCCAACAAACAGACCTCGGCCGCCCCACGTATTTTTCTGAACGGGAAATTTTGCCAGGATTCTCCTTTTCAGCAGTCACTTGCCTTCTTCCAACTCCAATACCATGTGTAAAAATGGTCATGCGCTCATGGTTGCGACGAATTCTGCTGCGCGAGAGAACCGACAAATTCACGTGCACACGCCACCCTTGGAGTTATGGCTCCGGCTTCTGCCGAAAACGAGACTTCACAGACCATTTGTTTCTGAAACCTGTCACGGTCAAATGGTTGACAGTGAAGGGAATCTACGAAACAATGCTGATGGATGAGATTTCTTTATCTGTGCAGGCAAAAAGCATACCTCAATGCTTTGTGGAACTTGGAATTTATGAGTAGGGATTAAGAATTCCACAATGGACCCATTTCACTTGCATTGAGACAAACAGGGCAACTACAACTTCTCTTCCTTAATTACTGAACTTCACACCCGTCATTTGGAATAATGGAACTGTAGTTAAACACTGCGACCAAATTCTGCAGCTCCCATTCCCCGCTCCTTCGACCTTTACTTTCATTATCTTCTTCACCCTCTTAACTATTACTCTATCTCGATTTGGACTGTAATTAGCCAACAATTCAAACCCCAAAAGCAAAAACAGATCACTCCAGTGAACGATGTATTGTGTCACGAGGAACCAAAATGTTTAGCCTTAGGCATTCCATGACACGGTAAATGGATGTAAGCGTTACATTAAACAAGTTAGTATGCAAAATGGACGAGATCTTGCAATCAAAAGGTTGAACCGTGAAGTTTAAACCATGATTGATTATGTGATGTAGTTCAATAATCAATCACTGCTGGTGCAGAGATGAGGAACTGTAGCAGGACAAGAAAGCAACTTCTTCAAAATGTATTAGTTTTACTATTATCCATCGACGACATGACATCTTTCTAACTTAAGAGGTCCAATGTCATGCATTCTTTTCTGCATTTTCTTTATTGATCTTTAGGATATTCGACCATAGCAAAGGTGCAACGATTGGCAAGTCTCAATTCAATCTACACATTTTCTCAGCTTCATCATATAAACGCAGGTTCACAAGCATCTTCTTGCTGAAAAGAGCCCTCATAATTTATCAAATGCAACCTAACTGTGAGAATTTTGCTTGAGAATTAAGTAGCAAAAATGGTTCATACACTAGGAAACATACCCTTCACCAACCTGCTCATGGTCTGATTTTATCAACCCACCTTTTTTCTCACTTTAAATCCCCCAAAGCTCTTTATAAGTCCCCATTGAGAACCACCCCAAATATTTTCCTTACCCCATCAAGACAATGTCTAGAGCTAGTGTGAGGAAAAATGTTCTGGAGACGAACAAATTTCTCAATGAGAAGGATAAGTCAAGCCAAAGCTTCTTGTCCAGGCACCTGAAGAAGATATACCCGATCGGCCTCAACCGAAGCAACTCATCCCTCTCACTCTCGTCCCTGTCCTTGTCATTGTCCCAGAACTCCAATGATTCGTCCCTCACAGAGCCCACTTCCCCACTGGATCACAAGATAGCATTGGCGCTACGCCTCATCCGACTGCCGGAGAGAAGATCAGGAGTTACTACGCTGTTTCCTAGGAATGTTAGGTCAGCACAGAATATGAATGTTCAGCCCGGAAGTCCGACTCTAAGTGATGGTGGGGAGGTGAGGAGATGCAACTGGATTACAAAGAACAGTGGTATGTTTTCGTGTCACTATGTCCATGAGAACGCACCTGATGACCCGTGAAGTTTTTAAGCTTTTTTACTTGCTGAAACATTGACATAGCTCGTGTTACGTGTTAACAGAGACTCCTGTTGCAAGTAAAGATAATGCATGAGAAGAGATCAGCTTTGCATGCCTAACTTAATACGTGTTGTCACCATTTATTTAATGAAAATCTTTTTGCAATACAATGTTTGGATGAGTTCATTACATCGACGATATCCTACTTTAAAGACCGTTTCTTCACCCCATTAATCGGTGCTTATCATGCTATTCTCAGGTTTTTGTACTTCCGAGATGTAGATTTAGTCTGCTAATTACTCAATTGTCGATTAAGCAGCATCACTCTCTTCGTCGTACGGGTGAGAACTGAACCTGCCTTAAGAAGAAAACGAAAATGGGATGACAAAACACCATTCCTCCAGGCAAAGTCTAAGCTTGTGGCATAGATGATCTGCCTTTATAATTTTACCAAAGTCCAGGGAGTCGTAAAGCAATGTTTCTTTTTTTTTTTTTTGACTTTGCGTGGTTCCCAAATGTTTCAAAGAAAGAGCAGCTGTGGTCGTTAGAGATGAGTAATCAACGAGACGGAGGAAAGTCATGGTCAACCTTATAACAAAATCGACAGCTTGCCCAAATTTAGAGTTTTCGAGCCTTCTTTACAAAGCACTTGATTCAAGAGGCTCACCTTATTACTAATGAAGGTACCTGTTCTGGCTGTTGTCTCGTTCCCTCATCTTGATATGAATATTGCAACGTCGCTGCACCAACCATGTAGTATCTTAAATTTGTCAATGATTTATAATGACTAGTCTTAAATCTAGATAAGGTACCAAACACCGATAATCCATTCTAATATATTCTCTTGCACCTACTTTGCGGTCTTTATTATATGCATCCATCCAAGAGATAATAGCGAGTATACTAAACTTAATTCAGAGGTAATTAAATTATAAAATGACAAATATGCTTTGGATACAGATGAAGTTTACGTATCGTTTCACGATGAGTGCTGGGGAGTCCCGGTTTACGGCGATCAGTATGTCAAACCGTCTCCAATTCTCGATTCCATTGCCGGCTAACATTTTTTGTTGCGTTGCTTATCCTGATACCTTATGCCACGCAGTCAGCTGTTCGAGCTACTCTCCATGTCGGGCATGCTGATGGACTACAATTGGACAGAAATTTTGAAAAGAAAGCAATTATATAGGTAGGTAATGGTCATCGAGCAATTAGCTCATTATGGGACTTGAAATCTATTTATTTGGCTGAACTTCCATTTGTTTCGACATAAATAATTGCCCCCTATTATTGTGTTACTGATGCAGAGAAGCTTTTGCTGAATTTGATCCTAACTCTGTTGCCAAAATGGGCGATGAGGAGGTTGAAGAGATAACCTCCGACAAGGCAATGATGTTAGCAGAGAGCAGAGTACGGTGCATAATAGACAATGCCAAATGCATATTGAAGGCAAGCATTGGAGAACATACACATTGGTCATGTGCTTTTGCAGGTTCACATTATACAGATTACTGATTAATTAGCCGGACAAACAACTGGAATTTTAATGCAGGTCGTGAGCGAATTCGGATCGTTCAGCAACTACATGTGGAGCTACGTGAACCACAAGCCGACGATCAACCGGTTCAAGTACCCGAGGAGCGTCCCTCTGAGGACTCCCAAAGCGGAGATCATAAGCAAGAACCTGCAGAAGCGAGGGTTCCGGCTCGTCGGCCCCGTGATCATGTACTCCTTCATGCAAGCCGCGGGCTTGACGATCGACCATCTCGTGGACTGTTACCGATACAACGAATGCATAAACTTAGCCGAACGGCCATGGCGGCATATATGAGCCACGTCGGCCAGAGGTTACCATTTTCTCTTTTCCCACACCAAGGACCTGGTTTCAAGAATTTGCCCGACTAATGTGTAGAGATAGCAAGCGACTCTCTGAAACTGAAATACGATATAGTAACACTGAAGGTGGAATGTGCAGCTGATATCTGTCTATGTACACTTTTTCTCTTATCAGTGACTCCTGTCTCTTTTCCAATTTCGTGCGCCTATTCTGTTCCTTTGCAGCAATTGGAAAAAACTGAACAAAGGACGGGCTCCTTTCATGCGATGTTGTCGTCCCATGTTAGAAATGCGCAGCGCACATGGCCCATCCAATTCGTGCCGGCAACTGGGCACGACAGAATAGACCACTCTGTGTCTCTTTTTTCCTGCTCGAATGAAACTGCAAGTTAAATTTAGTGAAACGCCAATGCTTCATACAAATTTGTTTAGTGGATCATGTGCTGCAATTGAAGTTCCTTCAATTGATGTCAACTTAACGGAGTGTTACAGAAATCTTTCTTCGGAATTTTAAGTACCACTTTCACGTCACGAGAATATGAAATCGTGAAATTTTCTCGTTTAGTTACGTAACAAGGTACTTGAAATTACTTTTTAATAAAATCCTGTTGATTATGCTTTACCTATTGATATTACCAACAAGAGGAAAACGTTTCTATAAAAAATATTTTTAATCGATACGGTCGTCCGAGGATATATATTATGCTCATATCCACGAACTCTGTTTATCACTTCAATTTAAAAAAGCCTCGTTTCTAATTATTCCCGCGATGAACTATAAATAACACATGATTGCCACATCATGTTAGCACGAAATCCACGGACACTACATAACGGGCATGATCCAAGGGGCTTCTCCCCCCAAGAAGTATTCGACCAGGGCGCGATCGTTTCTTTTCTTTAGGACAAATTAAAGATGGAGAAGCAACACGCCGGGCGAGCGCACCGCCTCCGATACGAAGCCGGAGCCCCGCCCTCTTAGGGCGGCTTCCCGGCACGCCCGCGCGGCTCGGCCCGCCGGCCGGCTGCTCGAAAATATCTGAGCATAGCAAGAAAGGCCAACAAAAAAAAAACAGAGAGAAGAAAGGGAGGAGGAGTATTTCCGTAAATATCTCAGCCGTAAATTCTTCTTCGATCGAATGCCGAACATGTGTGCGCCGAGCACTCGTCCCTGGAAAAGCGTTACAAAAAGCGAACGTTTTTTTTTTTTTTGGCCCCAAAAAAACTTTGCGAGCTCACGGGCGTCGCGTGAGCTCGCCCGCACCGTATCGCCTCCCCACCACCTCCCTCCCTCCCTCCCTCTGTCCCTCTCTCTCTCTCTCTCTCTCTCTCTCTCTCCTCCATGGACAAAAACCAGTCATGGCTACCTGCGACGCATTCTTCGTGCTAGCAGTTGCTGTCCCAACGGCGTGCGCAAGACCCCCCATTTCTCGTACCCGTTGAACCCCGAGCCCGTCTCCCCATCTGGGTCTCCTCTGAACGCGCCAATTTCGTCGGAATCTGGGCGGCCGGCGAACTCCGTTTCCCCCCCCCCCTTCTCTCTCTCTCTCTCTCTCCTCGTTTCTGCGCGGCTCGCGCGAGTTCGAGCTCGGGTCCGGAGGATGAGATCGGGCAAGGGGAGCCAGGAGTACGAGGAGTACGAGGAGGAGGATCTCAATTCCAAGAAAGATGGCCCTTCCTCGAACGTTTCGAACAGCAGCAACAGTGCGAATCCCAAAGGTACGGGCTTTGTCGATCGTGTCGCTTCCCATGTCGGGATTTTCGCTACCCAATTGAATAAATTTCTCGGGGATGATGATTTCTTGTTCAGCGTGCTAGTAGAGGGACGCTTGCTTGTTCCACGGGTTTTTGGACCAGGGACTCCGCATGCGTTGTTGAATTCTTTTGCTGGTTTTGACTTGTTATTCCGGAAATTGCTAAATTCTGGGCCTTTTGACGGTACCCGTTTCATTTTTTTTTTTTCAGTTCATTTGCTGAAAATTGGTTTTTTCTTCGGACACTTTCGGATATATGGACATGTTGAGTTCGGTTCGTTGCTGAATTGTAGCTCTAGTAAGCGGTGTTGGTCCTCTCTGATTGTGGAGATTTGCAATTTGAGCTGCAGATAAGAACAGCGATAGAGCGAATGTCATAAGATCGAAGCATTCGGTCACGGAGCAACGGAGGAGGAGCAAAATCAATGAGAGGTCTGTCCTATTGCATCATTATCGCAGTGCCCCGATTTGATTCTGTCGTGTATGATCAACCTCCAATGGTGAATTTTGTGAGAGCCTCGTGGTCTCGTCAACAGATTGACCATGATGCGCTGTGTTCGATTGGTGATTAGCAAAAAGAGTAGTGTTGTGTTGTGCACAGAAATGGGGGGAACCTAATCTTTGTCCTACTTTTCTGTGACATTCAAATTTCTTTGCCTTATCAAGTATTGTTTTCTTCTCTCTTTCTTTTTAGTCCATCAGGATTCATTGTCAGCTCATCTACTATCCCACGAAATACAAGTAGCTTACCATGAATGATAACTTTTGGATCGATAGGAAACCATATTTTCTTGATGGAACTTTGGTTTCAGATTTCAGATATTGAGAGAGCTCATACCCCATAGTGACCAAAAGAGAGATACAGCGTCCTTTTTGTTAGAGGTAAATTGAGTTCTTGAAGAATTCCAATTGCTTGTGGTTCCTTAAGATGGTTTGCCTAATTGGTTGACTCTTACTGCCTGCAGGTAATTGACTATGTCCGGTATTTACAGGAAAAGTTGCAGAAGCATGAAGACTCCTACCAGGGTTGGAGTTCAGAGCCCACCAAGTTGATGCCGTGGGTCAGTTATCGTGCTGGTTCTACGTTCAACCAAATAGTTTGTTGATGTATTTATATTTGGGCTAGTGTGTGTTTGCTTCAGTGTGATTCATCACGATGTTCTGTTTTGATTTATATTATTATCTCGATATGCCTTCTGTGTTTTCGCTCTTCCGTTTTCTGTCGTTTGTTTGTTAGACCTTGGTTTATTGACTACTTCAATCTGGATCCTGTACCCTATTTCTGTTGACAGGCCTCATTAGTTCTAATGCACAAACGTGGGGTGCATCTGTTGATGTACCTTATTCTGAAAACTTTGAACTCAAGTCACAGTTTTTCTTGTGGCTAAGTTTAATTGTTGCAGTTTCGTACCCATTCTGCAAGTTGTCTCCATTCACTGCATCATTTGTTGAATTTCTGCAAGGCAGCTTTGGTTATAGTTTCCTGATGAATACATTTCATTAAATTAGAGGGACTGCTCTTCATTTTGCTCATTGCCACACAATGCAACGAGAAAAGTTACTGGAAGTGTACTACTTCAGAAGCAGAATGACAGATGTGGAAATTGTCTCCTGAACTATGTGTTGAATATCTAGTGATGAGTATTTTCACACTATTGTGTGAAAAAGCAGCACATCGACGTATTTGAAATTTACTTTTCTATTTTGAACATGTGTGTTCTAATTTGCTTACTGAGTAGGCTCCTCTTGGTAACTTTTGGTTTTTCCTCAAAGCAGAGAAATAGCCATTGGCGCGTTCAAAGTGTCGTCAGCCCACCTCAAGCCATGAAAAATGGTTCTGGTCCTGTGTCATCATATCCTGGAAAGTTGGAGGAAAACAGCACTGGTACAACCTCAAACATGCTTGCCAGCTCACAGAATACATCAGAAATAGATCCTGGAAGAGATCTCACAAGCAAATTCATGGTTCAACAATCGGAGGTAGCTAAACAGGCAATGCATGTTGCTGTTCCTGTACCTGTCTCTGTCCGAAGTGATGATGTGATTTCCAATCATCTTCAGAGACCGTTTCCAGATGCCCAACCGATGGAGTGCACTGCAGACACTGCACCTGATCACCAGGAAGATCTGACTATTGAAGGGGGGACAATCAGCATTTCAAGTGTTTACTCTCAAGGGTGAGTATGGATCTGTGTCTTTTATCTATATGTTTAAGTTATCAAAGATGGGCCTTATCTTTCCGCTATACCAGTACGTGGCTTTTCTCAGCACAGTGATGTCCATGGTGGTAGGTTTTTTGGTTCTCATGTCAGTTTTCCCTCTTCATGTCAACAAACTGTTGATGTTTATGCCTCTTCATGATCAGTTTTCCCTCTTCATATCTAACAAGCAACTCATGTAAAAGAAATCTTCTATGATTGGTTCTTCCAATTCTCTAATTTCCTAATGTTGTTGATGTTGAGATTTTTTTATCAAAGCGACCTCTTGGAAATTTAGGTTTATGATGACTGACATTATATGCGATTCCGTTATTGGGTTTTTAATTTCTATGTATGAGACTTATGTAAGCTTTAAATATTGCAGTTATGATTTTATCCACTGAACTTATATAAGCTGCAATATTGGACGTTGGCAGTTGCTTTGTGTTTTACATTTTCAGCCATCTGTTTTGGACGATGTGCACTATTCTATGTCCTGGTTCATTTAAAAAATTCCTATGCAGTTGCTTCCAACTACTTTTTTAGGTATCAAATTCATGCTTTATTCATTATGAGCTTGTTGATTATTAAAGCAGTATACTTGAGCCATATAATTACGATATTGTATTGTATTTTACTAAACCATTGATCTGTCTTATTTGGTGTTCTTTCTATTCACTCAGTTGTATGTCAATTAGACTACCAAAACTTATCTCTCTGCTGACTCATCTAAAGTGGTATTCTTACTTCATAGCAGTTGAATGTTCTAATCATATCATTATCAGCTGAGTTGACGCTGATTCTTCGGCATACTGTAATAGCATCATTTTCTTGGATATAGATATATGGGTTGAAAAGTTGATTTCAAATTGTATAATGCACTCCGCAGGTTATTAAATTCACTGACAAATGCACTACAAACCGCGGGTGTGGATCTATCACAGGCCAGAATCTCAGTCCAGATTGACCTTGGAAAGCGAGCGAATAGGGGAGGGCTTGTGACTGGAACGTCCATTCCCATGGTACGATGCGGGCAATAGACTTGATTCTTTTCCTTTCGCACTGGTGGTTATGCTTGTCTTGTCATGTTCACTTACCTCAGTGATCTCATCATCTCTCTCTCTGTCTTGTCTGTCCTTCCTTCTGGTTCTGATTTTTGTTTCCTACATTTTCTGGTTGCTCCTCAGGATCATGGCAGTCCCAATCCTGGCAATTCAACAATGGCCCATGTTACAGATGCGAGAGGTGAAGAAGGGTTGGATCAGGTGCAGAAGCGCCAGAAGACATGAAAAGTTAGATATTCTTTCCAAATCTCCATTTTCATCACTTCTTTACTTTGTTTTTATTTAACCTCTTTTCTCTCTCTCGGGCTCTTGTTTTTTTTTCCCTTTCTTTATTTCTTTCTTTCTTGTGGGGTAAAGGATACCGTCTTGTCATTTCTTGTGGATATTTATGATCTGATACGGCATCGAATCCTCACTGTTTGATGTGGCTAATGGTTCAGAGATAATTCCATGATGTGTGCTACATATGGATGTTCTTGGTTGAATGCGGTTCGCGCTGCCAATAAACAATATGAATTAGCTTCAATTCAGTTGATAGGTAGCTATTAGACGCACATTCTGCAGAGAATGTCACAAAAAATGGACAGGGAATTAATGGCAAACGAGTGATGAGAGCGTATAAAATGGTGGGAGTTGTTCAAGTGGAGTGGTGAAGCAGTCAGACACTTGTTTGAACTTTAAGTTCTTATCCAAGTCGTGCATGCTTGTCAAGCAACCGTCTATTGCATTATAAAGAAACGAGAGGAGCCATACGTATCCTTCTGTATCTACCAGCTTATATATACGCGAGTGAACCAAATATCTATATCACAGTGACGATGATAATTTGAAAACCATAGTCGAGTTTTACGAGACTCTTTGTCGGAGTCTGGCCAGTTGGGGTATATACTGTTGAAAAAATAGGAACTCGAGACATCAACTGATTTATTGAAGACTCGAAATCGCTCACTTTGGTATTTTTATTGAGCAAGAAAGATGATGGATTGCTCCTTCATCGATCCACTTTTTTTACCGGACTTGACGGGCATTGATAATGATGATGATGATGCATCCCATGATAAACATTTGACTTGAATTGGTGGGGTGCGCCCCGCACTAGAGAGGAAAATAGATCCATTAACCCGTTTTCACATTAGTCAAGCTTGGGTTTCAAATTTGTCAGTCGGATTTTACGAATTCATCGAAATGAGTTTTAGTGAATAGAGTTCAAATAAAAGCAAAGTTCAAATGAGTTTTCACTGAAACCCATCTTTCAAAAATATCCGCAAACTTCGCTCCCAAAAAAAAAAAGAAACGAAATTGCAGGAAGGTTAGTACATATTCATTCTCGAGCACGTGCATTTCTCGTCGCTGTGAGCATTAATACGTGATAAACGTAAGGTTCTCATAGATTCTGCTGGATTGTTATTATTGCGCTTGACTATAGCTTACGAGATCGAAGTCATGCCGACCACGAAGACTGAACTCGAACACTTTAGCTCTGAGCTCGAACACTTGAGCTTTGAGAGAAGAGGATCTATTTCGACAGCCTATCTCTTTAAATGTTGTATCAACCGCCGCTCACTGGTCAGTGTTCTGCAGTGACTTTCTTCTCAGTTCGATTAGGATTTTAGAAGAACATGACAAAAGGTGGACTCAGTCTTGACTCGAGAGTTTCGAAACCCTAGAAATTTTTTTGCAGTGATCGACGTCGAGGAAAGGAAGGGGGATCGTAAAACCCACCCGTCCCGCAAGATATAACTTACCCCCAACTTAATGGTATAACTTATTCGCATTACCATTTAACCTTAAAGTGCGCCCACTTTCTGACAGAAAATGATCATCACCCATTACAAGTTTACATAAAAATAAATTTAATATGATCGCTAAACATTATATTAAAATTATAAATTAATATGAAAAAGACCCACCCATAAAAATTGACACCGCACTCACCCTCAACCGGGAGACCCGAAAAGGAGTGGCCCATTTTAACGTCGCTTTTCCAGTGTTATTCCCGCTCTTGGCCCTTCACGCCCGATGAGGAGACGATGGGACAAAAAGAAGGACAAGTCTCAAGATACTTCGTAGCACCGAAGATGAAGCACTCGCATTTGACCCTTTTTTGTTCTTAAAAGGGCACGCATGATTTCAAACCTTGTCTGTGCTGATTTTATTATATATACAAAGAAAAGATGAGTGAGACCAAAAAAAAAAAAATCCAATCAACTCTGTTAGTATAAAGAGTAACTAAAATTTGCATTAAACACCATCTGATATCCACCTGGTGGCAAAGGGTAGGTCCCGGGTTCGTGAAAAAGAATATAACATTTGCGAACTCAGACATGCAATCTTGTTTAATAACCCAGATTGGCATTTATAATAACTGAAACAGGGCTTAAGTCGATTAGCGATGAGTTCCTCAGCTGGGGTGCCATGTACTTATCCATAATGATTCACTGCTGAAGACGAACAAAAAAGAGTGATGGGTTAATAGATGGTGGAATTTGATGATATCAGATGACTGCCGATTTCACTTTCGTTAACGCGGATAAATACAGGCCACAGGAACACAATCTAGCAAGAAATGTTTGAGCATACACGAATACACAGATGCAGAAGGCACATCCAGCTTCTTGGGGCCTTTTTTCTTCGATCATCTGCAAAAGAACAAGCTCCGGCGATGGGTGGCGGTATGAGCATGCCAAATGCAGCTCTCATTTGAGGGGACGAACAAGAAAACAGAATAGCCACCACCAGTCCAGCAAGGAGTGGGGAAACGGAATCACAAATAGGGAGAACATTTGAGTGTTTAACTGACCTGTGTTACTAATAATTGCTTGCTGCAAAAACGATACCCCATCGATTTACTTGATTGAGCAATTGAAAACCAACCCTCCCTGTAATTGCAGCCATAGCTTGGATAACAATGGATTGCAAATGTTCCCCGGGCCAAAAGTTGATGGATGCCAATTACATGTAGGATTAGCATGTAACTGTGTAATTTATGCAACAGACTCAGAACATTAGATCGGATCAAGAATGGTCCGAGATTTGAGGCCCGTTATCTCGCATAGAAATTAAAGCTTAAAGACAACAGGCTTGGAAACTTCGATAAGCATTCGTAGATGGCAATCCTACTCCAAGCACACGAAGGGCAGTTAACTGCTCATAAGTTCCAGGTGACTGCATATCAAGCAGCCCTACATACTGAAGCTTGAGAAAGGGACAGGAATTACCGAGTGTCTTCACATATAGAACCATCTGCATAGTAACAATCAACTAATCGAATGAATAGACTTCATTAACAAGGAATTTAGGGCTTCCTATTCTGTGCTAAAGTAACCGCAGGAAAATACATTAACAAGTGAAAAGTTTTCCAGGTCAACCAAAGATACATATTTAAATCTCGAAAATGTACACGTCATTTTCACAAACTCACTTCCCTTGGAGTGCCTGCCACTGTCCCATAGTTTCCAGTAAGAATATACTCAGTTGAAAATTTTTCCTAAAAGAAAATAATTCACATGAATGAAAAAATCGAATAGAAATAACGAAATAAGAACTGACTAGGAGAGGATAGCTTACACATGTGCCAAATTCCCGTAACAGCATGCAACAGTCCCTTGATGCCAGTGATAAATGTAGAGCATGTAGCAGGAACTTGTTAGTTGAGTGGAAACCTTAATACATTCCTTTTTCTCACCAATAGGATTCACTTTTCAAGCCTTACAAAATCACTTGTTGAAAGCCCCAGTAACTTTCACCAGAAATGCGTAGTCAAAAGCTGTTTCCTCAAGATGCCTATAGTGCCCACCTTCACCAAAATGTCCTGCACTCATATTTGTTCTCAAAATTACCGAATGTGAACAGCGGGAACACCCAACTTCTCTCACTTTAGCCACCCACTTTGCAGCTTCCCACACTCCAACCCTGGATCAACAAAATCAGAGAAAGCCGCATCAAGCCTATGAGTTGAATTGTGAACAAATGCATGTCTACAATAATGAAGACATGCTACCTTGAGTCGAGAAATGATGCTGAAACAAGGGTTGACGGATGACATCCCCCTTTGCGAATGTTATCATAAGGCGAATATCTCATGATGGACTCAAATTGCGGCAAGATACGAGGATCTCCAAACTCTTCATGGTCCAATATGGAAAGCGGCATATTAGGATCCAACAATGTATTGCATATATCGAGAAAAGGTACCTGGGGCACATTATCTTGGTGTCATTGCTTCGAAATAATCAGAAGCAAAGGTTCGGCATGATCTGATTACTCAAAGTGGCAATAATGAGCAGCGTTCAGAATTTGATTACACTCTGGTCTTTCCAGTTTGAAGCAGATCAATAGACAATTACTCCAAAAGAAGTTTTAAAATCGTGAAGCTGCTGCAGCAGGTGACAGGATTACGAATCACGCATAATGATGTTAAACCTTTGCTGCCATTGTTTGAAGTAACTATGTCTATCAGGGGAAACTGAAGCTCCGTGAGCAACGAAAAGATAAATATTGGTAGTCTTCTGAAGTCTATAACTCACATAGAATGCACTAATTTTTCTTCAGGAATTCTAAACAACTTTAAAACCATCAATGGGCATTAAACCTCTGTAGACAACATAAAAGACTAGAAGTGTGATTCGTGAACCACACTGGAAAGTGCATACCTTCATAATGGCAGCATGAAAGAGACCTGGATACATATTTATAGCAGCCCCCACAAGAAGACAGCCTGCACTATGTCCTATAGAACAAAGCTGATCATCACGAACATAACCCTCATGAACAAGGTACTTAGCACATGATGCAAAGTCATGAACAGAGTTCTGCTTGTATGCCCCACGGCCAGAAGTATGCCACAAGGAATTAACACCACCCCCGCCTCTGCTACATAAAAAATGGTATTCAAAATATATGTTAAACTACAATATTCGACAAAACACAATTGATTAAGTAGATCATCCAGATGCCAGCTAAATTACTGAAAATCAGAGCCTGGACTACAACAAATTATAAACAGAATGTGTAGACAACAGTTTTTATCCCAAATCCAAAATATAGTTTCGGCAGATAACAAAGGCGGTAATTAACCTTGAAAGAGTTTTTATTCCTTAAATTTTTCCCTTTCCCCTTAAGTATCTATTATAGGAAACAAATATCATATTTTTCTAGGATGGCTGTCTAGTACTCCGATTGGTATAAATCATCACATCTGATCTAATCAACAGACCAGCCATAAAGTTTATGCCAGGGTAAAAATGTAAAACTTCAAAATCAATTAGACTAGCCATGTTGACAATCCTGAAAAGAGCTGTTGCTCCTAATGGATATGAAACAAAAAAGACAATCGATGAACAAAATCTGGTTGAACCAACCTGACATCAGCAAAAGCAACAACCCAACCACGGTTGAGTAGACTTAGATGATCTGGACACCAGCTTATGTCTAGAACTTCACCGTATGCTCCATATCCATGCAAAAGGCCTGGACACTTTCCCTTCTGGCACAACGTTTTAGAGTAAAGAATTGTCAGAGGTATCCTGACACCATCATGGGAAATAACATCCTTCCTTTCACAGCAATACACATCCGAAAAGTCCTTCCAACCCTGCATTGTACTGTTCTCGTTGGGTTCATCCTTAATGTTCCCTACATTTATAGGGCTGACAAAGTTTTTGACATAGTCCGTGGTGGACGATCCAATTTCAGCTGAAACACGCCTCACATCCTCCTGTTGGATGGTGGAGAGAGCGCGTCTTGACATATCATACTCAACAACTACATCAGGCATCTGCACTTCAAACAAAACAAGTATCATATTCAAGGTAGCCAACATACCTTTGAAAACTTAAAGCCTTTGTTTTCACACTACAATTGCAAGTTTAAGGCACTTGGTGATACCGAAAGATTGATAAAAATATAATTTTGAGTGGGAAAGAATTCAAAGCTCTTTGTTAGACAAGAAATGTCATCCTTGCTTTTGCTCTCACATTATGTCAAAAAGATTAACGAATGCTTATTTTATGTAGGAAAATACAGCCACTTGGAAATTCTTTTCAATTCACTTTTAGGGGAATAAAGGATTTTCAGATGTGCACACATTACAATGATAAAGTGTATATTGAATTATTGACTTTTTTGAGTTTAGAAATTAGGTTGGGTCCGTCCCAGCTTTCACATCCACCACCACAAGTGATCTTAAGGGTGCACCCCCCACATTGGCCTAGTGCATTCAGAATTTGACTTCTGGAGTGCTCTCAACAAGACTTGAACCCAAGATCATAAGGAGAGGAACAAACTCCCCCTGCCAACTAAGCCAACACCTTGTTGGTAATTATTAATTATTATTGCTCAACAAGTTGAGAATCCACACTTGCAACTAGATCTATTTCAGCCAATCATTGCAGCGAACAGTTAATGATTTTAACATTTTTAGTTCGCAATTACATTCCAGGAAAGGTTTGAGTACAGGCAGAAAATCTCGCTGTGATTCAAGTTTAACTAACAAGGCATGATATAACGAGAATGTGCTCAAATCAAAAGATACCTAGCTACTTAAGAAGTTAAATTACACAAGAGTGAAATATCCGACTACATTGCAGAATCTAGAGGAAAGCAGAGGCGAAACGGTTTAAGAGTAGCTAGCATGGATAAGAACACATAAACTGACTGGCATAAAAGAGGTCAATACAAAACAGACATTCCTCGAGTTAAGAATCCATAATGAATATCCAAGTTTCCTCTTGAGATAAGACAACATACCACAGGAGAAGATAGCACAACACGGTATGCTTGACTTGTAAAGTCATGGTTGGAACCAGGAAGAATGCTGCAGAAATTTGAAGGGACAGGAAAAAACCATGGGTTTAGATGCTCAAGGATCATTGTATGCTGCAAAACAACAGGGAATGATTTGAATATTAGTACAAGAAGTGTTACAATTGGGACAAATTAGTTGCTAACAATAGAAGTCAATATATCTATCCATGTTTCTCATGACAAGCGCCTTCCATCTCAACGATGGACACTGAGCTAGTTATCTAATGGCTATGTAGATATTAAAAATAAAAAATTATTTTTAGTATACCAACATAATTGTTGTTGTTGCTGTTGTTATGGTTGTCGCCGTTGTTATTATTATATGCCATACCCCACAATAGCTAATGCTGGACATGTATAAAAAACCCTAGTTTTCCGATAATTAAATTGCATGTAAGCTGTACAATATTAAAGAAATGCAGTAATAGTACTTATTCTTCCACTCTCGTTTGACCATCATGCAACTGCATACAAAAAGTGCTCACATGCACTAATGACTCAAAGTCAACGAATTTGCTAAATGAGACCCAGATAACTAAATCAACTAATTGCAGGAGTGCTTTAACTAGAAATAGATTCATCATTTTTTCTTGTTGCTAATGCACTATAGATCCTGACAACAAGAATCCACCTGAAGATCAGACAAAGGTTCTGCAGATTCCTAGGCATTAGTTACATGATCATTAAATGAGCTCGTATTGACAAAATGCCGATATTTACCTTCACAAGAAATTGAGATATAGTCCTAGTTCTGCTAACAATTCACCAGTAAGTCTCAAAAGATGTTATCTCAAATCAATAGAATTCCCACTTTTACGGTACTTTGACACTATATTTTTTTATGAGAGAACTTTATAGAAGCTACGAAGCTTTTTGGCACAGAGGAAAATCTAAACCAAGTAAAAAGTAAGCACACTTTACAAGTCAAGAAAGAAGTTGAAAAAAAAAAAAATCAAGAGGCAGCACAAAGGCATCAATCAAATCAAAAGATGCAACTCTGAAGTAAAAGCCAGCTCGTAAAAACAAAGAAAGACAAACAATTGCCAAAAGAAAAGTTTTACTACAAACAATATTTTAATAAACATTTGAAAGGAGAAGATAAATATGTAATATATTCATATTTCTATAGTTTGTCCAAAAATGTTTTATATTTTGCAACAATCTTTAATAAAAACATATTCCGTGTATGTATTAGCAAGACGAGCGAATATACATTGAGCACAACCATTTTCTTTAATTTTTGAACAAAAGTATCTAATAATTGAGACATCGTAAAAAAGTTTGAGATATTATTGCTTTAAGTTGATAATTTTAGGGATAAATGCATTGGAAGTTCTAAAACTTGTCACGAAAGTGCAATTAAGTCCTAAAACTTTCAAAAAGTGCAATCAAATCCTAAAACTTATCACAAAAGTGCAATTGAGTCCTAAAACTTAAAAAAAATGCAATTTAAGTCATAAAACTTGTCAAGTTGGTGCAATCAAGTAATAAAACTTGTCAAGTTAGTACAATCAAGTCATAAGACTTTTTAGCATTTTCTGTTTGTCAAGTTAGACAGAGTTAATGGAAGGACTTGATTGCACAAACTTGATAAGTTTTAGAATTTAATTGCATTTTTTGAAAGTTTTAGGACTCAATTGTACTTTTCTGACAAGTTTTAGGACTATTTTTTGAAAGTTTTGGAACTCAATTGCACTTTCATAACAAGGTTTCTAGTATACTTATCCAATAAATTTAATATATAGAGATGTTTTCTATTAGGAAAGAGTTTAAATGCAGTAAAAAGATGTGACGGACCTCAGGATTAACATTGATGGGCAAATTGATGGAGCATAACATAGGTACACCTTGCTTATCAATGGAAAGCACCAGATGTCCATCGAAAACATCCATGTCTTCTATAGTGATACTTTTGCCAGGAAGGATGACATTCTGCCAGGAACCAAAAGCAAAAGATAAAAAATTTGCAGACAACCGAAAGGAGAAAAGAAATAATGTAATCTGATACTCAATTTAGAAAAGAAAATTAAACTTATAACATCCAAAAGCTAACTTGTAGCACGTCACAAAATAGTCACCTGAAACTTGCCCAACTCTGGATCCTCAACCATGGATCTGGCCAAGTAATAACCATGACCATTCCAGTCCACACTTTCACAGAGAGGGGCATTTGTGAGAATATAGAAATAACCATAGTGATGCTCCACGAAGAACCTTACATTAGATACACGCTTACATATTCTTCTCAAGCCACCAAGAGGGTTGTCAGCATCTATAACATAAACCTGTAGAAAAGTGACGGGCTATATTGACAATCACCATTGATGACAAAAGACATATTAAAATCTCTATAAATTCATAGAAATTGCATATTAAATGAAAATGGAATAGATAAGGTCCTTCCTCAGACGAATTCCTTGAGCTTGAATTAAGAGTTATAAACTTGCCATCTTTCATTCCTGTGATGTCCACACAGTATTTAGAATCTCTTTCTGTGAAAACCACTGCATGCTCCAAATTACTTGATCTTAAATTTGTGCAGAGGACCCTGCAGGCAAAAACTGATAATAAAATTTTAGGAAACCACAGAATTTGATCAACTTCAGCAATCAATATAACTACCTGTAAGGTCGTTGATGCTTGTCAGATAGAGTATAGAAGAGAGTGGAGCCATCCTTAGCCCACGCCACGCTAACAACCCCTTCAACTTGGATAATTGGAAGTATACATCCCTTATTTATGTCCTTGACTTGAAGCTTAAATGACTCACTTGCATTAATGTCAACGGTATAAGCGAGAAAGCTATGGTCTGGGGAAACTCGACACATACCCACATGGACATAACCTAAAGATGAATAGAAAGTCATTTCAATTTTAAAAGAGATGCTTACTGCGGGAAAAGAACATACTCTTTCAGTAAGAAAAACATGGTGAATTCCAACTTAAGTTATTCTAAGACTATGTTTCATTTACTCCAGAAGTTGGTCTCTGACATTTACCGACTGAAACTTAGAACTCGTAAGAATCGAATTATCTAATGCATCAATGGGAAGATATCACCCAACACCAAGTCAAAGTAAAAAGACACAAAGGGGATCTTGCAAGAGTCACTACATTTGTAAACATACACCTTGTCTGTCCTCTTTTCCATCCATATATACTCCGGGTAGCCTTTATTACATGGACCAACAGGAGAAAAAAAAAAGTAAAATTTTGGCCCTATGCTATAGAGCTCCTTTGGAGGGGCGTTTGCCCCAGCCATTTGGCATCAAAATCAATTTAACAAGCCAGCTTGTAAAGACAAGCAACAACTGCTCCCCCATCTTTTGGCTAATGCTTTTTTGGTTTTCAGTTAACTTTAAAGAACTGTCAAAACTGACTTTTATGCTATGTTTGGGAGCTCCTAGGTGAAGAAATTGGGAGGAAAATACTCATAATTTTAAATTTTCCCTTTTTTCATATCTCACAATAAATTTAAATTTTCCACTCAATTTTTATGACCACCATTTTCACCAATCTCCCAAAAAATAGCATTAGAGTGCGATATCTGATGTAACAACATATTCTGATCTACAATATCATTATCTTTCAAACAAGTCAAAAGAGATTAACTTCCAATGCTACACCTTCAAAACACTACCACTACTAAAAGTCACCCAGAGTTAAAAACCACATTCAGAAAGCCATAAGTCAAAAAAACTACAGCCAATAGCCTACACCCCCTCAACAGGAGTTAATCATTGCAAAAAGAAAAGAAGCAGGCTCTAAACAAGTTGATAACCAAAAGGAGATATCCCAAAAAACTGACATTCGATTAATCAAAATTTGTATCAAGCAAAGTAAGACAGACTAAGTCACCGCTCTTTTCCTATATAAGCTATCAATGAGCATACAGAGAACTTGCCATGTTGCTCTGCTATTTCATTCCAGTCAAGTAGGACCTGCTCTCTTCCTTGTTGTCCTCTCACATAGCTAAGAATTGCTTCTGCCCAACCTTTGTCAGCTTGCAACCTCCTACATAACACTGGAAACTCCTTCCCTTCAGGTATGTATTGATAATATAGCCTGTTTGACCATAATAATGATGTAAGTAGAGTTCACTTATTCAGCTTTGTAGCTTCCAATTTCAACAACACCGGGAACCACCCAAATGGTCAAAATAATACTGTCAAAAGGCATGTTCAGGAAGGACCAGGTTGAGGTGGAGAATGTCAATCAACCCATAAAAATATGTAGTAAAACAGGCAATTGTGAAGCTTGCGGCAGATAGGGCAGTGAAATCTGGAAAAGCATGCACCTAGTACCTCAGGCGATCAAAATACTACAAAGTACACCGATGAATTTGAATCATCGCCTAGAAAGCTGATTTTTTTCACCAAACCATAGAGGTGGGACTTGGGAACACACACAAACAGATTTATTAAAGCAAGCTTCCCAATTCCCAGTTATGCCCTGGGAAACAAGAAGCAACATTTGTCCATGAGCTAGCGCAGCATCAAGCAACTAACCAGGCAAAACAGCCAAACGAAGCAGACAAAAGTACGAGCCCATGATAAAGAACAACACTTCTTGGTCGCCCAAAGGCCTAAATTCCCGCTTTAAAACATCAACAGAAGCACCGAATGGAAAAACGAACAACTGGTCTGGAATCATGACCGAGCAATCAACATCTAAACAAAAACAAAAAAAAAACAGATTACAAGACAGAGAACGGACCAGGAACCCCATCGCTCCGGCGGAGTACGAACCTCCGCCGGGACTCGACTCTTCATTTCAGAAACCAGCTGGGTCTGAAGCTCCCTCGTGTCGGCCATGAAAGCTTGAGCGTAGGAGTTCTCCCGGCGGAGGTGCTCCACGAACTCGGGGTCGTCGACGTCGGACATCCAGTGAAAGGGGTCTTGCCACGTCCGACCGTGGGCCGAGACGGCGAAAGGGATCCGCTTCGGGACGGGAGGGGATGGCTCTCGAGGGAGAGCGGAAGGCGTTCCTCCTTTGCAAACGGCGGACGTGAAGCGGCGACGGCATGAGCGGGTGACGGCGAGGACGAGGGAGGCCCTGAGGGAGGGGAACGGCATGAGAGCGTCGAGTGAAGAAGGCGCGCGGAGGAGGAGGAAGAGTCCTCTTCAAGAATGACACTGCGAGTGCGAGTGGCTCTGAGGACTGAAGTGGCGCGGGTCCCCGACCTTGACCTCTGTCATGTTCGACTAATGTTTGATGCAGCCCGTCGTTGCTACTGTTAAACAAAACGTTCCTGTCGCCGGACTTCGCCAGGGATCTACGACGCAACGTCGTCCCCCCTCCCCCGGCCGATACGGCCACGACGACTCAAAAGGGGCGATAGTGTTTGAAATCCCACCGTGCGGTCGCCAGTTCTACACAAGAGGGCGAGTTCAAATCTCGAGAGCGAGTTCGTCGCGCGAAGCGAGTTGCGACTTGGACAAACCCGAGCTGGTGTGTCACTGATTGTGTTAACAAGCTATTTCCCAACGAAATTGTCATTAAATCTTTAATTGAAACTTTGAAATTGAGAAAGAGGACGAGACAAGATCCCTCGAAAGCAGAAACATCTGACTCGGTCAGACAAATTGAGCCACGAACGAAAGTTTGCAGTTGAATTGTTAGTGTTGTTTTGCGAAGGGAAATATTCGCGATGGCTCATCCGATCCAGCAAGCACTCCTAACATTTCTTCTTAACCAGGAGTTGATCAATACAATCATGCATCTAATAGCTAGAACAATGACTTCAGCTATTAACTACAACTAATTTTTCTAAGCGATATAAATGAAGCCTGCCTCATTCCTATACACGTGGATAATGATCATCCTAAGAAGAAAGAAAGGGTCAGCACAGAGACCTTGTATCACTAAGCATCTCTCTCCTCCGGATGAAAATACTACACTCCATAAGGAAATATTAAAAACCTTCGAATAAGGCATTTCATTAGCCTTGAGATTTGTCGCCTATTTGCGTCACCCCCTCTTTTAACATGGACACCCGCCAATGCTCAGATCATTGGTACAACCGAGCACGACAAGATTTCCATATAGCTGAAGAAATCTTGAATCAATCC
This sequence comes from Syzygium syzygioides, assembly GCA_031216285.1. NCBI lineage: Eukaryota > Viridiplantae > Streptophyta > Magnoliopsida > Myrtales > Myrtaceae > Syzygium > Syzygium syzygioides. Next base: position 38,188,700 of record CM062243.1, read on the forward strand.
GTTGGATAAGCCTGCTTTCTGGTTAGCAGAGTCATTGTACTGTTACTGTGAGCCAAGCAAAAGATTAGTTGGCCGAGGATCGCAGATGCTCGATGCGCTAAATTGCTAAGAAAGTCCGCAAGGCATACCAAGTTATCGCGGCAAAGCTGCGCTTAATATCTTCCCAGCGAAAAACTGAAATTCCGGGATGCAAGTCGGCATCTTTCTTAGTCATACCAAAAGCTAAAGGTACTAGAAGCATAACTTTTACAAAATATCGCAGCAAGAGGTCGTACACAGTAAATCTGAAAGTCCTTAGAGTCCCAGACCAACTGTTCGGCCATCCCTCCTTCGAAGCCCGGCAGTGTATTGTTTCTCCAAATCCAATTGCAGCTCCTTCTGTTTTTCGGCTCGCAGAAGGCTGTCCCCATCTTGGCTGTTTGCTATCGGCTCCGCCTTGAGCTCGCCCTTCACACCCTACAATTGGCCATAGGTACCAAGGTAACCTCAGACTCTAAAAAAGTGTTAGTAAGTGAACTCTATGAATGAGGATTTACTTACTAAGGCTAAGCAACAAGGGATTCTTAACAGTCCTCTTTGAAAATTTATGAAACAATGTACATTGAGAAAGGGAAATGGGGTTTACCATGAGCTTGCTAAATTTTTCTTGCCGTTCACGATCAGCAATCATTGACACATCCCAATGGTGACCAGACTGCAAAGATTGAGAGGCATGACTATTAGATTCGAAGAAAGCAGCAAAAGCGTGTGTGGAAAGTTTCATATAATGGGCAAGATCTAAGCATATGAAAATATCGCAATACCTCTTCAGTAACTGTATTTTTCTTGTTCCCCCAAAGCAGCTTCTTCTTTTGTTCAGTAGATAAGTAGCCCGTTGGTCCAAACCCACCAGCAAGATTCTTATTTACTGAATTCAAAGAGACAATATGATCACCGCAGAAGCAATTATAGTTACAGAGATCAAAACATCATAATAACACATCAACTTTGAAAGGAGCACTGCATATGTTATCCCAATTCCACTTCAAGATGCATTGATCCCCAAGTACAGAAAATTCAATTAATGTGATGGAGGATAGCAAATGAGAACTTCTCATTAGGTAACATCCTTAATATCAATTAACAGAAGAAATCAACCCGCGCTTATTCTTTGTATAAAAAGCAGGGATGGAAATGTGCTGCTACAAGAGGGGGCTGGATGATCACTTTCCCATGCTTCTGACAATTCTCCTATTTTATTTGACTGATAAACCACTCCTGCTTCCAGGAGGGTAAGACAAATGAATCAGGTTTCACAAGTTTTGTATGAGGTTTCATGTTTCACTAAACCAGTTCAAGGAAACTGTGCAGGAAAAGATATTACTGTATCATGAAAAGGCAACTTAAATTATAAAGCCCCAGAATAACCTTGCCTTCGGAAGAAACCTGAAAAGGCTCATAAACACGTAGAGTTCTATATTATTGACAGGATAAGAAAAATACAGTACAATAACAAGCATCAAGAGAAAGCTCTGATGAGGGAACGATAGAATTAAGAGACGACAGTTTAGGCAAAGGTCAAAGACCAAGCAATCATGCTTCAAAATCATCTCCCAAAAAAAGCTCAAAACAAATTAATGCAATATTCCACAAACTGGAGTCATAAATGTTTCTAAAATGAAAGATAAAGGGGAAAAATAAATTTTACTAGACAAACAGTGGAACAAATAACAGAACTTATATCCTTGAACTCATAATCACATATACTATATTCCTTATTGAAGCATATGCCAGGCATCGCAAACCTGATTTGACAAAGAATCAATCAGTTTATTGATGACAACCAAAAGCCATCCAAAGCCATCCCCCACAGAGAAAAGAGGAGAAAAATTCTATTTTAACTAGCAGAGAAAATTAACTGAAGCATTTTTTTGCCTAAAAAACGTATCAATATCAACAAGATCCAAGTCAAACCAACAACCATCCCCCTTGTGAACATAGAGACAGAGAAAAATTATCATTTGAATTATAAGAGAGGAATAACTGAAGCTTGCCTCAAGGATCTATAATTGTTACCAAGAGGATATTCCAGCAGGAAGTTAATGTTGTTTATAAGAAGCCAACATACGCGTAATAAATCATCACCACCGTTTGATAGCATAGTCCAGCAAGATAAGTCACAACCAGAAAAAGTTAGAAATGCAACATGTAGAACACAGGAGCATCCTAGCTAACCAAAGTGGGATGTATCAGATCATAACAAGTTAAGGCAAAGAGATCCGCACATAATGAAGTTAAATGTTAAACAAAAACAGTGAACTGAACATACCCATTTCAGCAGCCCTCATAGCAGCAAATTTTGCAGCACTCAGATCATTAGCAGCCTCAGTTACATTGGCATGGGGCTGTGCTTCATTTGATTTGACACTAGTCTCCTGAGATTCTTTCAGGCCTAATGAGTGCTTCACATCATCTACCATGACAAATAATAAATTCAGCAAGGCAATATAAGGAAAGGAAAATAGGAAAAACGCGCATTTACCAAACCTACTGATATCAGACCATCCTGAGGGAAGAGAGTGGTGAATGATTTAAATTAACAACAGATAAAAATTACCATCCTTGGTGAAGATAGAATCCCTTTCAGAGCTGAAAAGCTTTGGTCTTTTGGTTGGGGAACTCTTATCACTCTCAAAGACAGTTGCATCATCTAAATGCTTCTCTGCTCCTCTTTTCTGCTGATCCTTGTCCTTCATAATGTCACAATCATCAGTACTCTTCTTTTCTTTGGCAAGCTTTTCCCTCAGATCATTTCGATAACCTCCTTTAGATTGATGTCCATCAGTATCCCTTCTAGTAGTAGAATAACTATGGTACCCCCTGGATTCTTCTCTAGAAAGAGTCCTATCAATTCGGCGATCTCCTGAACTCCTGTGATAATCCCTTCTCTCACTTCGATCATCTGCATCCCGCTTACGTCGATTTCTCTCTGACTCTTCAAAATTATCATTTCTCCTCCCAGATTCTTTCTCCCTATCTTTACTTCTGTGACCTAAGTCATCATACTTATCTCGAGAATATCTGTCTTCATCTTGCATGAAGTCCTTCGATCTGCTATAGTCATTTTCTCGCCTTGTACGATCAGAATGAGAACCCCTTCTTGAGTCTCGACCGCCACGAGTGGACTTGTGATGATCCCTCTCTTCTTCATCCATGCGATGTCTGGTCTGCTCATCAATTCTAGAGTAACCACGAGAACCCCTGGAGGCATGACGATCAGCATATTTATATGAATCACCACCCCTGCTGTAATGGCTCCGTCCAGAATCTTTGTATAAATCCTTCTCATCAGCCTTCCTTCTTTCTCGATATTCAGGGGGCCTAGAAGCATCATCCCTTGCCCGGTCATGCTCCGGACTTCCTGAAGAACATGAAGAGACACGTATATAACAGCAATTACTGACAAAATATTATAAAACACATTCTTATTAGGCAGAATTGCTTTGTAACAAACTGTTTTCAGCAAGAGAAGCACTTTTTCAGTATGATACTTCACTTAGGTAATGTTGATGCAGAATAATTAGCCAAAGAAACAATTCAGTTCCAACATATCTAGTGAACGACATGCACGAATGATTCAGAAAGCAGATTTTTCTTTTGAATGTAGAAGTAACTATTCAAATTTTAAAACACGTACATCCACCAATTTTTAAACCAATAATTCTTCTCACAAGCTTTCCTCTATATTGCCAAATGTAGACAGTGTCCTTGTCATTTTGTTTTTTTATGCAAACCTCTCAATTTTTTTTTTCTACTTATGGCTCTTGGAGCAACACAATAGATGATATCATTATATTGCTGAATAATAATTGCATACATTACCCATGAAAAATCGAATGCTGAGCAGCCATAGTTGGGCCGATGTATTTCAAACATTACATAAGTAACAATACAGCTCAAGCAATAAGACCTAACCAGTTCGAGACATCTGAGACCTGTGCTCTTCGGAAAGTGCCACACTGAACTAAAAAACTGATATTGAGCAGTGAAGATCCAATCAAACTAAAAATTCATCGCAACCACTGCACAGACCACTGTCCACAAATGTCAACATAGTCAACAACGAGCAGTTCAAGAATTTACATAGATAACAGACATCTATCGAGACCTCACAACACCATAAGCCACCTATAGAAAGATGGGAAAAGGAACGGACCATCGGATGAAGATGAGTTGCTAGCCGGAGAATGACGTCGATAGTTCCTATTAGACGCATCGTTCGACGGCTTGTGGAATGCCGCCTTCACGTCGGCATTATTTGGAGGCGAAGACTGAGCCTTGGCATCCATCATCGACAGCAGCAACTGCTAAAACGGCCATCGTTCTCAACACAATAAGCACATGAAAGGAGGAAACAAAACATGCCGCGTACAGTGCAATCGAACACGAACCGACGCACAACACTTTCAGTCCCATCAGGACTCCAAACTCTCGTAACCTATCCAACGTAAATAACTCGAATTTCGCCCCCACGCATTTTCAACGGCCAGCCAAACACCAACCAACTAAGACAACGCCGCTCGCGCGCTTCAGAAAGCACGAAACGCAGCTCGATTGCCCGACATAAGCAATCAAACAAGAAAAGTAAAAACAAAATAAACGAACCATTTCGAATTCAGGGGACCAAACGACGTTAACCTAGCTCGAGCTTCGCTGATTACATTGAAAAGCAAACTAATTCGACGAATGCGACATCGATAGAACAGGGCGACACGGACGCCCCCGAGGAATCTCTCTTCCCCCCCGGAACAAGTGGCTCGTGCATCCGACAAACCAATCGAAACCTTCGAAAACCGACAAACCGCGGCGCCATTCGATCACGCGAAATCGGGACGAATCGATGCGAACAAGACAACGGGGGAGAGGGAGGAGCTGAGGATTCTCAAACCTGACGCTCGACGCGATCGGCTGCGGGAATCGGTCGGAGAAGAGCGCGAATCGGTTGGGCTCGCTTTCGGTCAGCTCGCAGAGATTTTTGCCCGAGGGGCAGGTAGTGTACGTCGACTTAGAAATATCTTCTGTCCTTAGTTTAGTCGGTAGGCTTCGTTTGGATAGGATCATGGGAGCAAGCATTTGGGCCGTTTTGATGGGCCTCATTACATGCTTTGTCTGGACGACCGTGGAAAATGCAATTGTGAATTCTTTTCCCACTTTTGCCAAAGTAGTTTTTTTTATTTTTTTTGTCTGATCCAGTTTCCGACCGTCGCCGGGCTCGCGCGACCACCGGGGCCAGGGTCGGCCTACACTGCTGTGGTTGCGTGACCCTCATTCGACCTCTGGTCAACTTTTGCCGGGATCGAGACCAGAACCGCCCCCGGTGCTCCCGATTGTCTTTATGTTACGTCCCTCGGACCTTCTGCCTTTGAAGAAACTTGGAAACTCAGTGGCTATAAGCCTACGAGTGAATCATAGCAGTGTCTCACCTCTTCCTTATTGTCTTTCCTTTTAATTTCCTTTTCTGCTAAATTTTTAATAATAATTTTTCTATGTCTGATTTATTTTTTATCTGTTAAACGCCATGTCAGTATTTAGCGCGATGACTTAATGATCACGTCAGCATTTATTTTCATAAATTTTCCAGTAGGACCAACCAAAACAGAAAAAAAATGTATAGTTGAAGGATCCAATTATACAAAAAAAAAAATAATGTTCAGGGACCTCATTTAACATTTTAGAAAAATTCAAGTACTTCTGGTGCCTTTGTTCCTTAATAACAAAAGTATAAGAAATTATTGGAAAACTTGTTTTTCTTTTTTTGGTCAGATATTGCAAAACTAGTTAAGTGATGATTAGTTTTTCATTTTGATGATATACTGAACTTGAATAATTTTAACCCCTTAACTCTAGGAAGACTAAATATTCATAAAGTTTGTAAGTCAACATTCAAATAAGAAAAACTAAAAGCAAAATATAAGATGCCGTGCTCAAGTTTCACCTACATTTTGCATACTATATACTTCGAATGCTTACACTTTGCACCTTGAGTTTTGTTACTCAATTTTAACTTAACTATGAATAGAGCTAATATAAAGAAATTAACTACCCACTATCCTCCCGAAAAAGCTTGATTGAAAATGTTTTTGGCACACAAAAATTATATATGTGCGGTGAGAATTTCTTCACCGGTCATTTCCAAGGGCTATGCCTCTAGTAAATCACACAAAAATTATCCTCCCAAAAATGTTTTTGGCACACCATTTGTAGTTAAAAATTAACTACACTTTTAATTTCCCTTTTCTTTTTGCTGGTGGCCAGTTGCTGACCACCGGTCAAAGGCCATGGCTAGCGAGGGCTGGCCTCGCTTGGGCGAGGTTCACCCTCGTTAGGCCTCACTTAGGCAAGGGTAAGTGTCGACAAGGCCCCTCTTGCCAAATCTAGTGAAGCCGACGCTCACCCAGGTTAGGGCGGCCTCACCGCACCTCTCCTAGGTAAAGGTGACGTTCGGCAAGTCCTGTCATTTGATTTTCTAGCCTCTCTATCTCTCTCTGTGCTTGTGTGCATTGTTTTCCATGTAGAGAAAAACCAGCAACTCAAAGACGGTGATCAAGTTCAAGGCGTTTCTTACAGACAACGGTGTGCATCTCCTTGAGAAGCAGTTCTTGCCCAAGCTAGGGGGAGGGTTGACCTCACCAAATCTAGCAAGAGGGGACTCGCCGGCGATTGCCCTCGCCCAAGTGAGGCTAGCTCTCGCCAGCCATCAGCAAAAAGAAAAGGGTATGAAAATGGAAAGGAAAAAAAAGAAAAAGAATTCAATAAAAGTAATAGAAAATTCAAAAAAATATTTAAAATGTCCACATTAATACTGGCTGTGCCATGTAGGATGTTTAGCGTCCATGTCAATTGTTTCCAACCTCAATTGGTTGGATAGGTTGAATTTGTGCAAATATAAAAAGGTTTATGACTAAATTAGTCCAATTAAAAAGTTTAGAATACCAATGCAAAGTACTTTTCCCTAAAATGCATTACTCGTTGTAGGTCTATCGCTAAGGTGAAATTATTCTTCTACATTCTTCGTTAGATGAGTGGTGCGCGTGTTGAATATCGGCTGTGTAATCCGATCTTTTCACATGTCAATCATTCGACATGGAATGCGCAAACAGTCTCACACGCCGACAGTGCATGCAATAAAGATCCCTAAATCGACGCCGGGCATGTGATTTGCAACGATCGCGTCGCCCTTACCTCTCTAAAAAGGCAGAGAGGAGACACTGAAGTGGAGTGACTGTGACCGGACCAACTCAGGAGCCCCACGTCGCCAGCAAATTGAGCTCACGTTTTTGTGGTCTAATTGAGAGTCTTGGGTCAGCAGTAGGACCCAGATGGTCCACTCGATTCATCACCAGTCCACTTCAATCTACATCGCAGGTACATGTAGTATTTATGTCCGTTGTATTTGTATGTTTAGCAAGATGTTAATCCGGCGAAACTTTAGTTCCTCTTTTTCCCATAAGAACGATCTTCTTTTTCCATTATATGTCTTTCTATTGCCATGGATCTGCTGCCTCTGAGACGTTCGTACCTTCTTGCCCCCTAGATCCCTTCTGATGGACTTGTGCGACAGGACCGAATGTATCGGACATGCTTATCAAACGGAAAATTGCATGCTGAAACTCCACACGAGCAATCATGAAGCGTTTGTTGTGGTCACCACAATCATAATTTAAACTGGTTTTTTTTTCAAAAAAACAAAATTGGCTACAGAATCATAGTTCACTTATTGTTACCTTAAATTTTGTATATGGTAGGGTAGAATATGGAATAGTTTTATATACGCCTTTCCAAATGAAAGTTATTGAAATAGCTTATTAGAAATTAAAACATGTGATATCGATTGTTTTTCTTCGCCTGATGCTCGGTAAATGTGCCGGCAATGGGTGACGGCCGTTGCCCCCAAATTTTGCTGTCTATCTTGCCCATGCATTTAAGACTACGTACCAACTTAGGTTGTCCAACATTAATGCTCCTCTCTGGTCTTAGTTTGATCATGAGACATTAAAAGAAAAAAAGGCACGAGCAAGAGGAAAAATAAAGGTGACCTTTTATTACTATACTTTTTTTTAAAAGCAGTTTCTCATATCAAATTTAAGTAATCGTGTTATTATCACTTCAAAGCTTCATAGGACGAAAAAGAGTCTTTCTTTCTTCTTCAAAAACTTAATGGCGCAAAGTAGAGATGTGCAAAAGAATCGAAAATTGCTCGAACCGCCTGGAATCACACCGGACTGATGATTTCAAGTTCCAATTTACTAGAACCGGTAAGTACAGATTCGGTTCCTAGTTCAAAGTGTGGAATCACTCACCTAAACCATACCAGTACAACCACATATATTTTTAATTTTTATGTTTTCAAATGAAAACCCTAGTTTACTTTTCGTCTCTCTTCATCTCTTGCCTTACTCATCTTGCGTCCTCGCCTCCTTCTCTCACTCTCACTCTCAATGGGCTCCAGCTTCGTTGATCCCTCTTTCACTTTCAATCACCTCCAGACTTGTCGCTCCCTCCGTCCCTCTTGCTCTCGGTCACTAGAGAAGACAGGGCAGCAACTCTGAACCCACAACCACACGAGGTCAGCTTGGCAACAAGAGGGATGACACCTAGATAGTGAAGACCACTACATTTGACCAAGAAATAGATAGCAAAGATGATTCTTTTGGCAACCATTTTGTGTTGGAGAATTGATTTTGCTTAAAAATGATTCTTTTTTATTCCGTGCTTGGAAACAATTTCTAAGCATATGAAGGCGTTTGGTAACTGTACAAAATTTCTTTTTATTAATAATATTTTGAATTTTTTAATATTTCTTTAATTTTTTTTCTTTTTTTTCTTTCCCTTCCCCTTCCTTGGCCATGGTCGATCGCCGACACCAGTGACTGGCCACAAGCCAGGGCCAGCAAGGGCGACTCGCAGCTTAGGCGGCGGCAAGGGCGGCCCTCGCCTAGGCCTTGAGGGTCCATCCCTCGCCTTTGCCGACCCTAGCCTATGGTCGGCAGCCGATGATCGACCATAGGCCAGGAAGAAATTCATTTCCATTTCTTATTCTTGTTCCTTTGTTTCTTGATTCTATTCCAAAACTGATTCTGAGAATAAATTTTTACAAATTTGTGCCTAGGAATAAAAAAACTTATCAAGCGGATTTCTGTTCCAAAATTGATTTTGGAAACAAAAAAACAGAAATAATTACTATTTAACAACTTGCCAAACGCGTCCTAAGTAAACTCTGAGAACTGCGAAGGATTAACCGGCAGCGAACGAGACCAACATGAGCGACTAGTAGTAGATCATAGATTCACGGCTAAATCAACGTCGTACGGAGGCGATGTTGCAGGCGATGAGAGATAGCAAGTGCATCGAAGAACCAGCAGCTTTGTTTATGGAGATCTTAACAAAGTTTGGTATAGGGCTACTGCTTCGTAGCTCGACAAGGCTCACAATTGGCTTGAAGTCATCGTGACAAAAGGCTAATGTCATCAATGAGGTGACGACGGTGTGGTGCTTGGCTACGTGAGGCCTCAGCTATTACGACCCGAACCAAGACCGTGGCACTTGGTCCCATCTCGGTCCAAAGTCATGAGCATCCTCACTTCGGGATTATAGTTACGATGGTCCGTTCTTTTTATCTTTTGTTACGTACAAGCGGAAGCATATTACATATGACAACAATTAGCAACATGAACGATAACATGAGCTGGGAAAACATATTTCACAAGCACACTTCTAATTTACATGATACGTGCTTATTTTACAAGCCCTTCCACTATGGGCCTTTTGTTCATTCACATCCGGTTCCCTGGAAACTATCTATGCGGCCAGGGTAGTCCTAGCTCTATTACCACGGTTCCTTCCACAAAAAGCAAAAGTTAGTCTTTCTCCGGTCCGAATGGCTCACTATGCCCTGCCTACGACCTCCTCGAGTGTGGCATCAACGGCAACCCCAGGTGGCCCGCCAAATTTCGAAATGGGTCCGAGCAAATCTCCATCAAACAAAATATACCAAGCTACAAAGTGGTGGGGGACTAAGTCATTGGCATCTTCTTGCATCCAAACCATGGTGGTAGATTTACGATACGTGATTTCGCACTCTACATCGACTATGTCAACTATGGAAACATGCATTTCTATTGGAAGCTCATGGCGAACTGGGGGTGGTGTAGCCATACCTACAAAGCTGAAAATAATAAAGAGTGAGTCACAACTCAGTAAGTAAATTTAATAAACTTCGGCTAAGAGATAGCCTCGCCATTGAACAAGAGATTAATCATTACCGTTTTGCTTGTCAATGGCAGATTAATAGCAAAATGCTTTTTACCTTACCTATGTGTTAAACATGTCATGCGCACCAAGCAAGAGAACATCAAGTATGATATTTAAACGTTGCATACAAGATCAGCACACGGAATTCATTATTTCTTAACATAAGCCCATAAGTTCTTCCGGTATTCACCAGGTATTCAAAATCTATCAAGCATCGCCTCGAAATCCATTGATGGCGGCATTGTCTAGAAATCCATCAATGACGGCATCGCTCCGAATTCCATCGGTGGCAGCAATGTCTCGAAATCCATCGGTGACGATTTTAATCCCTCGTGTGATCATGCAACAAGCATTAAACAATCCAATTTCTTATCTTGTTAACGATATTCCATGCATTCAAGCCTGAAGGAGTGTCGTGCTCATGTATTTCATGATCTATAAGACAAAATGCCTATTATGCTAGGCGCGGTCCAGGGCTCATGGCTCAATCCACCAAGCCAAACGCCGGCTCAGAGCCGAACTTGGCTCAGGTCTATATGCCTCAACATAAACCTGCATCAAGCCGAGCTCGGTCCGTCACACCACAACATGGGTACAAAACCATACAAAGCCCCTTTTTGTGACCCATTCGTGCCTTGTCTTACAGCCATGATGCAAGAACAAACAATCACACGTGCAAGCATAAACTACTACAAACAAGGTCATTACTGGAGCTTAACTACGCAACTTCACATCCTAACCAAAGGATAGGGAATTCACTTACTACTAGTGTCACGGGGTAGTCTTAGATCGGTGATGGTGAAGAACGAGTGAGAGAATGACCAAGAAGAAGACCAAGGGTGAGAGAGAGAGAGAGAGAGAGAGAGAGAGAGAGAGAGAGAGAGAGAGAGAGAGAGTAAAGAAGTGGGGAGTGTGTGCTGATTGAAGGAAAAAAAAAGAATGGGATGGTGACTCTCTTATTTATAGCCCAAGCTCTAATGATGATGTTGTCAAATGGATTAATCATTTGTATCAAGTTAGCGCCTAATAATAGAGGGGAAATCTTGCCAAATCTTAGACCCAATTATTGTTGATTCAATTGGCTAACAAGTGTTCTACTTGTTCTACAAGTCTCTTTTTAGGGTCATTATACCCTAAGTTTAGAGTATATGAATCATCCTATTCATTAACAACTAAGAGGACACTTAAGCTTCTAATAATGACTCTCCAATAATGTTTCATTGACTTGGTCTCCTATTATTCTTGTTCTCCAAGCTTCTTGGGCATGTGGCTCCTCTAGAACTCTTAAGAACACTCAATTATTGGGTGTCTTAGAAGATAAGATCTTATCTAATGATTAGCCCTCAATTATTGACCTAAGTTTGACTTGGTCTTCTTGGCTTCCTGTTTCCCTGAGCTTGGGATGTGTGAGACTTGTTCTTGTCCTTCAAGAACACCCTATAATCCTCCAAGGACAACTGACTTATGGTTTGCCTTCTTCATTAAGTAGTATCTCCAAAATCCATTTATGGTACTTGCAAAGGTGAACTAAGTAAATGGAAATTTACGTATCTAAAAATGATTGACCACCTTATTCGAATCAAGGTTCGGTATAGAAATATATCCAAACATGACTGGACATAATCGAGCCAAAGTTTGAGTTAGACCAGCCGAACTGATGAGGCATATGGCATGTTTGATTGGGCCTGACTGGTTGCAGGGCTTGGCACACAACCGAGCCATATGGGCACAGGGTCGGGCCGTACAGTCACCGGGCCTACTGCACAAGCATAGAGCCGAGTGCACGAGCGTGGTGCCAGGCTGCACGGACGATACACCGAGCGCAAGGCTAGCCATACAAGTGAGGGACCAGTTCATGGACCGAACACATGCATTAGCTCACGGACAGGCACAATACACAGCTCGTGGCCAAATCTATTTAGGACGGAACTAAGTCGAAGCTGGATCTGATTGGTACAAGGCATGTCACAAGGGTTAAGCATAATGGCTGGCACAGAGCCAGTTCGTAGACTAGTTGACGGGCATAAGGGCTGGTCCATAACTGGGCACAAGGCCTGGCTTGCATGGCTGGCACAAAGACTGGTCTGTGACCAAGTCACAAGGCTCTTAACCTGGCACATGGCTCGTCCATGGCCTACTCGATTCAACGAGATTATCCATGGCCAATTCGCGATCGATCCATGTTCGAGTATCAACGACCCATGATCGACCCTTGGTTGTTATGTAGTTACGTGGAATCAAATACTACGGGATCAATTCATGGTCATCCACGATCGATGCATAGCCAAGCGAAATCACCCGTGACCGACACATGCCCACACAGTATTGAACCATGGTTGTCCGGAATCGTTCCACTAACGGCCCTTATATTCAAAAGGTCGATTCATGATTAGATCACTTTAATCGACTTACGTGATTAGAGAGTCATTTCTTTATCGATTCCTTGGCCAATCCATGAATAATCCTTCGATCAAGCTATGACCAACCCACATTACACTCATTTCGACCATATTATCCGTTTCATTACCGACCCTCGGATCAAACTGCTCATCAATTCTATTACTATTTACCTTTGGTCGTCTTGGTCCAAATTGGGGATGTCACATCGACAAAGCTGGAGCTCATTGAAGGCAGGAGGGCGTAATGGTGCAGGGATCATGGAGAACACTGGATGAATTCGTTGGGAACATTTTGTCCGTGCGATCCGGTTATTGGGTGGATCCATGGAATCAACAAGCAGTTCCAGTTCTAATTTTTTGGAACCGGTCCTTAGTGGGCGATTTTCGGTTTCGGGATGGGAAATACCCACCCTGAAATCGATCACTCCTAATGCAAAGTGTGAGGGAAAACATTTGATATTCAAAATCTCCTCGCCGACGATGATGAAAGATCCAATTGAAGCGGCAAATCCCATGTATATTCAATATCAAAAGTCCAAAGTTTTAATTGGAGAGTGTAAGCTAGTCCTATATTGTTAATTAGCACAATCAAATCCTAAATTTTTATCAAAAAATTTTATCGGTTTTATAATTTATGTAAGAAAATGCTATTGAGGTCTAAACCTTTTCTAGGTTTATTGTTGAGGAATGCATAAAAGAGATCAAAAGAAAGGATGAAGGATCGGATGCCATAGACAATACCCAAAAGGAGAAATTGTGACAAATAAACAATTGAATTAATAGTACAAAAAGACTCAAATAGGTACACTTATATAACATTTATCTCGGATTAATTTTCTTGTAATAAAAAACTCTAAACTGGTACATTCGTGCCACATTTACCATAAAATAATTTTCATGTCACAAAAAATCTCAAACATATAAATATGAGATGTCTTTACCTCAAACTGATTTTTGAATCACAAATAATCTCAAAGTTTGGAGTAAATGTGACACAAGTATACCTATTTGAGGTAAATGCAACACATATGTATTGGTTTTTTTTTTGTCAGCTGTACTCCTACTCTACCTCTTAACTCACATGCAAACTTGTGCCCTACCTCTTGCAGGGCATGGGAGTAGCAACCCGTACTAGAAATTACGCGTCCCCACCCCTAGCCCCCCTGAGAAGGTGGGGAATCAAATTCCCCACCTCCTTCTTCTCAAGTGAGAAGGGTGGCACTGGGACAATCCCCAATGGTTTATGTATTGGTTTGAAATGTTGCTATTTGTGGCACGTGTATTAGTTGTGTTTTTGTAACATGAAAATTAGTTTAAGATAAACATGACACGTGTGTACCGGTTTGAGATATTTATCCTAAATAATTTTAGGTGTATGTGCTATTAAATTTGGCTATTTTCATTGAATGTTTTTTATATGAAAAATTGCAGATGATGCCTTGTAAGTGGTTAAATTAGTTTAAATGAGACATGGCATTGCTAGCACGGCAACAAAGAAACATTATCCGACATTTTCAAATCATATATACTTGACACCTAACAGTTTGTCTCGCCGTGATCTTTTCTTGAATTCTCAAAACTTCTATTGCTCCATCCCTACAGGGGCAGAGAGCCCGTCGCTATCTTGGCTGTGCTATTGAAGACTTATATTGGAGGAAGTGAAAAAAAGAAGAAGAATATCAATAGCATCCTAAAGAATATATCAAAACCCATGATAAAATAACATTAATCGCTTTAAAGCTGAGTGCTGATTTTCAGAGTTTTCTTTCACTTATGAAGAAAAATATCTTCCACTTATCGTTTCCTTAAGGTGTAGTCGCTAATCACGTAGCAAGGAGTAAGACTATTCGACATCTGAGCTGTTGTCGCGAGACAAATGCGGCCTCGGCAATGAACTTAAAGAGACAAGCAAATCTGCTTTTTATGGCAGGACTATACTAGATTTAGAAAGCAATAACTCTAGTTTAGTTTTAATTTCACGAGTGCTTTTCACAAACGTACTGACCATGGGGTCCAAAACACGATCCACTATCATAAACTAGCATACCCAGGATCATATATAGCTAAGCTAACCAAATTCAAAAATGGCAAATTTCGCAGGCCTATCTTTTATAGATTGGTCGAAAGGTCTCCCATGAACACTCACGTTTCGTGGCAAAAAGGCAAAGCATTCAGCACAGATCGAAAGGATCTCCCCAGAATCCGCGTCTTGCCGTCTCTGCCTCGCTTTCACCGCATTCATTTCGTCTTCTTCTTCTTCCCATCCAACCCTCTCGAAAGCTCCTCCTCACCACAAAAGCACCAAGACCCTCATGCTCTTTCGCTCTCTTTTGTCGAAAGCAGAGGCCAAAAAGCAAACTTTTCCAGAAGAAGATCAGTAGAGAGAGAGAGAGAGAGAGAGACAGAGAGAGTGAGGGAGAGCTGAACTCAAACCGAAAGCAGAAGCCCAAAGGAGCAAACTTTTCCAAAGGGAGATCAGTAGAGAGAGAGTGTGTGTGAGGGAGCAGAGGCGTTTTCTTGAAGTTCTTCCGTCTTCGGTTTCATTCATGGGCTGCTCTGCTTCAAGGCTGGAAGCTCTCCTCAGCAAGTACCCAGAAGAAGACCACAAGTCCCCGTCCTCTTCTTCTCTGGACTCCACCGCCACCGCCGCCGCTCTCTCCCTGGACTCGTCGCCGCTCAAGAAGCCCCGCGCCCTGTCGCTTCCTGCTCCGCTCGTCCACCACCCGCCTCTCCGGAAGGGCGACACCCACCACCTGGTCTGCCTCACCTCCACCACCTACGGCTCCCTCCGCCTCACCAACCCGGCCAAGACCCCGGCCCTCGCCTCGGCGAGGCCCGATTTTTCCGGTCGAAACGCGGGCCGCGACGACGACGCTCGGGCAGGCGGCGGGGCGAAGGAGTCGCTCTCGCCGGACTCCGTCATCAACACTTGGGAGCTCATGGACGGGCTCGACGACTCCGATTTCGTCTCCGGGAATCCCTCTGGTAAGCTGCATTCTTCGGATTACGGCTTTGCAACGACACCCAGTTCCTGTAGGTACACGAGCTTTGATGGACGTGTTAGGAATGTGCGTGATTCGTCATCTTTTCCGGTGAAGTTGTCGGAGATGTTGGCGATAAGCCCGTCTTCAGAGACGAAGCCGTTGTGGAAGCATTTGTCTGAGGAAGCTCTGTTGGCCAAGATGGACCCCAATGTGGTGTATAGTTACAGGCGTGCGTTGTGTTCCAGGCAATCGGAGAGCAATCCGAGCCAAACACAAACAGTTAAGCCCGTGAGACCGGCCAGTGTTGAAACTTTGGCGTGTGATGATCAGAACTGGTTGAGGGGCTTAGAGGATAAGGTCTTGCTCTATTTCACTAGTTTGAGAGGAATTAGGAAGACTTATGAGGATTGCTGTGCTGTGAGAATGATACTTAAGGGATTCAGAGTACATGTGGACGAGAGGGACATTTCGATGGATTCTTCGTACAAGAGCGAGCTGCAGAGCGTGCTTAGGGGGAAGGCGCTTAGCTTGCCTCAAGTTTTTGTTAGGGGGAAACATGTTGGTGGGGCGGAGGAGATTAAGCAACTCAATGAGGCTGGTGAGCTGGCGAAGCTCTTGGACGGATTGCCGGTCAAAGATTCGGGATCCGTCTGCGAGACTTGTGGGGATGCAAGATTCTTGCCCTGCTCGAGCTGTGACGGTAGTAGGAAGATATTTGATGAGGATGAAGGGCAGACTCGGAGGTGCCTGGATTGCAACGAGAATGGGTTGATCCGGTGCTATAGTTGCTGCCTCTGAACTCGGGTAATCGCTTCAATGTGTAAGTTTTTGGTACTAATTCCTGCTCTATTGCTCGAGCAATGTTAAGATATGGCTGGACTTTGTCGAGATTTGTGGATCGCTAGTGTTAATAACCAATGGTGGTTTGTAGAATTGTTCATTTGCCCTAATGAACTACGTGAATAAGACTCCTATTAAATTACTAGTTTTTTGTCATTCTTTCTCATGGTCATTTGGAGAGGTTGGCTTGCGTTTTTGGTCTCTGCTTTCTTTCTTTTTCCAGTTTAGGACATGCAATTTGATGAAAAAATGAAATATTATTTCTAAAATGAATCATAGAATAATTCGCTCTTGTAGTACACAATCATGCATGTTTTCTCACCGATATGGTCTTGTGATTGTGGCTATCCCAGTTTGTGTTAGAATACAAGCGCTAAACTTCCAAATAGTCCATAACCATTGTCTTATTTGATGCTGTTGTGTTCCTTTGATCGGAAAGACTCTATGGTTAAGGAAGAAAATATGTTTTCTGCTTTTATGTGTTTACTAGTTCTTGTTTAAGGCAGTCTTTTGTACTTCTGATCCGACCGCGAATAAAACTCTTACTCTGCTGCTATGAAATGTTAAGGAAATAGTATTTTTTCTTTTACTTTCAAGTGTTAGGCCGGGGTGCCAACAGCAAAGAGTTTAGTTAGAAGAATGTCTCTGAACATCTGATTCACAAAAGAAGTGTTGTGTGAGAGTCCGACATGTTATGCACGCACTTTTGACATGGTATTAACAAAGGAAGTCTATTTTCCTTTTATCCATTTATCGATTTGCATGCTATTTCTTTTAGAATTCACTGATCTTTGCGTGAGGGCAAGCAGTAAGATATGCATTCTTTCTTTTTAACAACTCCAAGAGTCGCCCCCTCCCTTCCGAACTGTTCCAATCAACCAATTTTCTGGTCATTCTTGAACAAGAGCCGGGTTTCCATTGAAACTAGGTGGCTCTCGGCTTTCCTACATTGCTGCAACTTTTGAGCCCCTTATGGCAGGATCATGCTTTTGCAAGTATATTGGGAGGGCCTGCTTATCTTTGGGTTTTATTCCCAACCATAGACTGAGTGTTGTTCTGGGATTCAATTACATGAAGCAAATTCATCTTCCAGGTGATTGATGAATTTGAGCAAATACTGTGATCACGGAATATGCTGTTATTAGATGATTTAACCTCGTCACAAGTATTTTCGATAAGTTTTCTTGGTTCTGTTCTCCACGATACACTGAGAAGTTACTTTACGGAGCTTCTTACAGCGATGGCATACTTGCGCCATGCCACTTCAGTCGCTGCCGGCAGGTTAGGTGAGTTTATAGGCGCTGTTTGGCAGATTTGACGTCAGCCACTATCGGGTGCTTGGTGTCGCTTTTGAAATGATGCATCGCTATGAAGTTGGCAGCAACCATCACACGCACACACATTATCTCTCTAAATAGATAGTTATATACTTGTAAATGTACATATATGCATAAATGTTTATCACCACCATCTCAACGAGGAGACGAGGGTGGTGATGAGCCCCGGACCCAAGGGTTGGGTCGAGCACAAGTTTTAGATCTGGTTTCGACACAGCTCGATTGGAGGTAAAATGGGGCTCAGCGGTGGTAGTAGGTAATTTTTTGTGATCGACGATTGTCACCAACCCTAAGCGTGGAGGCACGACCATTGAGAGAGAGAGAGAGAGAGAGAGAGAGAGAGAGAGCAATTGTGGATGCAAGCAAAGCCACTCAAGTGACTTTGGTGGTGCGACGACGTGCGGAGGCCAATGGTATGCTTGCTAGAGGCGTGGTGGAGGTGATTGACAGCTACAATAGTGGCGGTGGAGTTGGAGGCGCGAGCGAGTGGGTGGAGGCAGAGATTGAGATAGAGTAGATCTATCAAACGGGTGAGTCGTGTTGAGTTTGGATCGGGTCATAAATAATCTGATCCAAATTGATTAATTAGCTCTTTCATGACTTATTTATACGTAATACAAATATGTTGACATATATCCGACGGGCTTATATTGCTAAAATACTTTCATATTTAACTAAATGTAGGAAAACTCACCCCAACTAAAATGAGAGTGCGGAATGAGCGAGTGCGAGATCGAGTGTGAGAGAATGAAGAGAGAGTTATAACAGTGGATTTGGTCTAAATAAATTGTAAATTCATTTATTGCCAATTTACAATTTATTTATGGCCCACTTAACACTCATATTATAAATCTTTTATGACCCATTTACTGAATAAAATTAACACATATAATGACCCAGCCCATTATATGTAAGTTAATAAATGGGTTTTTAGCTCATTTTGATAGGTCTAGGAAAGAGTGAAGACGAAAGTAAGAGAGAACGAATAGGTTGTGTTTAGTCGCCCTAATTTGGATTGGGATAAGATAGGATAAGGTGGAATTAGAAATCTTTCAAATTTTCTTCGGATTGTGAAAAAACATTTCTCATCTTTAGTGCAATTCAAGATAGTATTCAAACTTTTTGAAAATCTTACTTGCTTATGGAGGTGATGCTTTCTAAATCTATGGTAGTATCCTCTTTAAGTAATCTCGCATGGCCGAAATTAGCACTATTTTGAGTTGTCATCATTTTCGCCGAAGCTCCTCCTTCTCCTTCTCCTTTGAAATCTTCTGATTGTCAATACTGTCATACCCCAAAACCTGCTAGGATGGGGGATGACATGGTCGTCCTTTCACCCAAAGGACACAGTCTCAAACCACTCAAAAATCGCCACAACATCACCCTTGCTCTATTGACTATCAACCAAAAAACCTGAAAAGATTAGGGAAAGAGAGGGGTGAGCAACCACAGTTTAGTAAGTAGTGCGTATCTCTTCTAAGCAAATCGAGAAATCACTGTGCATGAATGCATAAAGCCATACCAGAATTTCAAGAGTCAAACTGAAGATATCAAATACATACAGAATCATGTAAGAGTTGTTTCATTTCAACAAAACTTTATATAATTCAGAAAATGCTTATTTAAATCATCATAAACATCAATAGTCAAGTCCATTGATCAATCTCTATTAAAAACCAAGTCAATGGTCCATTCCATTGATTAATGTCAAATCACACATCAATGGTCTTTTCATTGATGAATCTCATATCACATCGCATGTTGATGGTCCATCCCATCAACCAATCTATTGCTCAATATCTAACTATAGTTATAACACAAAGCCTTGTGATAAGACTACCAATATTCCCCCCTTGGTAAGGTCTCTACCTATAAAGCCGGTGACTCGATTTAGTAGGATATTCTAACCCGATATGCATATCCCAAACCCCTCAATGGGCTCACAGTGCTATTGAGCACAAAACACACATCCTCCAATAATTCACAATACCAAATCCATAATAAATCTCATAATCCACAATCGATATCACTAATTAATTGAGAAAACAAAACACAATTTTTCTTTGTCAAACCAAACACATTTCACAAACCAAATATATGACATTTCACAACTCAACTCAACAACCAGAAATCTTTTATGTAAATTATTTCTCAAATCATTCGAGAACTCTTTTCTCAAACCATAATACATTTCCCATACCAATTTCAAATCAATATATATACTTTGTTTCGCAACACCATTTCCAAAACATATCTTAAATCATTTACAAATACCAAAATGTAGTAAATGCCTGATCCATATTTTTATGCAACAAATATGTTCTTTCACAACTCATTATATATCGAGTCTCTTCCGCTTTCAAAACATGAGTTTAGAATTTCATAGAAGAAATAGCATCACTCACCTGAGAATGTCCTATAGCCAAACAACGTGGCTAAACTCGCCGACGATTTCATAATCCTATCAATTAAACGAGAATCGACGTCAACACTAAGTAAAATACTACGATAATTACAAAACGGCTATAGTAAACTTAAACACTAACAAAAAAACTCCTATGCGTTAACAAAACTCACAGCTGAAGCGATATTCAAAATTATCCGCAATGCGAAACTTGAATGCGAAACTTGATTGTGTTATAACTTTCTCCATCGAACTCCGATTCTAGCAAACTTATAGTTAAAAGAAAGTTCGTTCATAGTATTACAAAAGCCCCAGCTTGGCTGTTCCAAAATTGAGTCGAAAATCGATGAAATATGGCCTGAAGGTTACTGGACATTTCGGGCAAATGGTAAGTCCAAATCAAAATCTGTAAAATCTCACGGCTCCACGACACCTTAAACTATTAACTCTATATATATACGTAGTTTAACGACTTAAAAATCAGATTTCGCAGCTTGAATTTCCTAAAATTCCGAATTTAAACCTTAAATCTGAAAACTTTTCCGATCGGATGAACGAGGGGTGCAAATGCTTATCGGGCGTTGCGATACGAAGTCAAATGGGTTTGGCAAGGTTCTGCGGCACAAAACCCTCTTCTCTTCTTCTTCTTCCTTCTTCTTTCCTCTCTTTCTTTCTTTTCCTTTCTCCCTTTCTTGGCCGAGCATGCTTTCGGCTTAAATGAGCTAAAGCTTCCACTATTATGCTTTTTGACATTTTGACCTCTTTTTTTTTAATACCCAAATATTACAAGTACAGAGTCTCATATATGAGTAGAGGACGGGATTGGACGTCGAAGCATCATGGCAAAATTAGGTGACCACCGTTTAGGACCAACATACAAACACCCAAAACTTTGTGTGTTTTGGTTTTTTTCTTCTTCATATTTTTCAAAAACAACTTTTTGGGTTGATCCATCGATTTCGGATCATTTATCAGCGATAGCCGATTTGGTTTGACAGTCGTCGAAGGATAATTGGTTGGACGACGATGACAATTGGCGTTGTTAGGAGACAATGACGGTTGCAAAGTGGTTGGGAGTGATAGGCTGTTGTGGCGGCAATCCCTGCGTGGTGGATGGCGAAGTCGGACTCCATCACTCCGTCGTTGGAAAGAAATTGTTATGTTTTTTTTTAAAACTTTTTTATCCAATCCGAGTCTGTCTCACTCCCTAGCTCGGATTTCTTATCCGGCATTTTATTCAAGTATATCTGGATTAATCCGGTTCAGAATACGTTGCCAAACATTGGAAACGGTTTTTTGTTATCTTATCCGGACTTAAATCCGAACTACCAAACGTAACCATAGGGTTTTCTCTTGGTTGATGTTGGGGCAAAAATAAATACTAATTTAAAGGAAGACAATAGATTAAGTACATTGATCACAAGTGGTCTCTCTACTTTTGCCTGAAATTCAAATTGTTCATCTATTCTTTTTAGTTCAAAAGCATCCGTCTTCTTTTTAAGAAGCTTCATCGATCGTCTCTCGATCCATCCAATGACGGATTTTGTTGGCGTGCCATTGACGTCATTTTCCGACCTGGAATTTTTTTCCTGTTTTTCTAAGTGTTGACTCTCTTTTGACTTGGACACACAGCTGACAGATTTTGCTAACGTGGCATTAACGCAGTTAAATATTTTCTGACCTGTAATTTTTTTTTCATTTTTCTAAATGTTGACTCTCCCTTTGATAGAGATAGTTCGGTGATGGACATTGATGACGTGAAGTGAACAATATGAAATATCTTCTTCTTCTAAACATGTAATTCGCAAAATATTCACTCACGACCACCCTCTGCCGCCATGGCCGTGAGTTTTTCGAAATCAGATCCGGTCATAGTGGGGTGTAGTCATGGCCACGGTTCGAAACCGATCGGTTCCAGTTCGGAACCGGCGGTTCCGGTTCGTGGCCAAGTATGAATCGGAACCGAAACCGTCTCTGGTTGTTCCGGTTCCGAGCCGGTTCCGATTCTGGTTCAATTTTCCTCTTTTATTTTTTTCTTCCTCCTCCGACCATAGCCAGGGCCGGCAGAGGTCGCCGGCCTTAGGCGAGGCCGCCCTCGACGGCGTTGGGCGAGGGCCGCCCTCGCCTGGGCTGGGCGAGGTCGGCCTCGCCAGATCGGGCGAGGGCTCAACCTCGCCGGCGTCGGGCAAGGCCGGCCTCGCCTGCAACCGGCGAGGTCGAGTCCTCGCTAGTCTGCTGCACTGCAGCTTTTTTTTTTTTTTGTGGAACCAGGCTTGGAACCGGCGGTTCCGGGCCGGTTCCAAACCATAGGCCTGGTCAACGGGCCGGGCCGATTCCTGGCCGAAATTGGCCCGTGGCCATGACTAGTGGGGCGTGACCTTCGAGCTCAAATGTTCATGGTCGCGAGATTCGAGCTCTAGTGACCACCGTGGGCACAATGAAAACGCTTGTCACAGATCAATTTTTCTCTCACCATCAAGAAATCTCCGGTGCTACTTATTTTGGGGCTGGTGCTGCGATACGACTTCTTAATTGGTGGGCTCTCTCTCTCAATTAATTATTATTTTGTTGTTTTTATATTGACCGATGAGGGACATGATAAGTTTTAGTGAATCATAACATCACACGTGCCTTCGACTTCCGTATTAGCAATCTGAATCCATGTTAGCAAAATTTGACTGGTAAAAGAAAAAATTTAAAGGATGAACTAAACATTTAAAAAGTAGAAGAATGTTTCCGAATGAAAAAGAAGTAGATGGACAATTTGGAAAGACCACTTATGACGTTCTCCCTTGACTTTGCCTGGTTAATCTCAATTAATCAACAACGCAACAAAAATTACCAACTCATTATTCTAAATGTATTACACTTGTACTAATTCAATCATAAAACCTTTTAATTGTGTCAATTTAATTCTAAACTTTTTCACATTTTATCAATAGAGTCTATTCGGTTAATTTAGATTTGAAATTACTGACGTGAACACTAAGTATCCTACGTGGCACGATTGGCGCTGACGTTGACATTTTTAAAATAATTTTTACATAATTTTTTAAGTTTCTTGTAATTTTGTTAACTTTTTTTTTTGGGAGTGAGGGTCGGCAAGGAATGCGGTGCCCTTGCCTGGCCCAAATATAGCAAGAGCATCACAGCCCTTGCCTAGGCCACAGTGAGGGCCCACGAACCTTGGCCTATTGGGCGGCGAGGGTCGACCGACGACCCTTGCTGGCCTTGAGTCCAAACCAAAAAAAAAAGAAAATAAGTAAAGAAAAGAAAAGACCAAAAAAACTATTAAAAAATTGTAAATTAATGTCCGTCATGTCATGTAGGACTGCCAGTATCTACGTCAGCGATTTTCGACTTAAATTGGCAGAATGACTCAATTGGGAAATCGTGAAAATATTTAGAATTAAATCGACATAATTAAAAGATTTATGATCGAATTAGTATAAATGTAATAGGTTTATGCCTTTTTTTTATAATATTCCCTAAAAAATTAATAAAACACTAGCAGCCTCAGAGATTTTCTTTTCCTGCCAGCACTCATTCAGCGAAAAGACGTGACAAAGTTCGTAATGGTGTTGATTTTGGCAAGCTAGGTCGCTTTGAACAACTAACACAATCACATCGATCATCGAAAATCAAAACAATATCAGCGATTGCATGTCTTTACGAACAAAACTTTGGTTAAAAATCCAAATTCCTAGCATTACTTTCTTAACGAAAGAAAATTTTTTATAGCCAATTGGTGTTAATTAAACTGCGAGCCCAGCAACAAGTGAAATACGTGCATCGAACTATGATAATTTTCTATATATTGCAAGTCCCAAGGACTCTCAAAACCTGAATCCCACTTCAAAACTAGCTGGGGCTCTGTACAATCATCGCAATGTTAAAAAACATCATGGCTTCGTGTCGACCATTCTTGGACCGGAAGTCCCCCATGCACACGTTCCAAACCGTACGGCGTGCAAGGATTGCACGAAAGATGATGACGAACACAAAATTCGATTCCTTCTCGTAATTTCATGAGCTAAAAAAGAACACTTTGACGGAATTTGACTGGGCTTTGGACCGTACCTAATCTGCCCCCTAAAATTGATTAAAAACTACGGAAAACTTTTCCATGCACGAGACGAAGAGGAAAAGGCCACCATGGGAATGGTCGTAGTCGGGGTGGGGGTCCAAGGCTTAGGGTTTTGCTCGTCGATGTCGGCCACGAGAGAGATGTTCAAGACACTTCCCCTCATTTCCCTACTCGCAGAAAAGGACATGGCTTTCCTTCTTTCGCAAAATTGTGTAGGGCGAACGAGGGGTCGTTTGGTTTCGAGCGTCCTCAAAGACAGAGACTATATATATAAGCACATACGCTTTTTCCTAGGGAGAGAAATCAAGGGGGCAAAGGCTTCTCACGGACCAACCGGCAAGGACTTGTTGTGAATCGGGCGTCGCCTTCGGACGTTGGAATAATCCATGGTAAAATATTGGGTCGGGTCGGTCCCCTCCGCCCATTCCCTCCATGTCCCTCTGTTGTCCTTACCATGCATCGTCGCCGGTTCGCTGCTGTGGACGCCAACCCCACCTGGGACATATCACATCAAACCCACAAAAAAAAAAAAGACTTGTTCAGCTTGTCGGTCGATCCATGCCTGCTTATTAAGTTAATGATATCGATGGAGATGATGTTGGGAGTTGGTACGATGAGGTCCGCTTGAAACACGTTCCTCATGTTATGTTCTTAGCCTCTGTTTCTCGCTTGCTTGTCCCTGGACGGAACCGTCACTGGCTAGAAAGAATGATAAACAATATGGTCTCATCGATTGCAGCAACGGTTTTCTGGGGTTCTAGGTTTAGTTTATTACTTGTCGTACCAGAAAGTGTGTTCTTAAGCTATCCCCGTGCAGATCTTCCAAGTCATTGCCTTATTCGTATTTTAATTTGTTCCGTGCTAGGCGGATGCACGAGGAGTTCAATACTACAGCAGGGGTCACAACATACTCCTGAATAGTAATCTAAGTTGGGGTTTTCATCTTAAATAAATCGGTCACTCGCATCATCATCATCCTAAGTAGGTAATGTAGCTCGATCCCTTTGCTCATGTATGCAAATGTGCCTGTTTATAACGATGATCAGGAACTCGTACGGTCAACGTTGACACAAACTGCATCGGCTACCAAATGCTCATTCGGGCTACTTCATATGCTAGGCTTTGAAGACCTCTTTCTAATAAGATAAGCCTAATCATATGATAGAAATTTTCAAAACTGCATACGAACTACATTGTGTGATCTTGCAGCGGTAGGCTAAACTAAATAATCCTAAATTGAACGTGTGCAAATCCGGAAACTAAGAATGGCAAGGCAATAGTCTCGCACTGTGAAATGGAAGAACATGGAATGAGATTGAAAAGAAACCACACATGGAATGCGATATCCGAATCGTGGATTCAAGCTCCAGTATGATCTTGAAATGCCAGTTTAAAAATTCAAATTACTAGGTGAAGGGAAATTGCAAGCATAACAAGTCGACCGAAACTCTACATTAAAGCTATCTAAGCGACACTTTGACAGATAAGTATGAATTTCCTCTTCCTATATTCACCCTAGAGAGGAGCTCAATCTATATCTAGTTGTAAGCTATGGTCCCCGGCCCAACCATGGATACGTGGTGATAAAGACCGATGATGCGAACCCATCAAATATTTTCATATTGGCGTTTCAATCGTTGCTTTGCTTATATCACGTTGTTCCTGATTCTGATAATCATACATGTCATTAGTAGAAGGACAACAGCTTGCTTTTTAGACGAAAAATCAATGAAAAATTATCAAAAGAAACATGTAATTTTCGCTTCATATTAATTGTGAAATAATCAATTCAAACTAGAAAGAGAAAACATATTCACGAGCTAAACATGAAATTGGATGACATGCCTCGTGACGGTTAATTTCTCTTTAAAGGAAAAAGTCGAACAATGTCATGTTTGAAAGGGAAACACGACCATAGCTCTTGGACATTTAAATAGAAGACAAAATTTAAATGATCCTTCTTAAAAAAAAAGTGAATTGAGGATCTATAGTGCTATAGCCAGCCAAGTACATATAAAAAATGAAATTATTGGCGACCTCATGTATTTCGACATTTCCACATCTTTATCCTACTTATTACGAGAGATGGTGAGAATCATATCGCACGGTCGTTCAACGTCCGATCCAATATGAAATGAATAATCTTGAGTCCTGGATACGTCATAAGCTGATTTCTACAGCGCCGTGCTAAATTGATAGTGGGAATATTCACGAGTGAGCCTCATTTGATGATCCAAATAGTCTTGTTACAACATCGAACGTATTTTGTCAATTTGCTTTTGCGTCTCTAGTGCTATTCGGTAATTCTAATGCTGTGATTTGGTGAAGGTGATAGGAGGGGAAAAGAAAATGTGGAAGCATGCTTCACGAAAAGGAATTTAGCAATATGCCAGGATGCGATCCATGGAAATTTATAATCAACTAATTACCTGATCTGTCTCTTTTCTGCGTTTGTGCCGCCGTAGAAACTTCATCGTCACATCCTTTGATCTGTTCCCATTTAGAGGCGAGATGGAAAGATGGAAGCTAGAGGTGAGCTTGCATATATGTGAACACGAGCATCTCAGTTGGTTTGGTAGGATTGCTTACAGTGACCTGCTCGAAGAGTCTGAGCTTTCTTGGCGAGTTGAGGGGAGAAAGCAGCTGAGCTTCTTGTGCTGGGCAATGTTACCAAGCAAACCCATGTTCACATCGCATCCCACAGAGAGAGAGAGAGAGAGAGAGAGAGAGAGAGAGAGAGAGAGAGAACGAACCTTTTTGAACAGAGTGCAGTGCATGAACTTGGTGAGGAGCGTAGGACGAGGTTAGAATAAGCATGCTCAGGCTGAGAATGCAGAGCCTCACCGAAACAACCATCGACCCCATCTCTGTCTCAACGGTAGACTTTGCTTATACGAGAGAGTTTCTTAAGCAGGCGTCTGGTCTGAATAAATACTGGTACGAGAGAGAGAGAGAGAGAGAGAGAGAGAGAGAGAGAGAGAGAGAGAGAGAGAGAGAGAGAGAGAGACCACAACACAAACACAGAACACAAAACGCAGAGTTCGAAAAGAATGACAAGAAAATCTACGCCTCAGCGTCGTTTTAGGAGGTTTTCACGCAGTTTTTGGAGTCGTGTTTCGTCCCCAACTCGTTGTGGGGTCAGTGGCCTTAGGTACGCGCAACATTTCTTTTCTACACACTTCCCCATCAAAGAGATATGCCAACGCTTGCTGCATCACATTCCGTGGGTCAGTCAGTCTCTCTTTATTTAAGGCTTTCACTATAGTGTCGTTCACAGATATATTGCTATATATCAGCTTCCTCTTAATTTAGGGGTAACTAATGAGGATGCTGCATCTGTTAACAAAAGATTTAATGATTTGGCCTCCTTTTGTTTTGCAAAAAACATTTTCCTCTTTTGGTATTTGGTTCATTTAGAAAAATGAGTCAATAGAAGATGTTTTCCTATTCAACGAAAAACTTAAGCTTAAATTTAGGAAAATCTTTGAAAACCTAGAAAATACTTTTCAAAATATTACTAGATATCGGCGCTCGGATACGAAACTTTGTGCTTAGGTATGAAAATCCCAACTTTGGTTCCTAGGTTCCTAGCGTTTAGGACCAGATCTCCAGAGCCTAAGCTTAGGTCCATTGAGGCCGAGCTTGGGATCTTGGTGTTAGGATTAGGTATACAAACACAACGAAGTAGAGAGTAAAGGCAAGAAGGAGAAATAGAGACAGAAGATTTTATCTTGGTTTACCCTTAAACTAAAATTATGTCAAGTAGAGGATCTCATTATAAGTAGCACCTCACACTTATCTGTTACAACCCTCAATTACAAGAGAAAGAAATTAAATATACTCAGTAATTATTCATAAATCCAAGCCCAAATTACCAATATAATACAGACATATAATATATAAGCCCTCTGGTGTTGTGGGGGTGTTGTCTCATACAACCCTTGCTCCCTCACTGGAGAGAGGGATTCTAGTACTTTCCTATTGATGGGGAGTATAAACCACACCCTAACACCTGGTGTCTAGGCTCGATGCCCCGGCACCCATGCCCAAGTCCATCTAGGTTGGGCCGAAAGCCTTGTTGCTCGTGCCTGATATCTTAGCACCCGATCTTGGGCCCATAAATGCTGTGCTTGGGTCCTTGATGCTCAAGCTCTCATCCTCGGCACTCAGGCTTGGGTTCACAAAAGTTGAGCATGGATCCTTGGCATTTGAGCTTGGGTTCTATGTTAATGAAACATTTATTCTTATAAATTTTTTTAACAGAATTTTTAATCGTTTTTTTCTTTTTCTTATTTTTTATTTTTTCTTCTTCCTCAGCCAATGGCTAGCCATGACTACGGCCGGTAATTGGCCATAGGAGAGAGACAAGCTCACCAGATTCTGGCGAGCTCAGGGCCTTGCCAGAGGTTAGTGAGCTCAACCTCATTGGCCTTGGTCAAGCTTGTCTCTCGCCTGTGGTCGGTTGCTGGCTATCACCATAGCTAGCCACCAGTCGAGGAAGAAGGAAAAATAAAAGAATAAAAAGTTGGATTTGTTTTGGTAATTTTTCCCAGAAAAATCAAATCATATTTTTCATGTCAAATGGCTGAAAATATTTTCTAGTTTATTTTCAGGTTTTAGCCGAATATCGGAAAATATCGTTTTTTTCCCGGAGAACATTTTTCAGAAATGTCATTTTTTTGTGAAACAAATGGAGCCTTAGTTTTACTTATTTGCAGGTGTATATAATAGAAAAAAAGTACCCTAATTATCTACGACATTTAGACACCTATATTTATGTGTAGATTCAAAAATGTGACCTAAATACCCCCTTCGCATTGCCAATAGCTCTGGTGAATGTGACTTGTACTACCACCTCCCCTAACTCAATTTGCTCACTTGATATTTCAGATACTGCCATATCTAATTAACGGAGTTGGTACCCCCTTCGCATCGTCAATAGCTTTGGTGAATGTGACTTGTACTACCACCTCCTCTAACTCAATTTGATTACTCAATACTTCAGACTCTGCCATATCTAATTAATGAAGCTGGTACCTCTCTCTCTCTGATCGCATAGATATTGCCGTGGTCGTCAACATCCTCGGATCGAGGCTGTCCATGGTTTCCGTGACCTAGATTTGAGGTTGTGGGCTCTCAATGACCTCAAATCAAGGTCATGGATGTTGTGGTGACCTTAGATTATCGAGGTCGCAGTAATGCTCTATTGTTGGACACACGTGCTTGTGCACGCGCACATGCAGGCCCATTTGCGGAGCCAAGGCAACGGGAAATGACCCGGGCGGTCGAGCTAAGGGTTTGGACATTTGGGTTTAGAGGGTTTACATGGTCGGGCATAGGACGTGGCAAGGGAAGAGGTATTCGGGAAAGAAAGCGCCAATTCGATAAATGTGCTATGTGAATCGATGAAATCCGGAGTCTGAATTATGAAAATGAGAATGCAAAACTGTAATTTCAAAATGAAAGGGTGCAACCTGGTTTAAAGAGAATGTGAGGATGGTCATGGCAATCTTTCCAATGACAACATATACGGGACCAAGCTGTCTATCAAGGTTAAATTCCAGCTGCGTCTAAGAGAAACTTTTCGGTCACTTACCAACTAGCATGGCCACGCACTTCGCAAGGCTTTGGTCGAAACCCTGTCCATTTTCGTGCAATTTCAATTGTGCACTCTGTGAAATGCGCTGAACACACAAGAACAAGAGCAATCACAAGAAGAAAATAGAAGGGAACAGCATTGAATATTCAATAAAAATGGAAAATCAGTATTCGCAACTAGGCAGGCTTAGTCGCTATCATAAATAATTCAACTCAGGGAAAAAAAAGTAGAAATTTGATGCCAGTGATAATGACAGATGAGGAAAGGTTCCCTTCCTTGTAGGCAATGTTCTTTGATTCTCTTTTTCTTTTTTTTCTAGGGCTTAGCCACAGCAGTATATGATCATTGTCAAGAAGAAAAAAACAAGGTCAGATGCCCTTTCATTCCATGTCATGCTGACAATACATTTGACATGAACAGGAGTCTTGAGTTTGGTCGAGAATGGCATTAATCACCAATTACATTGTAAAATAGAGAGAGAGTAGCTTGTTGTCCGTTTAAGAAGGATTCTATGAGCTAGGATATGGATATATTAAGAGCTTTTGCCAAATGGAAGTTTAATTATAAATATAAATTAGGAGGTTTCATAGAATCACATAAGATATCACAAACAATCTTTTTTTCCCAATCTTTCTAAATAGTTTTTGCTTTTACTCCAAGATTTTAAGATCAAAGAAACTATTATACATATTTCTTCAAAGATCTTAAGATCCGGATGAGGCATTGTTGGATGAGGTCGGGGACGACAAACAATGCCCAATCCAAGTTAGCACGCGACGTGGACTTGATGCTAACATGGAACTGTCACGTTGGACCTCTAGCAGCAACTATGGATGGCAAGTTAACGGGTGCCGGATTTAAGTACGGAGTGAAAGTTGGTGAAATTTTGGACTAGAATTGAGACTCAATCTAAAGTTGGTGCTTATTTAGGAGATTGAGCCGTGAAGAAAATGATCTAACGCTTGCCTTTAGCTATGGATTTGATTTGGAAAATAGTCTTATTCATAAAAAAAAGAAATTGAGGTAAACAAGGAGTCTTACTTCGCTCGAATGAAGCTATAGTAGCTCCTCCACTTTAGTGCACAAACATTAATAATGAAATGGTCCATTGGAGCTTCTCAACGGTTTAATGACCCAAGTTCTCAAAACAGAAAGGTACAAACAATGAATCAATCAAGTCGTCCAATCGTGGGCGACTTGCTTGGTGATCAGCTCAAGCCCAACTTGTAGCAACCTGGGCGGATGTGGGCCTGGCTCCCTAAAGGAAAAAACGGTACTTGTTTTTACTTTTATGGCAAAATTGAGGATATCGCTTAAATCTTGGTATCTTTATACAATGGCTTACATATCATATCTGTATATTTTGAAAGTTTTGAAGTGTCCTGCGTTTATTCAAAGTCAAGTTGCATCAAATGAAAACTTTCAGAAGAGAAGCAAAAAGAGATGGAAGTTACTCAATACAGATCATAGCAGCAGCAGACAATTAACTTCGGACACTTTCTTCTTCTCTATTGAAAAGAGAATGGCACACATATTAAGCACATCTCTCTTTAACTCGGTTTACCTTATTAGGCATCCGAGTGTTTCCATCTCACGTTGACAGTTGGATCATTACCGGCTAAGGTCCATTGAACTCACGCGCCCGGTGCATGCAAGAGAATTTTCCGAATAACAAATAGCCAAAAAGATGTTTGAAAGGTTCACCATATAAGCAATTAGAGAAGGAGAACTTGCTCTCTAGATTGATGAATAAATCAGTGATGAATAGAGGACACCTGAAAGAGCAAAAAGAATTCAGTCTAGACATGATCTTCTACATCTCATTCCATCAGCGGCCAAAACTTAAAAGCATGGACCAAAAGTCCTGCTGAATCAATGTTGACATCCCATGTGGACAATGGTGCGCATATATTATCTACAAGTAAACCTCAAAGAATGTAATAAGCTTTTCAGAATCTACAGCAGAGAAGTCCGTGCCTCCAGCCCCTGTGCCTCCGGAAAATCCTCCGATCGGCTTTCGTCATTCTTACGGGACTGCTGTTCCATTCGTTCTGCAATCTGTGCCCAACAATCATAATCCGTTAAAAAGATTAGCTAGTCATGGCTCCAATAATGAGCCGAAAGAAGAACAAAAAAAATTGCGCAACTTGTAGACTATGTTTACATGGGGAAGGCAAAAGATCTGGTGCTGGTAGTGCTGCCATCGGATCTTAGCGAGAGGCTGCCCAAATATATGTCGGGCCCCGAGTAAGTTATGAGGCTGGATACGGGGCCTGCCATCGAGAAACTCGACTCCCCGCTAAAAGTTTCAGCTTGACGCTCTGTTTGACTGTCGGAAACCCCATGATGTTTCATATTATTTCGAGTCTCAGTGGTGTGAATTTCCTCTCCACTCGTAGATGCAAGGGCTGAAGCACCGGAGCTGGAGGCAGTGCTTCTACATTCTGCCTTGCTAGTGTTGGGAGCATTCTTGATGGTTCCTCTGAAAACAGGCGGGCATGCCACTTTTTCTGCCTCGCAATTTTCAGGCAGTTTCTCGATGTGGCTTTGGTTTGGAGAATCATCAGAATAAGAAGCTGAAGAGGGTTCTTCAGAGGTTGCACTTGCATCTTCCAAGCTACCGTGAATTCCTTCACTTGCCGATGCCAGAGCAGCGGCATCTGTGATCTGTTCCGAGTTTGACTCCTGCAGAAGCGCCGGCCAAACTGTTATGATTAGATCACGCGACATAGGGCAACTATAACTAAAAGGTAAGGTGCTGATTCTCGGTATCAGGATTTAGAGATCATGCCTTCCACATAAACCTACCGCTAGATTATCATAACACAACATACAAAAAAGTCACATCGGAGTTGAACAGGCTTCTGCATTGAAAAATTTCTGATGCTGAGATACTCAAAGGAAGGTTCTATCTAATGATCCGATCGGTGGTAGCCACACGCCCAAGCCTGAGAAAGTATAAATATTTTAGCAGAAGAGCGGCGATTACACCGCATGGTAGGACCAGAATAATAAGAGAAGCAAGTGATAGTCTTGTGAATGTCTTTATTTTGCCTTGCAAATAGTCTTCACATCCGAGCACTATCAGTGAAGATACTGCAGTAGTTTCCTCCGAGGAGTGCAGGAATACATACCTTAGAAGAAGATTGTGTAGTTCTGTTGCAGACATTATCAGATGAATCGCAGAATAGAACTTCCGAGGCTACATCTTTCACTTTGGACTTGGCATCTGCAGCATCATCTGCCTTCGTTTCAGTCGGTACTAAATTTGCACGAACATGTGGCTTAACATCCTTAAAGTAATGATACTCTGAACAGTTCAAATAACTTGCAGCGGAGAAATGATCGTCCATCCTTCCATATGATAAATTGCTCTCTTCATCCTTGCCACCGAGAAAATTGGTTCCTGGGCCTTGGTCCCCTTCAGTTTCAAACAAGACATTTTCATGAGAATTCATGCCTTCATCAATGCAGATGTCCTTGACTTCGAGGAAAGAGCTCTCTCTGTAGCAGATCACCAACTCAGGAACTCGTAAATCTGCATCATTTCTATCCGTGAGATGATCCATGTCCTTCTTCGCCAATCTTGTTTCTGCAAAGGAAGGGCCACTCAGCCCACTCCTACTTAGGATGTCAAGTTGCTCTGAGTCACTAGATTTCAACACCGACCAGAAGCCATACCCGTTGCTCTCAATACTCGACAAACCGGAACTTGCACTGCCCTCGACATCATGTGGGACTTCTCGAGGGCTTGCCATCGTGATTTTCTTTTCCTGGCTCATCTTGTTTTCAGTATTGTTGTTGAAGACTTCATTCTGTGGAGTTGAGTGGTGGTCTGGACTATTTAAGTATGGCGAAAAGTGAAACACCCCATCATCATCACCATCTGCAAATGCAATCAACCTTTAAAACACAGTCCAATATGCCAAATGCCCCAGACAAGAATTAAAATGATGGGAAATTAACCAAAAAATCAGGCTCTCAAGAGAAGGCCAACTGGATGCAGCACAACACATCATTTTCAGAATGAATTAAGATGCCAATATCAGTAACGCATTGAGTAAGAGGGTGTCGATCTTAGACAATGGACAATGCAGAAAAAACAAAACCAGAGCAAGAATGAACAAAGTAAAACAACAAACTTCATGGTTCAAATAGACAATGAAATTCAGGAAGAATTTTGCAGAGCATCAAAAGATATTGCGACTCCGTTGACCAACCGTGAAGGCAGGTTACAGCAATAGGGGCCGCAAATTAGGTGAACTTTCGAAACCAACAAAAGGCACTGTTGAATTAAGTATGTTAGAATACTATCTATGTTCAAAAAAGAACACACAACGTGCAGGAATTCATTTTTTCAATTGCAAATAAGTAGATAATGCCGAGTCTCGAAGCCATCCTTTGGATC
Organism: Syzygium syzygioides; assembly: GCA_031216285.1. Taxonomy (NCBI): domain Eukaryota; kingdom Viridiplantae; phylum Streptophyta; class Magnoliopsida; order Myrtales; family Myrtaceae; genus Syzygium; species Syzygium syzygioides. Next base: position 38,223,048 of record CM062243.1, read on the forward strand.
GTGCAGGTTGACCCTAAATAATTGGTATACTAGAAAAAGGCAGATTGCAGGGAGACTTTCAAAAAAAGCAAAAAAGAAGGAGGGGGGGGGGGGGGGTGTCCAACCAATTTCCAGTGAAAATGTCAGAAAGAAATAAACTTAAAAAAGGATCCATTACCCTGAAAATTCAGTGGTGGTTAAAGGAATATTAGGGCTTAAACTGATCATCACCATTAAAAATCAAACTGTGATGCCTCAATCCAAGTTTGTAGACTAAACTGGTTTTTTAGACTTCAACAGGACAAAGGAATAATGAGTTTGGGAGCTTTCCCGAAAGCAACCTAAGCGGGTCAAAAAAGAATGAAATGGAAAACAGAGTTCAAAATCTATCCACAAACAAACTTTTCAAAGAGCATAATTAAGGACTTTGTACTGATTTGCCGAAAGGAAAAATTGACCCAACAGCCATCCTCCGATTTTAGTCCTCAAGTACAATATTTTCATTGAAAATATGAAGTAGAATGAGTACAAAGAAAGCTCCAGGACAAGCAGAATCTGATGATTCAGATATCTGAATGATGAGATCCAATATCGATGCAAATCATAACTTCCCCTTTTCCCTTTCCTTTTCCTTTTCCTCTTCCATTTTTTTCATTTCTTTCCTGGGTCCTATGTGTTCTTAATCCTCAAAATATGCAACCCACGAAAAATTAAGCCAGAACATATTAACCCAGAAACCAAGAAGAAGCCAAAACGCGGATGCAGAGAGAGCGAGAGAGACCTTAGAAGGAAGAGGAGACATGCTGATTGATGATCCACCGAGGGAGGATTTGATTTAACCGAGAGATGGCTCTTTGTTTGATGTTCTCTGATCCATCTTCTACGTGAGTCTGGGCTGTTCTTGCGGCATGGAGGAGAAAGAGAGAATGGCGGTGATGAGAGACAAAGCAGAGAGTGCACACCACCTAGAAAGAGGAAGTGGTTTAGAGACGACGTATTAAATGCCCAAAAGATAGATTTGGCTAGTTGTCAAATAATCTTCCCCCAAGCAAAGAACTTCTCATGAATGAGCAACAGCTCTTCTTAACAGGCGCCGCCCGTAACTTATTAAAGTAAGTTTATGGAGATTTATTTCGATATTTAAAAAGTTGACGAGAAGATTTTTTTAATAAGCGCATGGAGACGCTACTTATATCCTAGAAAGTCAACAGGGCTTCTTCTTCTTCTCCTATTGTCTAATGGAATTGAAATTACAATGTACCCAACAAAACAACAGATTATCCGGCTATGTCCTCGCTCTGTCTGGGTTACCTTAAACCTTAGCCAGGGGATCCTGTGGATCTTTGGCATAGTTAAGGGGTTACCGCACCACACAAGGGGAACAAGCTTCCTATGAGGGTCACCGCGGCCTGTCCGTTTGTAATGCAGAGACAGCAGGCTCCACAGATGCGTTTCTTATTTTAATGTGTCAGTGCGCACATATCTCGCATCCTTAATCTCCTGTATCTTTGTCTTTCTTAGGAAGGGGAAATATCTTTTGTTATTTAACGTTCAAGGGATGCCGAGATTCGCATGAAGCCTCAACAAAATAATTTAAAATCATACTTAGGACCAATCTATCTTCCCGGTAAGTGGCCAAAATGGGTGCTATCTTTGTACGTATATTGGTGCATGGAAAGTTCACAGCTTTCTGTAATTTGTCACCCACCATTTCCTCCCTTCACCTTTTTGTTCCCCCCTTGCTTGTGTTCTCAAAACTTCGCCGTCCATTTTTGTCACTTTCCATGCCAATCCCGTTTCATGGTTCCCCTCCTCATATCGGATTTTCCCAGCTGGGTTCTCAATCACAGCGCCCAAGATTAAGCACCAATCATCATTTCATTGGCCGGTGGAAGTGCCATTTTGAAGTGGGGTTCTGTTGATATTGATTACTTCCTCTTTTCCAGAGAATTATTTCCCCGCAACAGAACCACCAAGGGCGTTGACCCTTCAATCCATTAGTTCCACGACAGAAACATCAGAGAGAGACAGAGAGGCGGAGCACGTTCATATTTCATGACGGTCAGTTCTTCATTTTCCTTCTTTCTGTGGCCATTAATGGTTATCTACATGCATATGATTCTCTCTCTCTCTCTCTCTCTCGGACGTCAATCGAGAGACAGTAAATGTAGCAGAAGCAGAGCCATGTGAATGAAGTAGGCAAGACGGTAAAGAGTAATTGTATTTGGTGCCCCGCAATAGGAGAGTGACTTTACGTTGGCCGGAAAAAGTAATGGCAACTAGGAGGGAGTGCGAAGGGCTCGATTCGTGCAAGGGAATGTCACTCAGCCCGATTAGTCAACCTGGGTTCACTACTACAAACGCATCGTGACCGTTGATCATGTGGGTCTCCCCTCCGCCTCTTGTGCGAGTCCCACAAGATCAACCATCTCCGTATAATTAACCCGCTAGTCTCATGTCTCGATAACATCCTAGGGAAATTTTCCATCTCTCTCCCAATTAGTCCCTTTTCCTTTCCAATCTCTCCTTTCTTTCTACGAACTTATTACATATCTATAAGAGCTGATATTTGATAGATACTCTAAAGTAAAATTACTTCATTAGCATATTTGATAGAAATATAATATCTTTCAAAGGCTCGAATCCGATATGCGAACCGGCACAGGAGTTACCGTGCTTATTTGTGATATAAAGCTAAAATCAATTGGTTCCTTGTATTTGTTCAACATAGGTGTCGGATGGGTACCCCTGTATTGTTCTTTCGCATTGTTAGAGATAATTAGGGATTGCTCTTCGATAATTTTCAGTGTTAGAGATATTTGACAAGTATATCTATTTTTGACTATGCATATCTTGATCGATACATGTTATCTTGGATAGTTTATCTCACAAAACCTATTGATAGACTGATGCACTCTTAAAATATATCGAAATATACACAATATTCCTATATTCTTATATTCCGCATCATTATTCTTAACTCATACGATAAATCAAGTCCATCTTATTTATTCCATTGGAGTTAGAGGGCGAAATAATGATGTTGAGATGATTATGTCCATCGTAACCCTTTTGTTTTGACTCCCAAACTTCGACACATGTGCTTGATTAAAGATTAGTGATGTGGTCTCATAAACAATTTAGTCTAATCATGCTTACACAAGAAATTTCAGTAAACTCGGAATCATGCCGGTGCTCATTCGCGTGATTATCAAGAATATACAAATAAATGAATATATAACACATAAGTAAGAGTATTAATCATTGAAGATATTAATTTGGGTAATCGTCTAAACCATGTGATCTGTCCAGCCTGCATCTATTCGGGTTTGTTTTGACCGTGGACAAATTGTGACGAATACTCCATGCATTATGCATCATGCACATCATCTCATGACCTGGAACCCTTTTCTTTTTTTGCACATTTTATCAATAATTAAAAGCTGCCAATACAGAATTTTCGGCTGGCACGACGCGGGCCTGCACTTGCACGTTTGCCTTGGTCAATTTGGCGTTTCATCCCTTTTATCGGACATCTGTTTCTCTCCTCAAAATGATTACACAAATAATCTTCGAATTTTAGCTCTTGAACTTTTTATTCAATCAATATGATCTCCAAATTATTGATACATTCTTAATGTAATCCTTCTGTTTACTCAAACGACAAATCAAACGTTAATTGATGACGGAAATTATTGTATGCAGAATTGAATTTTTAAAAACTGATAAGTCAACATAATCTATATTTTTATCCATTTACTTCAGAAAAGGGAAAAAGAATTAAGACATTAACATATTACTTCATTTTTTTTATTGTCCACCGTTCAAACTCAATAGATTAAAAGTCATATCATCAGAGTATGTTAACTTGCGAAGAAGAATACCGAAAATATTAAAAGTTGTGTGTAGTGCTCACTTGAGTGTCTAATCGAAGAAAAAAACGAACACATAAGTGTCATCGACAAGCAATTCTAACTAAATTAATTACGTGATTTTTATAATTAAAATTTTAATCTGTGTTGGCTTTTATTTTTTAAAATTAGTCAACCTAGCATTTCAAATGTGTATATTTCTCCCTCCTCTTCTTCCACGTGCACCCTCCTTCCAAACTCCAAATTCTACCTTCCCTCTACCGTTTCCATGGAACCCTCGCCCTCCGCAATCACTCTCCAACCCTTCGACCCCTCCATCGCCGGCGACTTCCTCTCATGGGCTGGCGACGACATAGTCACCCGCTACCGCCGCTGGGACTCCGTCGCCACTCCGTCGCCTCCCTAGAGGCTGCCGAGTTGTATCTCCGGGCTGTCACCATTCCCCACCCGTGGCATCGCTCCATCTGCATCGGCGACCACTCGATCGGGAATGTCTCCGTCAAGCCTGGGTCTGGCGACGAGCGGCGCCGCGCCCGCATCGGCTGCGCTATCGGGGCCAAGTTCTGAGGGCGGGGGTTTATGACGGGGGTGCTGAGGATGGCCGCCCGCAGTGTGTTCGACAGAATGCCTGAGATTGTAAGGCTGGAGGCGTTTGTGGAAGTGGAGAATGAAGGGTCTCAGAGTGTTTTGGAGAAGCTGAGCGTTGCCATTCCCCACTCATGGCGTCACTCCGTTTGCATCGGCGATCGCTCGATCGGGTACGTCTCCATCAAGCCCTGGTTCGGCGATGAGCGATGCCGCTCTAGCGTCAGCTATGCTGTCGCGGTCGAGTTCTGGGGGCGGGTGTTCGCGATGGCGGCATTCAGGATGGCCACCCAGCGCATGTTCGACAAAATGCCTGAGATGGTGAGGCTGGAGGCAACACAGTTTTTACTTGGATTCAATGATGATCCTTCGGTTCATGCCATTCTTGTTCAGTTACCACTGCCTTCAGTATGTATCTAAATGCACTTTCTTCCCCAATTAATTGATGCAGACTTCTCAAATTATGTTACTTGGGTTCGATCTTTAATCTCGTGAGAGGAGGATTCGTTGAAAAAGGTGAATTTTGATGATCACGTAGGAGTTATGACGACCTTTGTCCTCAGATATGAGTTTTTATACTTCATAGAATCTTGCTGAAAGCCAACTTCCTATAAGGCGGTCATTGGACTCTTGAGGAATAAAGCCCCTTGGCCCTATCTGCCGTATTTAACTAAATGGCATCTTCTTGTTCCTTTTAGAATATTAACAACAAAATTGTTCTTCTGCCAGCATATGAATTAACAGAGTATCCTAAATGCAGTAACCATCGAGAAAGATGTGGACGGATTTCACCCATTGAACATTGGTCAACTTGCTATGATGGGTAGAGGGCCCTTGTTTGTGCCCTGCACTCCAAAAGGCTGAACGCTATTGTCATGGCATTCGCAACACAATTTTACTTGCACAAGAGACAAGCACTTAACGTATTTGTTTTGATTCAATAATTTTGAACCCCGTTTTATGAATGAACCTGATAGAGAAAAATGAAAAGAATAATATTGACACCTAAATTTTAGCGATTCGCTTAGGTATATATTGCATAGAAAAATTAGGGGTCAATCCCGACCACTAGCAAAAATAATAATTAAACTGCATATAGATATGAGGAGCATTTTCATTAATAGTCAATTAAGCATATATAGGTTGCATATTTATTAGACCGATGATGGATGGATTCGAGCGAATGGTTCTGAGCTTAATCGAATTGATTGAACCAAGCCCATGGCTGAAAATTACCTCGCGCTTCGCACATGTTGGCCAAACTATACGTGTAAACGTGGAGTGCTCAATTTAGAAAAATCAACTAACCAACTACATTACCAAAACTTTGAGAGCTTAAGCAATCACCAGGCTCATGTGTGAGAGATGGGAAGATTATTTTGATCCTGAGCATATATTGGTGTATATACTTCGGTCAACAAAGAGGAAACATCGAAAGAAACAAAAGGAAAAATATAAAGAAGCGGTGGATCTTGAGGAAAGTGAACTAAGGAAGTACATTGATTGGCATCCTCAATGGCTGCCATAGGCATCCTCTACCAAGTTCTACGCAAGCGTTCCTTCGAGATCACTAGCCGCAAGCTCCCTCACTGATACCACACCACGAGCTAGCCATTGAGACCAAGTTCCAACGACCCCCAGCCACCAGCTGCCGTATGTGAGCCGGTCACCGTGAAGCATCGTCAATCCCGAGCCATCAATCGTTCAAATTTGGAAACATCATCTGTGCAATATTTCGAATTAAGTAATCTGTCATCCAATTTAATTTCGACGTCTAATTTGAGTTTGTTGTGATCTCAATTAGCTGTTGTGTCGATAGTGTCATATCCAAAAATCTTTCAAAATTCGTGAATTAGGATCATTTCCTAATTTCACAAAGTGCATATAATCGCCAATCCGATTTCATGCCCAAAATATGACTCGCGATCGCACGGAAAATCATTAATTCGATCTCCCACCTGAGATACGATTCACGATGGCATAGAAAAATGGTCCTCAATCCGATCTCATGCCCGAGATATGATTTGCGATTGTACGGAAAATTAGCCAATCCGATCCTCATCCCCGGGATATGATTTGTCAATTTATTTTTCAATTTTAAATGGATATGGATGATATCTTGGATATATGGATGCTATCCTTGATTTTGTATTGATCATAGTTTTGATTTGATTCTCTGTTAAAAAAATCCCAAAAAGATTATATAGGATCAAGGTAAATTTTAATATATAACATTGTGTGTTTAAATAGATTTTAGATAAACTTTTAAAATTAAGTAGAATATAGGTTAGAATCTTTCCTCTCTAGATAGATTGCATGCTAAGATAGGGTTTATCTAAAATGAATTGGACAATATCTTGCACTAGATATAAATTTTCATTATTTTATAATTTCGAATTTTAGTTGAAAACACAAAAAAAAAGTATCATCCCCATGTCATACAGATTAATTGCCTCATGCTTGCAGCATCACTGCCACGTTTTTATCACGTGTCACATATGCTATGTCGCATTGCCATCTTGCCACGTCATCATAACTTCCCAGGTCATTGCTTAACTGTCATTTAGTGAATGTATGTTAGGTTCATGAAATTGTGTGTAATGTTAAAATAGTTGCATATTAATTTTGCTCGTCATTAGAAATCTCATGTCTAGGTTCATTGCATGCCATATCAGAGATCGTCAATTTAATCGTCATTAGAATTAGGACATTTTGGTAAATCGTATGTTGCATGTCATGTTAGACTAGCAGCATGCAATGCATATAGTTTAATTTTCACTAAATAAGAGAAAACTCCAAAAAATACATTGAGTGAAATTGCGTATTAATTATAAATCATACTAGGGTGTTAATGTGATTTTCTACTAACATTACATATGCTTTCGTTGCTCCAAGGTAAGTGTATCTCCATTTCCTT